>WWNC01000082.1:1727500-2927500 GCA_011125475.1 Melanerpes aurifrons | reverse complement strand
TAGAAAAATCAGTTAGATTTTTGTTAATTACAGCTATTCCAGCTAAAAGTTTGATGCATATACTCAGAAGAAGAAAAGTACAGCCCAAGTGATGGGGAGAAAAAAGAAATAATGGACAGAGGTGAAAAGTGTGAAAACTGAAAGGAACCTAAGTCAACAAAGTGCACAAGTTTATCAGTAATGGGTCCCAAAGTTGCTCCCCTTCACATCATTATAAAGAGTTAGTAAGCCCAGAAAGTTTCTATGCTGCTGTCAGATGGCTATCATAAACTAGATATAAGTTAATTCAACTCTCATTAAAGAAAACTGTGAAACACATATGTAACTACTCAGGAAAAGAGATAGAAAAGGCTTTAAGAATACAATTAATGACTTAGATAATAAGCTTTTTAATAAGTTCTGAAATTTTAATTCATCAGTTTAAAAAAAAAAAAATCCCACGGTTTTGTGCTAAATTAGAAGCTTTTGCTTTTACCTCTACAAGACAGAGCATGCTGGAAAATGAGAATAGGTATTATTCATAGTCACAGTGGTATGCCTCTCTTTTGGTCTCCGGAAGTTCCTGTGTGTCTACTGAATAGGTTCCTCTTGAGGAAAAAATTGCAAATATTGTATTTCTACTCACAGGTTTTCCACCAATGTATCTCACTGTTTTACATTGTAAAAAAAAAAAAATAAAATTAAAAAAGAGAGAGAATTCGCGTTGTCTTATTCATATCAGCAGAGGAAAAAACCAAAACTAAGTGACTCCACAGGGGCTGTCCAAGCAGATTGCATCCAATCCATTGGCTGCTGAATTCTGGCTCCATGGGTATCTGGGTCATGAACCCTGCAGGCTGTGTTTCCTACCCAAGTAACACAGCAGAGGAGCACAGAAATACAGAGGCTTTACCAATAAATTAGTGTAATAAGAAGTACCCAAAGAAGGAGCCATGCTTGGTTACCATTTGTTCAGTAGGCAAAGGACACTGATGTGAACGACAGCAAGTTCATCTTGTTTTAGCCTCTGCTGCCAAACGGACTAAAGAAGTGCTGCAGCTCATCATAAAAATGATGAGGCAATTACTGCTTGAAAGACATAAAAGTCTAAACCAGAAATCATGGTGTATAACTGTGATTTAATGGCAGGTATCTCCATCAAAAGCCATAGCCAGGACAAAAGCTTCTGCAAAATAAGAGGCAGGATGATTTTCACACAGAATTCTCTATGAAAGCTTACAGTTGTTCTCTTCTCTGAAAGTCTCTGTGTTAGAGACTTTCAAGTCTAGCATGGGAAACTACTTAGTAGTTTACAAAGATTGACACACCAAATGGGATATAATAGAACCAACACAGTCATTGAAAACCTTTCATCTGAAGATGTGTGTTAATAGAAACCACCATGAACTTCAGGTTTTGGAATGGAGCTGCTAGAACTAACCTTAGAATCAGTGTAGAAAATTATTTCTACATACATAACACTTCTATTGTCAATCAAACAAAAAAATTGTGACCTGGCCTTCTAGATATTGGAGTAAAACCTAGCACCAAAACAGAAGGAAATATTCCAGTTTTCAAGAAGGGTAGAAAGAAAGACTAGAAATTCCAGAGCTGTCAGTCTCACTTCAACACCTGGTAAAACTATGGAGAAAATTATTGTGGGAGTTACTGAAAAACACTTTGGAGACAATGCAGTCATTGATCATAGCCAGCATGGGCTCCTGAAGAAAAAGGTCCTGTTTAACTAACTTGGTTTCCTTTCATGACAAGGACATCCATTTATCTTAGCAAGAGAAGCCAGCAGATACGGATGTTTTGGATTTTAGCAAGGCTTTTGATACTGTGTCTCACAATTTCCTTCTAGACAACCTGTCCAACATACAACTAGACATGTCAATAATATAGCAGGTGAAAACTGTTTGATGGGTCAGGCTCAAAGTGTTACGGTAAGTGGATTTACATCAAGCTGCTGGATAGTCATGACTGAAGTTCTCCAGGGCTCATTTTTATGGTCAGTGCTCTTTAAGATTTTTCTCAAATGATCTGGACACAGAAGTTGAATGTACACTAAATTTGGCAGTGATATTAAATTTAGAAGGAGCTGTGGACTCCCTCAAGGGTAGAGCTCTTACAGAGATATTTGGACAGACTAGAGAGCTGGGCAATCACCAACCATACACAATTTGACAACAGCAAGTGTGGGATTCTCCACCTGGGATAGGGTAATCCCAGTTAAATGCACAAATGAAGGAACATGAACCTGCAAAGCAGCCCTGTGGAAAGATCTGGGGGTTTGGACTGATGGCAAGTTGGAAATGAACCAATAGTGTTCCCAGTAGCCAAAAAGACCAATTGTATCCTCAAGCACAGCACCACCAGCTAGTGAAGGGAGGCAATTTTCTCACTTTACACTGCACTGGTATGGCCCCACTTCAAGTACTGTGTTCAGTTTTGGGCACCTCATTATGAGAAGGACATCAAGCTCAATTTTGGATGCAGAGGAATGTGACCAAGATTATGAAAGACCTTGAGCACAAGGCCTGAGCACAACTAGGAGCAGCTGAGGTCATGTGGCTTGTTCAACTTGAAGAAAAGGATGAGAGGTAATCTTATTGAAGTTTACAACTTTCTCAAGGGGAGCAGTGGTGGGGGAGGTGCTGATTTTGTCTCTCCGGTGTCCAGCAACAGGATATGAGGAAATGGCATGAAACTGTGTCAGGGAAAGTTCAGATTAAATGCTAGGATAAGATTCTTCACTGATTGCTCACTGGAACCATCTTCCCAGAGAAATGGTCATGGCATCAAGCCTGTTTGGGTTCAAGAACCTTCTAGATGACACTCTTAGTGGTTTAGTTTTAGGTAGTTCTGCAAGGAGCAGGGACTTCAACTCAAAGATCCTCATGCATGTCTTCCAACCTGAAATACTCTACTATTCTATGAGCCCACAGAATTCCTCTATTTCATGCTGACAGCCTGAGTCCCTTCCCTATACTCACACATCCCACTCTTTCCTCTCTCACAATGAACTTCTTCTGTAGAAAGGAGAAATTATCTGCCCAAGAATTTCTAATTACTCCCAGAATCTCATCAATTTTTTAAATTGAATCTTGCATCAAAACTTATAGCCTTTCAGCCAATGAAATTCCTAAGGTAAGTGTACTGAAGATCCAACCCCAGAGTTCATTCTGTTGGTCTATGCCATTGTTTTCCTCCAGATTTGCAACTTGTTTAGCATGTGTAAGCTTTGCTAATTCACTTAACACAGCACCAGAATGCTGTGCAATCTGTAGACATACAGATCATAGTCCAGCGCCCTCAAATTCAAGTAAGACTTAGTATTTTTTTTTTTTAATATCTACACCAGTTAATTCTGTATTAATTTTTTTTTTTTTTAAAAAAGGAATTTATTTTGATAGATTTTAGGTCCAAAAAGTAATTTTGTTTAAAGACAAATGAAGATTTCAAAAACTGTTGTAGATTCAGAGAACCTTGAACAGGAAGCAATACCTTCTATAGGTCATTTAATTTCATTTTACACCAGTGAAATGAAGAGATGTTCCTCTACAGTGAGTAGATTTAAACCAGTGTACAACAGGAGTATTTGAGAGGGAAATATGGCCCTGTGTTTTTTAACAATACCTGAGCCTCATGCTGTAGTAAAAGCGAAGGCTTCTCTAACACAATTTCCAAACTATGATTTCACCAAGGAAGCATAAGATGAATTTCCATAAAACTTTGCCAGAAAGTCTCCAATAGCTGCTTGCTGTGATCTGTGTAATTTCTAAGCCAAACTGCATAATGTAAGACAAGAAAGGGGAGAGGGAGAAAGAGAATTACAAGCAACTCCCTCACTTCTACATTAAATTTAACTGTCCCCATAGCAAAAGAAGGGCAGTTTTCCAGTATTTCTACTTTTGTGTTAAATTTACAACCTGAAATGCTATGGGAAGGTCTTGTTAGTAGTGTGCCAATACAGTCTGAAAATACAAACAGCATGAAAAGGTAATAAGCTTCTCTAGGAGTCTATCTAGCTTAGAGAATTGCAAGTGAATTTTGGCTGTTTAAAGAGCTAGTCACTTGCTTTACCAGGATAGAAATTCTTAAGCCATAAAATAAAAAAAAAAAAAACTTTTGATGGAAAAGAAGTCAAATGGAATAAATTGTACATCAAGAAAAGTTTCCTGTTGATCCACTCCCTTTATAAAAGAATTTCAGTCATGAGGAAGCTGTCAGAAATCCTGAAATCTCTCACAGCTTTCCGTTTCTGGAAATGGAAAAATGGACAATCACACATTTCTCACTGCTGATAGGTGATGGGTTTACATATTTCCAGAGTTATAAAATAAGTACACAATCTGCATTTCTGGGCAGAGATTAATTTCTGAGTCCATCCTTCCCTATAAAAATGTCTTTTATATTTTCCTCTCCATGTCATCAGGCTTTCATCAGTTTTAAATTTCCTATATAGTCAGTAGCTTTTCTTGGGCAGCATTGTTTCATCCTAAGAAAATAGTAACTAATCATAACTAATAATAACTATGAATAACTATCACATCCATACCTTGAATATGTTCCATTAACATATCTATTAAAGATCACATATTTCTGGTGAAAACTGAGCAGTCTCACTTCCTGCAAACAGACACACATACTTACCATCAAAGTGGGTCTATTAATAGTGGGTTCATCATAGGGCCTCTAAGCAACAGCCAAACAACGTTGTAGCTTTTGGGTTTTGAATTGACTTGATTATCCCTTTTTCCTTTTTTCTTTTTTTTTTTTAAAGTATGGGAATGGCATTTATACAATTGCCTTCCATATGGTCATTTCTATGCAGAAAAATGCAAATTATTCTGGTAATTTAAATTCAGGAAGTCTTATCTAATCACTGATGTCTTACTGCCCTTTTACTTTCCCTAGGCTGACTCCAGACTATAGAATACTACCTTTTTGTTAATACAATGCTTATACAACATTGATAATCATTGTAATTGACAAAAGATGCTAATATTTTCTAAGAAGTTTCTGGAAACTCTAAGAAACCTGAAGGGGCTTTTCTGTTTTGAAGAAGCAGGCTGTGAGCTCATACATAATTTCTAAGCACAGAAAGGACCTCCTTCAGTCTTTTTGATAGCCAGCTAGGATCTCAGTGGCTATACCTTGTTAGTTTACATGGGAAAAAAAATAGTTCCTGCAGATTTTGTATCAGAAAACTCTCTACAGGAGTCAGATGTGCGGAGGGGAGAAGCTGCAAGCTGAGAACAGAATCTCTCAGATGTATATAAAGAGATATGAGAAAAATGCTTGGGGCTGGAAGCAGCAAAAAGAACACCTGAAACCAGCAAGACCAAACATGATTAGAGAGAGACTGTGTGGAAACCACACAGGAAGACAATAAAGACACTGTCTGGCCTTAGTGAAGAAGATAGGCAGTATAGAGGGAATTATGGAAAGCCCTCAGAGGTAAATGGATACTCAGGGCTTAATTGAGAAGGAAAAAGTTTGGGAGAAGGGAGAAATGACATCAGTATGCTAGGAAGAATGACCATGCATTAGTTGTACAACAGACTAGCAAAATGCATGCTGTCTCTTTAGCATGATAAAGCCCCTTATATTACTGTATTAACTTGAGGGTGTATGAACTCATGATAGCTCACTAGCCAGAGGTATTCAGTTCCTTGAAAGCCAAATACAGCAGATTGAACTGTGACACTGTGAAATTAGAATAGAATAGAATAGAATAGAATAGAATAGAATAGAATAGAATAGAATAGAATAGAATAGAATAGAATAGAATAGAATAGAATAGAATAGAATAGACCAGGTTGGAAGAGACCTTCGAGATCATCATGCCCAACCCATCATCCAACTCCATCTAATCAACTAAACCATGGCACCAAACACCCCATCAAGTCTCCTCCTAAACATGTCCAGTGATGGCGACTCCACCACCTCCCCAGGCAGCCCATTCCAGTACATCTGTTCACAGCCTTTTAATGCTAAGTAGTATGCATGGTAAAATTTCTAATATATATATTTATAAATATATGTGAATGTTTGAAATTTGACATTCTTCATTTGGCTTGTGCAAAGCTGGCCACCTGACAGACTTTAAAGTTCCACTGGTGATGTCTGCTGTGAATGGAAGTGCAAATGTTAAGATAATCCACTGTCAGAAATTAATTAACTTCTACCACCTTGCATATTGAAAAAAAAATATTTTGATAGCAAAATTTTGATTACATATTTATAAATATACCTCGAAAGGCTGGTCTCGAATTACAGAACCTAAAGTTTTCTGATGCACTATTCCTCTTAAGCACTACACATACTCAGATCACACAACCGTTAATGGAACCAAATGTGCAAAACAAAGTGTTCAATACCAGGGAAACCCTGGCACTACCATTGCCTGTGGAAGATTAGTTCAGCCCCCATCATCAGTGTAGCATGTGGTATCATTTCACTTACAAAATCAAATCCTAAGTTTTTGACAGGTAAAGACTCACTTAAGAGTCATGGTTTCAAAGAATTTGGATCTTTTACTTTCACTTGTTTGTTTTGGAACAGCTCCAAAACAGCATGCTGCATGTTCTGCTGTAAACAGGTCATTAAAAGCAGCTGTAGGCATATCACTGTTATGGATGTGGATTAGGAATCAACATCTGAGAGTAAGTGGCAACACCATTTAGACTGTGGCATCTTGGACTCAGTTTGTCCTTTGTCTCTTAGCCAACAATTGAGTCTGGGCAAGCCCAAGTAACTTTAGGCTAGGTAACATTATGTGTCTGTCCATACTGAACACAGTAAAGGCACACAGGGAACTCTGAAGATTTGGCATTAAGTTTTATCAAGCTGTGGTGCAGTATATACTGTCTGGACCAGAGGGCTGGAGCACCTCTCCTATGAGGACAGACTGAAGGAGTTGGGGCTGTTCAGTCTGCAGAAGAGAAGGCTCCGAGGTGACCTAATTGTGGCCTTCCAGTATCTGAAGGGGGCCTACAGGAAGGCTGGGGAGGGACTGCTCAGGATCTCAGGTAGTGATAGGACTAGGGGGAATGGAATGAAGCTGGAGGTGGGGAGATTCAGGCTAGATGTGAGGAGGAGGTTCTTCACCATGAGAGTGGTGAGACCCTGGAATGGGTTGTCCAGGGAGGTGGTCGAGGCCCTGTGCCTGGGGGTGTTTAAGAGCAGGCTGGATGAGGCTCTGTCCAGCCTGGTCTAGTGTGGGGTTTCCCTGCCCATGGCAGGGGGGTTGGAACTAGATGATCCTTGTGGTGCCTTCCAACCCTGAATGAAACTATGAAACTATGAAACTATGGATTTGGTGTTGTACTTCTCATTTTAAAAAAACACCTGCATTTTCAACTCCTTACATTCTTCTGAAGGAGATAATCGGCAATGGTGAAGTTATTCTACAATGTTTATATGTATTGAAAGTGGGAAAATTCATAAATGTATTTAATTCTAGTGTTTTGTGCTTGTTAAAATGTTAAACATTCACTACATTAAAAATTAATTCATGGCTACTGGATAAAAAACATCTTTGTTTCCCTGGCTAAGGTAGCCTATTTTATATTACAAATACAACAAAACATCTGCAAGAGCTGCTGAATTCCACGTTTTAAAATCAATATTTACACAGGGTTTTCACTGAAAACAAGAATTCTGTCTCCATCATACAATATGGTGAGACACTGGAACAGGTTGCCCAGGGAGGTTGTGGATGCCCCGTCCTGGAGGTGTTCTAGGCCAGGATGGATGAGGCCTGGAGCAGTCTGGTCTACTGGAAGGTGTCCCTGCCAGTGGCAGGGCGTTGGAACTAGATGATCTTCAGAGTCCCTTCCAACCCAAATCATTCTATGAATCTATGAATATCAGTTCTATTCCTTTCCCCACTCTTGCCGTGTTTGTCATAGAAAATGTACATTCACATTTAACTGAAGTAAATTCATGGTCAGGAAAATTAACTATGTGAACAGAATGAAACATTCTCCAGAACAAATGCAAACTTACTTAAACAATGGGTCCACCTGCCTTGATTTTAATTCCAGAAGAAATGCTCTTTAAAGACTGCAAAAATTGAAGCATACCACTGAGCAATGGCCAGGACTTGAAAAAAACTTCCAGGCCAGTAGTCAACCAGGGTTACAAACCCACAAAACTGCTTGATAAGCAATGCTTTGGAATGCTTGGTTTCTCAATGTGACCTATGGCAAACCGTTGGGTTCAGACTTTCAGCACAACAATGTAACTGTAAGCTGTAGAAATAATTGTGACTAACTGCTGCCATCTTCTGGCAAAAGGTTAGGACATTAAATAATCACCGATCAGCTCTTCCTTGCTCTCATCATCTCAGCTTTTATCTCACAGTAAGGAAATGTGATATTAATTATGCAGTAATAAGAATATTTTTCGCAAATCCTTTTAACTGTCCCTTTACTATATCTGCAATAATCTGGATAGTGACTGTCAAAAGGAACAATGTGGCTTCAGCATTTAGTAGCTGTTTTTTTTTACTTGGTTTTCAAAAATGCATCAATCCAGGAACAGTACCATACACTTCACCAGCTATCTCTGTAAATATGAGAGACAAAACAAGTAAAGTTTGAAAAGGCAGAATTTGATTCCAAATAGGCAAAAAAAGGTGATGTTAACCAAGACAGGAGTGAAAGAGTGTAAAACGTCCCCTTAGTTCTTTTACCAGTTAGTCTTAACTCATGCCTGTTCATTTTAAGTGTGTGCAGCTAGCAAAAATTCCTCACAGAGTGATATGTCCCGGGACATGAGAAGCCAGTACATAATGATTTCAAAGAGAGATACAAGATTCACAAATTCAAGTCACTTGATCCCATATTCAGAATGACAAGCAGCAAATTCTTTAGCAAAAGATATCCAAACTAATGGCAAAGATAAAGAATATAGAGAATAAAATTATTTTAAGCACACTTAGTATTCATTTTGATGTTTAGAATATCCAGCACAAAGATGAGAACAATTTGGAACCCTTTAGCACATTTAATCCAACCATAACTAGCTCTTGATCAAATGAGGTTGACTCACAGGAAAAATTGTCATTGGGAAAGCCATTCTCAAACACAGAGATGAACATACTCACAGTAAAATTACTCAGATGGCAGCATTACTATAGTTCAACTGAGTGTCAAACATTGCTAGGGGGACAACATGCAGGTCTGCATATCACTGGCAGATCAAGCAGCAAACAGCCATGATGTTTCCAGAATACTTCACAATGCTGAAAAAATAGCACAGTGCTCATGTGCAGCACAGTCATTCTTTTCATTAAGGAACAGGAATACAGACCTCCTAGTGCAATAAAACAGAAGTTTCACTGTAAATTTGCAGATGACACCAAGCTGAGGGCAGGTGTTGATCTGTTAGAGGTTAGAAGGGCTCTGCAGAGGGACATTGACAGGCTGGACAGATGGGCAGAGTCCAACATCTAAGGGCTGGTTCTACACATTGGTCACAACAACTCCATGCAGAGCTACAGGTTGGGGTCAGACTGACCGGAGAGCAGCCAAGTAGAAAGGGACCTGGGGATACTGGTTGATAGTAGGCTCAACATGAGCCTGCAGTGTGCCCACGTGACCAAGAAGGCCATGGCATCCTGGCCTGTATCAGGAACAGTGTGGCCAGCAGGAGCAGGGAGGTCATTCTGCCCCTGGACTCAGCACTGCTCAGGCCACAACTTGAGTCCTGTGTCCAGTTCTGGGCCCCTCAATTTAGGAAAGATGTTGAGTTGCTGGTAGATGTCCAGAGAAGGGCAACAAAGCTGGTGAGGGGTTTGGAGCACAAGCCCTGTGAGGAGAGGCTGAGGGAGCGGGGGCTGCTTAGCCTGGACAAGAAGAGGCTCAGAGGAGGCCTTATTGCTGTTGACAGGTACCTGAAGGGAGGTTGTAGCTAGGTGGGGGTTGGTCTCTTCTCCCAGGCAACCAGCACCAGAACAAGAGGACACAATGTCAAGCTGCACCAGGGGAGATTTATGCTGGATGTTAGGAAGAAGTTCTTCACAGAAAGAGTGATTGGTCATTGGAATGGGCTTCCCAGGGAGGTGGTGGAGTCACCATCACTGGAGGTGTTTAAGAAGAGACTGGATAGGGTGCTTGGTGCCATGGTTTAGTTGATAAAATGGTGTTGGGTGATGGTTTGGACTTGAGGATCTCAAAGGTCTTTTCCAATCTGGTTAATTCTATTCTGAACACTGATGTGTCACCTCCAGCTTTATCTCTAGTGAGCTGTGGTGGTTTGAAATTTCCCACTTCATTAACTAAAGCACAGCTCACTCAGTTGGGAAGCAAACAGAAGCTGCATTTATGAAGCAAAAACTACACTCTACAGTGGAATGCAATGAATATTAACAAATATACAGTATTTACAATATCATACAGGCATTTACAATCAGAAAACAGCAGGGAAAGGCCCCCTGGTCAAAACAACCAGGGAAAGCTGACCCGCTCCCCCCAAAGCCACCTCCTTTCCCTCTATAATTAGAAGAAAAGAAGAGAGACATTAGAAGGAATGTTAGTTTTCATCTGCAAGGTCAGCTAGAAGCAATTAAATCCTCCCCAGCTGAGCAGAAACAGCCAAACAGCCAAAGAAGGAAAGCAATGAAGTGGAATATGATAGATTGCTAGGGTACATCTCGCACATCTGGCCAATGACATTAATTTAGAATAATCTTTTGTTTTCCTTTTTATATCCAATTGTGAATCGTTTATATTTTTCTACTTTTCTGCTCAAAATCTGCAGCTAACTTCTAAAGGCATGGCCTAAAACTGTCACACGAGCCTGGGTTTTATCCCCTTTCCAGTTTCAAATCTAACTCAAATCTCTTTTGATGAGCCTTGACAACTTGTGTGCAAAAAGCCTTTTACCCCTTTGGGACACGTGTTCTGCTGCCAGCAGGCCTGGTGTGTAAACAGAACCCTGATCAAAAACCCTAAAATGTTGCCAGTGACAACAGGCTTGCAGCTAGCTATTGATCCGATGGGTGTTCCTGTTCCCTCCTTCATTATTCTCTGCAATGGGAGGGGTAGAGGACAACACTACTTGTACTCCTTCTCCCTTAACCAATCATCCCAAGGCTTTGAAGACTCTTTTGATTGCCTTTGGCCTTGTTGTTTATCACTGTCTACCTAAAAAAAATTTAATAATGGATAATAACCTGAGGGCTGTACCAGAATAGATTTTCTTAGATCTTTACCCCAAGCCCCAGAAATATAGCATTTCCCTAAAAAGTGAGTCTGGTTTGCATGTTGTTCTTTCTGTTTCCTTCAGAAAGGGAGTTCCCTATGACAATTTAGTCATTTTAAGTAGGACATAGGCCTACTTAACTTTGGCAACACTTCTGGGCCAGAGAAATCATTATCTTCATTATTGTTAGGTTCCCCTTACAGAGGGTACAAGGGTACCTGCTATGCAAGGGCACCTGGGAAGGTGGGAACTGTTGCTAGGGGAAGCACCTGCTGCACTGGGTAGAAACTTGCTGCCATTGTCCCCTCTCCTTCTGGCAACTATCTTTAGTCAGATGGAAACAGAAAAGGCAATCCTGTGTTATATACCTTGTCCAATTGTTGATCTCAGGGAAAGCACTGTATTACTCGTTACCAATATCACTGTCATGTTCCCTGGTGCTTCTCAACCTACTCACCTCCTCCTAGAGCTCTGCCACTAAGCAGAGCTTCTCTTCCTAAGCACACCTGCAATAGTCGGTATCACATTAAAACATCCATTTGAAAGCCATTTTGTGGCTAAAAAGTACATCTTACGAGATGTAATCCACCTACATATAAAAAAGCAGAAGCCTCCTTGCTGTTTGTTTACCAAGAACCATCTGGTTGGACAGGCAGAAGAGGTACTGCCTCTTTACTGCTGTGAAGGACGTCATAGCCTACTAACCAAGTTATCGCTACTCCAAGCTCCTTCCCCCCAGGCTCTTATACATACCCACAGGAGCACAGCTGACAAACACACTTCTTCAAGGATGGAAGCATATACAAAGGCACAGGTGATACAGGAGACATGTTTGCTGAAGAGGAGCAGTAACGATTCAGGTCTTTCCCAGATGTTCTGCAGCAGGCGGGGGTGGGGGGAAAGTGGAAGAAGAAAAAAAAAAAAAAAAAGAAAGAAAAAAACCCACCCAGCTAACAAGCCCCTTCAGCAACACTCCCTGGAAACAAGGAATCTCCAGGAGGGGCAGAGCACACAACTAGTAAGACTGCACTACATATCCCAGTTGACATACTCCTTCCCTAGGACAGCATAACCAGGTTTCTCTGATAGCATCCCAGAGCTCAGGAGTCCTCTCAAGCCTCTTCTGACCAGGGTATGAAAGCCTTGACTGTCACCAGGGGAATTTTTGTGAAGTCATCAGCACAAAGCTCTAGAATCCAGGTCTGCGAGGAACATGGATGGACCTGTTCCCATAGTCCGATAGCTAGAATCAGACCTTCCAATTCTCTAGCTGTTTGACTATGATGAGATCAACATGTAAATGTAATATTAAGAAGCATTTCTGGTTTAGCAGTTCACAAATTAGCAGCCATATTATAGCTTCCACAACCAGGCACAGAAATCACTTTTCAAAAACAATGTAAAAGTTTGCTTTATAGGGAAGATGTCAAATGCAGGTGGCTATTCTCCTTAAAACTCTTCAATTTGTTTTGGAAGAAAGGAAGAAAAAGGTATCACAGTATCGCCAAGGTTGGAAGAGACCTCGAGAATTATCGAGTCCAACCTATCAACACAGACCCCATGACTAGACCGTGGAACCAAGTGCCACGTCCAATCTCCTCTTGAACACCTCCAGGGATGGGGACTCCACCACCTCCCTGGGCAGCCTGTTCCAACTTTCTCCTCACCTTGAGCCTGAACTTCCCCTGGCGCAGCTTGAAACTGTGTCCTCTTGTTCTCGTGCTGGTTGCCTGGGAGAAGAGACCAACCCCATCCTGGCTACAACCACCTTTCAGGTAGTTGTAGATAGCAATGAGGTCACCCCTGAGCCTCCTCTTCTCCAGGCCAAACAATCCCAGCTCCCTCAGCCTTTCCTCATAGGGCTTGTGCTCAAGGCTTCTCAGCAGCCTTGTTGCCCTTCTCTGGACACGTTCAAGTGTCTCGATGTCCTTCTTAAACTGAGGGGCCCAGAACTGGACACAGGACTCAAGGTGTGGCCTAACCAGAGTACGGGGCACAATGACTTTCCTGCTCCTGCTGGCCACACTATTCCTAATGCAGGCCAGGATGCCATTGGCCTTCTTGGCCACCTGGGCACACTGCTGGCTCATGTTCAGGCAGCTGTCGATCAGCACCCCCAGGTTCCTCTCTGTTTGGCAGCTCTCCAGCCACTCTGACCCCAGCCTGTAGCTCTGCATGGGGTTGCCATGGCCAAAGTGCAGCACCCGGCACTTGGACTTGTTGAATGCCATCCCACTGCACTCCGTCCATCTGTCCAGTCAGTCAAGGTCCCTCTGCAGAGCCCTTCCAGCCTCTGACTAACATCTGCTCCTAACTTGGTGTTATCTGCAAAGTTGCTGATGACCGACTCAATGTCCTCATCCAGGTCATCAATGAAGATATTAAAGAGCACAGGGCCCAGCACTGATTCCTGGGGGACACCACTGGTGACTGGCCACCAGCTGGATGTGGCACCATTCACCACCACTCTCTGGGCTTGGCCCTCCAGCCAGTTCCTAACCCAGCACAGAGTGTTGTGGTCCAAGCCATGAGCTGACAGCTTAGACAGCAGTTTGCTGTGGGGGACGGTATCAAAGGCCTTGCTGAGGTCCAGGTAGACCACATCCACAGCCCTCCACACATCCACCAGACAGGTCACCTGATCACAGAAGGAGATCAGATTGGAGAGGTATACCAGAATAGAAGAACAACTTTATTAAGCAGTGCCTCTGAAAATACATCAGACTAGGAGTCAGTGCCTCTGCAGTAAGGTTCCCTGCTGGAACTCCACCTTTAGTGTTTCTAAGCCATCACAAGCTGTATTACCAGTTCACAGCTCACAACGTCATAAATGTATATTAACTCTTTGAGAATAAAACAACATGTATACTACCAGAAGCCACATTTTTTTACCACTTTATTGCATAACATTTACTCAGTAAAATACCAAAAGAAATAAGCACTTTAGAAAAAGAGAGCAGCCTCTATCAATAGGAAGAACTGATGTCAGTATCAACAGAAGTCTCAGTAAGAAAGAAGATTCCAGCCAATGGAAAGCACCAAGTAAAGTTTGAGTGGTTCTGTTTGGTGGGTTTTTTTGGTTTGGGGATTTTTTTGTTTAGTGTTTTGGTTGGTTGGGTTGGGAGATTTTTGGAGGTGGAATTAGGGGTAAGACGGAAACACCAGAGATCTATTTCTCATTTGAGAGTGTGCTCTTCCATTTTTTCAGATTATGCTTAAAAAAGATGGGCTGTACATAGAATGGTACAACGGATAACATGAATTTGGAAGCACCAGAGCAGGCAGCTGATACTTTTAAACATGGAGACTGGAACACAGTCTCTGAAAAAAAACCTGTGTGCAGGCTTCTCCAAATATACAGTGCTGGAGAAGATGCTCAGATGAACCATAACTGTGTTACTATGCTTCTGCTTTACAAATTCTATTCTGAAGATGGGTCCTTTGTGCCAGCTGCTCATCCAACTGCTCTTTATCTGTAAGAAAAAGTGTATTAGTTAGCACTCTGTAATGTTCAAATTAACTGACAGAAATAGTGTTCCAAAAGTGTTTGGCATATACTAGAAATATATCTATGAAACAGTACAATTTTGACAGCTGTTCTAAGGATGGATAAAATCATTTGCTATTAGTACAGCAACAATTTTAAACAAAACTGAACTGCAGCAAGCTTTTTTCACAAAATACAGATCTCACTATTCCTTAAGACTTGTTTGTGTTAAATTCTCAGTACTCCACTAAATACCATCTGTTTGGCAAGTCTTCTATACATTCTATATATATTACTGGCTCATTTCAAAGATTAACCTCACAGGTAACCACAGATGGCTCTACTGGTTACACAAAGCTGACAATCCTGCTGGAAATGGGACGGGATAGGTAGGCTGGAAGGGAAGATATTTCCTAATAAAATGTATAGTAAGTGTTAAGAGACTATGAACTTAGAAACTATTGAACTTAGAAAGTTCCAACTACCTACAACACATTTCTGAACAGCTCCATTTGTGCAGACACACTATGTCAAAGTAACTGAAATATCAAAATTTAAGTTCAGATTACTCCATTGCTAATGCACCTTAAGGCTCTGTTTTTAGAACAGCTGTAGACTAACTCAGAAAATCAGATCAATGCCTTTCCTCCTACTTGCAAGATATAAACTAAAGCAAGGATGTTTCTTTTACTTCTGTATCTCATCTAAGCATACAAATAATTCACCTTTCTACACTTCCACAGCACAGTTCAACTATTCACAGAAGAGTAGCTAGAGCACTTTAACCAGTGTCAGAACTGACAAAATTGCGTTGCCAAAGTACATACACACGTACCCTTCAACTTATGTATTTAATCTTTTGGGAGTCCGTGTCCCACTGATGCCATTTCTGTCACGCCTTCACAGGCTACTTGTGGAGATGCCAGGGAATAGTTTATGTTTTCAAGAGACCTTGGTGATGGTGTCTTGGTGAACTCCTCATCCAAACAGATTTTGTCATAACTGCTAAATTCATCCTCTTCCCTTCTTTCTGGCGCAAGACTTTGGTCTGATCCACAATTTACAGTTTCACCTTCATTATTTGTTTGATGCACCTCCTCTTCACTTGCAGCTGCAGGTTTTTTCAGTGCTTTATGACTGTTGAGCAGGAACTGTGGATTTAGAGTTGATTTTTCAGTATCTCCCTTATTTTCTGAACTGCTTGTTGCACAATTACTCTCTACGTCATCAACATCAGATTGCACGCTTATAGTTTCATTGAGATCTATGCTATCTTCTGGAAGTGTCTCCTCCAATATCCCCAAGCAGTCAGCCTCAGGACTGAAAAGAGCTAGGAATGAACATGACTTCCACAACAGTGTCCAATCCAATAAGGAATCCTGACAGGGATCTGAAAGTAGAGCATTTGTTCTAGTGTTGCCTTTTGAAAGAATAGCTGGAGGATCCATGGTCGTCTTTACATATTGAAGTGCCTGCTTTTCTCTATCTTCCAGATAACTTTCCTTCAAAACAGTGCATGTTACTTCCTCTGCTTCATTTTTCTCACTCTTCTGCTCTCCAGATGTTTCCAAAACTGGAGATTCAACTATACTATTTATCCTCATCTGCTCTTGAGGTCTAAATACCCTAGAACTTAATTGCAAAACTTCTTCCAACAAGTCAGGTACATCAGGTGCAGGTATTTGGCATGTGAATGCAGAATCTGCTGGCTTCTTCATTATAGGAGTATTATCCATTGGAGCTTCCTCTGTCATTATCTCAGCTGGGGCCAGCTGTATCTCTGATGAGCCCTCAGTTTGAATAGCTTTTAGAATAGAATAGAATAGAATAGAATAAACCAGGTTGGAAGAGACCTTCAAGATCATCGCGTCCAACACCACCTAATCAACTAAACCACACAACCAAGCATCCTGTCAAGTCTCCTCCTGAACACCTCCAGTGATGGCGACTCCACCACCTCCCCAGGCAGTCCATTCCAATGGGCAATCACTCTCTCCGTGTAAAACTTCTTCCTGACCTCCAGCCTGAACTTCCCCTGGCCTGAGACTGTGTCCTCTTGTTCTGGTGCTGGCTGCCTGGGAGAAGAGACCAACCTCTGCCTGTCTACAACCTCCCTTCAGGTAGTTGTAGAGAGCAATAAGGTCACCCCTGAGTCTCCTCCTCTCCAGACTAAGCAGCCCCAGCTCCCTCAGCCTCTCCTCATAGGGCTTGTATTCCAAGCCCCTCACCAACTTCATTGCCCTTCTCTGGACTCGTTCCAGCAAGTCAACATCCTTCCTAAACTGAGGGGCCCAGAACTGGACACAGGACTCGAGGTGTGGCCTAACCAGTGCAGTGTACAGAGGCAGAATGACCTCCCTGCTCCTGCTGGCCACAGTGTTCTTAATGCAGGCCAGGATGCCATTGGCCTTCTTGGCTGCCTGGGCACACTGCAGGCTCATGTTCAGCCTGCCATCGACCAGTACCCCCAGGTCCCTCTCTGCCTGGCTGCTCTCCAGTCACTCTGACCCCAGCCTGTAGCTCTGCATGGGGTTGTTGTGTGTTTTCTCCATGAGCTTCTAATTTCAGTAACTAAATGGAAAGAACCAAGATAAAATTTTAGTTACCACACTCCAAACTGACCTGTCTCCTCTCCCTTCAGTAACATAAACAATCCAAGACAGAAGACATTTAGCTGTTTTACATTGTTTATGCTTAATTTTCTCTCTTAACACAAAGGGGATTCTACATAGGAAAATACATACATTTGTGTTAAACCAAATTCACAGTGCTCACACATCTTATTAGGCCTACTATGCTGTGTCAGAGGGAGCCATTAGGGTAACTTGCAGCTTCACTGAAATAATTATCTTTTTCTTCTTGTGTGACATGTACAGTGTCAATCAGCACAGCACCGATTTCTAATTGATGAGTACTATAAAAAACCCAGAGTTTTAGACTTACACAAAACTGGAGTTCGAGGAACCTGTTTCCTTGTTAAAAATGGGTCAGAAGACAGCCAGTTAATGAGATCACTGAATGACATTGCTTTTCCTTCATCACTCTGAGGTGAGTCAGACATCACTGTTCTAGCAACCTGCAGGAAGTAAAATCATAACCTCCTTATTTAGAAATAAGGCTAAAAATAAACTCCATTCTCTAAAACATACGGAGAATCTGGAACCTCCTGACTTTTCTTCTGCGTAAGAATCAGAACGCAGTATTAAGTTCCCTCATCACTTCTGAACCCCTCTTTAAAATAACTAAACGTTCTCAGAAAGAATATACGTAAGAGACTAGTAAAGAACTGCAATAGCATGAAGTCTAGAGCTGTATCTACATAACTAAAACATTTTAGCAGATGAGAAATAACTGTAACATGCCAGATAAAGATGAAATTTACTTCCCAAATTAAGCTGTGGCACATTTTAAAATAACTCATGTGAAGGAATTCCTCAGTTAATTCTTCAATGAAATATCTGAAAGAGGAAATACTGAAATACCTGCTTAAAATTCCCATGCCCATGTTAAACGCTTAACCTGCACAACTTCAGAACTAAAGAGCACTGCCGAATTCTTGATATATACATTATTTCATAGATTAAAGTATGAGAGAATATAAAAATCAAATCATGACTCTACCAAAAGTGTTATTCACTTCGGCATGATGTTACCATTATTATAACTGCAGAAGCTCCATGTTTTCAGGGTGTACTTCATTAGGCAATCACTTGTAAAACTTGGTGATACTGACTACTGTTCAGCACCAAAAAAGTAACTTTTCACACATGCAGATTACAAGGCATTTTATGATATAACTAATGATCTATTCTTTGAACTAAATTAGAATTTAAGCAAACAAACAAAACTTAAAATTAACTTTTCCTAACCTCCTCTGCCAGTTCATCTCTGGCTTTCTCAAGGTCTTTTTTGACAGGAGACTCTGTCTGGATAACATGATCACCTCCATCCTCCTGTGCTTCTGAAGTGGAAGACTCTTCCATTTCATTCTTTACAGTCTTTGGAAGCACAGGCATTTTCTCCCCTTTGCAAGTTCCAATATGCAAGTTCTAGAGGAATTATTAAAAGTTTTAAACTCAAGTGTCAGAAAATTAGTGTGAAGAAACTGCCATACAAATTATGAGCAGCAACGGCCTTAAGTGTTCAGACAAAAACATTTCAGTTTTAAAATTTAACTAAACACAAAACATTTTTACAATCATATCTAAAGCACAACATATGCAGAAGCTAAGATAGAGTGCTGCACAGAACACAGATTATTCATTTGCAACTACCTTGAACACTCCACAGTGAACAACTGGAAAATCGTACTTCCATGTTGCTTTTAGGCCACAACAAAACCCCTAAGTTCACACAGAACTTGCACAAACATCCATGTGTGACCACAGCTCACACCAAAAGCCCTGCTTCAGCAAGCAGGTAATCACAGACACCTTGTATGCTGCACTTGATGAAGTTCCTGACAGGTAACTTTTATAGCCTTATAGAATGAACTTAGATGTTAAAAAGATAAATACAAAACCAAAAAAACACAATAACCCTTCTCTCCACATACTGTCTAGGCTTAAAACAACGTAAAGAGGAAGCGTCGTATTTTTAACACTCAGACAGAAAATTACTGAATAATTACCTTTTCAATTAATACTTCTCCGTTTTCAGACACTTTTGACAACTCCAAAGGCATTGAAGAGAGCCTGGAGGGAGACGGAGATGGGGGGAAGAGGAAGGAAAAAAAAAAAAAAAAGTACTTTAGAGACAAATTAAACAAGTGGCCTAACACTCTTAGTAGAAGGCCATTGCACACTGTCTGACCCGTATCTGTCCGTTACGATTTCTCTCAATTCGTCCCGGTCATCAGAAGGCAATTTTGCTCTAGGGAGAACATGTGACAATTAGAGCAGAATTAGCCCTAGTTGTGTATCAGTCTCCCAAAATCAGTAATTTACAGAACTTCTACCTTGATTACCAAACTGAAAAGAATTTTAATAAATTTTTAATCAAGTCTTCTGTTTTGTCCCATCAAAGGTAACGACAAAGTCCTCTGCAGACTTTGTAATGTTTTTACCCAGATATTCCTCCTCTGACTTGCCTCTAGCATCCACAGATCTGTTCCCATACGAACAGAAATTATTGATATTTAACAATTGCCTGGGTATCAAAAACTTCAGTCTTATAATTTCTGATGAGCACAGTGTTAATTGCACAGGTCTCTACAAGATAAGGTACAGTTCCCACTTTTCAGGAAGCACGGATGTCACAATATTTTAACATTTGCTGTTACCTGTATTTAGAATGGGAGGCAGACAAAAATCTGTGCTGTATGAACACACTGAGAGAAATCCAGGTTTTAAAACATTAGCTACTTGGACAACCTCTGAGATTTATATACACCTACATCTGCAGAAGTCTAAGTGGAGGACAGCCTTCTTTTGCTAATTGCCTTTCTCATCTAGTAGTACCCCCTGAAGTATCTGTAGGAGTCACATTATTGAATAGAATGTTATTCAGAAGGTCATGAAGCTTTCCTGTACCAAGTACAATTAGAAACAGGCCATAAATTTTAAGAATATAATTTTCTGTTCTACCCTTTGCTGGAATTGTAGCATGAGAATTCACAGAATAAAGTGACTTTAGAAGATTCATAACAAAAGGCTTGTTGAAGAAGGTTTAGCACAGTAATTCTGTTTGGGAGGGAAGAAATTTTTGGTTCAGTTTGTGTTTTTTGTTTGTTTTGGCTTCCTTTTTTTTTTTAAGTGCTCCTATTAATGTTATTTTGTTTTCAGCCTATACTGAATACATATATCCATCTCAACCCAGCCTAAGGAATTCTATGTTTTCTCCACCTGTCTCTTACAGTTTGGAAGAAAGTAGCTGAGAAGTGAAAAAAAATCCTTGCAACTTGGCTGCTGCACATGCTATTCAGGAACAACCAGGGGATCAGTCACCAGATGGAGAAAGCGGCAGTTACTTTAGTACTATCCTGGATGCAACATGGAAGACTACTGAAGTATGCCAGTCAGACTCAAGAGATGCACTATGTTTAATTCCAACAAGTAAGTTTCTGTTTTTTCCGCTGCTTTATCAATTTCTTGTTAACATCATACCATCGCAGTGATGGTGCTGACTTATCCATCACAGTTTCGAATGCCACATCATCTTTCTCATAACATACTTCATGAATGGAGTCATAAATATCTAGAAAAGCAAGACAAAAGTTCCATTATTGCTTCAATTTTTTTGATGAGGCTTCCCAAGTGACTGCAGATTATTTACAGGAAGGAGACTTCATGAACATTTCAAGGAAAGTAAATTAATATATAAGCAGGACAATGGAATAAATGCTTTTGCTTGGACACCATCTACAACCACAGATCCCACTAGCACCTAACCTATTTGTGTTGCTCCTGAATGCGTAAGAGGCATGATTCTATTTGCTGGCCTGCACATACTAATCGCACATTCTAGCTTCCTCCAAGCTACAATCATACACATCAATGGTGTGGCACACTGTCCTAGGTTAACACAGCCCCCTCTCAAATGCCCTCCTCACCCAAAATGATAGGCTAGGAAGTTTACTGAGATCATGCACTATAAAATTACCTTAGCAAAACCAATAGCAGAAGCCAGAGATAAAATGGCTTCCCCTACCCAAGCACACAGCAGTGAGCACAGCAGAAAAGACCAACATCCCAAACCCAGAAACAGCAACCCAAAACAGGAAGCCTCTCATGTTACAATCTGGAATTCCAGCCCCATGATACTTCACTCAAGACAGCATTTTCATTTTGAAACTGGCATGATGTCAGCACGGCATTGAATATCCATCAGACTCAACTCAACATATTACACACATCAATTCCACAAAGCAAAATTCAACCAACATTTTCCCCCACTCTTCACCTGCAATTAGCAGTACCTCGGTGGACACACAAATCCCTCCCCACTGCCTCCTCCCCAAGCAAGTCAAGGCACACAAAGGAAACATTCTGTACATTCTCAGAAGTATGCATACCTCAGCTGAGGACTTTCTAGAATAATAAAGATCAATTTTGGCACTCATTTAGATAAACAGTCAAAGTTTAACCTCAGTAATTGTACTGGGATGTAATGGGCTAACTGGCTGAGCTGGAGTTAGCTCTCCCCATAGCATCTTTCATAATGCTGTGTTTTGTAGTGGTAGCTAGAAGAGTGTTGGTAACACACCAGTGTTTTGGCTACTGGTGAGTGCTGCTTGCATAGCAGCAAGGCTGTGCTTTTCCAACATTTGCCCCCACTGCCCAATACAAGAATGAGGAACAATCTGGGATGGAACACAGCGAGGCCAGCTGACCCAAACTGACCAGTGGGGTATTCTACTCCATGTGACATCAACTCAGATATAAAACCTAAGGGAAAGAAAGAAGTAGGGGGGCGTTTGTTGATGGTGTCTGTCCTCTGGAGCAACTGCTACACATACTGAAGCCCTGACTTCTAGGGAGTGACCAAACACGGTCTGCTGATGGGAAGTGGGTAATAACATCTTTGTTTACTCTTGCTTCCACTTTTCATCCTGTTACAATTGCTTCTACATTGACTCATGGGCCTCTTGGTATGTTTTCCTGCTCCCCTGTCCATCTAAGAAGGAGAGTGATAACGCAGCTTTGCTGGGCATCTGGCCCTGCATCAGGGACAAACCACCACAGTAGTTCTCTTAACTATAATTTCAACTTTTGCTAATATAAATGGCATTTCACTTTGTAATCATCTCAACACCCAAAACCCAAGCTCATTTCAAAAAGTGCAGTGAGATTAATTTTTCTTAAAGCTTGCCATGTAATAGGCAGAAAATTAGATTTCTCAGTGGCTGGATTCTCTGATCAAACACCTTAACCAAAGAGTGAAAAGAATGCCACATATACAAGCTTGTCTCAAGTTTTCTGATGTTACGACAAGCTCACAGAACTATTGCACAATGCTTTCATATTTGAAATTTAAGCAAGTGACCTTCCACTTGCAGTTCTGTAGCCTTTTTGTTGCAGCTTCTAGCCTTACATCTACATAGTGACTGCTGGAGCAGTGGTTTCACCTTTGTAACAAGTTATCTCCTCCTTTTTGCTTTGCACCTTGAAATTCCAATACACATCTGCTAGATCATTTTTCCTAAAGAGACTGCAAAAGCAATATGAAATCAAGCTGCCTTCCTCCTTCCTTTCCCACCCTTGCTTCATAGATTTTATAGATAATTTATAATTCTGTACTAGGTTCAGTTAACACTTGGTCCATAGCACTACCCAGTAAAATACAATCAGCTCATCTGCTGATCAGTGACATGCGTGTCAGAACAAAGTGAGCTCTGAAGAACACTGTTAACCTACCAACTGAAAAAAAAACAATACAGAGATCCATTACGGTCCTGATCAAATAGCACAGTTACTGTGCAATGACTGTTTCGGAATGTGCCTGGGAAAGATGCCTTCCTGGAAGGCCACCTTCATTTTTTTTCTCCCAGCTGGGCAGTAGGAAAAGTTTTATCTTTTTTATTACTCTTCCGACCTGAAACTACTTACATTGTTAGAGTGAATGTGTCCTCTAGAACCCATGAATGAAACTTTGCACATGGAAATCTGTATCAATATGCTTTGTGTAAGAACAATACAATACTGAACAACTGCAGTATTAGGGATTTTTGCCATATCAAAAGCTTCAGAGAATCTCTGAGACACACCAAGATTGAAAAACCGCAAGGTAATTGTGGCAAGGAGTCATTGAAAACTTCATTATCAGAGATTATCAAATAAAATTACACGACGAGCAGGGAGTCTTTTAGACTCCAAGTTACTTTTAACAATTGTGGCAGAAGAGGCAGACACAAAGTAAAAGAAGCATCTCCTGTTCACCCACCTGAAGCTGATGCTAGATGCTGACTAAATATACTATGCTCTTCTTCTTCCTCTGCAAGATCAAAAGAACGAGGTGGCAAAGGTCCTAACAAACCAAGTTGCTTTTTAAGGAAAAACAAACACATTACACAACCGTACTGGGAAAAAAGTGCTTATCAACAGCAATAAACAATTATTTACAATAGCTTCAGCTGTCAGACTCAACGAGACTCTTTTCCTCTCTTTGCTGGGTACCTAGGCAAAGGTATCACTTCAGATCCCAGGTGTCAGAATGGAAATTGCTTGAAGAATGAACAATAGAATACTTTAAAAGGCAAAACCAGAACTCAACATACGTTCAGAAATATAGTACATGACAGCTCAGTTTCCACAGTGGGTGGATATGGAGAAACTAAAACCAATCAGCTCACTCTCATAATAGTAAGATGATTCCACCATTAAGTAAGAGGTATCTTGTTTAAGAAAGAATAATTAATAAAACATTTTTTGTTGTGCTGATTCCCTAGCCTTACATATAGTGCTTAAGCACTACAATAGAAGACAAGCTTAGATGTAGCTGGTCTCTAACCTTCACCCTTTCTCATCCCCAGAATCAGATAAATTGAGCACTACTCACTAGATCCTGATCTGAGAATCGATTGAATGGATTCAAGCCAAGAAAGCTTTTCCAGTTCACTTCCCAGTCTTCCTGTTTTCTAGAAACAGATGTGCTTGCTGACACAGAATGCTGTTGCTCTATTTCTAGCCTGTAACAGAAAATGAACCTAATGTGCCAGTTGGAAGAGAAAACAATTCTGCGTAAAGACGGAGTATTATGTACTATCCTGCAAAACCTCTGAGGTATGTATCAACTTATTATTTATGCATTCACTAAGCTAACTGAAATTCACAACCTAAAAAACAGCTGCTAGGCAGATCTTCACACTTCTTACAGGAGAATTGAAAGAGCTGAACTAAGAGATACATATGATGAGACACACACTTAAAACTCTGCCTAAGCCAGTTTCAGATAAAGTTTTTAAATCCCAGAAACAATCAATACAATAAAGAAAACTTATTTTTTTTAAAAATAAAAAAAAAAATCAGATCAGCTAGCAAGTGAAGTCCTCAGAAACAAAGACTAAAATAGTAACAAAGTAAATGCAAAAGAACTGAAGTTATCTAGAAAATAATCTGTTGAGTTACAGATAATCAATACAAATGTAAATTTCCCAGAGGCAACAGGGAAAAAACTTGAACCAACACATTCTCACTACAAATCATATTATTTTAGAAAAGACTACAAGGTGGGAAGCCATGATCCTTAGACTCAAGAATAAGGAACCAGAGAAAATTTCCAACTACCTCTTTGCACTCAAAGTTCTTTGTGCTCTTCTGCAGAAGGTAACCATTTTGCCAATGGCCTGAAGTTGCTTGAGTTCAGATTGACAATGTTCTTCTCTCAGTGCTCTCAGGGCTTCATTTAATAACTGAATGACTGTCAAGAAGTTCAGTTTTTCGCCTTCATATATATTTCTTGAAGAATGCTTGAAGCATAGCAAGCAAGAAAAAAAGAATTAGTGAACAGCATTAATTTCAGAAAGCTATGTCTTCTCTAGATACAGCAGGGACACAAAGTTCTACTTAATACTTTAATTCATAGAATCACAGAATGGTTTGCATTGAAGTGACCATAAAGAACATCTAGTACCAAAGCCCCTGCCATGGGCAGAGACACCTCCAACTAGATGTGTTGCTCAAGGCCCCATCCAACCTGACTCCGAACACTTCCAGGCTCAAAGCCTCCACAACTTCTCTAGAAATCTTGTTCCAGTGCCTCACCACTCTCACAGCAAAGAACTTCCTCCTAACACGTAACCCAAATCTAGCTTCCTCCTGCTTGAAGCCATTAGCTCTTGTCCTGCCTCTACACATTTTTCTAAAAAGTTCCTTTCCAGCTGTCCTTTATGCCCCCTTCAAATACTGGAAGGCTGCAATGCCTCCCCAGAGCTTCCTCTTCTGTAGGCTGAACAACCCCAAATGTCTCAGCCTGTCTTCACGGTAGAGGTCCTGCAGCCTTCTTTGTGGCCTTCCTCTGGACCCACTTCAACAGTTTCATTTTCTTCTTGTATTGAGGGTTCTAGAGCTATGCATAGTATTTCAAGTGGGGACCTCACAACAGTGAAACAGAGGGGGAGATCCACATCCCTCAACCTTCTAGCCACACTTAATTTAATGCAACCCTGGAATACAGTCGGCTTTCTGAGCTGCAAGCACATCATTGGCTCATACTGAGCTTCTCATCAACCAGCATCCCTCAAGTCCTTCTCCTTTGGACTGCTCTCTATCCACTCCCCACTCGGCCTGCATTTGTGCTTGGGATTGAACTGCTCCATGTGCAGGACCCTGCACTTAGCTGAGGTTGGCACTGGCCCACCTTTCAAGCCTGTTCCTCTGGATGGGATACCTTTCCTCCAGCACCGTTCATGTCAATGTCCAGCACTGTCCCAATCCCACTGTCCATGTCACCAAAAAGATGTTAAACACCGGACCCAGTACCAAGCATTGAGGAAAAAACAGTCTCCCCATTAGTCAATAGTCTCCACTTAAACATTGGGCCACTAACCACCACTCTTCAAATGCAGTCATGAAGACAGTTCCGTAGCTATACGTTGCCCATCCATCAAAGACATAAGTCAGGATGTCATGACAGACAGTATCAAATGTTTGCACAAGCCCAGGCAGACAATATCAGTTGACGATTTTATTGTAAAAAAATGCACTCTAGGTCCAAGTCTCAGGTTTCTACAATCAGCTCCTTGAAAGCAGCCTATAAAACAATACAAACTCATAAAACTTTAGCTAATGAGGTATTCTGTTTAACCACCATCCCAAAAGATGTGGCAAGCCTACGCAGCACCATATACTACAAACTAGAAACAAATGCCTATTAGTATCAAGAGTTTAAAAGGTCAACCTAGCTATGATGTCTAAACCAAAGAAACCAAGTACTACTCAGACTTACTAATGCAGTTGCTGAATTTACAAAGGTAGTGATTGAAACATCATTATAGCAATCTTTTACATATAAATTAGACACATATTCTCCATCCTTGAGCAATCATCTCTTATCATTTGTGAAGTACTGTCCCTTTTTAAAGGTACCTAATTACATCACTGTCAACAAAAAAAAAACCAAAAAAAACACACACCACCACCAACCAACCAAACCGAGAACAAAAAACCACCCAAACGAACAAACACCAATAAAAAAACCCCAACAACAAACCAACCCTTCAAGAAGAACAAAAACTACTCACTTGTTGTACATCCCCTTCAACTCTGTTAAACAACAACTCTGGAATTCTAAAACCAACATTTCCATCAAAAATGCATTGACCAAGATGATGTTCAAGTACTGAATCCACAAGTTGTTCTTCCCTTTTCAGAGATGTGAACATTTCCGTTATAGATGTCCACATGCTGCGAACCTAAATGGGCAAGGACATAAAACTGTTTACATGTCTGCCATAATACCTAACTAACCGAGCATCAAATGAGCATAAAGCCAGATGAAAAAGCCAGCATAATCACAGATAGGTATTTGGAAATAACAGCATTTGAGACTAAGTGTTACAGAAATTTTAAGAAATTCAGTGTGGTGTCACAACAGAAAAAATGCTCACCTGTTGAATTCTCTCGGTTTCATAACTTTTGGTTTTGTCGTTTTGTTTCATGCTGTATGAACATGCAAAAAAGTTCAGATTGCAGTGAAATTTACCGTCTGTATTTCATAAAATAGGGTAAGAAATCTGTTTTATATAGTCTAATTTAGTTACCATGAAAGAGAAAAAAACAAAAAAACACTTACTTGCAAGACTGTATCTGCAGGGCTTCATATTCAGACTTTATCTGTTCTATTTCCTCAATCAAAAGCCTAGGAACAAAGCTCATGGTTACCAAAGATTTCTGAAACCACTTATACTTATTCTTTCCAAATTTGCACACTGAGGCCAATTTGGAACAATGGAGAAAACCTTAAACTTCACTTCCTCACCATGACTTTGTGCAAAAAAATGGGCAAGGTAACCACTAAGAAGAATAAGATGTAATTTTTTCTGTCTCCATGAAACATTTTTTATTACAATCAAGAACACTAATGAAGTTACTAGAAACCTAAGTTATCAATATCAACTTCCAAAGATACTCAGGAATTGTACAGTATCAAATCCCTCAGTTTGGAAAAGCTGGACCACCAGCTTTTGTACTGATGCTTTTATTAAATGTTTATGGATGTAAAAATACAGTGGCCTGATTTTCAGAAACACTGGATCCCTGAACTATGTTGGCCTTACAGAGAATTAAAAATACTACAGAATTAACTTTTTGAAGGATATCACTCAGCAAGAGCATTAAGAGTTTTCAAGCAGGCTTAGAGATGCAGAATTACAAAAGTCAGCAAAGGTTAACAGACTTTGCCCTCTAAGAACTACATTTTTAAGCCTTCTAATTAAAAGAAGCACCTTCAGTTGTGTTACTATGGTCCTGTCAAGTCTTGAATGTTTCCAGCAAGGGAGATTCCATTCTTTGCTGGGCATCACATTAGTGTTCAATTTTCTTACATGAAATTTGTTTCCTTTTTTTTTTTAACCCCCACTCAATATAGACTACCATTAAGCACATTCAGCTTGCTGCCTCTTCTCCTCTCACCACACATATATTCTTGTGAAGGAAACACCTCAATGTTCTGAGTTCTGAATGACTTCTTAGGTATTGGAAGACTGTGATTAAACTCCTTGAGCTTCTTCTTCCCCAGGCTAAACCCAGTTTCTACAGCTTTCACTCACATGCATCAACTTCTCCAACTCTCTAATCATTGTAGTCCTCTGTCACAATCCTCTCTCAATCTCAACTGGGGGACCAAACCAGAACACAGCATTCCAGGTGTTGCCTTAGAATTGTAAGGTAGCATAAAATACACCTCTTGATCTGCTAGTTGTGTTCCTTTTCATACAGCACAGTACACTGTCAGTCTTCTTGACTACTAGGGCACACTGCTGACTTGCACTCAGTTTGTGACCCAACACTACTCTCACCTGTGGTCCTCCTTAACAGAGCAGCTTCTCAGCCAGTAACGCACAAGCCTATGCTGTTGTTGAGGATCACTCCATCCCAGATGCATGACTGCAAACTGATCTTGGTCAAATGTCACCTAAGTCTCGTTGGGCAAGCCTTGAAACCCAGAAAGGTCTCTGTGTAATAGCTCTTCATACCAGAATATCTGTCTCACAGTCTGGTATCATCTCCAAGTTTGGTGGGTTTGTAATCAGTCTAGTTATTCATACCCTTTATGAAGGCAAGGAATAGTGTAAGACTCAGTATCAAACCCAAGGGAACTCTGCTCATGAACAGCTGCAAGTTAAGACTTTGAAGTACTTTCACCCTTTGGGCTCACCCCTTTAGCTATCCTTCTATCCTTCCAAAGACAATAGAGCAGTTCTGAAATCATGTCAAGTTATTTCTATGCCCTTGTAGAGGAGCAAAACAACACAGTAACCATGAGGTCTCCCTTGATGCTAAATCCTCTGATTTTGATCCGCAGACATGAAACAGAGTAAGTCCTCTTGTACGGTTATGCTACAGACACTGAAACTTCTCTTTGACCTACAGTCGAACTCCTCCTTTTCTGCCACTGTCATGACAGTGCTGCAGTCATCAGGTAAACCATCCCACTCATACTCTGTAAATTTCACTGACACATAATACTGTGCCTGCCCAGAAAGTTCCAGTTATTCCTTGTTTCTCAGATTGGGAATGTGTGCTATACCAAACAGCATAACTTTGCTTCTGGGTTTAGGGTTCTTGGGTGTTGGCTCTTTTCTGCAGGGACTGCAGCAAGATGTGTGGGAGTGTGGTAGCACTGGGTTCAGTTTTCTGTTGGTTTTTTTTCCCCATATATCACTGTGCTGTTTCTGCAAATAGATTAAGTTAAGGTAATTGTGCATTATTAATTAGATTGTTAGCTAAGGTAATTATGTGCTGTAACTATATGTTATATTGAACTCTTATCTCTTTATCTCAACCCTAAGCTTTGCGTGTTACTTTTCCCCTCACTTTTGTGTTGGGGGGGCAGAAGGAGGAAGGTTAGCCCTTGTGCTAAACCATTACAGGTTTATGTAAATAAAATGTGTCCCACAGTAATTAATCAAACACCAAATGTTTCATCTAGACAGTTACATTCTAAAATATGACCATTCTAATGTTGAGAAACCATAATGGCACATATGCAGAATTCTTCAATCATTTTTAATGCCCGAGTACTGTATCTTCCAAAATACCACCTCTCCTAAATGAAGAAATAATTTCTGACTACTATACTTCAGATAAGACCCTACAAACAGTAGAACTGTCAAAGGAGGAGAAAATGGGGAGAGGCTCAACAGAACTCATGAGGTAAAGCAGATTCAGCCTCCTCAAATCTTTTTTATAAATACACACAAAAAGTCAGCTTTAAGGAAAACTCCATTTCTTTAAAAGGATTACTTACTGTGCTTTTTTCTCATACTCTTGCTTAACAAAATCTTCCTTTTGAAAAATTTGCCGAAGTTTATTGTATGCAACTCTACATCTTGCGTTTGCCAGGCGTACATCAGGCCTTGACTCTACAGCTTCAGCAAAAGGTATATCAATGCCTAAACAAAAGGTTGGGTTACATCATTCACTTTTAGTAAATACACACCTTGCTAATTCACCTAGTTTGAATTGAAAGAATCACAAATCAAGATACTCATTTTACCAGGACTGAAACAACAGTATGCAGTGGGGTTTTTTGGTTGGTTTTTCTGCCCCACCCCACCCCCCCCCCCCCGCCCAGTTTTTTTCTATTGTATACATTTTCATTTATTCTCACTCTTTCCTTATTCTTCAGGTCAGTAAAACAATACAAGATGTCTACAACAGTTCTGGTTCAAAATACCTCAAGCTGTGCAAAACAGTACAGTGTTAGCAGTCCAGCACTTTAGGATCAATTACTTCTATGGGTAATGATGTTCAACATTGCACATACACAGCCCAAACTTGGAGCCAGAGCCAATAAGCAATAGAAAACAGAGCAATCCACATTATTCTATCAGCAGTAGCTCTATGCAAGTGCACAGAACGCTGTGCAAGATTGTGAACCGAGTATCCAAATCAGAACCACTTAGAGATCCATATATTAAAAGACTTTAGAGATTCACTAGTAAACATAACAAACAAAACTGTTTTATTTTTGCTATTACAGCTTACCTACAGAGTTTGCTTCCAGGTCCTTACACAATACATGTCTCGCAAACCGATAAAGTAGGCAAATAAATCTGGGACCACCAGGAGCAAGAAGTGAAGAAGGTGTAATTTTTGGAAAATTGCTTTCTTGTACCTTAAAAAAGTTAACAAAAATCTAAGAGATAAAGCCTCAACAGCAGATATCAAACATATTGCTGAGTACCAAAACACTGCAGCTTACTTGCTAGCAAGTCTGACACAAAGCTTAAACTACTCTGCCACCACAGCTGACATCTAGTCAGCAGAAAAGGCTAAAACTTTTTGAATGTTGTTCCCTCCACCATCCCTAGTTCTGCACAAAAAAGAAAGTTTCAATGCAAAGACTGACATCAGTGTTGGGTAAATGACAGAAATCTGTGCCCTCTTGATCTCTGACTCATAATCTCTACCTTTGAAAAAATGCTCAGATTTTTATGCGTATTTTCTACTGATGTCATTAATCACTGTATGTAGTTCTGCTTTTATCTTATCCAAAAACAGCCCATTGCTGGCTCTCCCATTGAGGATCATTACTAAAAATGTGTTCCTGTATATAAAGACTTGAATTCTATAACTATCATTAAAACAAAAGCAGCATGAGATGGTACTAAAGCAAACAATTTTGGTTTGTCTCTTTTCTTTTAGAAAGCTTACCTTAAATTTCACTCTCTCTCCATGAGGAAAGACTAACCTTAAAAAAGTTTTTCAGGCATGTGAAACCATGTTTGCAATAAACATTCCTTGGCAACTTAAGCAATTCTGTCAACTTGAAAGCAAGTATTCTCAGTTGGAACTCAGATTTAATCAAATCCTACTATCCAGGAGCAAGCCACAGCAGTTTTGACCCAAGATTAAGTCTTTATTATCTAAATTACACCATGTCACATTTTTTTTTCCTCAAACAAGTCTAAGATAAACTGTGTGAAATAAGATACATGGTAAAACTGAATTCTTTGGTAAGACAACCTTCTTTAAAATGCCTATCTAAAAGCACTACCCTCAAAAATGAATGAGAACACAGAAATTCCACTCACTGCAATATCTTTTAGCCATTCACAGCTCTTCTTCCTAAATTCATGCGTCATGGAGCCACCTTCTAGAAGGTAAGAGTCTCTTTCATTTACAAAAAGATGATAAAAAAGAAGAAAAAGAAGGGAAAATAAAATTGAAAATTTGGTCACATATTCAGTCACCTAATTAACTATTGTAAGAACAAACAACAAATATTTTGTAGCGATGCCTCCCGGAGAAACCAGAAAATTAAGGGATATAGCCTAGATCAAGACTAGCTAAGTTCATAAAATGACAAGTCATCTTGCCATAATTACAGGCTATTTCAGAGACATCACTTGCTTCTGAAAACAGAAGTGGTAGGTGGAGGGGAGGAAACGAAGTCAGAAAGTTGACAGTTTTCCTATCCCTGGTCTTGCTTCCACAATGTCTTTCATGTATAAGCTAAAATAGCTCAGTCACCTGAGGAAAACCTCTACAGAAGATGGGGTTCTTGCCATATTCAATATCCTATTGGCAACTCTTAACCAGGAAACGTTACTTGTTGTTTGATCAGGGAAATAAATAGGAAAAGTAGATTACTTAGCAACTACAGAAGTTTCTAATAAACTTCCCAAGTTACTGATGATATCAAACAACTAACATTTCTGATACATTATAGAGTTGTGATGAGAGGGAAACCTACATTTTTCTTGTGCTTTCTCCCTCTTCAGCAACTTTCTTGATTACACACACTGCCATAACCCCATATGAGCCAAGTACATACCCGAAGTCTACTTCTGCACGGGAGGGATCCAGCTTATTAAACAGGAAGCGGGCAAGGCTATTGTATGCATCGCAGTTTGGTTTATCGAATGTGCTCCTAATACAGATACATCAGAAGTTGTAAGGATGCTGAATTAACACTGCAGTTTTAACAACATATTAAAGAGTGAAATGGTGAAAGTCATACATTGAATGCTTTACTTTCTGTGTAACTAAAACCACACATTCTCCAACCTAATTAACAAACTTGAAGTAATTTCGGTTAGCAAGTTTTATCTCCACTAAGTTTTCAAACCAGGAGGTATAGAGCCAACCAGCACTTCATCCATCGGACTGTGTGTGATGCATCCATGGGAGAGCAAGAAAACAGGAATTACTGCTATCTCCTGGGTTTCCTAAGGCATAAACAAGGGAAAACACTACAGCAATTAAGGCATTTCCAATCCCACGCACCGCCAAAAGCACTAGGATCCTCGATGGCCAAGGTAGGACTTCCCCCTTCCCTCCAAGGGGAAATCTGAGGCCTTGCTCGGGCGCCGGCGGCTACAAATGGCTACCCCTCCTCCTTCTCCCGCTCCCGCCACCGCACTTACATTCCCAGTTTAAACTCTTCACCGTAAGTCCGCGGGTCGAAACCCAGGCCCAGGACGTACAGCCAAAGATGGTCCCTCTCCCACTGGGGGGCCATGGTGCCCAGCAACTTCACCAACGTAGCCGAGCAGACCACAGCCCTGCAACGGCCGCGCCGCCCTACTCAGCCCGCCAAAACCTCCCGCGCGCAGGCCCGCCACGTGAGGCCAAAGCGCCGCGAGACTTCATACCCGCCCACTTCAGCCGAAGGGGCGCGCGCAGGGCCTAACGGGGTCCTGGCGCGGCTACGGCGCGCTGCCCCCCGGGAGCTGTAGTGTCCCTGGCCCTGCGCCTGCACGCTGAGCGATGCTGCTCGGGCGGAGGCCGCGAGAGGGCGGCGCGCAGAGTGTGGCTGCTGCTGCCAAGCTGAGGAGCCCCTAAGTGGCGGGCAGCAGCGGCGGAGCTGGACCAGCGCTCGAAACTCGCCCGGAAGAAGCACCGAAACGGCCTGAAGTGTTGTGGATGGCGTTGTGCTCCGGACATCGGTCGGACTAGACAGCCTTGAGAGGGCACTCCCATTTTAAACAATTTTTGGTAAAAGAATTTAACGCGAAAATAATGGGGAAGCTCACACCAACAGCATGCCACGCAGTTCAGACTTTTTATTTCAAGGCATTTCAGTGACTAGTCTTCAACGTTTTCACAACAACCAAGAGTTACATGGTGAGAGAGCAGAGGTGCAAACCTCACAGCTATACCACACACCGAGCAAAGTTTCTGCGGCTGACACGAGAGTAGCACCGTTCAGTATCTCCAGACTTGCTGCAGCCACCCTGGCGACATGGAGATCTCTGTGAGAGTTCAGCCTGATCCTTGGAAAGAAAAACCTGCTTCTAGTCCAATTTCCATTCACCCCAACTCCTATAGAAGTCACTGTGTGCAAGTAGACGCAACATTCTTTAATATGAATATAATTTATTTAAACATAAAAAGATCATCACTGGCAGCCAAAGGATCCCTCTATTCAACTAGTCTGTTTTTTTTTCCTGTCCCACGTTTGTATCTTCACTTTCCCTTTTTGTTCTCACCATCTCTTCTGTTTTATTTTGTGTCTTCCTTATTCCTGAAAACCTTTGATTTTTAAGCATTTTACCCTCTTCTTATCTCAGGCCCAAGAACTGATAGCATTAGGATAGCCAAAATTTTTGCACACAGAAGGCATGTAGAGAGAAAGGGAGTCCTTTGTTCATAAAGCACTCTTGCCAAAGGGAAGCTATAGGCTCCTAAGCTCTGCAGGTCAAAACCCAACAAAAAGAACCTGAGAGAATCTGAGACAAACTCTATTACTCCTTTCAGCAGCAAAGAGGTAGATGCAGAAGTGCTTTTTACGTTGACTGAAAGGGGAAATTTTGTGGCCAAATCCTCATCAACTCCTTTTGTTGACAGCCCTTTAGGCAAAGCACTGGAGTGTTTTCATGGCTGCTGCTGAGATCAGTTGGATACACTGGTTAGGCTATACCTGGCCTGTAGAATGCTAATGAGTTAATGTAGCATGCATTCCTTCAGTAGAGAGAAAAACAAACAAAGAAAAAAAACAAACAAAAAAAAATGCCCAGCCGGCAAAAACCCAACACTTTGATGCAGCTAAGTGGAACAGTACTGATTTTAAAAAATATCCCCAAAAAGCCCTAAGCTAGGCAGGTTCATCTTTAAAAAGAATCTAAGTTACACATGGCAAAAGTACATTGTATCAAAGAGATGTTTATGCTTCGCTTTATTCAGCTCTTTGCCCTGCAGTATAAGGGCCATTTGTGCGTGAAAAGTCTTGTTGGTCATCTTCACCCAAATCCAAAATATCTGGGATGTCATCTGACTCTGAAGACAGGTCTGTAATAGTGAAATCTGGAACCTGCATAGGAATGAAATTTCAATCAATTCAAAAGTAAAACTAAATAAATTTGTGCAGTACTTAGTGAAGTCAGGAGACAATGGTGCTCAGCATCTCTAGAAATCAGACCCAAAATACTGAAAACAGAGTGAACTATGCTCAGTAATATATGTAACACATGGCATTAAGACATACTAAATACTATGCAAGATGTAGATCAGTTGCTTAGAAAATAGCATACTTGCACATTTACTGTAGACATAGAACTAATCTGAACTGAGAATAGTGTATTTAGTGAAACTAGTGACTGGGAAATTGAAAAAAGAACATTTTAAAACTTGTTTTGCCTTTTTGCTTTCCTTGGGAGCAACAGCCTATACAAAGGCACCTGCCATGAAGAGCTTGATACAGATGGCTCTGCACTGCTCGGCCCACCTACCACATCAAGCCTTTTCTTAGGAAAGAAGTACATGGAACTGCAATGCCACGCTGGCCTTTGTTTTAAATGCATTATAGTATTTTATGCTGTTAAGGAGCATTAGATTTCAGAAACTGCCAGAGACAGTAGTAGATGCATGGATGTTACACACTTCTAAAAATGTTGGCTAAGACACTTAGGAGCTTAAATCCCAACCCTTAAGTCCCCTTAGTAGGACTTAGGTTATTTAGGCACTTATGAAAAATGGGATATAATTAAGCAATTTACTCATAACCAAATGGGGAGTTTTGCCCCAAATGAAAAATACTTTTATCTGACTAATTTGATTCCAGTTAGCTTTAGTGTTAGTGATGTGACATTCTCAGAGCCAGGCACAGCATCAGCACATAGTGATTGCTGCATGCTCACAGGACTTCATTCACAACTTGGAGAGGCTTCTAAGCATTTCTGTAACCTAAGATCAGTGCTCACTAGAGAAGTGGTTACTGCAAAACACCTCACTTACAACTTAATTTTATGAAAGCATGCAAGAGAAATCTGTGCTTCGCCTGTTGTTAAGATAGGTCAGAAGAACAGAGAACACAAAGGATAAAGGGATTACTGTTTCAGCTACCAGGTTGCAGATAGCACTGAATACTCAGCTCCTTAGAGGGTAGGTAGCTGTTAAGACAACAGCACCTTAGTAATAAAGATATCAATTAAAACCAAGATTAGGAAGAATTTCATCACCATGCCAGCAATCAGGTGGTAGTGTGAATACGATGAAATATGTGGACCACTTTGAGAATCTAGGCTTGACCAAAATGAGATCAATAACCTTTTTCTCCTGAAATAACTAAAATAGCAATAGGAATGGGGGAAAACAGATCTGTTTAACAGGAAGGATTATCTGGCATATTCCTCCTTATAGCATCTTACCTGAAACTGTAGTTACTGCAATTACAAAAATCAACAAGTTTTCTCGTTATCAGCATATGATGCTGCATTTCATACTGCAATACAAATGGGGATATTTAACGAAACTAGGGCCAAGTAGCCCACATGCACACTTATTTTAAAATGTGTCTAAACAGATGGCTTAAACAAGTTGTTTTATTCTGTATTTCCACTGAGAAGGGCACATGATCATCCTCAGTAACTGTCTGACCACTGACAATTTTTACTATACCCTAGGTATAAGATGCCCATCTTTCTTACGTCTGTGCTGCACTTAGTGACAACAGGGTAATTGTTTGAATTTCAGTTTGTGATTTCTTCACCTCTTTAATGCGTGCACTATAAGCAGCTGACTCCTTTAACATACTAGTAAAACATTCAGACAAAAGAATTTCCAACTGGAGTACTTCTGTCAGCATCAGAGTAAAACAGGGCTGATGCCAGTATCGTTTCTCTCAGTTTTCCATGTTCTAAATTGCATTAGTATAGCATATTCTGACATCTACCACAGGCTAAAATAATGTAAAGCCATTAGTGTTATAAGCTTCCTTCAGTAAAGGAAGCTTCACTTCCATATTAGTTTTAATGGTTTACAGGAAGTTAAAGCAGTAAGTCAATTCTTGCAACAATTAATAATGCCAGATATGACTCTTCTTCTTGGCACTTCTCTATAAGATGCAGTTAAATAGTTTACACAGAATAATGCAAAACCCACAAAATCCTTGCATGGAATAGTGTAAAACGTACTTCAGAATTTTGCTGGTTTTCATGAGCAAATGTTAAATGTCAATAGTAACAACTTCCAATTTAGCAAGATGTATATTTTCAGAACTGAGCCACTAGCAATTTGAGAGAGTTCTTATTTTATGCACTTTCAGAACAAGCACTCATTTTCAGTCAGACTGTGTTATCCAAAATAAACAGAAGTTCTTAGTATGAAAAGAAACACATTTAACAAAGCATTGTGCACAATACCTCCAGCAAGCTGCTACATATAGGACTTCCTGCTCATGAAAATGACCAACAGATCATGCTCAAAAGACAAGCGAGATTCCATTTTCTCTTGTTAATTAGATGGCTTAGCTAATTTTGGGGTGCGTTTGTTGCGGGGTTTTGTTGTTTTGTGTTTTAAATAAAGTAATTTCCAAACCCTTTCCCCTGTTTTACTAGTTCTTTAGTATTAATAATCTTTTCCAAAATAGATTGGAGTAAAAAAATTTTTAAAAAGTCATCTAAAGGAAAGCCACAAATTTCAAAAGCTTTCTATGTTTCTTTAGTTTGAGGCAAACTAGCTATATCTCTGCAATTCCAGTCACTGCACAAACCTTGTAATTTGAATTTCACCAATATGTACACTGTTAAAAATGTTTACAAACCTTTTATACCATACAGATATTTCAGAATGCTTACAACTTTTGTAGCAAAGTGTTATCAGCAATGATACAGTAATAGTTCTCGTTTTTTTAAATAAGCCTGGAAAAAGGAAGTTTCAGTGAATTATTTTTGAGTGTCTCCTAAAAAGAAATCATCTTCTGAATTCTACAAGCAAACCCTGAATAAAGTAATTACCACTGGTCAGTTATTAGTGTTCTAACCTTTATGATCCCAGTTTTTTTGTAGAATTCACTACCTTTGACACTGTGTTCCATTTCATGTAGTTTATATCCCTTGCCACAAATTGGATCAGCTATTTCCTATAATTTTCAACATTATCTGGTCTTAAGTTCCAGATAGACTTCACAGCTTCCTAAGCCAACCTATATGCGCAGAAGTGGTTTGGGACTAAAAGCAAGGAAGCTTCTGTGCCGTGTAGCTGTAATGTTTGATACATGCAATTATAAAGAAATGGGTGAAATGACAGGAGAAATTTGAGCAGGCTGTTCTCTGGTAGAATCTTAGGTTTTGTTCCTCCTGAGGGTTTTCAGCAGTTACTAGCATGCACTTCCGCTGTAGTTCACTGTATCAAAAAACCCCCAAAGACGACTTTGGAAGGTGTCTTCTATCATTCTCTGCTCCAGTAAGCATTTTGCTAGTCACCCTCTAACTGTGCTAGCAATAAATACCAAGTTTTGTCTAGGTTTGTAATTAAACTAGTCTGGGAATATGCTGTACTACATTACCAACAAGGAGACACTGATGCAAGCTACAGCCACAATTCAGTTCAAACATTCACTACTATGCTTATTTAGGAATCTAGTAATTTCAATCCAGAGACTATGTATGATAGGAACATACTGATTTGCTGTTAAATCCTCTTTTCCTCCAAAGAAAGAGTCCTAACTTTGTTGAAGGGGAACAGAGAGAAATATATGTTCAGTGCAGTGGGCAAGATCCAAAGAGACCACATACCACAGTAACATGACACAGGAACCCATGCACAGGATTTTGTATAAATAGGCTATTACCTAGGTTTATGCTTACCATTAGGTAAGCATTTACCAGACATTCTTCTGTTTGCAGCCACTAGCTGTAGGTCAGCTGCTAGAAGTCAAAGTACATTTACACAGTTACCTGGTGCATTTACACAGTGCCTGGTGAGGGAAAAAATTGAAGATCTAACATTTCCAGACCAACCCTGACTTAACAGCTAACCAGGCCTTCTCATGTTAAATACTAGACTACATGTGATTCCCTTGAGTGCCCTCACTGTACCAGGTGCGGGTACTGCTCCATGTAGCAACATCTCATTCATTGCTAAGTTTTCTTCGAACACCACTTTTGCTTCACACTTTGATGACCTCTTTGAAAATGGTAGGTAGCATTGCTACACTCAACAATTGCAACAAAGTTGCAAGGGGGAATGCATCCAGAACATTGACACAAACTTACCTGGACCCCCCTAAGAAACCTTGTTTCTTAGTGACAGTAATTCTCTTCCAGGGAAAGGTTTCACAGGATTTACTGAGGAACAATTTCACCCACATAGCTGAGTTTTAACGCACATTATTTACCCTCTTTGGAACTTGAGTGACTAAAGTTAAATAGATTAAAACTGGTGTTTACAGATGAGGAGTATATACTGTTTAGAGGGAGCCAGCAGCCAAAGCAAGTAGCCAGCCATCTCATGCACACAGAACACCTACTGTGAAGACAGGAGAGGGTTTTTTTGGTCCCTATCCTTCTCTTCTAAATACTAGGACATCCATCAGCTCACAGCTTAGGTCATCATTAAAGGTAGGCACAACAGCAGACATCAAAAAAAGCAGCAAAGCCAAGACTGAATGGAGGGACACACAAGGAATCCAAAGGGTAGAAGTAAATGCTGCAGCAGTATCTTGCTTACCTATAAACACACACACACTCACACATTTTCAGTGTATGTCCTACTTCATTTTCATCCGAAACTTGCTTTCTGATGGGCCCAATTTGAAGGGGTCACAGAAGAGCAAGTTACATTTGTTTTAAACATCACTGAAATGGAGGCGGACTTTGGCTACTGAAGCATTTATTACTAACATACAAAAGTTAATTACAAAAGATGGCTACATATAAAGCAGTTCACAACAACTGCTTGGGTACAAACAGCATGAATCTCGTCTTTATACTGCATATTCAAATCATATTGATTACAATTTGTAGATAAATGGACATGGCTCCCCAAAGAATTAGTCACAGCACCAGGCCTGCCAGAGCACATGGACAACACACTTAGTCATACAGTTTATTTTTAGGCAGCCCTGCAAGAAGCAGGGAGTTGGACTCAATGATTCCTTCCAACTTGAGATATTCTGTTATCAGGTCATTGTATTACAAAATAGGTAAATTTAAATAGTTGATACTAACACTGTCACAGCATTTAAGTAACTCCAGCTGACTTCTTCAGAAACCCCACTTTCAGATTTGGAATTCTGCACAGAACTTGTGCAACAGTAGAATTTGAGGCAGTCAGATCCTTCACAATCAAATGGGTGATCTGCAGCAAATAAGGAATTTAAACATACCTAGCTAGACTGCAGGGCTTTAAAATGCATTGCATGGTAAGTAAGGCTTTTATATTCTGGTACAGATGAAGCAACAAATCAAATGCTTTCTAGCTATGCTAAGGTTTCATTTAGACAAATTATATTAATACTATTAGTAAGCATGGTGAGGTTTCTTAACTTGACAAACAAGGCATCTTGACAACTGTAAGCTGCCAATATTTAGGCACTCTAGACAGTTTTTAGAGTGGCTTAACTACACAGGACAATATAACCCATGTGCAAGTGCCTTTTCTCTGTATCGCTCCCCTGTTTCTGGATTTTTCTCCAAGGCTTTCTTGACAGCTACACTTGTTAAGGCCACTTGTTTGGTCAGTCAGCAGAGTATATGCATGCTATGCAGTGTATTCGGTAATGTGTTCAGGCTGTTTGTCTTTCTGGCTGGAATTTTTTTCCCCCTCACCTTTGCTCTCAGCATGCTGAATGCCAGGCAGTTGGGGGTAAAAGGGACCTACCAGCCAAGTGAGCGGTGTGTTGTTAACAAGATAATCCATCACATCATCCAGAGACTCCTTCATTTTCTTCAGCTGTCCTTTGCTACTGGCAAGAAAGCTGTCTGATAATTCTTGGAAAGAGGAGGCTGACCGAAAGCTCTGGTAGACATCACCTGCAACTGACCCAACACTGTAAACCTGATCCTGCACATTCTGTGGCAGCCCCTGTAGGCTTGAGACCAGTGTGAGGCAGGTGGTTTGAAGCTGCTGAGTGAGGCTCCGTGCAATAGCTAGAGTTCTTGATTCAATGTGCTGGAAACATAAAGAATAACAGCACATTAGTGTCTTTTTATGACTACCAGTTTTACATTGCTCTACATACATAAAGAAGCAAAGTAAAGGGGTTAAGTAAAATAAAGCTGTAGCAGATAGGAAATCAGGTCTTAAGTCTGAAGAGTTGGAGACCTGAAAGTACTTGATATTTGTTCAGTGCTCAAGTACTTTGTGGAACAGAAACATTGGTAGTTTCCACGCAGCAACAGATAAACAGGCTCTTGTTTCAACTCCAGATAACAAGTCAGTATATTCCAAACAGTGAACCACTGTTTAAAGCTACATATAAGACTCTGAGTCTTGTGCTGACAACTTGCTATTCCTTGTTTGGTGATACCAGGTAAGTCCTAAGTGATCTAGATCAGGATATCCCAACACAGGTTCATGTGATAAATACTCAGCATTCTCTTGAAAGGTGAATGAAATCCATAGCATTTTCAAAAGTGGGCACATAATAGTCACTACTCCTGACCTTCAGCATTTGGATTCCACATAGGCTTCTGTGCTGTTAAGATCCTGCACATACTTATACTTGTGGACTGTCAGTTTGCCATTACCTTGACAGTATACCATTCATTTATTTCTGGTCTATATGTTTACATCTATTTACCTCAGTGCTATGCAGTTCATGACCATCATTTTGGCCTGTGTTTTTCTTCCATTCTACCCAGGACTGGTAAATCTTTTCCTGAGCATCAAGAAGTTTCTGATTGGCACTATTCATGTTCTTTCTGGCATACTCAATCTGAAATACAGCCAAATAAGGAAATAAATAGCAGAGTCCACACAGTCCATTAGGGCTACCCTCCTTTACCCGCTTTATAACCTCCTTTCAAAATGCTTTAAAAATGCAGTATAAAAGATTTTGGAGAACAAGATTGTATTCCTTCTCTTAGAAAAAGAAACAGTTTTGAGATGTTGCATAGTGTTATCACTTTGCCTAACTATTTCCCCCTCCCTCACTAGCATCTTACACAAGGATTTGAAAGTATGTAGAAGGCCATGAGCCTTTATGCACAATTTGTCTTGTACATAAAGGTATGTTGCTAGGAAAAGGCTACTGAAGTGCCCAGGAATACTGTTACCCAAAGAAAGAAGAGCAAGCCCACAAAGAATCTGACATTAACAAAAAGGACTGAAGTGTTTCTAAATCACAAGACACTTGCTTCACTGAATGAAGTCTGTGCCAAACCTAGGAGTACCATTTTAAGTGTCACTTCTGTTTCTGTAACATTTAAAATGATGAGCAATTGCTTGTTAGTTCACAATTCGGGCTGATTTAGGACCTGTCCTGAATGATGGTGAAGAGTTCTGAATGGGAAGTGCTTTTTATTTAGAAAAATGCATTTAGTCAGAAATGTCAGGTTTTCTATGCCTCTTTTGGCTGTTTTCTGGACTCCAAAACTATGACACTATTTTCTTTTTATACCTTGATCCAAAGTTTAAACTTACCAGACTAACAGTATGGTGGAGCTGAGAGATTGCCTCCTGGCTTTTCTGTTTAGCATCTCTAACTTTGTTTAAGGCTTGTTGGTAGGCACGTGTGCGGACCTTTGAAGAGAGGGATCCTAGCCTAACATAGTAGCTTGGCTTCTGAACTCCAACTTCAAAACCTTCAACTTTTGCAGCTTCTTTCTCTAAGTGTGCAGAAAGGAAGTAAATTAACCACTGTAAGAAAGCTTAAGACATCTAAGGCAATTTTATTTGCTTAGTAGCAGCTGCATACTCAACTTGTTCAGTAGCTGTTAACACTAGGAAAGGCCAACAGACCACTGTATATGGAAACAGCTGCTTTTATTCTGCTTCCCTGTGAAGATGCTACTGCAACCAGCCAGGCAAAAGGCAGTTTGGGAAGCACATGCCCACAGCCCACTATGAGCAAGTAATAAATAAACAATTGCTCATTTCTCTCAAATTCCAACAAAATCAAACCTTGAACTGGTCTTACCTAGTTCTGCTTCAGTAAGTGGGAGATACTGGTCTACAAGGGTCTCTGATTTTGTGAGAGCGCTGTCCATTCCACTGCTTACCAGCTGCACCACACGACTTCCCAGGACAGTGTTAATGCTGCCATTGACAACTGACTTGGTCATTTCTACACTGTCTTGCATTGCTTCTTTGGTCTTGCCCACAACTCCAGTGATTGTGTGAGCAACAGTTTCCTTGGCACCAGTAACAGTGGTTGTTACAGCTTCTCTGGCTCCAACAACTACGTCCTTGGCATTGGCAACAACCTGTCATAGGAAACAGGTCAATTCACTTAAAATACTTTCTAGTGAGAGATACGTAATCCAGGAAATAAATTTATGCTAAAGACCATACAAGTATCAGTTATCTAAGAGAAATTCTGCCCTGAAAATGTGTACAATACTAAATAGAATATGCCTGTCACACAGCCTTCAGCTCAAAACACTTCAGTGAAGGTAACTCAGGAACTATTTGTATTGCACTGAAGAGGAAGGATACAAGGACTCAAGACTTTTTAAAAGATGCCCACCAGGAAACAGCAACTATGGCAGGGTTAATTGGGAGGGACATTTAAAAATTAAGAGGCTCAGGCATCTCAAATGCAATAAACAATTCTACAGAAATACCTTTCACTTCCTCACTGCTTCTAACCTGTGCTTCAGGCAAGGCTTACTGAAATCTCTCTGTGTTTTATAGTGACAATAGTAAAGAGGAGGGGTGTATAGTTGTTCTTCTTGGCATATGTACATGGAAAGAACTTACCTTGTCAGTGGGTTGATTCAGTATAGGCAGTCTCTCTTCAATTTTGTCCAGACCTATACATGCATAGTTGTTGGCAAGTACAACTATAAAGGAATATAATAGTTGGTTTTAACTTGTGGTGTTTGTGTTTGGTTGTTATTTTTTAATTAGTACAAGTAACTCCAACTGAGAATTCCTCTTGAAACAGAGCTCATGCAATATCACTCTTACAGGAGTTTCTTCCCCTCCTCAGTCAGATTTGAGGCAGTAAATCCCAAGAACAAGGCAGTTTTACAATGGCAGAAAAAAGCTCACTTGCAGGTAGAAAAAAATCCATTTGATAGCTCACAAGAACTGTTAGAACAAGTTGATGAGCTTGGCCTTTTACCACTTTGTGATACCAGACTCCTGGTTACAACAGCTTGCATGGTTTAGTTGATTAGGTGGGTTGGATGATAGGCTGGACACGATCTCAAAGGTCTCTTCCAACCTGGTTTATTCTATTCTATTTTGTGACACAGTTGCAAAATTTAACAAGTTGTGGTGAGAGAAATTACAAAAATAGCACTCGAAACCAGGTGAAAGGTGAGGAATGTGTTAAGCAAGAGACTACATAATCGTGTCTCAGATCAAGAGCAGTCAGTCACTTTAGCATTACAAAAGCAAGAAACTGCTTTCGCTCTGGATTTTTTTGTTGTTGACTCAGACTCATCTATAATCAGTTACTCAACAAGCCTGGCAACAGTCAGTCCACTCAGCTACCTGAAATAGCACTCTAGACCAGCAGGACCATGCTAAACTGTAAGTGCATCAAGTTGAATTAAAGCAATTAGTTGATTAAATTGATTAGTTGAATTTACATTATCAACAGCTCAATCTTTGCCTTACTTTGTGGTTCCAGTTTCTGGATGATAGGCATAGCACCTGTCACAGCTACTGAAGTAATCGTCTTCACTCCTTTTTCTGCTATCTCACATACTGACTTGAGATAAGGATGGTTGTCTTTTGTGGTGACATAAGCTGTGGACACCATGTCATAGGTGGAGCTCACCAAAGGAAGGTTGACAACCCTTGATACAATGTTCTGTTTAAAAGAGAAGGAGGTTAGTTGATTCCTACTGTGCTGAACTAGACATAAAAACTATGGGGCTAACTCAAACATACCTGCTGTGGATCAGTTGCTGCCAAGGCCATTTTTTCACGTCTTGAACTCTACACAGACTGTGAAAGAAGCATACAAGTTACAGCATCCTCATATCTACTTCATCTAACCCACAGATTCGGAAACCAACAACCCATTTGTAATCAATCCCATTGATCAAGGGGATTAGGATGTTCACGTTCCTGAATACAAAGATTACGTTTTATTGAGACAAATTTTTCTTGCTTTGTTTTTGACAACACAAGTAGGGCACATCCAAGTGACTGGCACTGTTTGAAGAATTACCTAAGGGTTATGGACAGGTGGATTAATTTAATTTTTCTAGAAGAAACAGACACAATTGGTCTTATTTTGAAGATGGTACAAAGAAATGCCAGCCAACAAGTAAGTCACTAAACTACAGTTTAAGATGTCTAAGACAGATAAGAAACTACTAATATCTTTAATCAGATGAGATCTTCTATTAGCATAAGGGAGGCAAGTTTGAAAGTTGAGCAATCACTGCCATCCAAATCTTCAAAATGCATGGAAGAATCAAGTGAAGTACTAAGTAACCTCAGCTCAATTCTCACAAGTAAGTCTGCTAAACTCAGAATTCTTTATCTCCAGTGCTCCCCTGCTCAGGTCGTTGAAAAGTTAGCATTTCTGTAACACACAGGGCATAGGGCTTTCCCACTGCAGAAAATAACTCTTCTTTATGCTAATTTTGACTTAAATATTACCCATCCAACACCAAAATGTGCTGCAGATACCAGACATTCAATAAGCCTACTCAATTATTTTCCAACATGTATTGCCATGGAGAAAATACTAACTTTCCCATACAAACTCTGGTAAAAGGAGAGGAGTATCATATAAGGACAACACATGGAAGTGCACTATCATCCTTTGTATGCACACAGGCCAAAAAAAAAAACTGCAAGGAGTTTTTGTACCAGTGGTTTCACATGGCACTTAAGTTCCAAATGAGCCTGCATAAATGAAAGTAACAGAAAGACAGGCTAAATCAGCCCTTGAAAGGGCATCAGCTTTCTCATATATGTGACAATATCAAAAGCAGCACATTACTATTCTGCCTGAGTCAAGTAAAAATTTTCCTCATTACACAATAGGGACAAAAGCATACTGTAAACATTTTACAGGCATACTTGCAAGCATGAACATACATGCCATAAAGTAATGCCTGTAATGAGATCTACCACTGTACATGGACAGACAATCTATCAAGTACTGAAATACCACCAGAAACATATGCTTTTCATATACCACTACCAGGCAGATTCGAGTATATCTGAAATTCACCTGGAACTGCAAAGCATGATACAGAACAGAAGAAGAGGCTAACAGCAGAGTATCTGGCCTCTGAAGGAAGTAGGGCACTCACTTCAAGGATTATTCAATATTTGTAACATGTCTCAAAAGATCCAGTCATACATGGATTTTAATTTGAGCCACTAAAATAGCAATTAGTCTTTGAAGTCATTCCTGGTCTTGCATACAGGCAAGATAGCTATATACCGCACAGCTTCACAGATCCCTCAGTTTCAGCTGTGTCAAAAGTCAGATCTGCTTCACTGATGCAACTGAGCTAGATGCCTGAATCAAAGCCTGTGGTACTAAACGATACTTTGGAGACAGCAAAAGAACCTGAACAGGAAAGTGAATGCACTAAATCACCAATTTAATTTCTACTTTCCCACCGCCTCAAACCCCACCCCCTCACGGGGTACGGAAGGCGGTTCCAGAGCAGAAAGCACCACGCAGTGTTCTACAGAAGAGTGCATCCAGGCACTTGCCCTGGCTAACCGCGAGCGCCCCAGTTTCCACGTTACCACCACAGACCTCTTCAGAGACGGGGCAGCCCAATGGGGCCCTGGGGCTAGACAAATATCTCGAGATTTTCTGGTCCTGGAAGCGCCTTAAGTAGCCTACCGCAATACACAGGGGCTTGGGCCGGGGGAACCGCAGTGGCGATGACGGAGGCGGTGGGGGCGGCCCCGTTGCTAGCAGCAGCCAAGACCAGGAGCCGTAACCCGCGCCTACTCCGCCAGCATGGTCCACCATATTGTGAAGTCAGCCCCGAGAGACGAGCAGGCCCTCAGAGCTCCTGCCGCCCCGCATACCCCGCGGCTGGCTGTACTCACCCGCAGAACGAAGAACAAACAGAAAACGACGATACGCCACCGCTGACTGAGGGTGCCTGGTCTCACCCCGCTATTTATGGGGAGCGGCCGCCGCCGGCCGCGCGCCTCCCGCTGTCTCGCGAGAGAAGTGCGCGTCATCGCCGCCGCTCGGCGAAACCGACCTGTGCCTGGCGGACAGGCGCCTGGGAGCGTGTCCCTCCCGGTGCAGGTCAGGCGTCTGAGCAGGGCAGTTGAGCCTCAGGTGGGAATCAAAAAAAAAACAAAAAAACAGACATTTTAGCAAAGGAAACTCTTGTTCAGCGGATCTTTCAGAAAATCAGTTCTCAGTACTTCTAATACACAAGGACCACACAGAGCAGTCCATCCAGGCTTTCAGTTGAGGCATGCAAGCCCACAAGTAGCCTAGCTAGGCACAGATGGATCACAAATCAAAGGCGCTCCTTTTTCTGACATGGAAATGTTTCAGCTTATCTAGATGAAGAAAAGATGCAAGAAAAGCATTTGGCTATGTTGGTCTTAAATTAACCACCCCACTTCCTTCACTAGGGATCTCTTAACCAGGACTTGAGCAATGTGGGGCTGGAGCAGGTGAAGCTTCCAGTCTTCTCCAGCCTTGCAGTTAGCATGCTCACAGATAATTGTGAGGAGTATGTTCCATCACTAGAGGTTCTGAGTAAATCCTGTAACTTCTGTAAATCCAAAAAAGTGCTTCACATTTAACCTATAAACAAATGAGATACATGTCACAGAGATAACAAGCCAGCACGGGAAAGTAGTTGTGGGTAACAGCCCAAATAGATACTAACAAAGCTGTATTTAGCTAATTGCTATTGCAGTGACAGGGTGTCCATTTACACAGAATCAAAAAATGTGTGTTAGAGGAAAGCAGCTTGACGAGAAAGATTCAAGCCTCAAGGCCTTAGTACCTAACCATGGACTACAAATGTACAAAAAAAATCTACTTGGGCTAGTCATATTTGCACAAGTATTTTTCCTAAAGAAAATTTTAACTTCCCAGAAAGTTTTAATTGTTTTAATGGCTAAAACTGACCACAAAGTACCTTATCTCTAAGGTACAAAGTACAAAGACTCCCTTATGATGGTTCTGCTCCCTACACAAAAGTCAGCCATACAGACTCTGGTTTAACTTCTATTGCTGAAAACGAATAGGTCTCTTTCTCTGCTCAATAATGTGACAGGGCAATAAATTCCACCAATATAGAGCAGTATGGTAAAAATTGTCATTCCTTTCCCAGACAGGGGAAGAAGGCACTTTTCCAAATTGGGCTGACCACCATGAACAGTCTGAGATCCATCTATAAGGAAGGAAAGACTTCTTGCAAAGCTTGGGAAAAAATCACACAAGCTATTTATTCTTATTTACTTTCTATGTATATTCACATGTTACAGTATTATAAAATGTCCTTTTCTTATTGCTGGAGACATTGTGACCCTTAACTCTCACAGAACTGTTTTCTGAGGTGGGGAAGAGGGCAGCTTTTTTTCCAGCCCACTTCAAGAAGACCTTCCCAGAATGGTCACTCAGTTTGCTTCTGTAGAGAAATCAATTCTACTTGTTCATGACCAGAAGACCATTCTGGAATAAAGTATGAATTTTCAATTTTCTGAGCTGCTTTATTATGACTATATTAGGATGCATACCAAACACTTCACAGGCACTCCACTCCCTTATGTTGTTGTTATCAGAGTTCTTCATGTGTTTCTCATTCATAATCATGTGGCTTATCAAGTGTAAATCATTCAATGCACCCATGAATTCACCCTCCTTTTGTCAGGAGTGTCTATAGTGGGAATTATAGAGTATTCCAGAGATTTTTAGTACTAATATGTGTCAGCATGATTTGCAGTGCAGGAACACCTACAACTCCCACAGCCCAGGGGGACAGAATGCCGTAATTAGGGATAATATTGTTACCAAAACCAGCAAGTAAACTCCCCAGTGCTGATTTTAGTTTTGAGGAGTAGACAATCCTTTTATTTACAGCTTGGGACACAGGGGATCACTCCACCCATGTGAGCACCAGATCGAGCATCTTAAAGAGAATATATATATCAGCATTCTATGCACATTCACTAAATTTCCAGGAATTGATTAATATATTCATTAGCCTTTCAGACCTCATGATAATATATGCATTCCCATCCTCTGGAGAATTTTGGGGAATGGTCATCAAGAAGAATCCCCTGACTTTGTCCCCCTCTGGTGCTCTGTTGTTCTTCACACTCTCTGCACTAGTTGACCCCAAGGTTCACACATGCTCAGAGAGGTGTGGACTCATTTGTGAGAGTCTGAATTGTTTAGAAGCTTTCTTTTCTTCAAGAACACTGCTGACTTCATAATATATTTATTACCTTTCCTTCTAGGATTTGTCATCTCCTTATCTGAGGTCTACAAAGATGGTTTCTTTCTCCAGCTGTTATGTGTTATCTCAAAGAAACAAAGGCTAACAAACTAGTCACTTTTACTGAACAATATCAGTATCAACCCCTTAACAGTTCTTAGAAGGCAAGGATTTCAGATTTTGGACATGTTTCCCCTTACAACCAGGTCCTCTTCTGTATTTGATGAATTCAGAATCCAAAATTCTGAAAAACTAGGATCTTGCATTCTGAAAACCTTGTCTTGGTAACAAGGCAAGGGGAAGGGAGAGAATGAAAGGATCAATGAAATTCCTTAAATACCTTAAAAGCAAAGGTGGGCATTCCACCTTTCAAGACTGATGAAGAGGAATGCAGGACAGTATCAAGAAAAGAAGTAATAACAGGTAACACAAAAGTAGGCCATGCTATCCATTGCTCAAACTGGGAGGAAGTAATGGTGTTGTGGGATAACTGCCTAGCTTACCATGGGACAGGAGTGCAGGTTAATTTAGTGCTCTTCAGTAGGAAAGTTGAGATGCTTACATCCACAAGATATTTGTTTTAGGTCTGGAAATAGAGATTTGCAGAACTGGCCTGCCTAGTGGCTGAAGGAGGGAGTCTTAGGAAAATAAGATGGCCCTGTTTTGGCTAAAATTAGTGAAGCAAGGCTAAAACAACAAAACCATGAAGCTTCAAAACAGATTTTGAAGGCTATAGTGCCTGAGCAACAACTTTACCTAATTAACTGCAATTTTGATATTGGAAGTTGACACTCCTTGGTATGATAAAGCACCAAAGAAAGTACAAGCTAAACATCTAGGACTATATTACTTAACTCTCCAGCTAACTCATATTAAACATCACCTAGAAGGCAAAGACAGCCAGGGCTAGGGTATAAAAAATCCTGAGAGGAACACCTCTCTGGGGAAAAGATTATGGATTTAGTAGAGACAGAGATGGTCATCAGGCTCTTCTTCTCTTCCTCCACACAAGATGGGAATGCCTTCTTGGTAAGAACTGTGCATTCACTATATGGCTTAACTTTTGCTGCATTTCATTATATATTAAAGCTATCACAAAGATTTGAGCCTCCAACTTTGTTAGCTTTTACCCAGGATTTACAAACTTGAGCTCAATCCCTTGTACTTTAGAGAAAAAATTAAAAGGTATGAAATCATAGCTATGATGATAAATGTTTCTGTCCTCTGGTGCATCTCTTTTAAAGTCATTACAATATTCTTCATTATAGGGAATAGCTCAGATTTCAGCATCAAGAGCTTCACAACTTCACATATCTGCCAGAGATAGCAGCAACAGATAGAAATCAAGTCCTGCTTTTCTTACAGCTTAGTGCAATGTCAGGGCCCAGGTGGGCTGGTGGCTTCTGGTAGCTAGGCTTCTGCCACTGGGGGAGCAGCACTGGGCCCAGATCCCACCACTTCAGCCTAAAGAGGGCAGCTTGGGTGGTAGGGGGAGCAGCCATAGGTCAATGGACTGGGCACCTGATGAAGACTCAGGCTGAAGCCACGCTAGGTCATTGGCTCAGAGCCAGCAAGGCTGAAGGGACTGGAGAATATCCCTAATGCATCACTTGCCCTGTCAGTGTCATCAAGGTCTAGATGGACAGTTCCAGTTAGTTACACATACTTTCACTTTAGCTATGAACCTCACAAGACCAGAGTATCAGCTGTTCACTAAGAAGATGATGGAAAGGCCAAAGGGGAGAGCAGTAGTGGTATCTGTAGTGACCTGAGTTGGCTGATACTATTCCTTGCTTTATCATGTAAGATGCAAATGATTTTACTGAACTGGGAATCAATATGCTTGTTTTGGACACCCTGAGACTGTTACAAGTGATGTAACACAACTATCAATGTTGTCTTCTCTCAGCTTTCTCATTTTTGCCCTTTCTTTCCAATCTGACAGCAGCCCATTTCTAGGCTTTGAAATCCTGCCTTGCACTATTCTGTGTTTGGACTTGCAACTAACTCCTATCCACTTAAGCTGTCTATCTACCTTATTCCTTGCATTTGGGGTTAAGACTTTTGTATGGTGCTGTTTGGAAAGCTTTTCCCTGGTCATGGTTAATAGTTTTCTGGCTGTGATTCACTTTGGTTTTCCCTTCCTAGGAGAAGATACCAGATTTGTGCGGCACGATCCTCCTTTCATGATTGTAATTTTCCTTGCAAAGCATCCTTATTCCACTCTGCCCAAAAGTAAAGCACTCCCACCTTTTGTTTCTGAGCAGCATAATCTGCAGTTTTTCTCTGTAACTTGCTCCATTTCCTCTGGAATATACTTACCTTCCTGTGTTAGCTGTCCAAAGGTTATTACCTCTTACTTCTTCATCTGTAACTGAGTCAATCTGACCTCTGATTCAAAAGAGAGGAATGAGGTAAAAGGTAGTGCTCCTCTGAACACCTGAAGAAAGGCAAAGGCAAGCAAAAGTACTATGTGTTACAGGCAGTCAGGTACTATTGCCCATGTAGTGAGTGTGAACAACTCCCACAAAGATGTGTAATTAGGACAGAAGTAGAGGGAAAATGACTTATTCATGCTGGCTTGGGAAGAACAGGGAATTAATTACACATATCTACATACTGTACAGGAAGTTTTAATTCATTCAGTTGTTGTTGTCTATAACCCTGCCAGATGTCCTCAGATAGCTAGGCAGCAAGGTGTTGCTATTGTAACATGCAGCATCTTCACAGAGGTCACAGCAGGCCTTCATGTTTAATATGATATGTATGCTACAACCCTCATCAGCCCACATACAGTGCAGTAGTTTTCAGGTGTTACACAGTCAAACACACTAGAAAAGACCATGACAAATGTTATCAATAAAGCAGTCTGTTTTAAAAGGCATATTACTTCATAATGACATACCAGCAGAATACTAATACATAATAATACTAATACATACTAATACTAGGTATACAGCAACTCTATAGGTACCACCAGTTAAACAATACAGCAAGTTCTGTGTTGATGTTAACATGTCTAAGACAAATAAGGGACTCGCTCTGTCTTGTCTCAAACAACTGAAGCTAGAATTGTTGTAAGAGAGGAATCTGGAGAGAGGTGGATTGAGCCCTGTGGAGGCAGGGCAGTGAGCTGCTTTTCTCTGCCATCCTCTGATATGGTTGGAAAACTGTTGCCTCCCTGATCTTTCTAGCTTGGTGTGAATTCCCAGACATGGAGGGCTCAATTTTGATTCCCAGCAATTACACTGTCACCTGCCCAAACTCCCTCAAACACTCAACCACACAGATGTGAGACAGTTTCTGCCCTGAAGGTGGTCCTGCACCAAGTAAGAAAAGCTTTCCCCTGGTCTTGGTTAATCATGTCAGTACTTTCCTTGCTGTGAATCACTTGGGTTTTCCCTCCCTAGGAGAGGATATGTGTTTGTTCTACTCTCTATGCTATGCCCATGAATACTGTCACAGCCAATATATATATGAAGGGCAATCTTCTCAGAATTCATAACATAAGCAGAGAAAATTCTATTGGTTGTTTCCAAGGCATTCTACTGAGGATGATATTTTTGAGTTCACACAGCCATTTCTGTGAGTCTGGAAAGGATAAGGAGTTGAAGAATTATTTAACATTGGCAATTCTAGAACTGGGTTCTAGGTTAAGTCAGAAAATTCAAACAATTTGGGAGCAACAGAAGACAGGAATGGAGAGGTGCAGGTACAACATAGCTCAGGCCAGGACTGAATGCTCAGACCTGGGCTTAAATGAGACTCATGGGGGCCATGGGCATAAGACGCATGATTGACGGTCCCCAGTGTGACTACCTAAGGCAGTTAAGCCTTATAAATGCACTCATGGCGTAAAGCTCCAGTTTGCACATTTAGGAGGTTCTGTGGATGCAGAGAGTTGTCTGTTGTCTTCCACACACTTTTAGGTAATATTAACAGCCCTAGAGCAGCTAATGGGATGACATCCTAAAAGGAGAGAGATAGAAAACATATAAATAGATTGTTATTTCACTCCCCTGGCTCAAAGGAAGAGCAATAGTAGCTGTAATTTCTTACAGAAATATGTTCAACCTGCTTTTTAAGACCCTGTGACGATGAAAGTTTCACCTCACACAACAGGCAATCTGTGTCCTACCATTTACAAGTTTTCCTAATGTTTATGTTGAGTCTTTCCCAAAGCATTTTAAGCACATTAAAAGATAAAGACCAACTGCAAAGACAAAGACCAACAATTCCTCTTCTCTTCTTCAGGTTGAGGAACTTGGTTCATCCAGCCCTTCTTTTTTGATCATATTTGTTAGCCTGATGATACTCATCAATTATCTCAGCTCTTTCTCAAGTAGAAGCACTGTGCTCAAACTGAAGTCCTCCTAGTCAATTCATATTACCAGGATCTCAATACAATATTAACTTCTGACCTAGTATTAAAGCAATGTTGACCACATGCAGTTAGTCTAATCTTCCCTGAAGAACACCTGCCTGACAAACTGTTCATTGTGCAGTGCCTGTGTAGATATTTTGATACCAGACAACATTCTGTATTCAACTTTAGTCAGTTTCATCCCATATTTTTATTTAGGCTGTACCTTAAATATCTCAAATAAGCCAAGTTAATTTTGAAAACTACAGCTTTCCTTCATATTTCAAGTGATATATGGTGGAGTATGTTTCTTTATTTCAAGAGGATGTAATGTAATGTAATACTTCAGAGTAACACTTAGATGTCCTTCATAAAGGCATCATGAATTATTGACATTTTCCATAAGAGCTGTTACTATTAATCATGTAACTCCTGACCTTTGCAACATTTCAAGGTATGATTAAGATTACTCATTAGATGATCTCCTCCATTTCCTCAAAGGAAAGAAAACATTTTTGTTGTTCAGTAGTACTTCAAGCACTTAACTATTCTCTAGGACCGTAGCGCTTAACAAGGTGCAAAACTATGTAATGCACATCCAGTTGGGCAGGATTGCAGGGGTGAAAGACATGACTGTTATTATTCATGAGAGTCATAAATTTGTAGTCATACAGCAGATCACTGGCAATACTGAAAGGAAAACTGCATTCCTTTAAAACCCACATTGCTTCACTTAGCAGTGAAACACTTAATAGTGGTGATTTGACAAGCAGTACCCAAACCTTCACTAATGGGAACAATTCTGTAGTTTAAAATTATACCAATGAACATATGTCTTGAAATAATATTTTTTTTAAAAGGAAGGTCTTTGTTTCTGTGCCTTCTGCAAACTCCTCAAATTCAACAGAAGACTGAACATGTTCAAGGAGAATCTCTTCACTGATTTAGCCCGCTCTGGCATGCAACACAAATCCCTCTGGAGTTTATATTACATGCTACTAGAAATTTTGACTTTCAGAGAACGTTTCAGATTACTACTTTTAAACAGAAATCTTAAACTTGACCTCAAAAAGTATAGTCTGTATAAGCACTGCATATTAGCTTTCTAGGATGTACCTATACCGTGCAGCACCCAGGAATGCAGCATAAAGAATCTTGTAACAGGCAATCCTAAAAATATGAAATTAATCTCTCTGACTCTAGCAGAGGATTCATAGAATTACAGAATTGTTTCAGTTGGAAGAGACCTCTAAGATCATTGAGTGCAACTTTCAACCTAGCACCACAATGGCCATTAAACCATAACTGAAATTTCTTGAACACCTCTAGGGACAATGACTCCACCACCTTCCTAGGCAACCTATTCCAACGCCTGACCATTCTTTCCCTAAATAATTTTTTTCCTAATATCCAATTTAAACCTCTACTGGCATGGTTTCAGTTGGCTCCATCACCAGCTGTCATCAGGAGACACTGTCCTAATAGTTTGATTTCTCTTTTGTGTATGTGTGTGCAGTCTGGTGTTTCAGTTACGATGAAAAGCTTTTGCTACAGTCTGATCCAGGTTCCATTTTTGCCATGCAGAATCCTGACTGTGGATTCCAAAGCAAAGAGTTAGATTGGGTACTCTCTCTTCCATCACATTCACTTGCAAGTCCTAAGTATTTGTAAAGGAGAGATCTGTAAGGAAAGAGGGATTGATTGAAAGAGGGATTGATTGTTGACTGATACCACCTGTGAACAGTATTTTCTTTTAAGAGCTTTTGGTTTCTCTTAATAATGAATAGTACTATTCCATGCTGTCTTCCTTCCAACAAGAAAATTACCAGAGGTCTCTGATACATAAAGGATAAAATCCTAAATAAAACATTAATTGGCCAAAGATGGTAATTTTAAGAAAAGGCTTAAAAAAATTTCTCAAGATGCTAGGAGAAAAGTAGTCCATAGAAACCCAAATAGCCACCCTTTCTCAAAGCTTTACCAGAGCATTGCCATTTAGAGCAGAACTTTTCCCTCTTCTCCCATAGGCTGTCATGTAATACTTTCCCCCAACAAAAGCTAAGATACCTTCTGTAATTCTTCAGTTAAACCACACTGGGGTTTTTTGGTTTTGTTTTGTGGAGGGTTTTTCTGTTGGTTTGTTTTATAAATCAGCTACTTATTAGTAACTACTCCTTTTTCATCTCATCCTGAGAATTCCTTTATTAAGCTTAAAGTTGTTGCTTACTGGAAGGGTATTTTTTTTTTTTATACAGTACAATGAAATCTAAGCTTTCACTACTTATTTTTACTTGATAGAGAAAGAGAAAATAAGGCCCTGCAGACAGCTATTGGACATCATTTTACCATTACTGATTTCAGGAATTCTATGCTGACTTAGCTGCAAAAGATCTTGATGCAGAAGCCTTTGGAGACAGTATTCAAAGAATGTGGAAGATGTTCTTTTGGAACTCAAGGAGACTTCCACTCCAGCTTTGCTCTTGCTCCCTCACATATGCATTTCTTTGCCACTTCGAGGTTTCAAAAAGCTACTCATCTTTGTAACTTCTTTCTTAACCAAGGATAGAGGGGTTTCTGTTGGATGCATGTTGGTGTCCCTGTGGAGTGCTGGACTGTTTCCTTTTGACAATATGCCAGCTTTGAATTTGACCTACTGGTATGCAACTAGTGCATGGAAATGTTAACAAACCCTGGTTAAACTCCATGTGGCTGCTTTGCCACAATCTATAAATATGAGTCATCTTTTACTGTAGTACAGAGTTCACCAACCTGCTAAATCAAACACTACTTCTATAATAGGCTGTTAGGTGCATTTTGAACAATACTGTGCAGAGCAGGCATAGGATGCCAGAATTATTTCACATCTATGCAAGACAATGTATTCTGGTCAATGATACAGGGGAGTGAGAATCAGTTGGTCAGGGTAGTGCAGAGGGCCTCACCTTAACCTCATACTGGCTAATTCCCTGTTTACTAGTTGAATCAATGTCTAGTGAAACCAGTGGAAAAGCTTTTACTAGTTTTGAAATATCTGTATCTAGTCTAGCACTTTTATAGTTGTATCTTTGATAGAGGATGGAGGAAAGTTTTATTAATCTGACCAAGAAAATGTTCCTCATCTGAACTAAATTAAAATTAAAAATTAATCCTAAGAAAGCAAAAGTGTAGGGTTTACATCATGGGAGAGTGTGGGAAGCTTGGTTAGCTTGTGTGAAATCTGTACCTTCACTAAGTGCACATTCAATAACCTAATTTAAGAAAACCCTTTGTTTTTTTAAGAGAAGGCTAAAAGACATTAGCCAGCATCTTTCCAGATCCACCTTTGCGAGTTGAAGAAGTTGTTTTCCCAAGGTGCTTGTCTTAATTTGCTACATGAAGTTACTTTTTCTTTAGATTTATTGCAAATGCTTCCTGACAGTGTTTCTTAACTTCTAACCAGATCAGTTAAGCTTGCTCGAACAGGTTCAAGATAGTCAAGCCTAAGCTTGCCATAGGTGGTGGGAGGATGTTTCTCACACAGAATCACAGAATGCATTGGGTTGGAAGGAATCTTCAAAGGTCATCTTGTCCAACCCCCCTCCAGCTAGATCAGATTGCTCAGGACTTGTGTCAAGTTTGACCTCGAGTGTCTTCAGGAGCAGGGCAATTGTTCTCAGAGTTATATTCCCTGAAGTTCAAGGAAAACTAGTAAAACAGTCAGACACTGGAGGTTGTTCCTTGCCAGCTCTTGTTTCCACTTAAACTATGAAATATGGATATCAAAAGTTCTGTAACAGTCCAAGCCTGTAACAGCAGCTGAATAGAGCCCAAAAGGAGAAGAAAATGCACTTACAACCAAATGAAAAATAGTATCTCTGTAAGCTTATTTGAATTTCTAAGAGTGGAAGATGTTCAGCTTTTATGCTGTATTTTGCTGTGCATTTTGAAGATTAAAAGAAACTGGTCTTTATTCCCACTTGCCTTGCTGTTGTTCTATCACCTCTGCTATCTGTAACAGCAGGGCAAGATTCCTTCAGTCACGAATTTTCACAGGGTTTTTTTGACAGCTCAGTAATTACTCAACATATCCACTTGAACCAAGTTCACACATAGTTAATGGATTGACTATATTAATCCTTCATTTGTCATGGAGGGGAGCTGCCACCTTTGTTTCAGGATACTATGATCGAGTACTCTGAAACCTGTACAAAATTCACAGAAGAGGAGCTGAAGGGCATTTTAGTCAATAAAATCACCATGTTCATATTTCTCGGATGACCTTTCAAGCTGATTAAATGCAAATAAAAATTATACAAATAAATTGAGAACAAATTGCTACCCTAACCTGCTCCAAGCTTCTACTTCTCTGTGCCACACCAGATGCCAATGCCCTCTCAGATCTGCCACATGATCCAATTGTGTAATACTACCCAACCCACATCCATAAAAATAAACTTCGCTATTTCAGATAGCTTAAAGAATCTTGCTAACTCATATCACATTGTTTCACGTGGGTTAATGAATTAATAATTCACACAAGCAGCCCAACTGCTAGATATGAAACACTGATAAGCCTTAATAAAGGATAACAAACTCTTCTATCAGTATTGGTGTAATGAAAGGAAGTTTTGTCTACCCTGTAAAATACTGTAGTCATGCAGTGAGATCATAAAAGAACAAACTTCAGAAGAATTACATTCTCACCAAACTGGACTTCAGAAAGGCCTCTGATACCATCCCCCACAGCAAACTCCTGACCAAGATGTCAGCCTGTGGCTTGGACACCAGCACTCTGTGCTGGGTTAGGAACTGGCTGGAGAGCTGAGCCCAGAGCGTGGTGGTGAATGGTGCCACATCCAGCTGGCAGCTGGATCCAGTCACTACTGGTGTTCCCCAGGGATGGCCCCTTGCTATTTAGTATCTTTATTGATGATCTGGATGAGGGCATTGAGTCCATCATCAGTAAATTTGCAGACAACACCAAGCTGGGGGCAGGTGTTGATCTGTTAGAGGGTAGAAGGGCTCTGCAGAGGGACATTGACAGGCTGGACAGATGGGCAGAATCCAATGGCATGAGATTTAACACATCTAAGTGCCAGGTTCTACACATTGGCCACAACAACCCCATGCAGAGCTACAGGCTGGGGTCAGAGTGGCTGGAGAGCAGCCAGGCAGAGAGGGACCTTGGGGTACTGGTTGATAGTAGGCTCAACATGAGCCTGCAGTGTGCCCAGGTGACCAAGAAGGCCATGGCATCCTGGCCTGTATCAGGAACAGTGTGGCCAGCAGGAGCAGGGAGGTCATTGTGCCCCTGGAGTCAGCACTGCTTAGGCCACACCTTTAGTATTGTGTGCAGTTCTGGGCCCCTCAGTGTAGGAAAGATGTTGAGTTGCTGGAACTAGCCCAGATAAGGGCAACAAAGCTGGTGGGGGGTTTGGAACACAAGCCCTATGAAGAGGGGCTGAGGGAGCTGGGGTTGCTTAGCCTGGACAAGAAGAGGAGGCTCAGAGGAGGCCTTATTGCTGTCAACAAGTACCTGAAGGGAGGTTGTAACTAGGTGGGGGTTGGCCTCTTCTCCCAGGCAATCAGCACCAGAACAAGAGGACACAGTCTCAAGCTGTGCCAGGAGAGGTTTAGGCTGGATGTTAGGAAGAAGTTCTTCACAGAAAGAGTGATTGGCCATTGGGATGGGCTGCTCAGGGAGGCGTTGGAATCACCATCACTGGAGGCATTTAAGAAGAAATTGGATGAGGCACTCGGTGCCATGGTTTAGTTGATTAGATGGTGTTGGGTGATGGGCTGGACTTGATTATCTCAATGGTAATTTCCAACCTGGTTTGGTTTATACTATTCTATTCTATTCCACTCTACTCTAAAATTTCATAGTAACCAAATGAACAATCGGTGTTGAGCCCATGAAAGACTCTGCAATAAACCAGTGAAGCTGTGCATGTAAAATGGTTCAGGTCAAAGGTAAAACCAATTTCAATTGCGTGTACAGAATAAGAGCAAAGCACATTTGCTGTAACTGCATATTCCAGTCTTACAATAGATCACCTAGGAGAGCAGTTGGACTACAAAAGGGAGAGATGTAATGGTACACTCAAGGCCCTCAGTTTCTTTTGGGGAATGAATCAACACTAGTGGAAACTGGGGTGGGATTTTGTTTTAGATTTTCATAGGATATGCTCCTGGAAGGCATATGGATCATGTGTACCTGTTACAGACTGATGTAGCTCCTGTCTTTGGTCAGATATTTTCTACTGGGAGACTGGTTTCTAAGATCCTAGTTTCCTGTGTCTGGACAGCCACTGTTCATTGTTCTGACTGTTAGGCATGCTTATAGGTGCACTTTTCCCTCAGGACACTTTACAGTATGACTACTTCAAACACCAAAATAAATGCCAAACTTTTTTATGCATGCATGTAAACTTAAATGTACAAAATTAGCAAGAACTCTGCTTAATCCTTTATCCTGTAAAGCATGATAGCAGAAAAGTGATATCCCTTAGTAACTCTAAATACTGTGAATGCGTTCTTCCTCCCACTGGCTTAGCTGTCCAGGCAGAGGGCTCAAGAAAACCTCAACTAGCTGTCACTGTTCAGTACAGGCTGTAGGGGAGCTGGGAGCTGAAGGAGATCTTGGAAGCTTGTCAGCTGTAGGCCTGTCCCACAGCTGCTGAGTAAGATGAGTAGGACTTGCACAGGCACACTGGCTTTGGCTAGGACAGCATTAATTTTTTTCATATTAGCTCAATGGTGCTATGCCTTGGATATGTGACAAACCAAGCACTGAAAGCACACCAATGTCTTAGTTACTACTAAGCAATGTTTTTACAGCCTTTTCTGTTTCTCACACTGCCCACCAGCAAGTTGCAGAGCTTTTGCATTAAACTGTCTTTATCTCAACCCAGGCATCTTTTCCCCTTTACCCTTATGATTCTTTCATGCCACTGGAGGGGAGCGATCAAATTGTTATGTGGGGCTGAGCTGAAACTCTGCAAGTGGAAGCCAGAGTCAGCCCACACTCAGAACATCAGGCAAGTTCAAGGTGATGTGACAAAATCAGGGTGAAGTCAGGAATGCAAGTCAGCGATTCAGAGCAACTGACAGCAAGGCAAGCCTATGGTGACAAGAAAGGTGAAAGGTCCAAGGTCAGGCTGGTACAATATCTTCTGGGTCAGGGTCTGGGCCCAAATTAGAAGGCCAATGGCCAGACATAGGCAGGGTTGCAGTGCACTAGCAGCTGTAGCTCAAGCGGAATCAAAGGACTAGAGAAGCACCTTAGATCAGTTTGCACAGGAGGCTGAGGGTTTCCTGAGGTGCTGTCTGGAAGGGATGTCTGTGGAAATGATCTCTCCAGGGTCATCAGATGGAAGGGACAGTCCTCAACTGTACTAAATTGACTCTGATCACAGGCAGCCAAACCTCCAGGAGGAGTGACAGTCTCAGGGCTTTTGAAGCAAGTGTGCTTCATAGCATCAGTAACAAAGAGCTGAATAGGAGGAAAAAAACTCACTCAAAACCTGACAACCCTTCTCATGTTCTGCCAAACCAGCCTCTTGCTCCTTCCAGCCTTCTTTGGCTCTTTCCTTCTCCTGCAAGATACTTAAGATTTCTATACTTATAAAAGGGAAGCAGAAGGGAATGCTCTATTACTACATGCTAGTTAAGGAGAGGCAACAACATGTCTTTTCCTTAGAGAAGTTAGGCCAATAGATTCAGAAATTAATTCTATTTTAGCTACTTGGTAAGTAAATGTAATTAAGGTTGTGACTAGTCTGTCAAATAAGAATATTTAGTAACAATAATTTGATTGATTAAATTGCTGATAATACCACATAAGAACAGTCACTCAGAATCCTCTTGTTATTTTTCACCCAAATCCAAGCAAGCAGGCACAGAGCCCACAAGTGCACACAGACCCATTAGGAATATACACATTCTTCATACTCCAGTAAGGGGAGGATCCCAGAGAGTTTACTTTCTCAAGATCTCAAGATGTGTATTCTGAACATCTGGAAAATCTGAAAGCACTTTAGCCATTCCTTAGAATAATATAACTAGTTTTTCTTCCTGACACCTAACAAAAGCCCAGAGTTCCCCAGCTTTATTTTTATTATTTTTGCCACAGTAAGGTTTTGTTGCAGGTATACTTTTAGCTCAGTCAATATTCATGTTCTAGGTAATTCTTGCCATTAAAAAAAAAAGAAAATTAAAAAAGAAAGAAAATATTACATATCAAGTAAAATTAAAATCCTTACTGCCTACACTTAAAAACCCTGATTTTTTTTTCCTTGACTTTCCTCAGAACTATTAAACTAATTCTGAAGTCCTCCTACAGAACCACTTTTTCTGGATGTGAAGTAATAGTGAATCAGTAAGTCAGCAGACAATAAGCTTCCTGTGTGAAGTCAGCAGACCCTTTGCCACCCTATTCTGTAATACAGCAGGATGTGTCATACAAACATTGCTTATAATCCTCCCTTTCTGATTAACCTGGACAGATGGGCAGAGTCCAACATGATGGCATTCAACAAATCCAAGTGCCAGGTGCTGCACTTTGGCCACAATAACCCCAGGCAGCGCTACAGGCTGGGGTCAGAGTGGCTGGAGAGCTGCCAAACAGAAAAGGACCTGGGGGTGCTGATTGACAGCTGCCTGAACATGAGCCAGCAGTGTGCCCAGGTGGCCAAGAAGGCCAATGGCATCCTGGCATGCATCAAAAGTAGTGTGGCCAGCAGGAGCAGGTAAGTCATTGTGCCCCTGTACTCTGCTGTGAGGGATGATATCAAAGGTCTTGCTGAAATCCAGTTCATCAGCTTCACTGCTTTTGGAACATGCTCCAGGATTCATTGGCTTTCTTGTAGTAAGGATCCCCAAACCTGAGCACAGTATTTGAGGTGTGGCCTCACCAGTGCCCAGTACAGGGGTATTCCCCTAGTTCTGCTGGTCACGCTGTTTCTGATACAAGACAGGTTGTTATTTGCTTTTTTGGCCACCTAGGCACATTGCTAGCTCATATTCAGGCATCTGTCATGTTTATGTCCATTTAAGCTGCCATATTCAGAAATTATTGAGTAGCCCATCCAAGACTAATGAAACGGACTAAAGACAAAGAGTAAATATGGCCATCAAAATTCCAGAAAGAACGCTGCTGCAAACAGCAGTGCTTAACAGTTCCTTTGCAGACTGAATAAACAACACAATCCACATTGTTGTGGTGGTATCTGTGATGGTTTAACCAGCCTACATCAACAAAAGCTTGGCTGAACTCAGTCGGGGAAGCAAATGAAGAAAAATCTGTATTTTACAAGCAATAATGGAATGCAATGAATGTGTACAAAATACACAGTATTTACAATATTATACATGTTTTTACAAAAAGCAAAGAGCACAGAAATCCTCCTCAGACAGGAGGACACTACCTTGCTTCCCCCCCCAGCCTCTCCCCTCCCTTTTTCATGGAATGGAATGGAATGGAATGGAATAGAATAGAATAGAATAGATCTTCAATGTCTAGCCCATCATCCAACACCATCTAATCAACTAAACCATGGCACCAAGCACTCCATCAAGTCTCCTCCTAAACACGTCCAGTGATGGCGACTCCACCACCTCCCTGGGCAGCCCATTCCAATGGGCAATCACTCTCTCTATGGAGAATTTCTTCCTAACATCCAGTCTAAACCTCTCCTGGCACAGCTTGAGACTGTGTCCTCTTGTTCTGGTGCTGGTTGCCTGGGAGAAGAGACCAACCCCCACCTAGTTACAACCTCCCTTCAGGTACTTGTTGACAGCAATAAGGCCTCCTCTGAGCCTCCTCTTCTTGTCCAGGCTAAGCAACCCCAGCTCCCTCAGCCCCTCTTCATAGGGCTTGTGTTCCAAACCCCCCACCAGCTTTGTTGCCCTTATCTGGGCTAGTTCCAGCAACTCAACATCTTTCCTACACTGAGGGGCCCAGAACTGCACACAATACTAAAGGTGTGGCCTAAGCAGTGCTGACTCCAGGGGCACGATGACCTCCCTGCTCCTGCTGGCCACACTGTTCCTGATACAGGCCAGGATGCCATGGCCTTCTTGGTCACCTGGGCACACTGCAGGCTCATGTTGAGCCTACTATCAACCAGTACCCCAAGGTCCCTCTCTGCCTGGCTGCTCTCCAGCCACTCTGACCCCAGCCTGTAGCTCTGCATGGGGTTGTTGTGGCCAATGTGTAGAACCTGGCACTTAGATGTGTTAAATCTCATGCCATTGGATTCTGCCCATCTGTCCAGCCTGTCAATGTCCCTCTGCAGAGCCCTTCTACCCTCTAACAGATCAACACCTGCCCCCAGCTTGGTGTTGTCTGCAAATTTACTGATGATGGACTCAATGCCCTCATCCAGATCATCAATAAAGATACTAAATAGCAAGGGGCCATCCCTGGGGAACACCAGTAGTGACTGGATCCAGCTGCCAGCTGGATGTGGCACCATTCACCACCACGCTCTGGGCTCAGCTCTCCAGCCAGTTCCTAACCCAGCACAGTGTTCTCCTGTCCAAGCCACAGGCTGACATCTTGGTCAGGAGTTTACTGGGGGGGATGGTGTCAAAGGCCTTGCTGAAGTCCAGGTAGACTACATCCACAGCCTTCCCCACATCCACCAGGTGGCTCACATGATCATAGAAGGTGATCATTTGGTCAGGCAGGATCTACCATTCCTAAATCCATGCTGGCTGGGCCTGAGCCCTTGGCCATCCTGTAAGTACTGTGTGATTGCACTCAAGATGACCTCTTCCATAATCTTGCCTGGCACTGAGGTCAGGCTGACAGGCCTGGAATTCCCTGGCTCATCCAACTGGCCCTTCTTGTGGATGGGCATCATGTTGGCCGGCTTCCAGTCATCTGGGACCTCTTCAATGAGCCAGGACTGTTGAAAAATGATGGAGAGCAGCTTGGCCAGCTCTCTCAGCACCCTAGGATGGATCCCATCTGGTCCCATGGACTTGTGGGGATCCAAGCAGCTAAGGAGATCTCTAACTACTCCCTCCTGGATCACAAGGGAACTATACTGCTCCCTGCCTCCATCTGCCAGCTCAGGATGCCAGTTGTCTGGAAGACAATCTGTCCTGCTATTAAAAATAGTTAGCACATCCATATCAACATGACCTGGATGAGCTAGGTCATGGTAGCTGGGTTACAGTTGGACTTGACTGTATAGGTCTTTTCCAGTCTTACTGATCCTATCCTAATCCTATCCTATCCTATCCAGTCCAAAGCCCCTGCAAAGCAGGTTCACCTAGATCAGGTTGCACAAGTATGCATCCAGACAGGTTTTCAAAATCTCCAGGAACGGAGACTTCACCAACTCTCTGGGCAGCCTCTTCCAGTATTCTCTCAAAGTAAGGACTCCTTTCATTATGTTTAGGTGGAACTCCTTGAATTCTAATTTGTTCCCATTGCCTCTTGTCCTGTCACTGGGCACCATTGGTTAGGGTTATTAATATTTAAAAATTGTCAGAATGATTAATAAAAATATTAATAAATTTGTTAACAAAAAATCTGTGGAAAATATTAACAAAACCTATCTATTGATTTTAAATATTTGATTGTGGAAAGGTATCTCATAAGCAGGAACATGTAACAAATTTAAACAATATTAGCAAAAACTAGAAAAAGCAAACAGTAATTTAAACTGGAAAGAAAAGAACTTTAGCAACATGCCAGCTTTGCCCACACAGGTGCACTCTAGAACTTACCCAATAGAGTAGTTAGGGCAACAGAACCTTCTAATAGATACTTATAAAAGTCAGATTTGTTGGGTCACTCACTGCAAATCACTCCAGTCCAGTATATTTTGTTACTGTGTTTATAATCCCAAGAATACGTGGTGCATTTGAATTCACAATGACTGGTGGTGGCCTCTGCACATGGGTACTGCTGTGCTGGGGGGGAGGCTGCTTTGTGAAGGATGTGTCCCTGGCAGGTTGTAGGCAGACAGATGATGTGGCTGTCCAGGCAGGCTGTGATTTGGAGTGTCTTTGGTACTTGGGCTTGTCACTACAGCTACTACTACTCTTGTCACTACAGCTCTGGGCTCAGCAGCCTTTGTACCTTTTCCTGCTATGGAGAGGTTCTTTAGCTGCAACCTTCACAGCAGTTCTTGTTGCTTTTTCCAGTAAACAAGGCAAATTGCTCACCCTTTGGACTAGTATTTATAGATTTCCCATGACAATGATGTCCAGTGGCAACAAAGATTAAGAGACAGATACCTGATACTTTAACCCATGGAATCAGGTTTTTCCCAAATGTGGCCAAATGCACACACACCTAGTCCACCTGGACTCCAGGGCATGTTCAGACAAGCCTGGGCAACTGGGCAATGTCCTGGAAAACCAGACCTCCTGACTCCTGCTCTGTTGTCTGGTTCAAGCCATATTTGAGGTTTTGTCCTTTCAGGACACCATCCTTTTGACACCTGCCCTTTAGATACTTACTAGCATTGATAAAATTCCCTCTCAGTCTTCTTTTCTCCAGGCTGAAGGGCCCTAAGTCTCTCAGCCTCTCCTCATAGCAGAGATGCTCGTGTCCCCTAATTATCTTTATAGCCCTCTGTTATACTCTTTCCAGTGGTTCCCTGTCTCAAAATGGGGAGCCCAGCACTGGATGCAGTCCTTCAACTGTGGTCACAGTAAGGCAGGATAGATGGGCAGGATAACCTTCTTCAATCTGCTGGCCACCTCCTTCTTACTGTTCCCCAGAATACCTTTGGCTTTCCTGGCCATGACAGAATACTGCTAGCTACTGGTCAACTTCTTGGCCACCAGGACTCCCAGATTCTTCTCCTCAGAGCTGCCTTCCAGTAGGTCAGCCTCTAACTGGTGCTGGTGCATGGGGTTATTCCTCCTTAGATGCAGGACTCTACACTTGACCTTGATGAAGTACATGAAACACACCTCTATCCAACTCTCTAGCCTGTCTGGTTCCCACTGACTGGCAGTACAACCTTCTAGCATGTCAGCCACTCCTCCCAGTTTTGTTATCATCAGCAAACTTGCTCAGGGTCCACTCTGTCTCTTCATGAAGGTCATTGATGCAGATGTTGACTAAAACTAGACCCTGTACTGACCCCTGGGGAAGACCACTAGCTACAGATCTCAAACTAGATGCCACACCACTGATCACCCTCTTTACTCTTTCATTCAGACAATTCTCAATCCATTTCACTGTTCACTCATTCCTAAGCTTATGAGGAGGCTATGGGACACAGTGTTGCAAGTCTTGGTGAAGTTGAGAAAGACAACACCCACTGATGTCCCTTCATCTACCCAGCCAGTCAAACCATCATAGATGGCCAACAGATTGGTCAAGCATGATTTCCCCTTATGAACCCATGCTGACATTCCTGAGAATCTTTTCCTGCATATGCTTAGAGATAACCTCCAGAATGAGCTCTTACATTACCTTTCCAAGGACGGAGATGCAGCTGATTAGTCTGTAGTTCATGGGTCCTCCTTCTTGCCCTTTTTGAAGACTGCAGTGACACTGGCTTTCCTCCAATCCTCAGACACCTCTCCTATTCTCCATGACCTTTACACAAGTGATGGATTAGCAAGAATATCAGCCAGCTCCCTCAGCACTGCTGGGTGTATCCCACTGGGGCCCATAAATTTCTCTACAACTGGAAAGGAGATTGTAGCAAGGTGGGTATTAGTCTCTTCTCCCCAGTAACAAGTGATAGGGTGCAGTAGTTTGAGGCTATGCCTTTAAAATTTTTCACAGATCTTGAACAGAAAGTGGTAAAATGTAAATAAATCACTAATGATTGTAAAAAGGAAAATAATGAAAATTAAACAATCCCATTGGAGAGTCATGTACCATAAGATTTAGTTTGCAAAACAATTTCTCCTCTCTTCACTCTTCCTCGGGCTGGGAGATACTAACTTTGTGCTTCTGCTGGCTTCTGCTTGACCTTGGCTGCATTGTTTTGGCTAAGTTCTAACTTCTCTGCTCCCTTTTCTTGTCCCTTTTGTGTACAGGGAGGTAAGGGGGAGGCTGGGGGGGAGAAGCTATTAGCAGCTCCCCTGGTCTTTGACTAGGGGGGTCCTTGTGCTGTTATCAATTGTAAATACCTGTAAATAATGTAAATACTGTATATTTTGCACATATTCATTGGATTCCATTGTAAATTGTAGTTTTGCTTGTAAATACAGCTTTCATTTACTTCCAACTCAGCGGCTCTGGCAAATGTAATATTGGGGAGGAAATTTCAACCTACCACCACACAGGGTGAGAGGAAGTAACCTCAAAATACACCAGGGGAGTTTTAGACTGAATATTAGAAGTAAAATCTTCATTGAAAGGTTTATGAAAATATTGAATACAATCACCAGGGTGATGGTTGAATCACCATCCCTGAAGGTGTTTAAAAGACCCACAGATCTGGTGCTAATGGACATAGTTTGGCACCAGACTTGGCAGAGCTAGATAATGGCTGGACTTGGCGATTGTAAGAGACTAAATCTTGTCTCTCTTGCTATGAATCAACAAAGATAAAATCACCTTCGCTGTAGCTGCCCAGGGAGGGCATGGTGAAAAGACCCTCTGGCAACAGAAATGTGTAATGGGCAGATGCCACTGGCACCGACTCTGTGGAATGTGCAGAGACAAGATCATTGGCTACCCCAGTAAGAGAAGATGGTGAAAAGGACAATGGACCTGGCATGATAAGCCCCTGATCTGTATTGTGTGTATGGGCAGGTAAAAGGCAAAGGACTAAGCAACTGTATAAAAGACCTGAGCAATGCCTGCTCAGAATAAGAGAAATAGAGAAGACACTGTGCAGCCTGGAAGCAGTCCAGGAACCCTCTCCTCACCACCACCAGCAAAGCCTGGTGGTGAAGAGTTCTGTCTGCTATAACTCATGAAGAAGGGAAAAGACATCTTTAATGAAGAGACCACATATTGGAGGCTGCTCAGAGAAGGAGTTGGACTTTGGGATGTCTCCCTCCCCTCCTCCAGGGCAGGCAGCACAAGCCAACAAGGATGACATCTCCTCCAAGCCAAAGCAGCAGCCCCCTTCCTCCAGAGACCCAAATCATCTTGGGGCTGGGGGGGAAGGGTGGTATTAGAATTCCTTTCCCTCTCTCCATTTCTCTCTCTCTTCTTCTCTTCCATCTATTTTATTCTCTTAACAAATAGCCTTGCTATTGATTGATATTTTGGCCTTGTTTGTGCCTCTAATTTCATAACATGGAAATATTAAAAAAGACAAGTCTCTTTCCCCCTCCGGATCTGATCTTAAAGGTCTTTCCAACCAAAATGATTCTGTGATTTTGGATTTCCAAGGGCCAGTCTTAGCAGCAAAGTCTGAAGCAAAGAAAACATTCAATAACTCTGCCTACTCTGTATCTTTCATCGTCAGGGCACCCACCTCATTCAGAAAGCAGGCCAACATTATTCCTACACTTGCTCTTCCTACTGATGTATTGAAGAAGCCCTTCTTGTCTTTCACATCTGAGTTTTTCCAAATGGGCCTTTAGGCTTCCTCATTGCATCCCTCTATACTCTGGCAACACTCCTATGTTCCTCCCTTTTGGCCAGTCCCTTTTTCCACATACTGTGAACTTCTTTCTTCCATGTGAGTTTTTCCAGAAGCTTTTAGTCATCCATCCCGGTCTCCTACCTCCTTTGCCACATTTCTTCCTTATAGGGATGCACCATTTTGAGCATGGAAGAAGTGGTGCTTGCATACTGACCAGCTCTCTTGGGCTCCCCTGCCTTCTAGAGACGTAAATCATGGGATTTCTCCAAGTAGGCCCCTGAAGATGACAAAGTTAGCTCTTCTTAAGTCCAGAATTGCGATCCTACTTACTGCCCTAGTCATAAGGATTCAGTAATTATTAGGAAACTGTTACACCACGATATCCATTTCATTGACAGCATACATACTTAGAGAAGCCTTCAATTTTATGGCTAAACTTCAGAAAATATTTTCAAGCTTCTTAGCCAACACAGAAACTATTTCGGTGCTTGAAGTGTCCTGACAGCAGCTTATATAAAAAGGCCATACTCCGCCAGGGAAAACTGAAAACTACTAAAAAGAAATGGGCACAACATTTACAGAATTTTTAGCTCCACCTCATGGTAAGAAAGGAAAATATTTTCTTGTCAGCCCTCTATTTGCTATATAATTGCTATGTGATGACACAGTTGAGTGGGGTGCATCAAAGCAATGGACATCATTATATGTTGGGGTTTGTTTTGAGCAAGAGGGGACATGGGTCCCAGGAACACCTGTGCAATTCAGGCCTTGAAGAATTCTCTGTTGATAGTATAGTGGTGGAGTAGGAGCTGTGGGAAAGTGTTGATTTCTTGGTATGCTGAAGTCCAGCTGCCCCTGAGAAGGGAGGCAAGCAAGATAAGGAGGAGGCGAGATCTGGGAAAAAGAGCAATTAGACTGAGTAGAAGAATTCCACACAGTTGTGAAAACAATGATGTAACCTTTTAGAGAGAAACCAATAGTATGTGTTAAATTAGAATAGAATTAACTATGCATAAGATAAGACTATAAATAATGAAGTGTGGAACAATAAAGGTGGATGATTGCTATCACTCATATTGAGCGCTGTCGTCCCTGTCTCCGTTCTCGTCAATTATACAAAAATAATATTACAAGCAGGACTTAGAGCAACAAAACCCAAGAAACATCAGCAACTTTACCACATAAAACCAGCAGCTAATGGACATTTTCTGTCTTTGAGGATACATCAATGTTTAGCACAGCAGTTTCCAAAGAACAGGGCATGCTGATTGTTACTGCACTTGTGCGTTAAATAACAGGAAAGATCCTTAGTGGGAAAAGAATGAACCACATGAACTTAAATTGGTGCAGACCTGATCATCATGTTCTGCTTTATTTGCCAAAGCTTTGTTCCATATTGTGCCAGTTAGTTGTGTCATGTACATTTGCTGGATAAAAACAAAGTCCCTCATGCATGCCACCCAAATGTCTATGCGCTAATACATTAGGTACTTACAGGTGCATTGTTTCACGAAGCATGAACTTGAAACATGGATCATGAGGACAACTCGGTGGCATGCGCTGGATCTTTTTTAGATGTACACAAATTCTGTATGCAGTCCAACAGATGTAATAAAAACATCTTTCTTGTAAGTTCTGGGAAAAAAAAAATGGGAAGTCATCTAGGGCTGCATAAGGTGATTATAGTAAGTAATTTAGTTGGAATATTCTTGTATGCACTACAGTAAGTAAGCTAAAAAAATAGTCTCCTCAAGTTCCAAATTACTATAGAAGGTTTAAAATACTTAGTCCTTTTCAAAAAAAAATAATGCTGTTCTCAAACATATAATCCTTGAATCCATGTGCACTGTATTTTCACTAAGAGACATAGAATAGAGTAAGTACAGAGGTGGTGGATCTGTGGGGAAAACTGTTTAATATTACAATACTTTTTGTCTTGTAATGTGATTCCAGATACTAAGTCACCAAAAATGGGAAGATTTGGGCTTAGTTTTCTGAAAAGGACCTCCATATATCTGAAATGTAACCTGACTTATTTAGTCTTCAGCAACAGGCAGGGGTAATTCTGTACCTGATCATATGCAAAAGCAGGTAACCTCTCCATGTTTTCCTGCTTCGAAGTTTGATGGAAGGTGAACATAGGTGACAGAACTAAGATCACTCTTGTTCTGCTATGTAATAGGAGAATGTCAAGAAGAGTGAATAACATAGAACAAGATATTTCAAAAAGCATTTTATACCCTATAACTTTAAGATTATGAGTCAATGGTCATTCTAGTTGAAAATATCACTACTTTCTTTCCTTGGGAATTTATGTCATAGAACATGCGACAACGGTCCATGCTCTCAATTAAATCCAGTTACTCTAACTCTGTTGTGCTGGCCAACATACAAGCAAAGCTGGCTACCTTATCAGGCAATTATTTCTGAAGTGATTCATATCAGTATTATTTCACACACTGCTCACCATACATTTATTCTTGCTGTTATTAATTTTACTTGTAAAATAACATTCACTTTTGGATAATTCAAGGAAAATCTGTTCTTGGTATGTGGTTTAGATTATCTGACATTGAAACAAAGACTTTGAAGGGGGTTGCAGTGTTTCATGTATACATCTAAGTAACAGTTAATTGAAGTCTGAAATTTTTTTAGCAGAGAAATATTTTTGTATTTGAATGCTAAATTTTCTAGTTAGTCAACAGGGACTAAGTAAGGGAGCTGGGATTGTTTAGCCTGGAGAAGAGGAAGCTCAGGGGAGACCGTATGGCTTTCTACATCTACCCGAAGGGAAGTTGTAGCTAGGTGGGGGTTGGTCTCTTCTCCCAGGCAACCAGCACCAGAACAAGAGGACACAGTCTCAAGCTGTGCCAGTCAGGTTAAGTTTAGGCTTGAGGTGAGGAGAAAGTTCTTCACAGAAAGAGTTGTTGGCCACTGGACAGGGCTGCCCAGGGAGGCGGTGGAGTCACCATCCCTGGAGGTGTTCAAAAAGGGATTGGACGTGGCACTTGAAGCCATTGTTTATTAGTCATGAGGTGTTGGGTGACAGGTTGGACTTGATGATCTTTGAGGTCTTTTCCTACTTTATTGGTTCCATGATTCTATGAACAGTAATATAAAATTATAATATTTTGCACTTTTATGTGTTTTTAGCCTGATATTACAAAATGCTACAGAAAATATTAGATATACAACATTATTATTAGCATAGAGAGCTTATGGTATTTTTACAAGATAGTTTAAATTCCCGGGGGGGAAGTAGAAATATAGTGACTGTGTAAGTTTCTTGTGCCTTTGTGATATGCTTTGCTTACTATATTTCACTGTTTTCTGAAAATATATAAATGAACAGCATGCATCTGGAATGTGTCTGCACATCTCACCAAGTAGCACTGATTTAATCATATACCCAGACTGTCTCTTAGTTATGTGGTATCTAACAAAATTGAGAAAGAGGTGGAAAACTGGAAAAAAACAGTGGAAAAGCACATTGAGTAGTCACTTTTCTAAAAAGAGCAAAGAGAAATACATAGAGAAAAGAGGACATAAACATCCAAGGTCAATCACCACCAATGGTAAATTGCAGAGAACTCTATTTATTTACCTAGGAAAGATGAAAGGCCAAATCATTCCTGAGCCAATGACATAAACCTTGGGTAGGGAGATATCCTACCTAATTTCTCACTCATCTAGGGCCAGAAATATGTTACAAGGTCATTCCCCTCCCATTTTTTTTTTTTTTTTTCTGAACAGAAGATAGAAAATTTGATCAGAGACACCCCTGGGAATGCTGCAGTCTTTTGTGTTCCAATGAAAACACCATTAGCTGAGAAAATAAAAATGATAGGCATCATCCATCTAGCTAACTGCTCACCTGTGAAGCTGTGAAAGAGAATCACTTCCATATACTCTAGGACTTTCCAACAGGATTGAATATTTGGTTTCTACATACAAACCAGCCTCTGCACCCAGCCCCATCCAATTTTCTACCCTTGTCCCTGTAAAGCACTTAGTAAATAAAAAATGAACTGTGAAAAGAAACAAAAAAAAAAACCAAACAAAAACACAACCAAAGACATATACACCACTTGCTGTATTTACATATGCTCTGGAATATGGGACCAAACTCCACGGTTCACACTGAATGATATTTTTCCCCTTGAGGAAAAGACCTTAGGTTCCAGGATTAAAACTGTAACAGTGGACTTGGCTTCCACATGTACTTACCCCATGTAAACCATTAAGGTTTTTTGATAGAGGCTTGGTCTGGATAAGGCAGCTCTACCTGCTGTCCCATGGGACACACGGTTGCTCCACAAGCAACTGCTCCCCCAGTAGCTAGACCTCCTACCAGCATGCAAGCATGTTTCAAATGTAGCTTCTGAAGGACTCCTTAAGCTCACTGACTGGTTTGAGGAAGGAATGTCCTTGATGATGCCTTTCTTTTGCTAGCAAAAGCATTTGTGAAGCCACAAGAAAACCAAACCTGTTTCTGTTATTTACAAAATATGTCAGTTTCTTGGCTTTATTCTCTCCACAAAACTATTAACTGTCTTGCCAGCATAAAGGAGGCAAAAAAAGCATTAAGAAACAGTCTTAGTGTGTTACAGGTTTAGGATTGAGTGTCTTACCTTAGAGATAAAAGCCCTCCAGGGGCTAGACAGTCCAGAGGGTGGACACAGGAAATTGTAATTGTGTTGTTCCATGCCATAATTTTGCAATCCCTACACAAGCAGACCTCACAGCCCAGGCCGTCTCTGGCTCTCTCCACTCCACCCCCAGCAGATGGGGCTGCTCTCTCTTGGGTCTGTGGGGAGCGCAGCCTCCTGCATCCTCCTGGGCAAGCTGTTTCCCGGCTGCGCTGCCGGTGGCGGTGCGCCAGCTAGTGGTGGGGGAAAGCGCGGCTGGAGGGCGGGGCGTTGAGGCCCGGTAGACCTATCAGCAGGGAGGGCAGTTTGGTCTGCTGAGGTCTAGTGTTGGGGAAGGGAGGTCTTGGCCTGGTGAGCCCAACTAGAAGAGCTAGGCCTGAGCTGATTTTGGTTGTGTGTATATATATCCTTTTGCCTCTGTACCTTTTGTGTCTGATTGACTTTTGTAAATACTATTTCTACCTAACCTCCAATTCTGTGCGAGTGTTTATTTACTCCTTTGGGGTAAATTCACCCTGTCCTCGCTCCAGAGCTGCTTCCAGCTCAAACCAAGAAATACAGTTACATACTTAAGTCCTCACAGGAGCAACAAGAAGCTGGTTGGGTAGGCTCCATTTTTCAAGATAAATGTTGGAGTTCATCACAGATACTGAAGCCTAGAAAAAAACATTACCTCATACTGTCTTCTTTAGACTATACAGGAGTAAACAATCCTTCCCAGAAAAGTAGCCAGGGATTACCTAGCTAGTATTTTTCAGTGGGCTCTCTCAGTTATTAGCACATGGTGAGGAACTGCGATACTTCACATCTGAGCTTGTATGGCATGATATTCTAGACATAATTTCTCATTGTTTTTCTCTAAATTAAAAAGTCCTATTTACTCCTCATGAAGGTACTTACTTGTTTTAATAAGCCAACACAGATCTTTTGACAAACTGATCAAGAATGTGCTGCCCAGGGAGGTGGTGGAGTCACCGTCCTTGGAGGGGTTCAAGAAGGGATTAGATGTGGCACTTGGTGCCATGGTTTAGTAGTCATTAGGTCTTGGGTGACAGGTTGGACCTGAGGATTTTGAGGTCTTTTCCAACCTTGTTGATTCTATGATTCTAAGTTACAATCTTTTAGTCTCTTATTTTCAATATATTCAGCTGAAATCATAGCATGTCTAAACTATACTATATAGCTGATTACAGAGAATAAAGATGTTATACAAATCATTCAGTGTGAGATGAAGGTTTAGAACAGAGTTGGCTTGTTGGATAGAGATGCAGCTGTAGTGAATACAGGTCATTTAAGTCAAGCTGAGATAGCTGTTTTTTTAATGTGATATCCACCACGGGCCAAAATGTAATTGAGACTCAAAAAATGTTATTCCATCCCTTTAAATTGTAATCTTTTAAGACAGATCAAAATAAATTTTGCAAGTCCTTTTAGGCTGAACAGATTTCATCTCAGTGACATTCAGCAAGAGCCTGACAGCTGTGAGCTATTTTGTAGGGTGTTCTTCTGTGCATGTTGAGATGCTGACTGGAGTCTAGATTTGCAGGCAAAGTCAAAAGTTGACTTGCTCAGCTGTTGTTCATTTGTAATACAGTGTGAACTGTGCATTAGGCAACTACCATGGCTTGAGTTGGGATAGTTTTAAGGGAATTATGATAAGCCATTTGGTGCATATTTGGTATTTCATGGTAGGTTAATTCATTCTGCAATGGAAATCTTTCCAGCAAACAAGATTGTGAGCTGGCATTGCAAGAGTGCTCTAATTATACTAGATGTGCTGTCCAGCTGCCCCAAGCTGGCTTCAAAGGTGCTAGCAGCAAACCAGACCTGTGGACACAGTGATGACTACTTGGCAACTAATTATTTATTATGCAGCAATAATGCTGACAAGTATTTCCCATGTGATAGAGCCTATTGTACTTGGAGCTTTGCAAAAACGGAATAAAGTGGATTTCTATGCCCAGGAGAGGTTTGTGATCAATGAATTTGGTCATGTTCTCTGGTAGCTTTAAATTTAAGGTGCTTGTTCCTTTTTGCTCTATTGTCCTACAGCCACAGCAGTAAACTACACTGTTAGCACAGAAGGAATATCTCTGCTGCACTTGCACCTTGGCTACATTCATGGTAGTTTGTTGAGTCAGAAACCACAAGAGAAAGGACATTTTGAGTGTATTTTGAGGAGCTCACAGAGATGGTTTGTCATGATGTTACCAATTAATTTGGTTTGAATTTGAGAGCATTTTTATATGCGCTCTCATGAAGGGTTTGGGTACATTTTGGTTTTCTCAATATAATCTGTATACTTCCATGAAAAAAGGAAGTTCTAAGTGATTTTTGTTAGGTGAATAAACTGAATGAATAAAAGATCTGAGCTCAGTATGAAGACAAGGCCTTCTAGTGGTTAAGAAATAGATAAAAATAGGGGCTGTTTAGTCTGAAGAGAAGGAGACTGTGGGAGGTCTCACCTTCTACAACTGCCTTTAAAGGAGGTTTTAGCAAGGTGGGTGTTGGTCACTTCTCCCAAGCAGAAAGTGACAGCAGGAGAAGAAATGGCCTGAAGTTGTCCCAAGGAAGGTTTAGGTTGGATTTCAGGCTGCCTAGGGAAGTTGTTGAATCATCATCCCTGGAATTATTTTAAAAAATGTGCAGGTGTGGTGCTGAGGCACATGCTGAATGGTCTTGGTAATGTGAGGTTAATGGTTGTACTCAATGATCTTGAAGGTCTTTTCCAACCTAAATTAATCTATTTTCTGTAACACTGCCCTTTTCGGTATAAAATAGTAATAGGTATCTTGGCAACACAGTTTTCCCCAAGGACTGATAGCCATTTCTGGCTGCAGACTATAAGGATCTTCTCCTTAACTTGACTGTTACGTATCTATTACACACATTATATAATATGATTACAAGTAAAAGAGATACCAAATCAAGTTTACAGTCACTTTGCTGTTGTTGTATTGCAAAAGTCTAAATGGAACAAAAATAGTTATGTGTGAAGACTATTATGGCAAAAACAGAGAAGATTTAGCATTGAGAATTTCTGAGTCTGTGGCATGGAACTGGTTATAACCAATGAGTTTTCTTGGAAAGAACATTAAAATTAAGTTATGTTACTAAACATGGCCAGTAAGTCCTATATGAGGACCTATAGGTCAGTTTAGATAGGCGACTGTGTAAGTCAGCATAAACTGACTCAAACTTTGAAGCAAATTTTACGTTCAGAGATAGTCTGATTAGGACAGGATCAATTATCTAAGCAATTACATGTAGAACAAAAATCACATACATCACAAAATTTAGTACACTTCCTAAGCAACTGCGTTTTGTATATTTTCACTCCTGCAGGCAAACATCAGGTTGGATATTCAGCAGCATATGACATATGAAACAGAGTTGAGTAGAGAGAAATGGCTGTTGTGCAACAGCAAACCTAGAAATCTGCTAAAAAAAACAAAGCAAAAGCTAACAGTGAAGACTAGACAATGGAGAGTACTAACAGAAACAGACCTTAGTTAGAGTTCTGTGCTTATTTAAAACTCCTTTTCTATGGGTTGCCAAACCCAAGAGGTATCATGCTCAATCATTTTTAGCAGGAATAACCTGTATTTTCAACTGCTGAGGACCCATATACAACATAATCTTCAATGGAATCATAAGCATTTTGAAAAAATCCCATGACCCTTTTTCTTCTAAGCGGTACATGAATAGACTGTAACCAAGAGTTTTTAAAGGGAATACAATGTGCCAAGCGAAATAAACAAAGAAAGCCTTAGGAAGATAAGTATTTTTTTAAAATCTTGCCACATTTTATGCAAAGAAAATCACAATAACTTGATTTTTTAAATTAAAAACTTGAAAGTATTCCTTACTTTAGGCCAGTACTTTAAGCAGCCTGTGCTAATTTGTGAAAGAAATCTGTATAAAGAAATGGATCCTTCTGCTCCCCTGCTGGTATTTATGAAGACCTTTCCATCAAGAAGAGTCTGTCTAGCTAAGTTCTGGTCTTGCAACACAGTGATAACTAGAGAAGACTTATAAGACATAACAGTCGTTTTCAGACAGATCCGTTTGCTAAAAGAGAGTTGTCAGTTACACCTACATTTTTAAGTAAAGTGAATCAGAGAAATGTTTTAATCTGAAGATAGGCCTGACAATGACACTGTTTATCCTGTCTCTGTATGCCACTGATTAAATTATTAAAGCCAGAAAGCGCTTGTGAAACTTCAGTCTCCACTCTATATTTTACGGATTGAGTGAATAAACTGGGAAATCATAACCAGCTGCACAATAGGATGAAACACTTGGAGTCAGAGCTCTCTGTCTTATACAGCTGTTAAAAGTAATCAGTGATCAGGATCTTACCCACACTACAGTGACAGCGTTACTTCAAGCCATTTTTAACACATCATGGTTAGCAGAACTACTTGAGACAACACACAACTATCCCTTTGCTCATTTTCATCATCCGCTTTCTGGACACAACTCTTACTCCATATGTCAGTTCCAAAAGGCCAGGAAGATGAAGTGGTCTCTGATGTCCTCTCTGTAATTCATAGTTTCATAGTTTCATTCAGGGTTGGAAGGGACCACAAGGATCATCTAGTTCCAACCCCCCTGCCATGGGCAGGGACACCCCACACTAGATCAGCCTGGCCAGAGCCTCATCCAGCCTGCTCTTAAACACCCCCAGGCACGGGGCCTCGACCACCTCCCTGGACAACACATTCCAGGGTTTCACCACTCTCATGGTGAAGAACCTCCTCCTCACATGTAGCCTGAATCTCCCCACCTCCAGCTTCATTCCATTCCCCCTAGTCCTATCACTACCTGAGATCCTGAGAAGTCCTTCCCCAGCCTTCCTGTAGGCCCCCTTCAGATACTGGAAGGCCACAATTAGGTCACCTCGGAGCCTTCTCTTCTCCAGACTGAACAGCCCCAACTCCTTCAGTCTGTCTTCATAGGAGAGGTGCTCCAGCCCTCTGATCATCCTTGTGGCCCTTCTCTGGACACCTTCCAGCACCTCCACATCCCTCTTGTAATAGGGACTCCAGAACTGGACACAGTACTCCAGGTGGGGTCTCACCAGGGCTGAGTAGAGGGGGAGGATCACCTCCCTCGACCTGCTAGCCACACTTCTCCTGATGCAGCCCAGGATCTGATTGGCTTTGCAGGCTGCAAGTGCACATTGAGAGCTCATGTTGAGCTTTTTGTCCACCAGCACCCCCAAGTCTCTCTCCTCAGGGCTACTTTCCAGCCAGTCACTGCCCAGCCTGTATTTGTGCCTGGGATTGCCTCGACCCAGATGCAGGACCCTGCACTTGGTCTTGTTGAACCTCATGAGGTTGGCTTGTGCCCACCTCTCCAGCCTGTCAAGGTCCCTCTGGATGGCCTCCCTTCCTCCAGCGTGTCTGCTGCACCACACAGCTTGGTGTCATCAGCAAACTTGCTGAGGGTGCACTCAATGCCACTGTCCAGGGCACCCACAAAGATGTTGAACAAGACAGGTCCCAGGACTGATCCCTGAGGGACTCCGCTTGTCACTGGCCTCCACTGGGACATGGAGCCATTGACAGCCACTCTTTGGGTGCGGCCATCAAGCCAGTTCCTTATCCATCTAGTGGTCCACCCATCAAACCCATGTGTCACCAGTTTGGAGACCAGGATGTGGTGCGGGACAGTGTCGAAGGCTTTGCTCAGGTCCAGGTAAATGACATCAGTTGCTCGCCCCTCATCTATTGATTTTGTCACCTGCTCATAGAAGGCCACCAGGTTGGTCAGGCAGGATTTGCCCTTGGCAAAGCCATGCTGCCTGTTCCAAATCACCTCTTCACTATTCTTTTGAGCGAGTAGTGACTCCAGGAGGATCTGCTCCATGATCTTTCCAGGCACAGAGGTGAGACTGACTGGCCTGGAGTTCCCTGGTTCCTCCTTCTTACCCTTTTTGAAGATGGGGGCAATGTTTCCCCTTTTCCAGCCTGTGGGGACTTCACCAGATTGCCATGACTTTTGAAATATAATAGAGAGGGGTTTAGCAACCTCATCTGCCAGTTCTCTCAGTACCCGTGGGTGTATCTCGTCGGGTCCCATGGACTTGAACACTTTCAAGTTCTTCAGATGATCACAAACCTGATCTGCACTTACAATGGGCAGTTCTTCCTCCCCGTCCCTGGCTTTGACTTCCATAACATCAGGAGTGTGGCTAGAGGCCCTTGCAGTGAAGACTGAGGTAAAGAAGTTATTAAGTACCTCAGCCTTTTCCTCATCACTTGTGACCATGTCACCATTTTCCTTTCTGAGGGGACCCACACCTTCCCTAGTCTTCTTCTTCCCATTAATATACCTGTAAAAGTTCTTAGTGTTCCCTTTAATCTCCCTGGCTAGATTCAATTCAAACTCTGCTTTGGCTTTCCTAACCAGGACTCTTGCTGCTCGGGCAGCTTCCTTATATTCCCCCTGCTCTAGCTGTCCTCCCCTCCACTTCCTGTAGAGTTTCCTTTTAAGTAATTCATACAGCTGTGGAGACATTGACAGGGCTGCTCTCCACTCACTCTTCTCCCAGTCTGCACTCGCTGTCTGGCATTTCTCTCTCTCATGTGCAGACTGCCCAATACCTGTCTAGATCCCTCTTCAAGTCAACATCACCTCCCAGTTTAGTATTGTCAGCAAAATTACTAATGGTGCATCAAACTTCTGTCATTAGTTCATTGAGCCTTGCCACCCAGAGAGTTCTTTAACCAGAACATGGTGCACCAGCTCATGGCACTTGGACTACTTGTTGAAAAGGATGCCACGAGGGACAGTAACAAAAGCCTTGCCAAAATCCAAAAAAGTTTCATGCACCACATTTTCTTCATACACTAGGTAGGTGACCTTATGGTAGAAAGTATCAAATAGGTTAGGCTTTTCCCTTTGTGAATGCATGTTGATTTGGCCATAGCCTGTCAGAATTACCCAGTATCATCTTCTCCATAATTTTTCCCAGGTAATGAGTTTATACTGAGGTCTAATGAGATCAGTACTTTCCTTTGTCTTCCCTCATGCCCTTCTGGTAAATTGGAACAACAGTGGTTAGCTTCCAGTCAGAAGGGATCTCCCTCAAATTCCCAAGATCTCTGGGACGAATCCCACCAGATCACATGGACTTAGGAACACATTCAGTGGATGTAATCAGCCATTTACAATTTCACAGTTCATAAACAGTAAGTCACTGTTTCTACCATCATGGTTCTGCAAGGTCTGTCATTACTATTAAAGAGTCAGGAAAATATCCAAATGAACATTGAATGTCTCTGCTTTTTCTGCATCCCTGTTTGTCAGTTGACCATCTTCTTCAGGTACTAACCCAATTTTTTTGTGAGAACTCCTCTTGCTATTAACACACTTCAAAAATCCTTTCTTGTTGTTTAATACTACACCAAGCAGTTCCATCCGGAGTTGAGCTTTGGCCTTTTGTGCCACTGGGATGCAAGTATTTCCTTGGGGTACAGCAGTAGTTCTTGGTGCCAAACCCAGTACCACCTTTCATCCCTCCCTTCACCATGTGTGATCACAGAGTAGTGTGTGAGAAGGGCAAGGGGCCCTGAGAAGCACAGAGAAAATGTGCCTGCCTTTTCTGTAGGGTCACCTCACAGCAGAGAGGATCTGTGCTGGGGTAAGTCTTTTGATTTGGAATAACTTAACAAGGAAGGAATTATAAAAATATAGGTATCTTCATTCTCCCCAAAACCCCACCCCAAAATTATGTACAAGACTTAGTTAAATTTACACATTCTATTTAGTCAGGAATTCCACAAGGATGCTTATGGGCAACTTCAGTTCAATTTAAAGAATTCAGAAAATGGAAAAGGATAAGCCACAAAACAGCTTTACCCCACTTATAAACTCAGAGGCAAGCCAGGACCCTAAGGAAAAACCAAGGGTGCCGTACTCACAAGGGCAGAGTAGAACTTTGGAGATAGTCCCTGGATCTCTCCTTGGCAGCAGCCTCAAGAACTGCAAGTCTATAATTCTATTATTGGATCATGCAGCATAAATCCAAAGAAAATGGGACCCACCAAAGTTAAAATATCTTCAGACATGGCTCCCACAAGGCAGATCCTCATAGAGCAGCGCTGCCTTAGCAGTGCAAGAGAGACCACGCTGCTGACATGTTTGCAGTGAACAAGTGTGGTTTACAGCAGGCAGGGTTGCTCCAGCATGAGGTAGGGAACCTTGGGTATGCAGGTCCAGGGAGAAGCCAGGTCCTGAAGGCAAGTCTCTCCAGTTTTGCCAGGAATCTAGTGAATCGCAAAACAAGTAAAAAAATGAGTCCAGAAAATGAGTCTGAGACCATGTGCACATTGCTGCATGAATGCTGCTATGGAGTTTCATAGAGAGACCCTCAGTATCTGATCTGGCAGCTCTGTATACATTCCAGGGTTGGTCAGGATGGCTACAATGGTGTCCTACATTATAGCTCCCTCCAGTAGTCGGTTGGCAAGTATTTTCTGCAGCTCTTTATGAATCCAGGACTGCAGAGTCTGGAAGAGCATTAGGTGGTTCCAGAAATGGTTCACCCAGTTTAAGGGCCCACAGGCTGAGCATCCCTTCTGCAGCCCACCATTGGGCAGACAGGTTTCTGAGAGTTCCTCCCACATGGCAGGTGATGATAGATGGTGTTACTGATGGTGTGATGACATGCTCCGTGTAGTCATCATCCACCTGCACCAAACACAAGATGGAGAGGATCTTCCTCTTGCAGAGGGGGCACTCAGACATGCTCTCAGCCTACTGCAGGATGCACAGATAGCAGAACTAATGGAGGCATAACATCGTGTAATTAGCCAGCTGTCCAGGCATATGAGACAGTGGACCTCCAGCTCTGTGCCCAGGCTCTCCACATGCTGCAGTGGGCTGGGAGGAGTTGGGGATGTTGAACTGCTCTCTATCACTGGCACTGCAACACCTGGTGTCATGCTGAAAATGGAAGAGAGGCTACTGTCACTGACTGGTGTGGGGAGGGGTGGAAGAAATGTTCAGTTCCCTCGAGAAGGAAACCCTTCCAGCATCCCAGAGTAAGGTTTCCCCACTCAGCTCGCCTTGGAAAAGCCCTAACTGCTCGCTTGGAACACACCGAGACCAGGAGCCTCGGAAAAGCACTAACTGCTCCCTTTTCAACTTGCGGGACCCGCACGGTATCTCAGCACTCGGCTAGTATCGGCTCTTGCCGTTTCTCCACAGGCTCGGGATCGCTTGGGCTCCCTGCGTTGCCGCGGCACTTTAAAAAGCCAGCGGCAGCTCGAGGCAGCTTCTGATTCAGTGGTAAGCTCACTCAGGAACACACCGAGACCAGGAGCCTCAGAAAAGCACTAACTGCTCTCTTTTCAACCTGCGGGACTCGCGCGGTATCGTGGCACTCGGCTAGGATCGGCTCTTGCCGTTTCTCCACGTGCTCGGGATCGTTTGGGCTCCCCGCGTGCCGCGGCAGTTTGAAAAGCCCGCGACAGCTCGCGGGCGGTTCCGTTTCAGCCCATGGCTTCTCGCTCGGATGCGTGCGCCGCCACACTCGTTCTAAAACTTTCTCCAGTAGGTCCGTGGGCAGGGCTGGCCATGGTGGTAACTCGCTGCAATAATGCCTTTGAAAAATCAGTCTCGACTCAGACTGAGGGGGAATATAAGCAGGTAGGTAGGTGTCATAAGCAAGAGGTAGGTGTCCAGGCATCTGGCTGCAGACAGTGCAGGAGCCCGGCACTTGAGATGCAGGCTAGTGGAGACAACTCCTGCATAACATGTGAGCAGATCAACTATCTGCTTAGCCTGGTGGCCAGACTGAAGGACAAGGTTGCTAGACTTAGAGCTGTAAGGGATTGTAGAAAGGTGATGCACCTGAGTAACCAGGCTCTGCGGCCCCCCCCCCCCAGCAGAGGATGGTTATCCAAAAAGCAGAGGGGAATGGATGCAGGTTCCTCTCAAAAGACACAAGGTTAAACCTCCTTGCCTCCCCTCACCTTCCCCACTGCCCTTGGAAAACAAGTACGGGGCATTGGAGGTCGAAGGTGAGGCGATTCTGATGCCAGAGGACACACCATCTGGGGTTTTCCCTGTGGCAAAACAGCCTAAGACAAAACAACTTGCGGCAAAACAGCCTACGGCAAATCAGCCTAAGGTTAAACAGCCTAAGATTAAACAGCCTTCCCCTGGCATCAGGACTTGCTCCCTTAAAAAAAAAGAGGAGGGTAACTGTTATTGGCCATTCCATCCTGAGGGGAACAGAGGGCCCCATATGTCGGCCAGACCCTACTCACAGAGAGGTTTGTTGCCTCCCGGGAGCTAGGGTTGGAGATGTTACCAGAAGGCTGCCTGGTCTGGTGCAGCCCTCTGACTACTATCCCTTAATAGTTATGCAGTTAGGGAATGATGATGTTGCAACCAGAACTCCCAGGGCTATCAAGAATGACTTTAGGGCCCTGGGGGATCTCATTGAGGGGTCAGGTGCACAAAAATTTGCCTCCTTAGTTGCAGGAGGCAATACCATAAGGAACAGGTCAGCAGCTGTAATCAACAAGTGGCTTAGAGGCTGGTGCAGTCAAAAGAATTTTGGGGTTTTCGATCTTGAAAAACTTTCTACTGCACCAGGTCAGCTGGCAACAGATGGAGCACATATGTCCCAGAGGAGGGGTAAGATCAGAGTGTACGAGAATGACCTATCCCTCAAAGGAAAAAAGATTCTAGGAAGGGAATTGGCAGGTCTCATAGATAGGGCTTCGAAGATAGATAGATTCGAAGGGGGAAGGGGCTGAAACCAGTCCCCCCAGGCAGGAGTCTGGGGGTGATAAGCTAGAGCCAGAGGTGAAACCAGCAGCTCAGCTGAAGTGCATGTACACTAATGCACAAAGTATGGGCAACAAACAAGGAGCTGGAAGCCTTGCTGCAGCAAGGAAGTTATGATATAGTTGCCATTGCAGAGATGTGGTGGGGCGACTCACATGACTAGAGCGCTGCAATTAATGGCTACAGGCTCTTCAGGACAGACAGGCAAGGAAGAAGGGGTGGAGTGGCCCTGTACATCAGGAAGGCACTAGATGCCATTGAGCTGGTGATCATGGACCATCAGGTTGAGTGCCTACAGGTGAGAATTAGAGGGAAGGCCAACAGCGCTGACATCCTGGTTGGAGTCTGTTATAGACCACCCAACCAGGATGAAGATGTTGATGAGTCATTCATAGGCAGCTTAAGGCTGTCTCAAGATCGCCTGACCTTGTTCTCATGGGCGACTTCAACTTGCCTGATATCTCAACACAGCAGAAAGGAGGCAATCTAGGAGGTTCTTAGAATGCATCGAGGACGACTTCTTATCCCAGGTGCTGCATGAGCCTACCAGGGGTAAGGCTATGCTTGACCTCTTCAATAGGGAAGGGTTGGTGGGTGATGTGGTGGTCAGAGGGTGCTTAGGGGCCAGTGACCATGAGATAATTGAATTTTCAGTATTTGGTCAAGCTAAGAGGGGCAGCAAGAAGACCTCCACTCTGGACTTCTGGAGGGCGGACTTCAGGCTATTCAAGGAACTAATTCAGAGGGTTCCTTGGGACAAAGCCCTTATAAACAAAGGGGTCCAGGAGAGCTGGACCTGCTTCAAGGATGAACTCTTGAAGGCGCAGGAACAGGCTGTGCCAGTGTGCCGGAAGATGAGCTGCCAGGGCAGATGGCCAGCCTGGATGGGTAACGAACTTCTTAGAGAACTAAGGGAAAAGAAGAGGGTGTATCATCATTGGAAGAGAGGTGAGGCAACCCATGGAATGTTTAAGGATGTTGCTAGGTCTTGTAGGAAGAAAATTAGGGAGGCAAAAGCACATTTGGAGCTTAGTCTGGCCTCTGCTGTGAAGGACAACAAAAAGTCCTTCTATAAATACATTAAAAGCAAGAGCAAGTGCAAGGACAACCTCCACTCCTTGGTGGACACGGAGGGGAATCTTGTAACAAAGGATGACGAAAAGGCAGAGTTACTTAACACCTTCTTTGCCTCAATTTTCACTAGCAGGACAGAATGTCTTCCAGACAGCTGGCCTGCAGAGCTGGCAGAAGGAGCCAGGGAGCAGCATTGTTTTCTTCTGTTCCAGAATGGGGTAGTTGGTGATCCGCTCAGCCGCTTGGATCCCCACAAGTCCATGAGACCAGATGGGATCCATCCTAGGGTGCTGAGAGAGCTGGCAGATGAGCTGGCCAAGGCGCTCTCCATCATTTTTCAGCATTCTGGCTCACTGGAGATGTCCCAGAGGACAGGAAGCTGGCCAACGTGGTGCTCATCCATAAGAAGGGCCAGTTGGATGAGCCAGGGAATTATAGGTCTGTCAGCCTGACCTCAGTGCCAGGCAAGATCATGGAACAGGTCATCTTGAGTGCAATCACACAGTACTTACAGGATGACCAAGGGATCAGGCCCAGCCAGCATGCATTTAGGAATGGTAGGTCCTGCCTGACCAACCTGATCTCCTTCTATGAGCAGGTGACCCGCCTGGTGGATGTGGGGAGGCCTATGGATGTAGTCTACCTGGACCTCAGCAAGGCTTTTGACACTGTCCCCCACAGCAAACTCCTGGCCAAGCTGTCAGCCCACACCTTGGACAGCAGCACACTGTGATGGGTTAGGAACTGGCTGGAGAGCTGAGCCCAGAGAGTGGTGGTGAATGGTGCCACATCCAGCTGGCAGCCAGTCACTAGTGGAGTCCCCCAGGGATCAGTGCTGGGCCCTGTGCTCTCTAATATCTTTATTGATGATCTGGATGAGGGCATTGAGTCCATCATCAGTAAATTTGCAGACAACACAAAGCTTGGGGCAGGAGTTGATCTGCTGGAGGGTAGAGAGGCTCTGCAGAGGGACCTCGACAGGCTGGACAGATGGGCAGAATCCAACGGCATGAGATTTAACACATCCAAGTGCCGGGTTCTGCACATTGGCCACAACAACCCCTTGCAGTACTACAGGCTGGGGTCAGAGTGGCTGGAGAGCATCCAGGCAGAGAGTGACCTGGGGGTGCTGGTTGATGGTAGGCTGAACATGAGCCTGCAGTGTGCCCAGGCAGCCAGGAGGGCCAATGGCATCCTGGCCTGCATCAGGAACAGTATGGCCAGCAGGAGCAGGGAGGTCATTCTCCCCCTGTACACTGCACTGGTTAGGCCGCACCTCGAGTCCTGTGTCCAGTTCTGGGCCCCTCAGTTTACGAAGGATGTTGACTTTCTGGAGCGTGTCCAGAGAAGGACAACGAAGTTGGTGAGGGGTTTGCAACACAAGCCCTATGAGGAGAGGCTGAGGGAGCTGGGGTTGCTCAGCCTGGAGAAGAGGAGACTCAGGGGTGACGTTATTGCTGTCTACAACTACCTGAAGGGGGTGTAGACAGGCGGATGCTGATCTCTTCTCCCAGGCACCCAGTACCAGAACAAGAGGACACAGTCTCAGACTATGCCAGGGAAGGTTCAGGCTGGAGGTCAGGAGGAAGTTCTACACAGAGAGAGTGATTGCCCATTGGAATGGGCTGCCCTGGGAGGTGGTAGAGTCACCATTGCTGGAGGAGACTTGACTGGGTGCTTGGTTGCATGGTTTAGTTGGTTGGGTGGTGTTGGATGATAGGTTGGACACTATGATCTTGAAGGTCTCTTCCAACCTGGTTTATTCTATTCTCTTCTATTCTGCTGCTGCAAGCATGCCTCCTGGATATCCTGACTGCAGAAAATCCTGGTGGGATGAATGTTACATCCTTCACCCAAAAATGCCACAGTCCACCACTTGAAGATGTCGCAGGTCATCCCTTGGAGATACCAGAACCCATAACCTGGAAACTCGATGACCACAAAGCCCATTGCTCACGAACATCACCATCCATCACCTGGGGACGGCCCCAGCATATGCATGTAAGAGTACTGCAGTGCCACTGCCCACTCCGTGCCTCATCTCCTCTTGTGCTCGGCATCAGTGTTTCACCACAATCACTAAGGCATTGGCCATGTCTTCCCAGGGCCCTGTCACTTTCCTCTGGCTAATGCAGATGTCTCCAGGGACATACAGCAAGGGGGTAGCACTTTCCCGTGCTACATTTGCTCCTTCAGTATTCCGGGATGGATCCTACCAGGCCCCACGAAGTTACATTTAACAGACAATTTAGATTAAATGCCCTCCTAGCCTCTCCAGGGCCCAGGCATACCATTCTGAATCTGTCTATACCATTAGTTTCACACCTTACAGAAAACATGTCAAACACTGTTCAGGGAATAACCACAAATTAAGTGAGCAGCCCTGTCGGGGCAGATGACTGAGATGACCTACTTACGTCCCTTTCTACCTTTTTTGCTGTTACAAACCAACACCTCAGAGAAGCCAAAGATGGGCCATAGGCCAGTGCCAGCAAGACACAGCACTCCACAGATCCTTAACCGTCATGGTGCTGAGTGTTTGGACGAGCACGCTGGTTCTGCTGCTTCTCCCACACGCACACCCCGCGCCTCCCTGCCGCGGGGCCCAAGCAAGCATGCTCGGGCTGCGGGGCCGAGGCCGAGCCCCCAGCTCCCCGCGACGCATCCCACCCTCCCCGGCGACCGCCACCTGCGGGCGACCCCTAGCCGCAATTCCGCACGCACTGTGTGCTGGCTGCGTTTCCTGCTCCACCGCCACCGCCTCCTTTCGGGGCGGGCCTTGTACCCGCCTGTAGGCGTGTGCGACGGAGAAAGTAACATGGTGGCCGCTTCCTCCGGAAAGACAAGCGGCGGCGGGTCCGGGGGACCCTGAGGAGGAGGCGGGCACGGGGAGAAGTTCCGGGCCGAGAGCGCCTTGACGAGGAAGCGGACGCGGGGACCCTGCTTGTTGCTGCCGGCGGGAAAGCCGGCGGCAGGTGAGCGACCACGGGAAGCAGGCAAGCAGACAGGGGGCATGACAGGCAGGGAGTGGGCGCTGGTCGTGGTGCCTCGTCCGCCTTCCATTGACCCCTCCTCGGGGCGCGGCAGGAAGCCGGTACTCCAACGGGGACCTTTCTGTTCCTCCCGGCCTCTTCTGTCTTCTACCTTCAGAGGAAACTTCCCTACTCACTGGAGAGGGAAGGAGGTTCAGAGTGTGCCTTGGCGCCGAGTAGGTCCCTGGGAAGGGCTCCTTCCTTCGCTGCCCCGGCAGAACTTCCGCGCAGGTGGTACCCCTTAACTCGCACCGCGCGGGAGCAGGAGGATAGAGGCTTTCTGGGATTTAAAAATGATTGTTACGATTATCGTAACATTCCCTGCTGCTGTCCTTTGGGGTTCTTTCTCTGGGAGCGCTAGGCTCTCCGGGCGGCGCTCGGTCTGCTGCAGCTGCCGGCGAAGGGGCGCAGGAGAAGGTACAAGTGGCCGGAGCTGCAGGTGGTTCCCCAAGCAGCTCCTTGCTTTATTTCCCCATTTTTGTCTCGGTTTCCATGCTCCGGCTCCTCCCCTAAACCCCGGCGTCAGCGCATTTAACCCTTGAGAGGGGATAGAGGTGAGGTGCTGGGTGGTGCTTGGGCGTCTGCGGGGCGTCCGGGCGCTTAACTGCGCTGCGTTTGCAGCGAGGTATTGGCGTTTCTGGGCTATCAGGGCTTAACGCGTCTCTGGTCCGAAACGCAGGTCGTGAATTTATATGTATATATATATATATTTCAAATGCTTGACAGAAAAAAGACAAATAAATAAATAAATAAAGCTGTTAAATAGATTGCGGATGCTTTTATTGTAAATGTAATTCTTCTTAAAGAAATATTTTAAAAATAGTTGTCTTGACAGGCTACTTTTCATATATACACTCTAGTGTATATGAAGTGTTAATAATACATTCAACTTTGAGTAGCACTTTGAAAGAGTTCAGTAGAAATAAAAAATGTAAGTGCTGCTTGCCTACCTGACTTCAGTGTTAAAATCGTTACTAGCACACATAGAAGCTACTGCCAAAATTTCAGTCTTGTTTCAGTCTTTTGATTTAGTTTGATTTTTTTAATCTTAAAGATGGGTATTTTCTTAAATACTTATGGATAAATATAATGTTACAATTGATTATTCCTTTTTAGCTTAAGGTTTGGCTTTCTGTAGCCCAGAGTAAACTTAATGAAATCTTTTTGGACAATATCTTGCTTTTTTTTTCCCCTTGTTTAAAGATTGTGTGTGAGATTTTTTTCTGATTAACTTTTGGATTTTTTAAAATTAAAACCATCTGAATCAAAATTTGAATATTGAAATGGTGGTATGGATGACATCCTTCTGACTCTACATGTATAAATTTGCATTTGGAGTAGCAGTGCTATGTGTTGTTGAAGCATGATTACTGAAATGGTATCTTTATAAGCTTGGTTCTTTTCTTAGGTTTGCTGTTGAATTTGAATTTTAACCTCAATGTACATCAAGGATGAATAAGTTCCAGTATTAGTCTTGATGCACATGTCTGAGTATGCTTAAAAGTAATACAGGAAAAAGGTATCAGCAGAATGGAGCAGAAAGCTTTATTGCCAAAGTTGTAATAGGAAGGTAAGATAGTCTTGACTGTGATATAAGATCCTAAGATCAGATGTCTTAGGTTTCAGCAGCCATAGGTACAGAGTGTGAAAACAAGCATGTTTTATGGTCTTCTTAATGTTTTCTGCCCTTCTCACTGAGTTAGCTTGCAGACTGAGAACAAAACCTGAGAACCTGTAGCTTCTAAATCTAGTGTATTTTTGTTTAAAGGTAGCTCTACAAATCTGTCTGGTAGAGCTTTATTTCCTGTGCTTGCCAGTCATCCAAAGGCATGGATTGCCCACCTTCAGCGTGCTGCTTTTTTTGAATAATATTCAGGATCATGAAGATCTTTATTTATGTGACTGCAAAAATAATTTCTGGATATCATAGTCAAGGTTATTAAATTGCTTCCCAAGTGACTTGCCAGATATAGCTTATTAAATCTGTAAAATGATTATCAGTTTGCTGCACTATGCAGCATGAGGCCTGTTACCTACGTTTGAGATTTCGCTACAAAAATCATCCCTTTCTCAAAATATATGCTGAAATTTGATGCTGCTTCTTTCCTGTTGGATGAAATGGTACTACTGTTGGAAATACTCCACATCTCTGATAATATTAGAGTGCTTTATTTTTTTTCCCCTATAAAAATGTGGAGATAAAGGCTTACGACTCTGACCTCTGTGCAAGTCTTGAGCTCGTTCAAGACTTTGTGGGCTGCAACGTGGGTTCTGGTGCAGCATGACTTTGTGATGTTCAGTTATTCTTGTGTCTGCATTTGTGACAGAATGCATACACACAGATTTACTTATTCTGAAGTTTGAGGATTACAGTTACACTATGCTGTGCATTCCAGGCAGGAATACAACAGAAAGTTTTGTCTTGGTTAAGATCTCAGTCTAGTCCTTTGTTTCTGTTTAAAGGATCTTCAAGCGTATAAATGTGGTCCTGATGTTTATTGTCGGCTTTGGCAGAGAGGAAACTTGCAAACAGTTTTTAGAGTAGCAAACGTTAGAATGACATTATCTGGTTATACATGTGACTCCTTGTTTCCATGAGTTTTTTTTGATGGGCAGCAAACTCAAATAATACAGAGAACAGTAGAAACTACCCATGATTTGTTATCTAAAGGTTGGCGGTTGGCTTGCATGTCCATTTGCTTTGTTTCAGTTAACTGCAGTGAGACTGTTTTGCAATATTCTGCTTTCATCCTCACATTTTGTGACACTTCAGTTCCCTTCCATTAGTCTCAAAACCTTGCTTTTCATGCATCAACCCAGATCCTCTATTTTTCTATCTAAAAGATGTTAAAAATAGTGTTAATCAGGGATTGACTTGCAAACTAAGTCATTAAGTTCTGGCATCAAAAGATGAGTTTACAGTTACAAGTCTCTGAAGCAGTAGAAACTTTCTTCATCTTAAAACTGTTTTTCAGTTGTGAATGAATTACACCTCTACTACAAAGCATAGCCATTTTTCACCAGAGGCAAAGAACCTTATGTTTTTACTTTCTCCTCAAGTGTATACATTTCACTGATAGCTCTTGCCTCTACAATTAATTACAGCCTTTGGTCAACAAAGCTTAAACTGAAGTCTAGCCACTGTTGAGTTCTTCAGTGCTCCTCTTCCCCTTTGCAAGTCATTTATGTTGACACATTATGTGATTGATGAAAGCAAGGTCTTTTTTGGGGGCTTAGGTGTTGGGTTTTGGTTGGTGGTTGTTTTTGTCCCCACTTGGACAACCTAGTGCTGCTGCTGCTGGTGTCATATAACATGGCTCCAGACGTCTTTGTTAGTCTCTTGGAAAGAAACTGTACTCTCACCCAGATAAGAAACGTGACATAAGTAGAAGTCTTGCCAGTAAGATATGCTTCATCTGTGTCTAAGTAATGTGCAAACTATGTCCTTCTGATTTAAGAAGGGATAAAGGGTTATTGAATTTGGGAGAAAGAAAGCCACAATTAGACTGCAGTTGCCTAGGAGCAGCATATAAAGAAAAAATTCAAACAATGTTTCAAGAAGAGCAAGAAATAAAGGCATCTTTAGCTATATAATTAAACCCTGAAAATTCTACAGATGTCCATCTCAAAGAGAAAGTTTAGAAAGGAAAATTAAGGTGAACTGCTGAGTCACAGCAACAGGTTATTCAGTGACTCTAATCACTGAATGGGGTTATTGCAAAATATGAAAACTGGTGTGGCTAGTTCTCAACAGCTGATCTGCCATCCATCCTTAGAAGTAGCAGCAGCAGCTCATCTAGTTTTGGAAATCATTTATGCCTATGCTGTCATTGTTTTCTTGATGCTTTAGTTCTTGCAGTAATGTTTAATATATGTAAAATGTATGTGTCTTGTACCTGTTAAGGTTATCAATTAGAGCAGTATGTCTCTTATTAGTCAAATAAGACATTTGGCATTAAAAAACCAACTTCCTAACTGCATAAACATGTGACTGTTTTCTCAGAGTTGTGATGAAACCAGTAAAGCAAGCCTACATGTCTCCTCTACAGTGATTCCTTGACTTGAAGTGAGTTCTTGCAGTTAGAATTGTCAGTTGTCTTGATTTTTCTTGATCTTAAATTCTTGTGTAATCTTGAGGATGCATCCTTACTTGGCTTCCCCACCTTCCCCTTCCCCCTTTGCCGCCCCCCCCCCCTTTTAGTTATGCCTTAGGCTTTAAGTAATCATTCTCCCTATGTAGGACTGCTTGTTCTGTTACCTGGCTGAAATATAAGCATATCACTAAAGTTTTCCAGTACTAATAAACTATGTAGGCAAACTTGAAGTTCTACTGCTATAAGAAAATCACAAGTCATGAGCAGAGCAGGCTGTGCAAATGAAAAAAATTGTTTTAATGGAGGTAGTATACTTACTGGACTTCAGCAAGGCCTTTGACACTGTCCCCCACAGCAAACTCCTGGCCAAGCTGTCAACCCATGGCCTGGATGGGAGCACACTCCGATGGGTTAGGAATTGACTGGAGAGCTGAGCCCAGAGAGCGGTGGTGAATGGTGCCACATCCAGCTGGCGGCCAGTCACTAGTGGTGTGCCCCAAGGATCAGTGCTGGGCCCTGTGCTCTTTAACATCTTTATTGATGATCTGGATGAGGGCATTGAGTCCATCATCACTAAATTTGCTGACGACACCAAGTTGGGGGCAGGAGTTGGTCTTCTGGAGGGTAGAGAGGCTCTGCAGAGGGACCTCGACAGGCTGGACAGATGGGCAGAATCCAACGGCATGAGACTTAACACATTCAAGTGCCGGGTTCTGCACATTGGCCACAACAACCCCTTGCAGTACTACAGGCTGGGGTCAGAGTGGCTGGAGAGTGGCCAGGCAGAGAGTGACCTGGGAGTGCTGGTTGATGGTAGGCTGAACATGAGCCTGCAGTGTGCCCAGGCAGCCAGGAGGGCCAATGGCATCCTGGCCTGCATCAGGAACAGTATGGCCAGCAGGAGCAGGGAGGTCATTGTGCCCCTGTACACTGCACTGGTTAGGCCACACCTCGAGTCCTGTGTCCAGTTCTGGGCCCCTCAGATTAGGAAGGATGTTGACTTAGTGGAATGGTCAGTATTCAAGGACCACCTCCTCTATGTCCAGGAGCTATGTATACCAACAAAGAGAAAAGCAGGTAAGAATGCTAGGAGGCCTGCCTGGATGAGCAAGGAGCTACTGGACACACTATTACTTAAAAAGAAACTCTACAGGAAGTGGAGGGGAGGACAGCTAGAACAGGGGGTATATAAGGAAGCTGCCCGAGCAGCAAGAGTCCTGGTTAGGAAAGCCAAAACAGAGTTTGAATTGAATCTAGCCAGGGAGGTTAAAGGGAACACTAAGAACTTCTACAGGTATATTAATGGGAAGAAGAAGACTAGGGAAGGTGTGGGCCCCTTCAGAAAGGAAACTGCTGAAATGGTCAGAAGTGATGGGGAAAAGGCTGAGGTACTTAATAACTTCTTTACCTCAGTCTTCACTGCAAGGGCCTCTAGCCACATTCCTGATGTTATGGAAGACAATGCCAGGGACGGGGAGGAAGAACTGCCCATTGTAAGTGCAGATCAGGTTCGTGATCATCTGAAGAACCTGAAAGTGTTCAAGTCCATGGGACCCGACGGGATACACCCACGGGTACTGAGAGAACTGGCAGATGAGGTTGCTAAACCCCTCTCTATTATATTCCTAAAGTCATGGCAGTCTGGGGAAGTCCCCACAGACTGGAAAAGGGGAAACATTACTCGCATTTTCAAAGAGGGTAAGAAGGAGGAACCAGGGAACTACCAGCCAGTCAGTCTCAACTCTGTGCCCAGAAAGATCATGGACCAAATCCTCCTGGAGTCACTACTCGCTCAGAAGAATAGTGAAGAGATGATTGGGAACAGTCAGCATGGCTTTGCCAAGGGCAAATCCTGCCTGACCAACCTGGTGGCCTTCTATGAACAGGTGACAACATTAATAGATGAGGGGCAAGCAACTAATGTCATTTACCTGGACCTGAGCAAAGCCTTCGACACTGTCCCGCACCACATCCTGGTCTCCAAACTGGTGACACATGGGTTTGATGGGTGGACCACTAGATGGATAAAGAACTGGCTTGATGGCCACACCCAAAGAGTGGCTGTCAATGGCTCCATGTCCCAGTGGAGGCCAGTGACAAGCGGAGTCCCTCAGGGATCAGTCCTGGGACCTGTCTTGTTCAACATCTTTATCAATGACATGGACAGTGGCATTGAGTGCACCCTCAGCAAGTTTGCTGATGACACCAAGCTGTGTGGTGCAGCAGACACGCTGGAGGGAAGGGAGGCCATCCAGAGGGACCTTGACAGGCTGGAGAGGTGGGCACAAGCCAACCTCATGAGGTTCAACAAGACCAAGTGCAGGGTCCTGCATCTGGGTCGAGGCAATCCCAGGCACAAATACAGGCTGGGCAGTGACTGACTGGAAAGCAGTCCTGAGGAGAGAGACTTGGGGGTGCTGCTGGACGAGACGCTCAACATGAGCTCTCAATGTGCACTTGCAGCCCACAAAACCAATCAGATCCTGGGCTGCATCAGGAGAAGTGTGGCTAGCAGGTCAAAGGAGGTGATTCTCCCCTTCTACTCAGCTCCAGTGAGACCCCACCTGGAGTACTGTGTCCAGTTCTGGAGCCCCTATTACAAGAGGGATGTGGAGGTGCTGGAAGGTGTCCAGAGAAGGGCCATGAGGATGATCAGAGGGCTGGAGCACCTCTCCTATGAAGACAGACTGAAAGACTTGGGGCTGTTGAGTCTGGAGAAGAGAAGGCTCCGAGGTGACCTAATTGTTGCCTTCCAGTATCTGAAGCTGGAGGTGGGGAGATTCAGGCTGGATGTGAGGAGGAGGTTCTTCACCATGAGAGTGTTGAAGCCCTGGAATGGGTTGTCCAGGGAGGTGGTTGAGGCCCCGTCCCTGGAGGTGTTTAAAACCCGGCTGGACGAGGCTCTGGCCAGGCTGATCTAGTGTGGGGTGTGCCTGCCAATGGCAAGGTGGTTGGAACTATATGATCCTTGTGGTCCCTTCCAGCCCTGACTTATGCTATGATACTATGAATGTGTCCAGAGAAGGGCAACGAAGTTGGTGAGGGGTTTGAAACACAAGCCCTATGAGGAGAGACTGAGAGAGCTGGGGTTGCTTAGCCTGGAGAAGAGGACACTCAGGGGTGACCTTATTGCTGTCTACAAGTACCTTAAGGGAGGTTGTTGACGGGCAGATGTTGGTCTCTTCTCCCAGGCAACCAGCACCAGAACAAGAGGACACAGTCTCAGACTGCGCCAGGGGAGGTTCAGGCTGGAGGTTAGGAGGAAGTTCTACACAGAGAGAGTGATTGCCCATTGGAATGGGCTGCCCGAGGAGGTGGTGGAGTCACCATCACTGGAGGTGTTCAGAAGACTTGATAGGGTGCTTGGTTGCATGGGTTAGTTGATTAGGTAGTGTTGGATGATAGGTTGGACGTAATGATCTTGAGGGTCTCTTCCAACCTGGTTTATTCTATTCTATTACACAGTATTCACTTACATACACCAGAACACTACCATGTCTCTGGAAAGCAGAATTCTCCGGTGTGCTCTTGGCTCTGCTGGTACAGTTTTTCTATGCATAAACCAAACCCACAGGATGGTAGGTGTAAAAGGAGGTCTATGCTGTTCAGGATGGGTAGACCAAATAGAAAGTTCACCTTTGAAAAAAGGCACCATATGTGACCCTTGCTTTCTTAAAAAGGGAGTGTCATTTCAAAGTCCATGTGTGGACTTTGTTGCATTTGTGCTTTGAACTTTGTTTTTTGTAGGCATCTTCTTTTAAGAAAGCCTTAAGTTCCTTTGGGTTGTGGTGACTCATTCACTGTGAATCTAATGAGTAATGTGACATTTCAGTTTATTTTAAAACAACAAATCTGGCACAAAAACATTTATAGCTTTTCTTTATTCTGTTAGATTTGGATATACATTTTATGCACTGTTAATCTCATACCCTCTCTTTCTTAGTCTCTTTGTCTAACTCAATTCTGCTTTAGTAAGTCACTCCTCTAATTTTAAGCTGTTTACCTAGCTGTATTAATAGTCAGATGAGTACAAATCTGAGAAGGGAAACTGCTTTGAGCCTCAAGTGCTTAATCATCTCTTTCACCTTTTTAAAAATCTATTAATTAACTAGTATGCTTCCTGGTTTGAATGTCTGTATTGAAGTACTTTGAATTTGAGTTGTCCGGGATGGAGAGTGCCGGGACAACTCCGTATGTATCCCTACTCTTTTTATCTGTGTGGTGTACTCATGCTGCCCTAGACCTGTTAAAAAATGACAGAGGAAGGAATTAAGGAAAAGCACAAACAAAAGCAAGGAAAGTGTAAAGCATCAAAACTATTATAATTGAGGGCTTTGTGATGCTGTTTCTTTTGAGCAGGCACTGAAATTCTGGTAGCCCACCCCTCAGGTAAATCCTCTGCATGTGGCAGTTTTAGGCTGTGCCTTTAAAAGTTAGCTGCACCGCACTCTGTTACCGTTATCTGACTTGACTCTTCCCAGAGCTAGTTGAAGTATACAGTGGAGTAGTATCAGTGAAGGCCAGGGAGGATGTTTCACTATACCTGTCAGACTGTGAGGGCTGGCATGCTTTTAATTTTTTTTTTCACAGAGGGAGAAACTGGGAATTTCACTCCACTCTGTGCAGAGACATGAACTTAGGAATCTCAAACATTTTGTGCATTTCACAGCAGCTTTGAGTACAGTGACAGGACTGTGCTGTTGTGTAAGTCGTATGGGAACAAAATATTGGGAAAAGGTGTTTAAGTTTATAGACAATATGGTAAAAGCTGAGGTCAGTCCTCCAAGTAATTTGAATTAATCAATTCCTAGATGGTTAAATTGTAAAAGTTCGTAACATGCTTTAGGAAACCATATTTTTCATTTCTAATGCCAAAAAAAACCCCAACCCCCCAAAAAAACCCCCATAAAGAGTATTTTAAATAGGAAGACAAATGCAGTATACCTATTACAGTAGGTATTTTGAATGTTAGATGGTAATATTATTAGAAGCATCAAAAGATGTCTTGTGTTAAACTTCATATTTACTTGCCATCTCGTGAGTCTTATGGTTTCCCAACAGAGAATCTCAGACTTGCTACCCTTTGACAGCTTTGAGTGTTTGAGGAAAGTACTGATAGATTTGTCTATGTAAGGAGTAATTTTCTAATATGTTATCTTTCATGATTATTATGATTATTTGCTTTAGAAGTTCATTTAATATGCAATATAATTTTAATATTCCAATGATGTCATATTTGACATTGAGAGAATTAAGATGTGAGCTTTAATGGATTCAGATGCCTGATTGTCTTGAACATATATATATATATATACACACACATACATATATATATATAAGAAGCAAGGAGTAATGAGCAAGGGCTTTTAAGGGGTGGAAACATAAGTTTATCTGTACATTTGGCAGAATTCAGAGGGAAAAGACATTTATAGGTTTTGTGATTAGTATCTGTGTTAAAATCAGATGTGCTGATTGTCTCAGAAGTGACTGAAAATTTTAACAGAAAAGAACTGAGCATGCAAGCCATATTTCCCACAGAATGAAAAATTTTCTTGTCTGTGGATAAAAATTAACTTTCTTGTTACAAACTTATGCAACATTTTAATGTACTTCTGAAGCAGGAGTTGTAGCCATGTATGCTTTTGCATATATGGTGCTTTTGCATATATGATGCTTTTGCCCACTTGGTGACTCTTATTTGTGAATGCTTTTCCATTTCTATACTTCCAATATTTAAGACAGCTTCACTATCCTTTAGATGGCTTTGATCCCTTGTGTTCTGGCTGTAGGAATTATGTCTGGACTGGAGTGTGGTTGCATGAGTCCTTTTGTGAGTGTTGTTTAGAAGAGACATGGAGTCAATCATTGACAGTTACTGTGCTTTCTTAGTGATCCATTTCTCCTAACAGAGCCTTTATCTGGGGGTAGGAAGAGTACATGGGATACTAAGGAAATAGCTTTTCTTTAGTAAGTTTTGCTAAAATACTTGGCAGTGCAGAAAACACAGATGAAAGTTAAGGGCCTAAGTTTTAAGGAACTATATCCCTGCATAAACTTTTTACGTGTGGTTTATGTTTGTCATAACATCGTAGTAAGGTGACCTGCAGTGAGTGATGTAGAGGGGTTGCTCGGAGGCCTAGCCCGTACTTTTTTTGTTTGCTGCAGATGTGCAGCATAAAGAGCAAAATATTCCTTCTGTAAGATTATCACTAGTGCAACGTAGGACCAAAAGCATGAATATTCTAACTTCTGTGCATGGTTTGAAGTTTTTAAAACTGTTCTGGCAGAAGAGTGTGTCTTAATGAGGAGTTGGCAGGAGAATTCAAAGACAGACTTCTGAAGTGTTAATAAGCTCCTGCGATGCTTGAAATACAGCCAATGATTGATGAAAATGCTGACATGAGAGCAAGTGATTTGAGGCTGGTGTCATAGGACAACCAGAAGTGAGAATCATCCTCTTGACAGCTAGGAAAGGTGTTCATTGGGGTGGGGATAAGTTGTGATTCTCTGAAAGTTTTGATGAAACAGCTTGTGTTTCATGTGATAAAGCTGTCAGTGAAGAGACCTAAAAAGAGGAATGCCATCTTCCTGCAGTGGTTTTTTTGTGTTTTGTTTGTTTGTTTGTTTCCAAAAGACAAAAGTGAGAAAAATAATTTTCCTCAAAAGTAATGAATGGGTTTTCCAATCTGGATTTGTGAAGACTTTAGGAAATTATTTCAAGAGGTATATGGCTGATTGTATTTTAAACAGCTAACAAAAATGAAATCAAAGCCTGATTCTGTGATGTGGCAAATTGCTGTCCCGGGAGATTCTGGCAAAATAGATGCCAATGCTAAACTATTTCATTGCTTAGCATTGCAATGAGAAAAAAAAAAAGTAAATCTCAAATTCTTACAACTTCTTTTGAGTAACCTCTGTAGTGGATTTGAAACAGAACATCCCTCCTTTGCCCTCTCAAAACCAAAACAAAGTCCAGTCTCGTCCCAACCGAAAAAGGGTAGACAAAAAAAAACCCCAAACAAATAAAACCTATGAAAAGAAATCCAGGAGGTTTGGGCTTCCCAAAGCCCCTTTAGACTATTGTGTCACTGACTTTTTCTTCACCATTTTATTTTTGTTTCAGGCTACTGTGTTTGGCTTTGTTCCAGTCGTTTCCAGTTACAGATAGGGTTCTCTAACAAAGGATGTTTCCAGGGCTGCAGTTGTTTCACTTATTACATGATACTGAGCATGGCTAACCTTTAAAGCTTGTAACTGGAGCAGTAAGTGCATTTTATAAAGTATCTTCCTTGCTCTGAGGAATAATAATAACTACCACCATTAGTATTGATTTTCTTTTGGACTGTCTTCAGCCTCTGGAGTACTTGCTGTCTTCTGTTATGTGAAAGAACAGTTTGGGTTATTAAATGAGAGTAAAGTGCCTGCCTGCTGGTTATCATCCTTCCTTTCACACAACTTTTCCATTTCTGTTTTCTGTTCTTGGCAATAGAACTTAATTTACTGGTACCAGACTTGCCTTCATCAATTCCATCTGCTTGTACTTAAGACTCTATAGGTCACTTAAGGATGTGGGTTTTGGCCTCACATATCTGTAACTATTACAGTTTTATATAGCATTGGGCAAATTGAAATTACTGTACAATGGGAAAACTTGAACTGTTGAATATGGTAGAGGTAGTCTGGAGTGATCTTTTTTTGTTTTCCCTCCACTTAGGATTTTTTTGAGGGGCATTTTTATATTCCTGATCATTGTGGATCAAAGAGTCCATCATATCATAATATTATTCTTTCACTGTTTTGCAGCAGTGGTTTTGCTGACAATCAGAAAAAATGTCAGACTGAAAACAGAGTTTTGTTTTCAGAGACAGAATCTTGAATTGATTGTAGTTTGCTTTTGTGTCTTTTCTGCATATTTCCAGTGTATTAAATATAAAGCTGAAAATTTGTGAATAAACTCCTCCCATTAATAATTCTTACTCAAAGAAACCAAAGAATTGTATACAGGATAGGAAAACACAGAATATGCAAAGAAAATTCAGAACAATGGAAAACAGTGTTTTGCTTAAAGGCAACATTATTTTAAAATGTTCTCCTGTTTCTAGAACAGTTCCAGAAAGCTGTTAACACTTCTCTGTTACAAAATTGATGTTTTAAGTGGCAAAACGTACATTCCTTAAAAAACTTGAGTATCGCTTACTATGACACTGGATTTGCAAAAGCCTGTGTTATTTCCTCGTGTCTCCTCCTTCATGTGGAGTACACTACTGCATCAATGCAAAGCCCATGGTTTGAAATTGGAAAGGACAAATATGTTGGAAGAGCATGTGCACCTGCTTCCAGTTACATGAATGATACATTTGTTAGTGGCTCTCATGAAAATATCAGTGACAAACCCCCAGAGAGATCACTTTGTTTTAGTCAAGATCTGTGACCGTTTGAGGCTGTGCCTTTAAGAAAGGGACAGTGCTGGAACACTCTGGCTGAATGTTTTGGAATAATAACGAAAACAATCAGATATTCTAAACTAATTTCATTGGTAGATTGGTAGAATGCAACTTTAAGTTTTAGTTCAGTTGGAATTTTTCGCAGCTCCACTCTGTTCTGCCTTTCCAGCCTGTCTGCTTCTGAGCAAGTAGCCGGAACAACCTTGGATAATAGATAAGCACTAATCCTGCATGCGCTTGGAGACCTAATAAGAATTCTCTTCCTCAATAACTGCCTTTTCTCTCTCTAACCCTTTTTGGGAAAAAAGGGAGGTAGGGGAGAGAGAGGAGTACAGGGGGGGAACCCTCCTCTGTCTGGAGGAGGGAGTTTTGTTCCTGTATTTTCCTTTGCTGTGTATTTCTGTATATATATATTGTAAATACTGTATATTGTGTGTATATATATAACCTGCATTTCATTTTTGCCTGTAAATATAGCATATCCTTTTGCTTCTCTGACTGGGCTAGCTGTGGTTTCTTTTCTTTGTGAGGCAGGGAGAGCTAGGCCTTCTCTCTCAACCCACCCACCACAAGATCTTTGTACAATCTGTTAATGATCCTTCAGCACAAACTCTTCTATGATTGTAGTATTTGAAATGTATGCAGAAAGGTTACACTGAAGTCTTAAAGGAGCATAGTGTAACACTTTGCTGTGTATGACAATAATATGCTTCTTCAAATATGTCATTAAAGATATTTACAAATATTTTAATTTCTTTCCATTTCCAGTTTTAATGAACAGCTGATACTGCTTTATTTCAAGAAGTATGCTGTCTTGCTGGCTATTTAGTGTAACTCTCTAATGTGTATGAATGCATAACAAAATTCTTTTATTGTGAATTGGGGCATTTTCGAAGTCCCTCACCAAAAGAAATACCACACTGGTTGCTGTGGTATAATAACAAGCTTCAGCAAAGATTCTTTTGTAACAAATTAAACAATTTTGAAACAAACTGTTCTTCCCATGCCTTCACTAATAGAATTACTGAATCTCATCACATGATTAAAAAGAAAAAAATGGTTTGTGTGAATTAAGGATCAGATCTCTCACTTCTCAACCACAGCGAGGAAAGTTTCTTTCTGAATTTTCAGAAAGGTTAACAAGCTTCTAATTAGTTCATTGGAAATAATAGAGATGTTGCCTGTGTAAAGACTTGGTTGCATACCCTGGTAAGTTCTGTTGTGCAGAGTGAGGTAACTGTAGTAGTCTTTTTTTTTTTCCTATGAGGTTCTACCTAGTGCAGTTGTTGAAAAGCATAGTAATGCTTCTCTTTTAGGCTGTAGCCACAACTTCTTCACTGCCGAGAGCCAAGTATGATTCACTTGCAACCACAAGCATTTATGTAGAAGTCCTGGGTTGTATTTAACATCTGCTCTGCTTAAAAATCATACTGAAACATACATATTTCAGCCACAATGCACAGAAAGTGCTGAAGTTACTCTTCAATTTGGAATAAAACTTATTTCTTATTCAGTCTAGTTACAAAAATAGTTTTCATTAGACAAGACAGAGTGTTTTCTTCCTGAGTTCTTCAGAGTGGCAGTTTAGGCTGGGTGCCTCCTGTTACTGCCACATAAGTTACACCTCTGGTGCCCTGAGTGTCCAGCCCAGTAGGTGGACGCAGGAAACAGCGTATTTCATACCCATAATGTCCTGTGCCCTATAAATCCATCTGCAAAGTCTTTCTCTTCCTCTTTCTTCCCTCTCTGCTCCCATAGGAGATGCTCCCTATCAGGTAACAGTGTGGGAGTTTTCTCAAGGCTTCTTAGGCCTAGCTAGGCCTAATGCCAGGAGGAGAAAGGGGACAGGCAGTCCCAGACCTGGCCAGCCCAAGACTAGCCTAGCAGGGGGGAGGAAGAAAGAGCCCTGGGGGTTTTGGGTATACCCTCAGGTGGGGAGAAGGGAAGTGTTGGGGACCTTTGTGTGTGCTATAAGGGACTTTATGCTTTTGGATTCTTTTGTCACTATGCTTTGTAGTCCCTGTTAAACACTACTGCTTTTCCATTTAAACTTCCCATTGCTTTTGCAATCCATTTGTGTGAGTGTCATCCTTTCAGGGGCAAGAGAGGATCTGTCTGGCCTTTAACCAGGACATTCAGTCATCTGTATATGTGTGCTGTGGGTTTCCACACAGCAAGTACTCTGTCAGTAGTAATTTCCACATGTAGGTTGGGCACTGTTAATATCCAAAAGATATTTTGCAGGTGAGTTTAAAAAATTGCAAAATTGTGAGTTAGCCATTAACCACATGCAAAAATATCTTTATAATTTCAATTCTTTGACCATCAGTTCACTGGTATTTTCAGTTAAGTAGATTTCTGAACATTGATTATATTTAATAGTCTAATAAAGCTCTTTATAGTCTTTAATTTGTGATTTAGGGTTAAGAATATCTCAGTTCTGAGTCTTCATGTGACTGGTGAAGGAAGAGGTCACTGATTATAAGCAAGAGTTGTTTTGTTCTTGCAATGTATCAGTAAAAAGCTAACTTCTTTTTCAAGATAATACAATTACTTGCCTGCTGCTTACTACAGTGTGTTTTTTAGTTATGTGAAGGTTATGTTTTGTCTATAAATAAAACTCTCTATCAGGATTTTGCTGATCTGCTTTCTATAGTGGAGACTTGCTTAAAGCAGAAATTTTAAAACAGTGAGATTTTTTTAGAAACAAATTTCAACTCTATCTCACAGACTTTCGTTATAAAAAGAAATAAACTTCAGAAGAATGTTTTACATTCAGTTTAGGTACAGTATATAGTGAATCTTCTTTGCAGGGAGGATTAGGATAGACTTAGAATTCTGTACTTAAGTCATTTTCTCACAGGTTCGAAATGAGATTGTATAAATCATGCCAGGATTTTTTTAGGAATGGAAGACTTTAATAAAAAGCTCTTCCACGAAAGTGACTTTTTTTCTCTACTTAGGATGGAAAGTTCTGCCAGATCACCCTTCTAGTGTAATTTCCCAGAATTTTCTTAAAAAATGAAGGTGGTGGCCTAAACATTTGAAAAGGTCAATAGATCTATTTTCAGAACAGATTTTTCTTTTAGTGAATAAAACACTGAAATGCAAAGCTGAAAATGTACTCTCTAACTTTATAAAAAAGATTTTTTAAAATGCTTATTTTCTCATAGCAATTTCCTAATATTTAATAGTATTAGAAAATAAATGAAAATTTCTAGACTGTTAAGATTCTAGCGTGGTAGGTTTTCTGGTATTCCTTTCTGCTGCTTATGTGTCTTTGCTGTTGATGAGCAGATACCACTTTCCTATACTTGCACTCTTGAGAAATGGAAGCACTGCTCACTGAATTTAGGTTATGAAGAATTCTAAGCAAAAGACTTGACAACAGAAAGCCTGTAATTCTTACAACAGTATTGCTTATGCTCAGTTTCAGTTTATTTCGCCAAAAGTAAAGTATCTTTGTAGGCTTTTATAAAAAAAAAAAAGATCTTCCGTGGGACTTGTATGTTGCCTCTCTTTTTTTCAATATAATTTTGCATTTTCATCATCCTAAAGTAATGGGTTTTAACTTTAGAATGTCTTTCTGTCTGTAGTTTGTCCTGCAAGGGAATGGAGTGTTACAATAAAAATCCCGTTATTTCTAAGCGTTAAGTTTGTCTAGGAGTCTTGTGATATACAGAAACCAACTCACACAAATCTGACAGGAGATGGTATCTCGTCAAATTGTGATGGGGAAATGTGGCTGTGATAAAATTTATGATAAAGGGCTCCTTAGAAGAATGTTTGTTCCCCTGTCTATCAAAAGAAGCAGTGTGCATCCTTCTTTGTGTGTGAGGTATCATGAAAATAGTGGGAAACAGCAGTGAATTGTTCATGTTCTTCCACAAATCGTGTGTTTATCTTTTTCCTGCAGTTCAGAAGGCAAAGTATCCTTGGACTAATTGAACTCTGATGTTTCTGTTTGGTTTTAGTGGGTATCTTCTAATTCACAGTTTAGTGTCTTTCTTATGTTTCTAAAGCTATTGCATTGAAGAAGATAGCCATGTTATCTTTAAAGATATTAGTCTCTTTTGAGAGAGGTCCTGTTGCTTTAAATCTTTCTGAGAATGGAGAATAAATTCTTGAAGAGGTGAGTTCTAGTGTGTGCTTGAAATCTTACTTCTCTCATCCTTGTGGAAAAGGAAGGGAACTGTTTTGAGATACTCAGAATGTTTTGAAAAACTTGGTAAATGTGCTGACATAGGAGGCTGGTGTGCCAAATTTTTCAGGTGAATTGTGCGACAACTCTGACTTTTGTCTGCTACCTATTAAACAGGGTTTCTTCGAAGTAAAACATAGGTAAAATGAAAAGAAAAATATAAAATAATGGATATAAGTGTATGCTCCTTAGCAACCAATTGCTACAGTTCTATTAATCCCCCAGGAGAAAGATCTGGGAACAGGTTGTCTTTATTTGCATTCTGCCTTTCCAAATCTTATAATTTAACTTTTCAGGTGCTTAAAATTTTCACTTTAAAAACAGTCAAGCATAACACCAGTGCTATTCCAGGAACTATAACTGTGATTAAAATTGCAAACAGTTTTGAGACATTTTATGCTGTTACTATTACTGCTTCATATCCTGCTCTGTATGCTAAAAATAAATATAGGCAACGATTTTAATGTTGACAGAACTTGGTACTGAGCTGTATGAACAGGTAGCATGTAATAAAAAGCTGGGTCATTTAACAGAGGTTTTGGGTTTTAATAAGCACATCTATATTGTGCCAATCATTTTGCTATTTTTAGCAGCTTATTCCAGTAATTTGTTTACACACATCAAATGCAAATAGTACTCTGGCTGACAATTTCCATACTTACCAGAAGAGCAGAGGGGATTAGTTGGTTGTTCATTTATTTATTTTAATAATTCTGGAACTAGTCTAAGCATTTAAGAGGTGTGATTACTCCAGTGCAAGTCAGTGCTGCTTCCGAAAAGGGATGTATTGCTGTTGCCTTTCTGCTGACACAGGGCATCATTGGGAGTCGTTGCTGTGGTTGAACACTAAACAGTCTCTATCAGGTTAGCGTTCAGCTAGAGTAATTCCTTGTTCCAGTTCATCACATGGGTGCACAAACTGCAGCTCTGGGTAAAATGGAAAGTGGGACTGGACAGTGGCAGTATGAGGAGAGACCTATTAACAGAAGCAGCAATTTACAGAGGATCAAACTGAAGCCATTACCCCTGCATTCCACATGTAAAAGTCTTGATTGCTAATTTCACATTGTTTATGGCAGGGGAAAAAAAAAAAAGTAAACTACTGCAATTTCTGTAGGTGAAAATTATTCATAAGCTTCAAACTAGCTATGGCTTTGTATAAATTTCTTGTTCTTTGGGAGATGTAGGCATTGAACACCTGACAAATTGAGGAAGCTTTGTATTTTTTCTGTTGATATGGCATCGTTGTGTTTTAGGTATGAAAACTCAGTCATGTGAGTAGCTATCCCATGGCTTTTTCCTTTTCAGGGGAGCCAGATATGTCTGTCTCTCCTCCCAGGATCTCTGTTTATGGATTTCCCTACAAAAGCTGTTAGCCAAACCATCACTGAAGTAAAAGGCATTCTAGAAAACAAATTGCAGAGAAGAGCCTTTCCAGTTTGAAAGGATTTGTATGTAGTTGTTTCACTTTTCCTCCCTATTTTCTCTCATGCAACAGTACTTTCCAGTATAGTGGTTTGCATCTACATGGCATATTCTTATGCTAAGATTTCTTTGTAAGTGTGCAGGATTAATAACTGAGTACTCAGAACATTTTTGATAAAAAGTTTAAGAAGTATTGTGAAGTAAAAAAGGAAGATACCTCTTCAGTAAAATTTCAGTAAGAAATTGCAGGATAAGAACCTGAAAAGAACAAGGATTATGTTCTGCATTTATCACTCTGGAATGTTCTAAATACAAGAAACTTTCAATTTTGATGCACTTATTATCTGATAATACCCAGGGATGGCCACTCTTTTGTAGGTGGAACCGTGGCAGCTGTGGCAGTCTTGTTTTCAAAAATGGAAACTGGACTTCCATTCTTTGTTAGCTTTCTAGATGGGATCCCCAGAAATGTGGGAATGGAAACATGGGTGTATAAAATTAGTATCAAACCTTTCTCACTCAGCTTCTGAAAACACATGGATTTCATGCCTTAAATTGCACTTAATTGTGATATTTGAATGTACTGTGTTAGCTAGCTTTAACAGAAGCTTGTGTTTCACCACTTTAAAACCATAGCTTAGTGAACATTGCTGGTTCTGTAAGAGCAGCTCTTATTTGCAGATCTGAAATGTGCAGCTGAGCAGTGATATGTCCTGGCTGATCAGCTGATGAAATGTGGGTTTAGATGTGTGAGTTTTGTTGATGACTTCCAGATGGTACTGTTGCCAGCTGCATGTCTCAAGACTGCACTGTTAAGCCTAGATTATGAAATGTGCAGATGATAAACTAATAAGCATATACTTGGAATTGTTCTTCCTCAAAAAGAACACAGAAAAAAAAAAAAAAAAAAAAAAAAGAAGCATGTTTCTGTAGCTAAATTACCATTTAATGACAGAAAAATGTAGATGTTTTTTAGTTAGAAGCACCTGCATTAATTTATAGCCTGTGAAGTGTTTGAATGTTTTAATAACTAATTGCAAGCAACTTTCTATGTAATAACTGCTGTGTTGAACTCCTTGAGTTGTTATTTATTTTACTTGAACTTCCTTGTGCTAAAACATGACTGTTAAAGTGCTAGAACTGAAATCTGGTTGCCAAGAATACTATCTTTTTTGAGTGACAGAAATCAAAGGGGTTTTTTTAATTTCCCTGTAATATTAATGAAATCTATGTATAGGATCTTACATATTTGCAGAATTTGTTAAATTCTCATACTCTTTGAGGGGAGGGGTTTATCTTGAAAACAGAGCATTTGATTTCTCTCTCTTTATTTTTCCCAGGAAGTACTGACATAACCATGATAGAAGACAAATGTCCACGAGTGGCTGACTATTTTGTGGTGGCAGGGCTCACTGATACAGATACTGCAACCCTCTTGGACCAAGAAATAAGCCGACATGAAACAAAGTCAACTGGTCCAAAGGCTCCAATTACTGACATTGCTGTGATAATTAAATCAGCTGGTGAAACTGTCCCAGAGGGATACACCTGTGTTGAAGCCACCCCTACCGCCCTTCAAGCCAACTTAAACTATGGAAGTCTAAAGAGTCCTGAACTTTTTCTTTGCTACAAGAGAGGCCGGGACAAACCACCTCTTACTGACATCGGGTGAGATTTCTGTAACAATGCAGTTGAATGCCTGGGTAGATTTCATAGGGATTGCCTGATAAATAAAATAGGTGAATTGTTAACTGGGTAAGTGCTTCCCTGAGAAGGACACTTCCTAAAACTGTTGTTGGAAAATGATGGTATTTGGCAAGTAATATTTATTCTATGTTTTGCACTACACAGATCTGGTTAGGGTGTCACACCTAACAAATCCTGGCCAGCTTTTCTGTCCAAGCAGTGATGACCATGAGTGTTTTCTCCTTGCTGTTCCTGCTGTTCATGCAACTGTGTGCAAGAAGTGGTTAGAGCAAACTTGCCTCCTTTTTTGTATTTGTTTTGTAATGTATAGTCTGAAGGTTAATTCATGAGGTGCTACATTCTCTCAAAGAACCAAGTGTGGAAGAATGTTTAAATTTGAGTCTTAATTATCCATGAAGTCAGATGACATGCTGAATGATCCCTTGAAAGAGTCAAATCCATGGTGTTGTGTCAAGAGTGTTAATATTTAGATAAAGTTGAGTTATCTTGTACTCCAAGCATTCATATGGTTCTGATAAATGTTTGTTTGTCCATGCAAGTGTATGTGTTTCTTTTAGGGTTAATTTTAGGGAAACAAAATAGATGCTGTTTGGAGAATGAGGGAGGTGGGAGTACACTCTTCTGATTCTCTGCCATTGTCCTTGTGTTCTGTATTTCTGTGACCTTCATCTGCTTTCCTATTCTTCCACTGGTTCTTAAGTGTCTGCTAGGTCTTTTTCCTACATATAGCCGTAAACTTTAGTATCTTAAGCTTCTATGTTTATAAATAATTAATCTACCAGTCATTCTGTTGCTGTCCTAACCAGTATTTGTGTTCATTTTCCAGAAACAGACAGAACTGGGATAGCGATTTGTTTTGGGTTAGGTACAGTGAGACTTTGAAAAGATCTCAGTTTTCTTAGTTTTATACTTGAGGCAGAATCATGAGAAAGACCTAGCTCTTGTTCTTAAATGCAGGAAAATCTGACAGAAAAATAATTTTATGTGTAAGTGTTTGTAACACTTACTGTAGAATGGACCAAGGAAAGAGTATGAGACTTCACAGGAACATCTGGTCCTCACACAATAGTCAAAAGAAATACACTCCTGGCAAGGCTGCAGGAGAGAGAGTGAGGAAAGTTGCAAACAGAAGTGACAGGAGAAGAAAAGCAAAGGTTCTTGTATTACTAGGTAATGCAGAAAAGTTAGGTAGCCTGCTTTGTATAAGTAAAGAAATACTGATGATTTGTTTGTTTGTTTATTTAACTAAGTGGTTCTGTGCTAAGGACTCATCTCACTCTGCATACCTGGTTTCTAAAAAATGTCTACAGGAGTACCGATTGAAGAAATGTTTTTCTTTACTAGGGATGTATTTAAAAAATTAAAATTAATTCAGATTTAAAAAAAAACATAATAAAAACTTGAAGATTTTCCTAACAGACAGGATCTTTCATTGTTTATTAAATCCCACCAGTAATAACGTTGAAGCTAGTCATTGTTTGTTTGGACAAATAATAGTAGTGGTGGTGGTAGAAATAAAAGGCAATTCAGTGTTTTCCCTCTGTTTGACCCAATGTGTGATCCTCCTACTGCCTAGTGTATTTATTTTAGTTCCTTTGTTATTGAATACATGCATACTTCCTTCTCTTACATGAGATAGGAAAAGTTGTTATGAAATGAGTTATTTCGCATGAGGACTGTGAGAGGCAGAAATGTGAGAAGTCAGATGGAGAACAGCCCCACACAACGCAATTTGCAGTAGTCTGCATATTTTTGAGATGGTTTTCCAGAAACAGTTTTATGTGGTTTAAGGCTTTTATTTTAACAGCTGTAAGAAGGTAGTATTTGTCCTTTCTAAACTTTTTTTTTTCTGATGTATTATTGAAGTATACCTTTAGATTAGTAATACTGGTCATGAGACAGTCTCCATGTACAGCGTGAAACAGCCCTATGGAGACATAATAATATATTTTTGCCTTACAAAGGATGGACATAACATCTAGAGGAAGCTCTAGGTTGTATTTTGCTTGAAACAAAACTGCATTAAAGTTGGTAGAATAATGCCACAAATAAGATGTACTTAGTATCAAGACCAAAGTATAAGCTCACAGAAGCAAGACACAAAGACCTGAGTAAATACTAATTAATCAAAGGCAGATACTGTGAATTTGAAGCAAGTAGGAGTAAACGTCTCATTTGAGGGAGGACTTTGTATATAAAGGGTGTGATGTAAAATATTTCAGTTATCACTTCTGAATGTTTTTGTCTGAATCACTAAAATCATTGTTTGAGTCATCTGTGGGAGGCAGCTTTCTTCTTGCTTTTTTAAATGCAAGACTATGCATGATGTCAGGAAATGGTGTGGGTTTAATACTTCTGCTGGTGTATATGCAGGGATAAGAGTTGCTATTATTTTTCTTGGATTTTGATAGGAAATTACTCCACTGTTACAGTCTTGAACACAGATCAGCCCTCTCAGAAGTATTTGCACAACTGAGTTCTTCAGTCTTTAAGTATTTTCCTGAGAATACTTGTAAACCTGCTAAAGTGAACTGGTGGAATTGCATGACAAATGTTTCTCCCTCACAGAAACTGTCAGCTGACAGATGTTTCTGTTGGATTTTATTTTAAGTATATGAATATATGAAGTTGAAATAAAACTAAACTGAAACTTCAATTGGAGACTGCTCTGTTAAAATTATCTTCTGATTAATGTAAGGAAGTGATGTGAAAAGTTGTGTAAACTCTTGATGCACAATGAAGGTGACCAAGAGCTGCTGCCATTGTAGCTATTGGTTTTGTGCTTGATTTTTTTGGTGTGTGTTGTGTTGTTGATTTTTAAATATTAAGTGGGCAGAAGACATGTTAGTCCAGAAGGTTATTTAATTTGAAAGTAATTTGAATAGCATGTACTTTCTCTGCAGTTATCTTGAACCACTAGGTAGAAAACTAATGTTTTATCTTGGAAGTACTTGTATTAGGCTGGTTTTGAGCCTGAGACTACACGTTGTTTTAAATATAGCAAAAAAATTATAATCGGATTCTTTACAAGTGAAACCATTGTTGAAGGCATGAATATTATCCTCCACTTATATGGCAGCCTTATACTTACCGCCGTATGTTCTGAAGTCATGTGATTTCTTCTCATTAAATTGTTCTAGAACTCTTCATGTACCCCTCAGTACTATTACAAGATGAACATCTGATCTGTGGAATCAGAATGAACAGTAAAATTTGCATATTTCACTTTGAAGGTGGACAGTAGTGTTTAAGTAATTTGGGAAGATGAATGGCACAAATATATTTGGAAGTTCTCAGAGTTGTTTGATCTGGAAAAAGACAAAATTTTTACTAGCTTGTACACATGACTTTTTGAAGCTTTCCAATACCTACTTTCTAGTATTCTGTCAAACATTTAATCAAGGGTGTTTGGGATAAGTAAAGCATCTGTTACCTGGTTGTTTTTTATTTTAAAGTAAAACTGTGGTGCACTGTATGTGAGAAGCTGCAAGTCACAAAATACAAAGTTTTAATATGCCATATATTGTAAAGATTAAAATTAATTTGAAGATGGCAAGCACTCTGTACATACTGCAGAAAATCAAGCAAATGAAACTATTGCTTACCTGGATGTGTAATGAAAGGTAAAGCCTGTCCTATCATAGTATCTGTGCATTAAAAATACTCGGTTGATTTGTGGTTTAACTTCCACATCTCTTCTTATGGTCACTTCCTAGTAGCTTTATGTTTGGAAAAGATGAAGTGTAAAGTTTTAGCTTGTTTAGCTGCTGTGATACTGTGAAAGATGTTTCTTTTTTTGTGAAGAATATGATGATCTAATTACCTGGTTAAAAAATGCATGTGCCACATGAATGTATTCTGGTTTCTGGGAATAGATTCAACTGTAGTCATTGTTTCAGACTTCTGTTTTTCTTCAACACCATTTGTTTCCAAAGAGATTTCTTAAAATATTTAAGTATTTCTGAACTGTTTCTTTGCCTCAAATTGTGCATGAGGAAAGACAATATATAAAATTCATGTTAGAATGTTGCAATGATGACATAGGGTCCTAATGGATAAGGAGTTGCTGTGAGTTTGTCCAAGTAGTTTTGTATGTATTTGAATAAGCATAAGATTTTATTTCCTTCCTGTCTGCAGAGTTCTGTATGAAGGGAAGGAACGCATCATTTCAGGCTGTGAGGTGATACAAGCTACTCCTTATGGTCGTTGTGCTAATGTTAACAACAGTTCAGCTTCTTCTCAACGGATCTTTATTACATATCGAAGGGCTCCTGCAATACGGCCTCAAAATTCATTAGCTGTGACAGATATCTGTGTTATTGTTACCAGTAAAGGAGAAACCCCTCCTCATACATTCTGCAAAGTTGATAAGAATTTAAATTGTGGTATGGTAAGTACTTAAAACATTGAGATTTTCTTTTCCCCTTTTTTTCCTTCCTTTTTTCCCTTTTTTATTCCTCTCTTTTTTCTTTTTCTTTTTTTTTTTCTTTTTAAACTTTTTTAAAACACTGACTAACAAGCCTGAACTCTCTGAACTCCTTTTAGCACTGTCATAATTGTCTTCTATTGCTACATCATAATTCTTTTACTCTGTATACAATATGTGAGACTTCATTTCTCCAGATTTTGTTGCTCTGATTTCCTTTGGTGTTAAGAATTACTTCTCCATACTGATTACTCACTGTTTCAGTTTGCGTATTCATATCTAGGTTCTAGTAATGCAATGGATTTTAAAGAAATTTATAAATTAACCATTTGTCTTCCTCGTAACCCATTGTTGATGCTGACACTCAGTAACAGTCACAAGTCCTTTTTTCTCATTTAATTAATAATGCCTGTGTTGCTAAGACATATAAGAATGATGAATACTGCTTACAGGTTTATTATGTACTTCTTTTTTTTAATTGGTTTGGTTTTATTTAGTCTGGTTTGCATGTAGTTTAATCAGGCTGAAATAAGTAATTTTTAATAGTGAAGACAAACTGCAAAAACACTATGTAAACAATCAGTTTATGGAAGTAAAATAAAAGCTTCACGTGGTGATGTTTAAAATTTTATTTCCACTGAAGAGGCTTCTATAAAGGTCTCCTTCTAAATAACAAAGAAAATGTGAAGCTGTAAATTATCAGCTTCAATTTTACCTGTTCTTCTATTGGAATAAGTCAGGGTAGTGTAGTGATGTGATTAATTTATGCAAATCCTGTAATCTCTAAAAGATGTAAGAAGGGTACATTCTCAATTACGTTTACATGAACTCAGTAGCCAACTAGTAATTTTCTTCTGTGCCACCTTTTATTTGATGTCTGCTGTGTTTCTACATCAGCTTATATTCAAATGCTTGTACTTGAATTTCTCTGTTGTCACATAGACTGGTTCTAAGATGAAACTTGTGTCTTCCAGTGGGGTTCCAGTGTGTACCTTTGTTACAAGAAGTCTGTGCCAGTTTCTAACTCTTTAGCATATAAAGCTGGTAAGTAATTTTAGAAGCAGACTGTCAAAACATGCTAACAGAAGGATTTGAATCCCATGTTGAAGTCAAATACAATTTAAAAGGTTTTAACTGCTGTCTGTTAGAATTCTGTTCCTAAAGCAAGTCAGTTGAATCCAACTACTGTACCACGTTCTTTGCTCCACTCATTTTTTCCCCAGAAAAAAAAAAAACAACCAAACAAAAGCCTTAATAAGGATAGCCTTTCTCTCTATTAGTTTAGTTCTTAACATTACAGGTTTGGGCTTAAGAACTTCAGTAGAGAGTTTACCAAGATTTTTAGACGTAACAAAAGACTTTGCATTTCTTGCGTTAGTCATGATGGAGGAGTAGATAAAAATTCCATTCAACCTCACTCATTTTTCTTTTATGTCTCACAGCTACTGCCACATCTTTCATTTAATTTGAAAGTCAAGCATGTTTCTTCCCTTTGCTTCCACAATGATTCACTTGTTTCTTATTTGAGGAGAAATTTTGGGTTTTAATGTACTGCTACAGATTTTTTTTTCTCTTAAGAAGTCCAAGAAAACTTCCAAAAGAGCTTCTACTAAGCATTAAGTGCACCAAATTCACTTGAAAGTTGTAAACTACGAAGCAGAAGTGGAAAGCTTAAATAACGAAGTCTGTGTACTGTGAAATAAGCTAGATGACCAGCAATAGTAAACCAATGCTTGTATGCCACTGAATGAATTATTTGTTTATATTGAACATATTGAGCCATTAGGCAAAAATGTGGACAGCTAGCTAGTTTATCTTCCTATTTTCAGTGGAGGTATTGCTTCTGTTTTTTTTTTCCAGTGGGTAAATTACAACTTTCTTCATAGTAGTGTCATCTTCATTAAATCCATTCCAATGGCACATTTACAGGTAATTCCCAGCTAGTTAAAAGTGAAAAAAGTGTTTCAGTATTCATACACAATTTTAAAATGTTTGTTACTTGAATGACTTAGTCCTATTGGGCCAGCAGTTTGAGCCACTCTGGTGAGACTCCACCTGGAGTACTGTGTCCAGTTCTGGAGCCCCTATTAAAGGAAGGATCTGGATGTGCTGGAGGGTGTCCAGAGAAGGGCCGCAGGGATGATCACAGGGCTGGAGCACCTCTCCTATGAGGGCAGACTGAAAGAGTTGGGGCTGTTGAGTCGGGAGAAAAGAGGGCTCCCAGGTGACCTAATTGTGGCCTTCCAGTATCTGAAGGGGGCCTACAGGAAGGCTGGGGAGGGACTTCTCAGGATCTCAGGTAGTGATAGGACTAGGGGGAATGGAATGAAGCTGGAGGTGGGGAGATTCAGGCTGGATGTGAGAAGGAAGTTCTTTACCATGAAAGTGGTGAGACCCTGGAATGGGTTGTCCAGGGAGGTGGTTGAGGCCCCATCCCTGCAAGTGTTTGAGACCAGGCTGGACGAGGCTCTGGCCAAGCTGATCTAGTGTGGGGTGTCCCTGCCCATGGCAAGGGGGTTGGAACTATATGATCCTTGTGGTCCCTTCCAACCCTGACTATGATACTGACAAATGAGAGACTTTCCTCTTCTGTGTATGTAATCTTCAATTATGAAGTCCAGACGACCAACAGACTGTGGAAATAGAGTGCACTTATGTTATTTAGACTTGCAGATCAAACATGCTTAAATTCCTTCTTCCATTCTGAAGGCTTAATTTTCAGATACCCTCAAGAGAACTATGAGTCATTCCCACTGTCGGAATCTGTACCTCTCTTCTGCCTTCCTATGGGAGCTACAATTGAGTGCTGGGACTCCCAAACCAAATATCCACTACCCGTGTTCTCAACATTTGTACTGACCTGTTCTTCTGCAGAAAAGGTATGGCTCTACACCATGGCTAGTGTTTGTTTTTTAGTTCAGGTGGCCGCTATGGCGGTAAATAGGCACTGCTTCTTCTTCATTTAAGAAATACAACAAATCCTTAAAGATTTTCCTTATAGAATTGTATTCCTCAAGCCTTCACGTAAGACAGAAGTAAACCACACCAGGAACTACTGGAAGAACGTGTGTTGTTTACTCACATGTAAGCTGAACCATACACTTAAACCAAAACTCACAGCTCATAGAATCCTTAAGGGATAGGATGTTTCCCAGAAATCTCTGGGAGTGGAAATGTAGCCTGCATGTTAAGAGATGTTCACTTACTACATGTGCTAGCCATGTTTCAATTGTTAACAGTTTTCCTATGGTTACCTTAAAGGCTGCCTCTGTGTTAATTTGTGTAAGTGTGTGTGAGTAGAAAAGCAATTGTCAGAAAATGGCGGGGGAATGAGAGGAAGAGTGTGTGAGAGGTAGCATGTGAAAGGCTCTGAAGAGCTGATGAATTCCTGAGACCAGTGATCCTACTGGATTCACATGAAGTGACAGATGCAGAACACCAGCTATTTGCTGAATCTGTATAGGGCCACCAGCGCACACACAAGCACCAAAGATGCATTGCATGACTCAGCCTGCATGTGAGAAGAGACTGTCTGCTGTACACAGAGACTGCAGGATTAGAGGTATAGCTGGTGAAGCAAGGAAGCCTTTTTTGGGGGTTAGTCTCCCAGCCATTGCTTCAGCTTGCCAACTGTCTTTGTGTGAGTGAACTTCATGAAGGAATAAGTGACTAATGCATGATTATCTCCCTCTGACTAATAAATAAAAGTTTGGCTCTTTTATTGGTAGCAGCTTAACTTCCACACTGCCTCAGGCCCCTGTCCAAGAAATTTATATACTCCTTCATTTTCAAAGAACAATAAAAGTTTTTCTCCAGCCTATTAATTCTACTTTTGCAAGGTACAATTCAATAGCTGACAGTATTTTTCTAAGAGAGAATGTATACTGTGATACCCATCTTTCTGTGTTCTCCTTTTGCTAAGCTTGCCAGAATAATTCAGTTAATTATGAAACAAATAAGGAACATGAGAAAACATTAGTAGCTTTTTAGCTTGATAAAAATCAGTGAAATTAAAGCTAAAATAATTTTATTGCTTAATGTAGCAATGTGACCATAATGGTTGGTAAATAGGATTTTATCACAATATGCTGTTTGTTCTTTTAATTTACTGAGTATGAATACTCTGTTGAAGAAATTACAGTGAAAAAGAGAGGGGTACAAAGGTACAAGCAATTTTGTTTACAAGAATACTGTGTGTATGCTACATAAATGAAAAGTCATTTCACAAACTGTGAGCTATAGTATGTCTGCAAATATCAATGACTTAATATGCTTTGAAAGTTCTAATCCAGTCACCTGTTAAATAGTGGATCTGCTCAGCTGATATTCTTCATCTTTTAGGTTTATGGTGCTGCCATTCAGTTTTATGAGCCTTATCCCCGGGAGCTGTTAACAGAAAAACAGCAATTGCAGCTGGGTCTCCTGACGGCTGTGGAGAGGAAAGTGGTTACTTCCAAGTCCATCAATTCCAACAAATGCATCTGCCTTCTCTCACACTGGCCTTTCTTTGAAGCATTTCGAAAATTTCTTATGTTCATTTACAAACTCTCTGTCTCTGGACCTCATCCTCTTCCCATTGAAAAGTATGTAAAACATTTTTCAGGTTAATGTGGGAAGGGAGTTACATCAGCTCAAGAAGTCATGTGATACATACATATCACACTTACTTAATTGGTACATTTGCTCTACCCTGTTGCCTGCACTGCATAGTTTACATAGTACACATTGTAGCGGCAATCATAGCAGCATTTAATTGCTTCATAGGTGCTGTTTATTAGTAGCAGCCCTTGCAGTGCCAGGAAAGTCAATTGAATTTTATGTGGCTGTGGCTTTTCTGTTGGAGTGCATCAGGCCTGTCTGTATACCTTCCTCTTAACTACATCTGCAGTGCTGCATTCTAGATTAATAAATACAAGCTCAGGGACTCTTTGTGTTAGCAATGAATATATGTCTGCTTCCAAACACTGCAGCTAACATAGACTGCATGCATGTGTGTGTATTTAAATTCTGTAGAGGATGCTTTTCATAGACCTAAAAGTTTGCTGAAATATGATAACCTTCAAAAATGTATTGGACATCTGGCTGTGAAGTATATAGTTTCTCTTTGCAAAGTCTCATTAGAAACTGTGTAGAATGGGGTTAGGTTGCCTGGTCCTTTAAATGGCTGGCATAAATACCTATGTGTTCCTACCTTTTGCATACATATCTGAAGCTGCCAGTATTAATTTTTCATGCATGAAATGTGAATGAATGGACCTTGTTTCAGTTTGCATAAACAAGCTGTTAAACTTATCAAAACTGAATACATTTTAAAAACCTTTCTAAAATTTGGTACCACAGTAATTCCAAAACACTGTTTTCAGCCCCTGATTAATCCTTAGTGCTGGTTTTCTAACAGCTTACATTCTTTTCAGGCACATATCCCATTTTATGCACAATATACCTTTCCCTTCACCACAAAGGCCAAGAATCCTTGTGCAGGTAAGCAAACCATTTGCTTCCATTTTCAGTTACAATAAGGCCAAGCCCTCATTCTTTCTTTTTAAGGCCTAGTTTCTTCCTTTAGGCTTTTTACTCTGCTTTGAATACCCATCTACTGGAAGGGAATGGGGAGGAAATAGATAGGTTGGCCTTCTTTTGCATTGTTACAAATCTTGGGTAGCTTAGCAAAAGAGACTGTTTCATACTTCAGCTGGTGCAAATGGCAGCACTGTCCACTTTCAGTTTTTGACATTTCTGTCATGTATTATTCCACTTAACAGACACAATTGGTGTTACCTTTGGAGGGACTGGCAGGGGGAAGCTTGTGGGGAGAGTGTTTCCTGTCATTCTCTCACTTGTCCACCCACTACTGTGATTCAGAGGTCGTTTGCCCAGGGTACAGTCTCTTCTGCTTCTCTGTTTAATCACTTAGTAGCAGATACATGTTCAACACAGAGTCTCATTTTCCTGAAACTTAGGAGAATCATTTTGATGACTAATATAAGCTCTCCTGACCTAGTAAACACCAGTCTCAAAGATTGCCTCTGTTCTACATCTTTTGCGTAAGATTGTCACTCTGTCAGATGGGCGGTTTATTAGGCTATGCATATACATTTCTATTGGAATACTATCCTATGGTAACTTCAGAGTTGTCCGTGTCAATGATGTAATACTTTGTGTTTCAGCTTTCTGCCCATGATGCATTAATACTGTCTCAGCCAGTTTCTACACCATTGCCATTAAGGTATCATTGTTAATATTTTAATTGTATGGACCTTGAAAAATTCAGAGGCAAATCGGAATGAGTCATAGAAGGATACCAGATAGTACTGCAGTATTGTTTGGTTTTATAAAGAAAGGACTCAATATGCATTCATTATAATGTCCAGTGTTGTCTTTTTGACATAGACGTGTCCCTTATGGAAGAATAATATCACTAATTATTCTAAAGTAAAGATACATTGCCAGATTACTATAAGAACTCTGAAGAGAGATGTCTGCATTGAGCAGTTACATGAAATCAGGCAACACCTAAGTGTGCAAACATCTCGGAAAATAAAAACTATACCTAAAATTTGGTATTTGTGCTGGATATATCCAGTACAGTTGTACAACAGGGTTTTGTTTGGGTACTTTGGTTGATTCTGTTTGGGGTTTTTTTTAAGTTAAAAACCAAAACATTGTCCCTTTTACAATTTTTTTCCCCTGCTTAAACATTTTAATATAATATTCTGTATGCAGAAGAACCACATGTTTAATCACATTACACAGCCTCTTAAGTGAAAAATTGCAGCTAGCTAACAAACTGCAAAGTAACTTCAAAGCACTTTTCTGTGGGCAGATTTTTAAACCCCAGGGCTCTTAAAAATGTCCTTCTAGTTCCTAAATGTCTACAGTGAAAACAAATGCAGTGCAGTCTAAACTACAGAAACCAAAAGTATGTTGCTGTGAGAATGATGGATTGATTTTACTTAATTTAGTACTGTGTTTAAGACCAAATGGATACTCTAGTTCATGATTTTTGCTTGAGGTAATCTATCATGTGAAACTACTGGTGTTATTAAGTGCCTCAATTGTTGTTAACCAGATCTCTATTATGAAGATGATGCTTGTGCATATAAACAACACAAACTCAGCAGCGGAATGTACAGCATATGTTTCTTTAGCAGTAGAATTTGAATTTAGATTTCTCTGTCACAATGCAAGTCTCATGTTGAGGTGATAGCTATTAGATAGATAGATATTTGATATATGCTAATATTAATAGTATTTAACTAGTTGGTCCAGAACAGATGTCAAAAGCTTCATAGTAGAGACTTAAAAAAAAAAAAGTCCTGCAACATTCATATTCTCTTCTTCTTTCTCACCCATTCTTTAGTGGAGCAAACTTTAGCACTCTGCTCATGAAACTAGGACCAGAAAACTGTGCCACTCTCTTGCTCTTTGTATTGCTAGAAGGGAAGATCCTCCTCCATTCTCTTAGACCAGCTGTGTTGACAGGAGTTGCTGAAGCTGTTGTGGCTGTAAGTACAAAGCATTGGACCTCGACAGGCTGGACAGATGGGCAGAATCCAACGGCATGAGATTTAACACATCCAAGTGCCGGGTTCTGCACATCGGCCACAACAACCCCATGCAGTGCTACAGGCTGGGGTCAGAGTGGCTGGAGAGCAGCCAGGCAGAGAGGGACCTGGGGGTGCTGGTTGGTGGTAGGCTGAACATGAGCCTGCAGTGTGCCCAGGCAGCCAAGAGGGCCAATGGCATCCTGGCCTGCATCAGGAACAGTGTGGCCAGCAGGAGCAGGGAGGTCATTCTGCCCCTATGTACTGCACTGGTTAGGCCGCACCTCGAGTACTGTGTCCAGTTCTGGGCCCCTCAGTTTAGGAAGGATGTTGACTTGCTGGAACGAGTCCAGAGAAGGGCAACGAAGTTGGTGAGGGGTTTGGAACACAAGCCCTATGAGGAGAGGCTGAGGGAGCTGGGGTTGCTCAGCCTGGAGAAGAGGAGACTCAGGGGTGACCTTATCACTCTCTACAACTACCTGAAGGGAGGTTGTAGCCTGGCTGATGATGGTCTCCTCTCCCAGGCACCCAGTACCAGAACAAGAGGACACAGTCTCAGGCTGTGCCAGGGGAGGTTCAGGTTGGATGTTAGGAAGAAGTTCTACACAGAAAGAGTGATTGCCCATTGGAATGGGTTGCCCGGGGAGGTGGTGGAGTCGCCGTCATTGGAGGTGTTCAGAAGGAGACTTGATGGGGTGCTTGGTGCCATGGGTTAGCTGTTTGGGTGGGTTGGATTGGTTGATGGGTTGGACATGATCTTGAAGGTCTCTTCCAACCTGGTTTGGTTTATTCTAATAAAGTTTATTCTAGTTTATTCATTCTGTATAGCCGTGAGAGAAGTAAGTTCAAACACTGGAGCTGTTACAAGGCTTTTTAAACTAAAATGATTTATGTACTAGATGATTATTATTCCTACCAATAACATCTGGTTAAAGTGCCCTACAACTTTTGTAGTAGTGCTTTTTTAGTAGCACCTTTTTAATTAGTGCCTTACAACTACTAGAATTGTCAACATTTTTGCATAGATGACTGAGAGCTGTGCTGTAAATAACTGGTGAAACGTGAAGGCTCTTTTGGCAGTCTTTTATGGCTTTTACCAACTTCATTTCACATTGCTGCCTGTAACTGCTTGGGGTTTATTGTACCGTATCTGTTGTCATGTTTTAATGCATTGATTTAATTTTTCCTTCAGATGATATTTCCATTTCAGTGGCAATGTCCATATATCCCCCTCTGTCCTTTGTCTCTGGCCACCGTACTCAGTGCACCTGTTCCATTTATTGTTGGAGTTGATTCACGATACTTTGATCTGTATGATCCACCACAGGATATTGTGTGTATTGACTTAGACACAAACATGGTGTACATGTAAGTTCTGTGGAGTTTTTTGCATTTATCTGTAGAGAAAGATTGTTGGTGGTTTGTTTCTTACTGTCCTCTGTTCTTTTTGTCATTTCTAATGCTTTATAGCAAATTAAATATTGTAAATCAAAGGTCAACACTTAGTGCTCCTTACAAAAAATGTGATCAGACGTTGCTATAAATTTAGTAAACAAGGGTAATGTGTTCTGGTTTGTGTTTCCAATTCTAGTAGTTCCTCTTAGGAGAATGGGACAAACACTAGAAATGTGTAAGAGTTGTGTTGGGCTTTTTCTTGGCTTTGTTTTGTTTGTGTTTTTTTTTTTTTTCCTGCTTCACCATATCTCACCTTTCCAGCTAGACCAGTTTTGAATGTGGTTTGCCTGTGATCAGTGACTACTGGTATAAAGATGAGTGCTTTAGGACCCTTTGTGACAGCTTTTGGGCTCTTGGGGCATTTTATTTTTGTGTTAGTAAAGGATTTTTTTTCTCAATATACATGGACTGATTTTTTATTTTTTATTCTTTTAATGAAGTGGCTCATGCAAAGTTTGCTGTCTTTATTGCATTCAATCTAAAACATTTTCACTTTATCATACCTTTAAAGCTTTTTTTAAATTGAAGGTGTTGCATGAACAGTTTGTACATGCCTTCTTGAGGGGGGGTTAATTCATAGTAACTGTTCTAGTTTTCTATATCTAAATGAGAATAGAAATAATGGAATTGAAAATTCAGTTGTTTCAGATGTTTAATTTAGTAACTATGAATTAGCTTTCCATTTTGAACTAATTAGGTCATAAATAGAGACATCTAAGGTAATTCAAGATGAGGGTGGACATCAAGAAATAAAGTGTAGATCTTTATGAATTTTTTTTTTTTTTTCCATTTCATGTCACTTTTTAACTTCTGACTTTTGTTTTTCCTAACTTGAGTTGGAATTAGTCATTTGATTTATGGGTCAGTTTAATGCTTTTTTGATTTTGATTGTGTTGTTTCCTCTACTGAAGCAAATATTCCCGTTACATTACTGACTTTTGTTTTTTATCAGTAGCACCAAAGGAAGGAGTAAACAATGGAGCAGACTGTGTTTGGGGGTTTTATGTGTTTTTTTTCTCCTTCCCTTAGGTCCCCATTAAAAACACTACAAAAATCATTGTAATTACTGTATATTAAAGCTTTATGCCACCGAAAGAATGGTTATAATAGGTGTCATGAAATAGGAATGTATTGAAGAAACTCAAGGAAGATAACTTTTTTGTAGGACGATATTTGCTGTGAAAATTAACGTGTTGGGTTTTTTGTTGTGTGGTTGTTTTCATAAGTAGAATGGAAGCTGAAGACAGAAGAAGGAGGTAGAAACAGGGAATTTAGCAGGGAGTTAAGGATGTCAAGATTTTGTTCAGATGACTGCTGGAAAGAGCAGTTAGCAACCTTGCGCAGATTGGTTACTCAACTAAAATTCTATCAGTAGCTGAATTCTTATGAGGGACTCAACTGGAAAGATTTTTGTGCTTTTACTGTCATATAAGTTCATTTCTCTTTCAATAGTCTGATTTTTATTTTTATTTTTCTTGCCAATTTTGCATGTGCCTCATCAGTACCACTTACTTGACAGAGGAATTTCAGATCTTAACATTTGACTTAAGTAAATGTGAGATACTGGTACCTACCTGGAAATGGAGGGTATTTTTCAGTTTCAGAAAGTTGTAGGAAACCTCAAATCTCCATGAACCACTTAGTATTGATGATCACACAGAATTCTAAAATGCCACGTTATTAGGGAGTAAAGATTAGTGTTACATTTTATTTTACTCGCATATATTCCTGCCACTCTTTATTTCTGTGATGTTACTTCTGCCTGTTTTTTTTAAGTGTAAAAGTATGTAACAGCACTGTTGCTAACTTTGAACGACTGTATAGTAGAAGAACAGCATTTGAAAAATGTAGTATTTTCTGCTACATCAGTATGCCTGTCTCCTGTCTTTTTAGAGTAAGTGTGCTGCTGTCTTCATTATGACAACTGAAACTTTATTTACTGCCCCAAAATGACAAAGGTCTTTTATTTATTCAGCATTCTTCCCAATGCTATTTTTTTGGATGTTTTCAACTATTTCTGTGAAAATAACATTGAAGCCTGTTTAATGAGAGTAGCCTGTTTAGGGCAGATGTTCAAGAGTTTGTCTTATGTCAGGATTAATTTCCTGGTGTTTTGGGAACAATACCACTTAATGTTGTTTGTAGGAGTGTCTTTAGGGTGCATAGAAAAAAGCAGGCAAAGGGACCTGTAAGCATGCATTTTTTGCCCTTAACTACTGAAACTTAGGTTTCCTTCCCAAGATAGTTCTGTGTCAGTGCAGACTGAACTGAGTAATTGAACAAACATTTCACTCATGAAAAGTGTAAAACAAACAGTGACAGCTTCAGTTTGAAAAGAAATGACTGATAAAGTCTTGTTGACACAAGGTTTCTTGTACTCCCTGTTAGAGCAGTTCTTGTCCACCTTCTTCTGCCTTCCAGGGAGAGGCATAGCAGTTCTCAGGATTTACTTCCTGCTCTGTCTTTCCCTCATCAAATGGCTTAAACAAAGCCTGGCATTGTACCCCTGTCCTTCTAACAAAGATAAGCATCCATTTAGGCTGGTTTACGCCATTGTCTAATCAACCACATAATTTTCAAACTGTGAACTGAATTCCCAGTCTTCCTAGTTCCTGCTAGCCTGTGGTTGAATCCAGAGCCTGGTTGCCATAGACATGTTACAGTGTACCATGCAAACATAAAGCTACAGGACCAGTCTTCCAGCATTTTGCAGACAGAGGTTCATGTTGTTTCATAGTTTCATTCAGGGTTGGAAGGGACCACAAGGAGCATCCAGTTCCAACCCCCCTGCCACGGGCAGGGGCACCCCACACTAGACCAGGCTGGACAGAGCCTCATCCAGCCTGCTCTTAAACACCCCCAGGCACGAGGCCTCGACCACCTCCTGGACAACACATTCCAGGGTTTCACCACTCTCATGGTGAAGAACCTCCTCCTCACATCTAGCCTGAATCTCCTCACCTCCAGCTTCACTCCATTCCCCCTAGTCCTATCACTACCTGAGATCCTGAGAAGTCCTTCCCCAGCCTTCCTGTAGGCCCCCTTCAGATACTGGAAGGCCACAATTAGGTCACCTGGGAGCCTTCTCTTCTCCAGACTCAACAGCCCCAACTCCTTCAGTCTGTCTTCATAGGAGAGGTGCTCCAGCCCTCTGATCATCCTTGTGGCCCTTCTCTGGACACCTTCCAGCACCTCCAGATCCCTCTTGTAATAGGGGCTCCAGAACTGGACACAGTACTCCAGGTGGGGTCTCACCAGGGCTGAGTAGAGGGGGAGGATCACCTCCCTCGACCTGCTAGCCACACTTCTCCTGATGCAGCCCAGGATCTGATTGGCTTTGCGGGCTGCAAGAGCACATTGAGAGCTCATGTTGAGCTTTTTGTCCACCAGCACCCCCAAGTCTCTCTCCTCAGGGCTACTTTCCAGCCAGTCACTGCCCAGCCTGGATTTGTGCCTGGGATTGCCTCGACCCAGATGCAGGACCCTGCACTTGCTCTTACTGAACTTCATGAGGTTGGCTTGTGCCCACCTCTCCAGCCTGTCAAGGTCCCTCTGGATGGCCTCCCTTCCCTCCAGCATGTCTGCTGCATCACACAGCTTGGTGTCATCAGCAAACTTGCTGAGGGTGCACTCAATGCCACTCTCCATGTCACCCACAAAGATGTTGAACAAGACAGGTCCCAGGACTGATCCCTGAGGGACTCCGCTTGTCCCTGGCCTCCACTGGGACATGGAGCCATTGACAGCCACTCTTTGGGTGCGGCCATCAAGCCAGTTCCTTATCCATCTAGTGGTCCACCCATCAAACCCATGTGTCACCAGTTTGGAGACCAGGATGTGGTGTGGGACAGTGTCGAAGGCTTTGCTCAGGTCCAGGTAAATGACATCAGTTGCTCGCCCCTCATCTATTGATGTTATCACATGTTCATAGAAGGCCACCAGGTTGGTCAGGCAGGAGTTGCCCTTGGCAAAGCCATGCTGACTGTTCCAAATCACCTCTTCACTATTCTTTTGAGTCAGTAGTGACTCCAGGAGGATCTGCTCCATGATCTTTCCAGGCACAGAGGTGAGACTGACTGGCCTGTAGTTCCCTGGCTCCTCCTTCTTACCCTTTTTGAAGATGGGGGCAATGTTTCCCCTTTTCCAGTCTGTGGGGACTTCACCAGATTGCCATGACTTTTGAAATATAATAGAGAGGGGTTTAGCAACCTCATCTGCCAGTTCTCTCAGTACCCGTGGGTGTATCCTGCCGGGTCCCATGGACTTGAACACTTTCAGGTTCTTCAGATGATCACGAACCTGATCTGCACTTACAATGGGCAGTTCTTCCTCCCCGTCCCTGGCATTGTCTTCCATAACATCAGGAATGTGGCTAGAGGCCCTTGCAGTGAAGACTGAGGTAAAGAAGTTATTAAGTACCTCAGCCTTTTCCCCATCACTTCTGACCATTTCAGCAGTTTCCTTTCTGAAGGGGCCCACACCTTCCCTAGTCTTCTTCCCATTAATATACCTGTAGAAGTTCTTAGTGTTCCCTTTAATCTCCCTGGCTAGATTCAATTCAAACTCTGTTTTGGCTTTCCTAACCAGGACTCTTGCTGCTCGGGCAGCTTCCTTATATTCCCCCTGTTCTACCTGTCCTTCTCTCCACTTCCTGTAGAGTTTCCTTTTAAGTAATAGTGTGTCCAGTAGCTCCTTGCCCATCCAGGCAGGCCTCCTAGCATTCTTACCTGCTTTTCTCTTTGTTGGTATACATAGCTCCTGGACACAGAGGAGGTGGTCCTTGAATACTGACCAGCTGTCCTGGGTCCCTCTTCCCTCCAGGGCTTTGTCCCACAACACTTTGGCTAGCAGATCCCTGAAGCGATCAAAATCTGCACGCCTAAAGTCTAGGGTCATGAGCTTGGAATACTTCCTCCTGATTGCCCTGAGGATGTTAAATTCAACTGCTTCATGGTCACTGCAGCCAAGGCCGTCTCTGAGCCTCACATTGCTTACCAGCCCTTCCCTGTTGGTGAGAACAAGATCCAGCATAGCACCATTTCTTGTTGGTTCCTCTACCATTTGGAGGAGGAAGTTGTCTTCTATGCAGTCCAGGAACATCCTGGATTGCTGGTGCCTTGCTGTGTTGTCCCTCCAGCAGATGTCCGGGTGGTTGAAATCACCCATGAGGACCAGGGCTTGTGACCTGGAAACCGCTTCTATTTGCCTATGGAGGGCCTCATCTGCTTGGATCTGCTGGTCAGGTGGCCTGTAGGAGACCCCCACAGTAATATCTCCTTCCCCTGTCCTGCCTTTAATTTTAACCCATATGCTCTCAACTAGCTCATCATCCCTCTCCAGTTGGAGCTCCACTGATTCCAGCTGGTTATTGACACAGAGGGCAACACCTCCTCCTCTCCTTCCCTGCCTATCCTTCCTAAAGGGCTTATACCCATCTATCCCTACATCCCAGTCATGGGATTCATCCCACCAAGTTTCAGTAACAGCCACTATGTCATGGCATCCCAGCAGCACAGTGGCCCTTAACTCATCCTGTTTGTTGCCCAAGCTGCGCGCATTCGCATAGAAGCACTTCAGCTGGGCTGGCCCTGTCCTCCTCTTGTGCCAATTCCCCTTGATTTCCACAGAATGTCCTGGTGGATCATTCATGGCTTGCCTCAGGGCAGCAAGTTGAGAGCCCTTACCATCTCTCCTTCTCTCTACTGCTGGTGAGCTGCCCCCTGTTTGTCACCAGCCAGCAGGAGACTATTAACCCCTTCCCCCTTCAAATCTAGTTTAAAGCCCTATCAATGAGGCCTGCCAATTCCTGCCCCAGGATTCTTATCCCCCTCTGGGACAAGTGTGTCCCATGAGTTGTTTTCAGCTCAGGTGCCTTGAAAACCTCCTCCTCAAGCTGCCTCCTCTCTCTTCCGCCACGCGTTGTGTTCCAAACTGTTTTTATTTGTATCAGGAGAATTATGTGGTGGGTTGAAAATTCCCCCCCAGCATAAAATTGCCAGACTAGCTCAGTTGAAAGCAGAGAAAGCTGTGTTTACAAGCAAAACTACAATCTCGAAATCAAATGCAAAGAATACAATGTTTACATATGTGTACAATTTACAAGCAACGCAACTACCCACCAGGACAAACCAGGGGGCTACCAACAGCTTCCTCCTCCCTGCTCCCTTTCCCCCTGTACACAATAAAGGAGAGAAAAGAGCAGAAAGTTGTTTGTTAATATTCAGCCACAACAAATTAATGCAGTCAATGTCAGCAAGCCAGCAGAATCCAGGGCTAGTATCTGCTAGAGTGAAGAGAGCGAAAAGAGAGAAAGTTAGTTTATACAAACCGACTTGTACAAACTAACAAGTAGCCTGTCCATTGGGATTATTTAGACCTTACTATTTTCTTTTTGCATCCAATAGTGATTTATTTATATTCTATTACTTTCTGTTCAAGATCTGTGGAAAAGTTTCAAGGCATAGCCTAAAACTACCGCAATTTGTCAGATTTATGACAGTATAGACTTTGCATAGTAATTACATGTGGTTTAGTGTACTTCAGTTATATTAGCAAAAGTGATTAAAAATCTGAAAGGAAAACCAGCAAAGTGAAACTTCAAGTAGAAAGCCTGAATTGTTTCTTGATGCACATAATTTTTACAGATAGGAGAAAACTCTACTCATAACTCAATTTATACTGTTCTGAGGAAATGAAGTTCTGAGTTATATCACTCTCTTATTTTCATTTTTCGCAGATAGGGACAGTAACAAGATTTCCTTTCAGTCTTTTTTTTCTTTTTAGTACTACATTCTGAAAATGAAGCAACTTAGGGCTGAGAAGTTTGTGGGTTTTTTTAAAATATGATCCATATTTTATATATACTTTTTTTCCCTCTCCTATGTTTTAGATCAGATGATAAGAAGAGCACCACCTGGAAACAGTTTCCTAAGAAGCCATGTAAAAGTCTACTCAGCACCTTAAAGAAGCTGCACCCACAGCTGGCATCAGGTGAAAAAATAAAATGTGAAGGGTTAAGAATAGAAACCGCCTAAAGGAAGGGAAAATAAATATTCAATGAAAACAACCACACTTTCTGATACACTCTTAAGAGTGTGAAATTGTAATTACTACAGAAATGTAAAGTCTTCCTTCTGTCATCTACGGTGTGAATTTTTTTCTTAGGCTTTTCTTTTCCTTTAGTATGACTTCTTAGAATGTGGGGGTATTTTTGTAGCCTTTACTCAAGAGTTTCATGTAAAGTGCATTTGGATCTTGACCTAAACTAGTATTCATAGCTCTGATCAAAGATGATAGAGGAAATGAGTATATGAGAAAAATCATGTTGAATGTCTTAGCTGTTATGCAGACACTACAGAGTATCTCACATAATGACTTTTCTACAAAAACAACAGAGTAATAAAATTTTGACAAAGGTGTTTTTTGGAAAGAAAAGGAAAACCTGACCATCTTCAGACTAATGACCTGGGACAGGATTTCTATGGTTTGCCACTTCTGAATATGGGCAAGCAGAAATCTCTCTTTAGCATTTTGCAAAAGTTACTGTTTGAATGCACTACATTTTAATATAGGTTTGTATGTGTTGCTCATTGCTAGTTCACAGGAAAACTCAAGAAGGCTCAGCAGTGGAAATGACTCCTATTGAGGCAGATTTCTCCTGGCAGAAGAAGATGACAGAGCTTGAAATGGAGATCCAGGAAGCTTTTCTCCGTTTCATGGCTTCCATTTTAAAGGGTTACAGAACATTCCTCAAGCCAATCACACAGGCACCATCAAATAAAGCAACTGCTGCTGACTCCTTATTTGATCATCAAGGTGAGGGTGAGGCAAACCAGCTGCTGATAGTATTGGCGGCAGTACAGCTTTAGGGTTGAGTAGCTGTTTCACTTTTAAAGGTCAGAGTTCCCTTTGTTTGTGCAATTCTTGACATATTTAAAATTGCAATTATATAAAGTTAAAATACTCAAAGTTGATTAGAACATGAATATATGCACATGGGACTCCAAGTCTGCAACAGGGTCTAATATTAGAAAAGCTGTATTTCAGTAGCATGATGCCCCCTCTGCCTGGTATATTCTATAAGGGCAGCTCTTTGAAATGAAAGAGTATTTCTGCTAGATAAAATGTCGTGGATGTTTTGTTTTGTATGTGGTGGTGGTGGTGTTTTGGACTTGGTGTATTTGTTTGAGTTTGTTCATTATGTATATTACTTTCTAATTTTTTTTCATTTACTAGAAGAGAGATTTGAGATTCTTAGTCAAACATTTGGCAAGTCTCAAATTTTTTCAGGATCATCTTATATTCTTCTGAATTTTTGCAAACTTACTATCTTTCTTGCACAAAAATTCAGCAAACATAGTGAGCAGATTATGTGAGTGTAACTGCTTGCCAAAGGTTAACTCTGGTGACAAATAGTTACTAAAAAAGTCCCTGTTATTTTAATCTTCTGGATGCAAGTAGTGATAAGTAGTTGGTTTTATTAGCCCTTTAAATGTTTTATGTTGACTTTTCATGTGCTAATTTCTTACAGAATTCATAACTGATATTTAGTTGTGTGTTCCTCTTTACAACCAGGATTTTTAAAAAGCAGAGACCGGGCCTATACAAAGTTCTACACACACCTCACCAAAACGCAGATTTTCAGCCGCTTTATTGAAGAGTGCAGTTTTGTGAGTGACAAGGATACTGGCTTGGCATTTTTTGATGACTGCATAGAAAAGGTGAAAAACCTAGATGTACTTCAAAACCAACTGCACTGGTTTTCAGTTGTAAAGTTATATACCCTCTGCAGTAAGTGTATTGAGGGATTAGATTTCTTAATGGTTCTTGCTGAGTCATGTTCTTCCTTAATCTTCTTGCATGGTTAAAATTGTATGTGTTGATGCAGGAAACTTTTGTTGAAGCCCTGTAGGATGTGAACCTGTAAGATAATGTGAGAAATACCGGTAGCTGACACTTTAGACAGTACCATTCCAAGACTTCTCTTTGCATGTTATTTATCCTCCCTCTAATGAGGATTTATCTACTAATGAGCATCTGCTTTGTTGCTCTTTTTTTCACAGAATTTGAATTTAAAACATAAAAATGTGCATGCAGAGTATACTTTGATTAATACTGCACTTTATTTGATATTGTTGTAAGTTTTTCATGTGTTTCATACTTTTAAATGTCATACTGAAAACATCTTTAAAACAGCAGGTTTGATTTTTTTCAATGAAGCTGAATTAAAGCACTTTGATAGATTTAGGATTTTGTTTATAGTAGATAATGTCAAAAGATTGAAAGTGTACTATATAACCACTGCATTTTCTTTCAGCTTCTTCAGTATTATGAAAATTTAATGTTTCTTATCTAATATTTCAGTAAGTGGCAGAACTTTAATACAGTCAGGAGGTTTTTTTTGAGTTGAGAGGAAGCTATAATATTTTTTTTTTCTCCCCCAGCTCTTTCCAGATAAAGGAGCAGAAAAAGGAGAGAAGGTATTTTATCCTTCAAAATGTTTAGGGATATCTGACCATGAAGTAAAACCAAAAAGATAATGCTCTGAACTTAATATTTGAGTAATTAGAACAAATACAAATTTTACGTATTTATATATATTTTATATATATGTGCGTGTATATATGTATCTCAATAGAAATTAAATACATTTTAATATATAATAATTAATGTTTAAAGGGATATTTTATCTCAAAGCAAAACTGTTCTTAAAAGTACAAACTCTGTTTTCAGGTTGATGTAGATTCTGTTGAAGAAGCACGATTGATTGAACTTGATGAGTCACAAAAAAGTGAACATACAGTGTTCATAATGCCACCAGAACCTCCTGCTGATGTTGGTCAGGACCGAGTGCCAAAATACAGGTACAAGTTAAATAGTAAAACTAGAATGCTTATGGCATTACTCAGAGCAGATATTTTGACTTGGTGCAAAACTTGCCTTAATAAAATGCTCAGAAAAAAGTCTTTAGAAAGGTACATACTGCCTGTATTCTGGTAAGTTTCTGAAACTCCAGAAGTCACTGTTTTGTGTGTGTGTTTATGTTTGAAGGCATGTGGATTTTGGTTTTAATTTTGCAATAGCTTCTTGACAACTTTATAGTAATATTTCTTTATGTATATTCAATGTTTTTTGTTCCTGTTTGAACCATTTACCTCTGTTTTATAGCAACTGCAGTGCACTTTGTTACACAGCGGGGATAGCAGGGGGTGGGTAATGGATCTATGCAGTACTGCTGATGTGCAGCTGATGAACCAAAAGAGCAAGACACCCACTACACTTTCTAGACTCCTTTCTTTCGGTGTTTTTCACCCCTGGTCAGGAAATGTGGAGTTTCAGATACCCTGGGTATGTTTTGTTTTTTTCTTCCTGGCTCTGTTGGAGGTCACAAAGGCTCAGTTTCCAACTGTTGTCCTTGTTAATCATCATCTCTGCTGCCCCTGACCTTGATGATATGGATGGCAATCTGATACTGGCTTCCATTATCTGTGGAGATATGATGTCCAAGGCACATGATACGTTTGTGAAGAAGACTAAAAGGATCTTGATTCTTTGTTTTTTTTTTTCTTTCATTCTTTTTTTAATCCCCAAGTTCTTTGTTCTCCTGCTTGTCAGTTCTACTGGTGCAAGTTGTCTTTGTATGGCTTTCCTGCTATGGGCAGATATGTGAAAAACTTTTCTTTTTGTTTTCTTTTCCTTTTTTCCCCTATTATTTTTTAAATCATACATATAGCTATAAAAACTTTCCACGTCTAGATTTGAAACTCTTTGACAGACCAGAGGAACTCAAGCTCTCCTTCAGCAGACATCCAGCTGGAAGCAGTATTTCAAATAGTCCAGCACTCATGGCAAAGAGGACAAAACAGGTCAGATGAGTCTTACTGTAATCACTGTGTAAACACTGGACATTTTTGGGTAAAATCTATACTGTAATTTGGTATTGAAAGAGGTTATGTCTTTAACCGTTCAGAGTCAACGCTTGAGAAAGACAGACATAGAGGGCCACAAATAAACAAATTTGCATCTGAGATTGCAGTTTGTCGAACCCATTTTAGAGCTTTAGATTGTAAGAGAAAATAAAATTAATGCTTGAATGGGGAAGGAAAAAGAAGGGGATTCACTCTGATGCTAGTTTTTGCTTGCAGAGAGCATTAGTAAAACAGTAGTAAGAAGGGAATTTCAGTTGAATGTTTGTTCACTGTTATTAAATCTTTACTTTTAAGATGCTGGTATCTGAATAAGTAATGGCTTCTATATTGAGTAGTTTAAATCTTTTAACTGTTGATTCTTTTTGCTTGTTTTCTTTTGTTTTACCCTTGCAGGAGATAAAAACTGCCCATAAATTAGCCAAGAAGTATTATGTAAGCCCCCCACAATGGGCTAAGTGTCTCTTCAGTCATAGTTATAGCCTATGGTTTATTTGTCTGCCAGCTTACATCAGAGTTGCACATCCCAAGGTCAAAGCACTGCAGCAGGCATACAATGTTCTAATTAAAATGAGGAAAACCGATGTGGAACCACTAGATGAGGCAAGTGCAAATAAAAAACTTGTTGCCATAAACTTAGAATAGAAGACAAGATTCACAAAAAGGGTGCTTTTTGGCTACCATACTTACAGTTTGATCTGTTTTAAAGTTGCCTTGAAATGATCTCAAAGAAATCTGCTTAACTAGGTCACAAGAAAATAATTTTCTATTTCATCGCCAGTGGAGTGTCAGCTGGGTCAAGCACTCCAACTTGATAGTTACTAGTCTTTTCCTGAACTTCTTGAAGAAGGAAGTTCTTGAATACCCCTATTTTTCAAATGCACTTTGAATTAATGCTTTGCAGCCTCACTGAACTGAAGGGGTAATGAGTTTGTGCACAGCATGCTACTCTTCAGTAATATCCACAGCTACACAACAGCACGCTACCTGGTTTTCACATGGGCATTTCCTTCCCTCCTTTATTTTGCAAAGATCCAAATGTAACAATAATAGACCATTCTCAACAGTGTGATGGCAAATGTTATTTCAACTTGTAGGATTTCCTGTTTGATTTTTGCTCCCTCTTCTGGCTTTTAAGTGTTATGTACTGAGTAACCACTTTAACATAGCTCTCCCTTTTTTATATGTAAAAGTTAGAACTATCAGGGAAGAGCTTAAGCTGTTTCAAAACCCCAGTCATCACTACATTTATGCATTTCTGTATCTTGTCAGGTCTGCTACAGAGTTGTTATGCAGCTCTGTGGCTTGTGGGGTCAGCCTGTTCAGGCTGTGAGAGTCCTCTTTGAAATGAAAAATGCTGGAATACAGCCAAATGCCATCACCTATGGCTATTACAATAAGGTAAGAGAAATCTTGATGAGGCATAGTGGACCAATGCCTCACTTGCTTTTGTCCTTCTCCTTGTCCTGTAGCATGTTTTAAAGACTGTTTTTTACAACTCTTCACTTGGATTTGGATTTGCTAATTTTGTTGGGCAAGCAAAAATTTTGGATGTGCATTTTGTTCAGTGGATCTAAACTGCATGGGTTTGCGCTGTTAAGTTTACATTCCTGCACTGTTTGACCACACCAAAAATTATGCTGAAATACACTTTTAAGTGTTTCCATTTCCAATTTTTAGAACCTGTCAAACCCACCTGTTTCTGTGTGTATTCTTCAGGTAGCTGGATCCAGGATAGATGAAAATTGGAATTAAGCTAGCTGAAGCATCCTCCCTCTCTTTTCCTGGCTTCCAAATTCCTGTAATATGCTGATGAAACTTCTTAGTAAACTATGTAAATTGACAGCAAAGAAGATGCTAATATGGTCTTTGGTAGCTACCAAAGTGCATAAGTAACAAGCCCCACCTTGCTTAAGGAAATCTTGATCTTTTGTTTGTTGTTACTCAGCTATTGTATCCAGAGCTGTGGGATAAAAGGGAATAGCTCATAAAAACTCAGGTATTTGTCCTCTTTCACATGGGTGGCAGGAAATACCTTTTTGAGTATGGAAATAAAACCTTCTCACTGTATGTATCTAAACATAACTTTATTACTGCTTTTGTTCTTGCAATGTCTTTTTCTGTAGGCAGTTTTAGAGTCTCCTTGGCCTAGCAGTAACCGTAGTGGCATATTCCTGTGGACAAAGGTACGAAATGTAGTTCGTGGCACAGCGCAATTTAGACAGTACTTAAAGAAGTCAACGCAGAGCCCACAAGTACCTGTGATACCAGGTAATAAATTAATTGAGATGGATTTATTTCTGCTGAACAAGAGCATGACATGCTTTCTGATGGACCGCAGCTATCATTGTAGCTTTTACAAGTGGAAAATCCTTAAGTGTATAAAAATTGGTAATTGCCAAATTGATGCTTGAAGCAGTCTTACACGTCTTTCTCACACTGAAGAACTGTCTGAATTCTATTGGTAGAATTTCATGTTCTTATTTTGTATGTACAAGTGTAAGTATTTGCTGTTACCTGATGAGGTTAGATTTATTTTAAAAGCTGAAAATTTAATTCCTCTCTTACTAACCTGCTCTCGTTCATGTCTTTAGCTCTGCGGAGTACCACAGGTGGAAGTGATGGGGACATGGTGAGCCATGGTAGCGTGGATAGTTCTAATGATGCTAACAGTGGGGAACACACTCTCTTCGTCAGTGACTTAGTCAGGCTTGATTCCATTGATAATCACTCTAGCACAGGTACTAGACTATGCTGGGTTTCACTACCAACAGTACCCCCAAAAGCTACGTTTTCTAGTCTCCTGCTGATTTTCCCTCCACAATGACCACCTTTTCCTCTTGAGGCTGTAGAGAACTAAATGTGGAGAGAAGATCTGTAATGAAAAAGAAATAAACTGTCATCAAATACTGCTTCTTTACCAGATCATGCTTCTTTAGTTTAGAGTAAACCATAGCAGAAATGCTGTTATGTTAAAATAAATGTCTTGCTGTAGTCTCATGAACCTTTCTTTTTGTACTACTCTTCAGAAAAAGGTATGAAGGCTCTGACAGGAGTCTGTTCAATTTTTGCTTATTGTCATTTATTGATAGAAATTACAGTCTATATGTGTAAAACCTCTCTGTGTGTCAAACCTTTATCTGTATTAAAGGAGTAAAAGTTGCTGAGGTGATAAGAAGCTAACACTTTAAAATGTTCTTCCTTAGTGATAATCCAGAGAAGTCTAATGAGCATTCCTGGAATTAGTGTATTATCTTTGGTAATAGTAAGCTATGCTTTTAAAGGCCATATGCAAGCTTCCTAATAGTAATTGCCTAACTTGGAAATAAATATGGCAACTATCTGAACCTTGTCATACATGCTTTATGGAAAACACCCTAGAAATGGGAAGACAGGTGTTAAGCTGAAGAAAAACTCTGCCTTAAATGTGGTGTGTGCTTTTCCAGACAAACTGGAGTAAAGAGTGTGCACAGGAAGTTAATCACTTGAGATGGTAGGACAAAATTCATGTTTCTTTGTAGTACTGATTACATCCCACCTGTGCAGTCTCAACTAAACTTCCTTTTTGTGTGTACTTCAAAACTTAATGTACAAACAGGTCTTGCACATTCTTCATGTTTTTAATATCTTGAGCGCTTCTGTAAAGAGAACTTTGAGTCTGATTCCTGTGCTTCATCTGATATGCCTGCCTAGAATACTGAACTTCCCTTCTCTCTGCTCTTTGTTGCTCTGCTTTTTGCTCTTTGCTGTCTCTTGAGTGCTGCATTTGTCCTTGGCTATCACGGTGTGGGGTGCAGACTTACATGGTGTGAAGCCTTGGATGCACGTGTGCATTATTTCTGCCCTTGAATATTACTTCTGCAGGTAATTCACCCGTTTATCGATAGGGTGTTTTCGGTTGTGCACAGCAGGGATACTAACATTATTGAAATGGTGTTAGAGGAAAATAAGGATCAAAGACTGTCGGAACTTTCCTATATAAAAGGTTTTTAATGTAGTAGCAAAATGTAGTAACTGATAGGTGCTCAAACTTCTAAATTTAATAATTTTTTTTTTTTTTTACACGTTAGCACTTTGTGAGTATAAGAAACAGCAATTATATGTATTGTAGATAAATTGTCTGTCACTCAGGTTCTGTGGAGCTTCCTGATACCTTTAATACTCAGTAAATTGCACTTTGATCTTTTTAATTACTGTCATGTATTCTAATACGTACCCTAAGGCACATAGATAATCCTGTTTGACATATTACTGTGGGATATGTCCCATACACTATTTTTGTACTTTTACATGTGCAGCAGCACTTCAGATAAAAATAACAGGGTGTCTTTCTGAATTCTTTCCTATGGCAGGCTTGTTTAAGAATAAAGTGCAGCTGTCAAGTTAAACGGGTATTATGGAGGAGCAGATGCTTAAAAAACATCTAGATATTTTTCTTTTTTTTCTATTATATTTTATACTTTGCACTATGGCACAGAGATGCAACATGATTTGTGGTGCAGTTCTTTTCAGGAGTGTATGCATTGTTAGAAGCTTACTCAGTTACTGTTGTATGCTTGTCGAAATTCCTTTTGCAGATGAATTTGAGAATTTATCTTGCTTAGCAGTGAAATATTTCATGCTAATGAAAAGGGAAAAGAATGAAAGGAGATAACATTGTGTTAGAAGTATATAGTCATTACAATTTTCTTTGGGGAATGGCTTGTATTTAATATATTATTTAGATATGTAATTTCTGATTATATAGCCTCTGCTGCCACCACTACCAAGCAGGTCTGTGCACAGATTTGGCATTTTGGTGATCTTACTATGATTTTTTTCTGGAGAAACAAAGTATGAAACAAATTTTCAGATCTTTTATTATCTTACTGAAAAACAAATACAGGAAGGGAAAACAGATCTGAGGAATGTGTTTGTATTTCTTCAAACAGGTGGTCAGTCAGACCAGGGCTATGGATCAAAGGATGAACTTTTGAGAGATTATGGGGATAATCTTCACACAACTGAAGCACAAGTAGAGAAAGATACTACTTCTAAAGCTGAAGAGCTAATAAGAGGTTAAGTATTCATATTGACCTCAATAAACACTTTGCATTATCTCATGCATTAGACTACCACATATACTTAAGGTATTGAATTCTTACATCACCAAGGTTAAAATACGACTGTATGAAATTTGGTGGATTACTTCTGTGCCCCAGACAAGAGTAGTGGAATACATACGAGTATAATACATGAAAGCTACAAGAAGTAGCCTTTTATTAGACTAACTATGTATAGATAGACAAATTGCACAACTGTTAGGGCACACAATATTTTGAATTCCTTTTCTCTCATTTGTATACTTGAAAATTTGACCGGTTTTAAACTGTACCAGTTGACCTAAAAAACTGTGCGAGTTGACCTGTTTTCATACAAACCCTTCCCAGCGGTAGAAAAAATGGTTGTTTCCTGTCTTCTGTCCAGACTTTTCCCTTAGTTTTTCTGTATTTTGTCTTTTGCATCATCCAACCTGTTTCATATCTATCATACTAGATCCTTAATGTGAATTTGGACTTCTAAAACTGTCATTACACAAATAACTCTGCATGAAAATCTTACAACTGTTGTTTCTGCTCTGCTTTGATTAGTTGAAGAAATACCAAGAGAAGAAATTGGCATATGCTCTAGCCTTGTGAAGAGCTAAGCACTGTCTACATAATACTCTCTGTTGTCATTTCTCTTGAGTATCATTCCCAAGAAATGTTCAGTACCAAACAGAACTGGTTCTTTAGTCTGTAATTGAATAAGGAGGCAGTGTTTGAGTTTGTATTTTCCGTGACAGTGCAAACCAAATTATTTTTTAAGTCAGCTAAAGTACATATTCTCTTTCTTGCAGAAGTTTGTACTGAAAAATCTGTTGAAAAGCAGCAGCTGAGTATAGAAACTCATAGTCCAACAGACCCGCCTCCTTGGGGTAACAGTATTGTGAAAGTTCCATCTGGAATTTTTGATACCAGTGGAAGGAAGAGCAGTGGTGGTGAGTCACTGGCTTGCTAAAGTCCTGATCTTCTTGTGCTGTAGAGTTATGCAATCTTTTTGTATGCTATGAAAAGAAACAAATCTTTATTCGAGGTGCAGATATCTTGCCCAACATTTGCTTTCCACCCTTATCCTTTGCAGGTGATTTAGAAGGAACCTGTGGATTCTGAGGTTGAGAATCAATGTTGAGTAGATTGAAATAAAGGTTTCCTGGTCCTACACTGAATGTGTTCCACTAATGTACTAAAAACCCAAGAGAGTTGGTTTTCTCTACTCTTGATTTTTTTTTTTCTCACCTAAACCTTGCTGACCTTGGACAAGTCTTTTTAGTCCTGGCACTTAGGTTGCCAGTGTGTAACCTGAAGCAATCCATGTTGTCTTGTGCCATACAAAATTTATTTACATATCTGAAGCTTTATGATGAAGAAGAGTTATGGATATATAAAAATAAAATCTTTGGACTCATTTGTCTTTTCTGCCTTTGTGCCTGTCTTTGACTAAGGCAATATAGTCCAGCTTCAATGTAGTTTGAGGGCAAAGAATTGAGGCTCAGGCAAGAATTGTACCTTTCTGACAAGTATGAGAGCTGTGTCTAGTCAAAAAGCAGCATCAAGGTGAGACTCCAAAATATCCTCCAACAGAGGATATGGTATCAATATACCATGTAGTAGAATTCCCATTCTTAAGGAGGTCTTTTCCTAGCTAACACACCTTTCTACACAAGGAAATGAAGGTATTTATAAGATTAGTTTATATCTTCCACATGCTAAATTTAATTAACTTTTACTAAATATAGGTGTTTCATAAAATAATGTCTCTATGTTACACAGACAGACCTGATAGGATTTTTTCAGAGCCAGCATGAGCTATGGTGTTTGATACATAGATCAGTGGATGTAGCACTGTGAAAAAAGAAAAGGAAGAGCAATCTTTACAGTTGTCCTTTCCTTTAGTTCATGCTTGATGCTGGGTATTGGCACAGGAAAGGAGGTAGAAGATGTAAAAAGGCTTTGACTTCAAGGAGCCAGAGTATGTGACTTTTGGTTTGCAAAATGCTATTGCAGCCAGTACAGTAACCTGTTAGTACTAGTATAACTTCTTAATGGATAACATGAGATTGTGGTGCTCCAGATGTTCTCACTGGTGAGGAGATAAAAGATATTTCACATGATTTCAGGAGATAAACACTTTTGGTGGCAATGGATCCCATATTAATGCCTTTTCTTTTGTAGAAACTGGTTGTAGCCCACTGTTCATAACTCAGGATGCAGCTGAAGAGGTAGTCTTTGGTGATGTTTCTCCTAAGAAAACAAGTGAAAAAGGACAGAAGAGGCAGAAACTGTTTTCAGAAAGAAGCTGCAGTTTCAGCAGTGAAAGCAGAGCAGGAATGCTGTTGAAAAAAGGCAGCTTGGACTTGCATTCTAAAGAAATAGCAATAATGATGGGAGCAGATGCCAAGATCCTTACAGCAGCTTTATCTGGGGCCAAAAGTCCACCCTGTCATATGAATAAATCCCACAGCTTTGAAAGCGTTGTTGACAAGCAGGTTTCTGGCACTAGTGGCACTTGGAGTTGTGTGGCTGAGAGTGATTGGGAATTGGAGCATGGGTCTTCACCAGTGCTGGAAGAACCTGGGGAGGGGCAGGAGTATCTTGAGAATGGACGAGATGAAAACATGACCACAGTGGAAGATACGAGTCTCGAACAGTCAGCTGAGTCAAAAACCCAGAAACCCGAATCCAAAGATGCAACTACAAAAGGAATAACTTTTTTTGGAGTGGCTAAGCCTATTGAAAGAGAAGATGTTGAAGTAGGGTTGGACCCTTTATCTTTGCTGGCTACTGACAGTATGCAACCAAGGCATCCAGAACCTGAGGAAAAGTTGATGTCACCAGTTGCAGCACGTAATTTGGCAGATGAAATAGAGAGCTATATGAATCTGAAGAACCCATTGGGTACTAAGTTTCCCAGCATGGAACTTCACAAGCCAGACGGGGAAGCAGAAGCCTCTGGTACACTTGGTCACCCCCAAGAAAGGAGGTCCAGCCTACCCTTGGATCCTGTCCTGCCATCTCCCAAGTCTTCTGAAAATCGGAGAAGTCCTTCAGTCTCCAGATCCAAAACATTCACTGGGCGACCCAAGCAACAAATTCATCCCCGAGTTCAAAAGGAGCGGTCTTCATCGTTGACAGGACTGGGCCGTTCTTCTCCACATGGCTCGTTAGGATCTGTTGTAACAACTTTATCCAGTCTGAAATTAGACAATATACTGTCTGGACCGAAAATGGATGTTTTGAAATCAGGCATGAAGCAGGCTGCCAGTGTGGCCAGTAAGATGTGGGGAGTTGTAGCTTCAGCGTATAATTACTCAGATGACGAGGCAAGTATTTTTCAGTATGAAAAATTCTGGGGGACAAAGTTAGAGGAGTAACTTCTGTGTCCAGAAGGCTGGTTTACAGTGTGGGGCTTTTTATTAAGTATTGATTTTTATTAGCTAACAAAAATTGAATTTTTTTTCTATGGTGGAATTTCCCTTCACTTCTCAGACAAAAGCAAGTTAAATGGGCTTAATAGAGTAAACCTAAACTTTGTTCTCAACAATCCATTCATTTATCGGTCTTTATATTTAAGGAAACTGGACCATGAAACCCTAGTGAGAAAAAAATTATGTCTTCTTAAATGATATTATATTGCCTGCCTTGTTTTTAAAAATTAAGAAAAGGTTCTGAAAACAAATAACAAGCCTAAGAAGTCAGGTTGCTGAGGATTGAAGTTGAAACAATTAAAAACCAGCCAAAGATCTAGTAAATTCACTCGTCAGGAATATGTAAACTAAATGTTCATGGTTCTTTTGTGAGCACACTTAACAAAGGCTGTTTTAGAGTAAAACATGTCAAAGTATAATGACGTGAATGAAAGAGGAAGTGGAGGGGTAAATATTACAAATTTCTTCCACATATGCTGCCTCCAGAGTTTTCTCTCTTAGAAAGGCCTCTCCAGTTAGCCCTTAGATCTGACATTTGGCTTTAAGGATCTTTTGTCTCCCCTCTCCAGGCACATAGCAGATAACTCCTGGTTTCCTTTTTCAAATTCTCCCTACTTTACCCAAACTCCATTAAAGGTGGGAAAGGGGACAATAGCTGCTGGGCTTTATTTCTGGGTGAAACGAAGTTATGTGATTTTGCTAATAAGGTGCTTTCTACTAAACAGGAAAAAACTTTCTGTTCGTTTGTTTGGGTTGTTTGGTTTTGGTTTTGTTGTTGCTGCTTTTTTAACCAGATTGTGCCTATAACAATGAAAGTGCACTGCTTTGCTTTCTTTCCTGAGTGTTTTTTTAAATGATGACCTATGTTTTCCTGTATGGCTTTCTATTATACTGACCTATTTTGTAGAATTTCATTTAGAAGTGGTACATTAAACCCCTTTTATGTGACTTACTTGAATTTCCTTCAAGGATCTTTTCAGTCTCTTCTCTTACTTCTGCAACACCCTTTTTGATATCCTTCTTTGTCACATCCTGCGTCCTGCTGAGTGTGCTGCATCATTTCAGCTGGTGTGTTTCATTCTGAAAATCCAACTTGAACATTTTTTCTAATAATTCCTTTATTTTGTGTAATGTCTGCCAAATCACAATTTCCACATCATTTTTCCTGTTTCTTCTGTAATGAAGTTTATATCCCTGTTGCTTTGTCACTCAGTTTGATTCTCAGCTAAATACTTTCACTGCTAAAGCCATTTTTTCCCAATGTCCTTCAGGTTTGTCCAATACCTGCTATTTTTTGGGATTGCATAGGTATGTCTTACATCCAGTAAGTTTTTTACAGCAGAATTTCATATTAATCTTCTTTTTAAATTATTAGGGTAAAGATGGAAGTCAAATAATGGATCTGGAAGTACTAAATGTGCTATTTTTCTTCTTCTTGCATTAAAGGAAGAAAGCAGTCGACCAGACTTTAATTTCCCTGCTGGTTTTGAAGAAAATATTATAGGAGATAATCTGTCAGCAAGAACTGGAGTCTCAGGGCTCATTACAAATGAACTTGCAGAAAGCACTACTAGTCTGGTCAGTAGCAGTAGCAGTGGAGATGCAGGAAGGCAGCCCTACAGTGCAGGTGAGATTTTGTTTGCTTGTTTCCCTCTCATAACTGTTTTATAATATAACATGACAAATAGGGAAAACTATTACATGTGAAATAATCCCTAACAGTGGAAGATAATAGTAATCTGAAATTTTTTCACGCCCTCAAGATAAATATAAGCAAATTCATGCTTCCATACTATACTCTTCTCTTACAGTAGTAAATAGCTAATACTTCTCTTTGGATGTATAAAAAGTTGAAACAAAATACAGAGATTTAACTAAAAAAATACTTCTCCTCTCTGTCTGCCACGTTATGGGTGAGATCCCAGTGTCTGCCAGTCTTGGGACTGAGAGTCTGCCAGGACTCTTTTTGGAATTATTCAGCACGATTAATGTTTGCCTCTCTTTCAAGTGTCCCATAAGGACTTGCTCTGACACAAGGTCAGAAATTCAAAGCAATTCAATGGTTTACTTTAATAAAGTGACAGATACAACAAATTTGGGATTGCTGGTCATAAATTCACTGAGTGCAAGATGATCTCTGGTCAATGAACCCCAGGTAACATTGGACACAGTCAGAGACACAAATCTTTGCAGTAGCTCCAATATAAAACAAGAAGTTAAGCCATGTATTGAAGGTGCAGTTCTCAGCAGGTGTCCCTGTCTTGGGTGAAGGAAAAGGAGCACAGCTTGTTGACTGTCCTTGGTCATGCTGTTGTGGATGCTACTGCACACAGCTGTTGCAGCTGCTGCCTCCCACCCCAGGGATTAATCATCTCATGGGTCTTCTACACTAGCTCAGGCTGTCTCTGCCATTGAGGTGATGTTTAGCATGATTTAGGAGGAGAGTTGAGTAACATAGTTATATATTTAGCATGTACTCAATTCTGCTGGTTAGCATATTGAAAATTGTCAACTTTAATATTAAAATTGCAGTTAATTAGGCAAAGGGCTTTGTGCAGGCACTCTGACTCTCAATTTCTGTTTTTAAGTTAGGTGTTTATGGGGTTTTTTTTGTCCTGTTTCATTGGTTTTAGCCAAAACAGAGCTCGGTTATCTGTATAAGATACCCTCCTTCAGCTCTTTGTAGTGCAAGCTTTGTGGAACTTTTTTTTTTAACACAAAAACCTACTGATTGTAAATTACCTTGGTCCCAAAGCATACTGAATCAGCTTGCATTCCTTTCCCACTGTAAAATAGGCAGTTATCCCACAGTGTGATAGGTAGATGCTGAATTAGTTAATAGTCAGGAGCTCTTCATTTATGTAAAGCAATAATATAAAGAAAGTTCTTTATTTAATACAGAAAAACAGCAGTGTTCAAGAACTGTAAATAGTTGCATAACTTACAAAGGCAGAGTTTTGAGAGGCAAAGCAAACAAAGGAAAAAAAAACTGAAAACAAGCAAATACAACCCCACACCCCCAAGACCCCCAAAAAACTCAAAGCAACACACACACACAAAATGCATCATATTTAATATGGAATAAGAGGTATTGGATGCCTATTTGATTTGAAGTTTTGAAGGTAAATAGTTTATGAATATGTGTATTGCCAAATTATCTTCCCCCTTGCTTCTAAATCTAAAGATAGCATGTTGAACCCATCTGGATGTTTGGCTTAGTCCTTTTTGCATTACTTACTGTAAATTCATCTGCATCAAGAGATGATGAACTATCTTGTGTATGGGACATAAGCTGGCCCTGTCTATCAAAATCTTGACAAAGTATCTTCTAGTTCTAGAAATTATTATTTTTTTAATTGAATGGGAAAGTTTTACTGGGCTTTTTAGAAGTAGTTCTGACAGCTTTGCTTCCTAAAACCTGATTCCAACCATTTCCTTCTGGTAAATCTATTCCAACTCCTTTTCCCCTCTGTCCTGGACATAATCGTAAAACCTAGCCTTTCCAAATTAAAATTATTTGTTTTACTGCCATGTCAGCCAAGAAAAACTTAACCACAGTAATGGCAGATTTGGTATTGGCTCTCACCTGGTACTATTCTTCTTTTTGCTGTTTACATAAGGATGTATTATTGAAGGAATCTTGAACAGCTGTGCAGAAATCTTACCTTGTTGAGAAGTCTTGCTTCTCTTTGCCATTCTTTATTCTTTCTTTGTATTTCCAGATTTTGTTCACTGATGCTTATCTATTTATTCATTTACCCATCTGTCATGTATTGTTAGGCAAAAATAACTTTGAAATATTAATCACAAAAATTCTATTTATATGTATTGTAATTTTAATATCAGGGAAGATACAGACCTACACATATCTTATAGTATAATGTTTTGTCTTGATCAAAATTATTTTGTTTGGGAATGGATGAATTACTCTTTCCTTGAATTAAAAACCCAAATAACTTTCTGTACAGGTGAACTCTCATTCCCAAGAAGCATGAAAGTTCTAGATTCTGAGAAGTCAGAGCAAAGCTCTTCACATAATACTAGCTTATCCAGCATTTTCCAGAACTATGCAATGGAGGTAAGATTAATAAAGTCAGAGACGAGAAATGGAATTACTCAGTATTACTGTCTGCATCACTTACCTGTGTTACTGGATTCTGGTTAGATTTTTCAAAACTTTTTTTCCCTCTGTATTTCTGCTTCGAGGATGCTTGGTGCTTTTAACCCAGGGTGTAACAGTAGCTTTAAAAAGTGAAAAATGTGTTAAATACCTCTATGTATCTCTCATATAGAGACAGGAGACACAAATGAGAAAAGGGTCACAGCAAGAAGTGAGGCGGAAACTAGAGAACTGTGGCAAACTGCATTTTTTTGTCTGCCTGCAACCTACACAGAGGGATGAGGTAGAGAAGTTGGGAGTAGACCCATACCAACCTCTTGAGGTTCAGCAAGACCAAATGCAAGGTGCTGCATCTGGGTTGGGGCAATCCCAAGCACCGATACAGGCTGGGCAGCAACTGGCTTGAGAGCAGCTGTGAGGAAAAGGACTTGGGGGTGCTGGTGGATGAAAAGCTGAGCATGAGACAGCAGTGTGCACTTGCAGCCCAGAAAGCCACTCACATCTTGGGCTGCATCAAGGGAAGTATAGCCAGCAGATTGAGGGAGTTGATTCTCCCCCTCTACTCCACTCTGGTGAGACCACACCTGGAGTACTGTGTCCGGTTCTGGAGCTGCTATTACAGGAAGGATCTGGACATGCTGGAGCATGTCCAGAGAAGGGCCACAAGCATGATTAGTGGGCTGGAGCACCTCTCCTGTGAGGACAGACTGAGAGAGTTTGGACTGTTCAGTCTGGAGAGGAGAGGGCTGTGAGGAGACCTTCTTGTGGCCTTCCAGTATCTGAAGGGGGCCTACAAGAAAGCTGGGGAGGGACTTTTCAGGGTGTCAGGTTATGACAGGACTAGGGGGAATGGAAAAAAACTAGAAATGGGCAGATTCAGATTGCATGTTAGGAAGAAATTTTTCACCATGAGGATGGTGAGACACTGGAACAGGTTGTCCAGGGAGTTGGTTGGGGCCCCATCCCTGGAGGTTTTTAAGGCAAGGCTGGATGTGTCTTTGAGCAACCTGATCTAGTGTGAGGTGTCCCTGCCCACAGCAGGGGGCTTGGAAACTAGATGAATCTTGAGGTCCCTTCCAACCCTAACAATTCTGTGATTCTATGATACTGAGCCCAGGAAGAAGGAAGGGTTCAGGTAAAGTATTTTAAGACTTGGTTTTATTTCTCATTTTTCTACTCTGATTTCATTAGTAATAATTTCCCCCCCGCCCCCAGTTCAAGTTGTTTTGTCCGTAACAGTAAATGCTGAGAGGTCTCCTTGTCTGTATCTCCAAGACTTCTGTCATATTTTTCTCCCCCTGTCAGCTGAGAAAGGAGAGTGATAGACAGCTTAGTGGGCACCCAGCAGCCAGCCAAGGTCATCTGACCACACCATTATAAATGTTTCTTTTGTGTTTGGTTTGGTTTGGTTTTTTGTGTTTTTCTGAGTAGACCTTCATTTATCTACACAGTTCAAAACAATTCATATATGCTGAAGGCTTCATAGTAGCGAGCCTTTCCATATGCTAGATTTATAGCATGTCAGGGTAATTCTTCTTCCAGTTCTCAAAATACCTGACCAAAATAATTATTAGCATTTGCATTTCATAGGTAAAAGTTATATGGACACAATAACTCCTGAGTATGACAAGTATTGAGGAACCATTCCTCCCAACTGGTATTCTGATTACCTGTCAGCTCCTATGGATAATAAGCCTATAAAGCCAATTATAAACTCTGAAACAAGATTGATAATATTCATTCTTTGCTGTTCTAGGTATTGATGTCAAGCTGCTCTCAATGTAGAGTATGTGGTGCCTTGGTTTATGATGAAGAAATTATGGCTGGATGGACAGCAGATGATTCCAATCTGAACACTACCTGTCCTTTTTGTAAAAGTACCTTCCTACCTTTACTTAATGTTGAATTTAAAGACCTGCGTGGCTCTGCAAGGTTGGTAGGTTTTATAGATACTCTTAATGCCTTTGCATTTGTACATGGCTATATTTTCACAAAAGGATTGTAGTTGTGTCTCTCAGTATTTTTTTGTCTAGATATTCACAAGAATGTATTCAATGGACTTGACTGTACTCAAGGAAATCTTAAGTCATGTAAACTACTGCATTTCATTGTAAACCAGCCCAAAACCAAAGCGGTGTTTGCCTTTATACCATTTTGGGGTTTTTTTATGCTTCATATTTTCCTTGCAAGTGTGACTCTGCAGAAGGTGTAGATCTGTTTGCACTCTTTGTTCAGCTTTTAAAACAAGGTTAAAAAACACATGAAGTATTTTAAAATCTGTCAGCAAGGAATTTCTCCCAAATTAAATTTGTTCATAACAAATTTAGTTATGTATGCTCCTGCTTATGATTTCTCCAGTAGTTCTTCAGTTTAAGCTTCTCTGCTGCCTATTTTTAACACTTTAAATAGCACTGTGAAGGCTGGAACTTATTTTAAGGTAATTCTCACTGTCGTGGTCATTGCTGTGGAATGAAACTTCCATTAGCATTCTCTAATGCTGAAAAGAACAACTGTAGAGCATCTACTTAAAAACCCTTAGCAGAGCAAGACCTGTTCCTGTTATCTTGTGCCTGCAATGGTGTAGTCTTTGGTTGTTATTATAATATGACATTACAGACTCACTTTCAGTGATGTGTCAGCTGTTGGTATGTTGCTACTGACTGGGAGCCATGAAAACTTTAGATCACTTCTATTGACCTATGTCTGATGTAGGATTTCTTATTTTGCAGATCAAATCTCTGTATGTGTTTGTTTACTTTGTGTATATAAGTTACAATGAAGAGAACAGGATGAAGTTTGTTCTGCTGTTACACCTTATAATGTTTCCTTATTTTTGATACTTTGTGAAAGTAAATGTTGAAAATAACTCTTTTTAGTGACTTTGTGCATGCATCTTAACCTTTGTATTTCTCTCCCTTCCCATTGATGTTGTAACTTAGCATTTTCCTGAAGCAAAGTACCTCAGGTGATAGTTTGCAGAGTGGTACCCTTCCATTAACTATGGATCCTGTGGAGCAAAAATTATTGTCTAGTCCGGCTGTTGCTGACTTGATGAGTTTTTCAGATGACCCACAGCCAAGCCACGCAATAGCTGAGGAAACCAGCTCTGCAGCTGAGCAAAGGTAGGTAAAACGGTGTTGTTACTTCTGTCAAAAATGTATCAACACCTGGGTATCTTCTTTACTTAAGGAAAGGTTAACTTATCTACCAAATAAAGTGGAGAACTTTAACTTGGTGATTGCTTGTTTCTTCTCGTAGTTTTTGCATGTTTTAAGCACACTTTTGTCAATTTGTAGTAAGCCGTTTCAACTTAATGAGTGACTTTTAGAGGTAGACCTGTAGAAATGAGTCTACTATTGAGTAATAGGGAAAACATTTACTCAGTACTGTTAGCACACACTCACCTTTTAAAGACAAACAGAAATGTAAGCATTGCTTCTCTTTTACTTGTGTTTAGAATTTTTAGAAAAGACCCTGCATTATGGAGGAAATTAGTTCATTTCCTTTAACACTTTTTTGAGAGAAAGCTCTCAGAGCATTCCACTTGTACCAAATGAGTTTTATGACATTGTGATGAAAAACTAAAACTACTTTTGAAACTGTTTGAGGAATGAAGCATTAAGGAGAAGGTATCATGTTGAAAGAGGGAAGAACTGAAATAGTGCTGCTATGACCTTTTCCTGGGTGTCTCCCTCTGCTCTGATGTAACCCCACCTGGAGTACTGTGTCCAGTTTTGGAGCCCCTGTTACAGGAAGGATCTGGATGTGCTGGAGTGTGTCCAGAGAAGGGCCACAAGGATGATCAGAGCTGGAGCACCTCTCCTGTGAGAACAGACTGAGAGTTGGGACTATTCAGTCTGGAGAAGAGAAGGCTCCAAGGAGACCTTATTGTGGCCTTCCAATATCTGAAGGGGGCCTACAAGAAAGCTGGGGAGGGACTTTTTAGGGTGTCAGGTAGTGATAGGAGTAGGGGGAATGGAAAAAAAGCTAGAAATGGGGAGATTCAGAAAGGATGTTAGGAAGACGTTCTTCCCCATGAGGGTGGTGAGACATTGGAACTGCCCAGGGAGGTGGTGGGGGCCTCATCCCTGGAGGTTTTTAAGGCCAGACTGGGTGTGGCTCTGAGCAACCTGATCTAGTGTGAGGTGTCCCTGCCCAGAGCAGGGACACTGGAACTAGATGAACCTTGAGGCTCCTTCCAACCCTAACAATTCTGTGATTCTGCGATTCTCAGTGGCTTGCTTGCATGGGTTAAATTTGACAAGCCTATAATAGGAATTTGCTTAAAATATGTTGTTTTGGCATCAACTTATAAATTGTTTTCTATAGTACTTTTGCTCTGCTTATGATATTTAGAGAAATGAAACATAAAGAGAAGATAAAGTAAAAATATCCAGAACAAGATGGTCTTTTTATATTGACAGAACTGTACATTGCTGTTTTTCTAAGCAAGGTAAAGCTGTACTAGAGCAGTTATACAGAACTGTAGGTCAGTCAGATTCATGTCTTAGTTTATATCTAGCTGCTCCTCTGAAAGGGTGGTAATACTGTCCTGAGAGGTATTTTATTTTGTTTTGTTTTCCCTGAACTGTGGAGCTAACTGGGCAAATTTCTTATTAATAACAAAACTTGGTCTGCAATACTTAACTTGGCAGCCTTTCTCTGCTTCCTTCTTGTTGCCGTGGGAATGCTGAGTAGTTTCATATTAGCATATTTTCTTCTAAAATCCAAACAGTGATGTGGCAGAAGAACAGAGTAAAGATCCCAGAACCGTGAAGATGTCTGCCAGTAATGCAACAAAACGGGGAGTGTCCTTAACTCGGAGCCATAGTGTTGGGGGTCCGCTGCAAAACATTGATCTTTCCCAGAGACCATCTCATGGCATTTCAACAGTCAGTCTTCCAAATAGCTTGCAAGAAGTTGTGGTGAGTCTGGGAGCTGCACATTCAGTTGTCAGCAAAACACAGAATGCAATAAACTTAGGGTGAATAATGTCCTCTGCTAGCATTTTTGTCCATTTGGGGTTGGCCAAATGTATTTTCATTTTCTTCCAAGAGTTCCTCTGAAATTGCTTTTTGAGTACATTGTACCAACAGTGCTGCTGGAAGTGTTCTTTCTAGCAAAACGAAGCTATTCTGTCTTTCTAAAACTGGAAGCATATTTTAAACATGACCCAACTTTGGGAGCAGACTAAACAGAGTGGTGCAAACAACACTGTTGAAAGAGTGCAAGTTTGTTCCTTTTCCACGCACTTATGTACACACCTCCTACATTGTTAGGCTTACTTGTTGAGTCGATTGGAGAAGGTAAGAGACAGTACTGAGACTATGACTTTATTCTTGCCTATGAAACAGTGTTCTCTTTCCTGGTGCTTTTTATTGGCAAAAAGCTGGTTTAGTATGGGAACTCATAATTCAGTTCCACAGCTGACATTTTTTGTAATCTTCATTGCCACCACCTTAGAGAACTTCAGAGAAAATTACCTGAACTCCACCTATTATGTGAAAAAGAGAATATGCTAATTTATTGTAGCTTTTTCCTGACTGTTCAGTCTCAAGCTAAGAAACACATCAACAGTCAAAACTGCTGATGCTATTAAACTTATTATTTGTACAGTACTTCCAGAGACTTCTTCCAAGTATCAAAAGAAACTGTGCAGTGGAGGGTTTTCAGGGAAAATAATTCTGGAGAAAATGTTTAAATTTTTTGTTTAAAAAAGCCCTGTTTTTCTTCCTTGCATGTGGTTTTCTTTTTAGGATCCTTTAACAAAAAGACCTAACCCTCTTGCGGTATCTGTGCCCTACCTGAGCCCTTTGGTACTGCGTAAGGAGCTTGAATCACTGTTGGAAAATGAGGGGGAGCAAGTAATTCATACATCCAAATTCATTAATCAACACCCCATAATTTTCTGGAACCTAGTTTGGTATTTCCGGCGGTTGGACCTACCTAGCAACTTACCTGGACTCATTCTGACATCTGAACACTGTAATGGTGGAGTGCAAGTAAGTGGCTTTCTCTTACCAGAACCGGTACTAGAATAAGCTAATAGGTCAAAAAAGTGGATGAGTTATTTCTGCGTTGCTTGGATGTTAGTTCTTTTTTTATTATAATACAAGTAGATAGGTTTGTTTTCCACTAGGAACTGTGACGAAAGGTGAGTGAAAACAGCGTTCAAATGTTAATGAGGCTGCTCAGTTTTTGAAAGCCAGGGAGTAAGATTCACTAAAGAGATGGCTGGTATTTGGAAGGATGTGCCTGCAGAGCACTTACAAACTGCATGTGAAGAACATATTTTGTTCTTTCCCTGCTAATAGTTTTTGCTACTCAAACTGTGCTGAGTTTCATGACTGTATGAATATAACTAAAGAATGCAGAATCTTTTGAGTATTTTGCTCTTCCCGTTTCAAGGAGCAGATGTTTCTCTGAAAATTACAGGGTTGGTGTGTGGAAGTGCCAGATTCAATAGGTGTTTGTATGTGGTGCATGTGAAGTTAATATTTTGCACTCTGTGCACTTCAATTTTAATTCTTTCCCTCAGTTTTCAAAACAAAAAAACCCTCTCTAGATCCAAGAGCAAATTTCCAAGAAGTGTAGTCAAAGACCAATACTAATGTGATCTAATGCACGCTGGACAAATAGAGTGCTTGGGTAAGGGTAAACACCAGATGAGACATAATTTCTTGTAACTGCTACTTTAAATTGACACACTAGTGTTAAGTTCTTCTTGCCCAGGAATTCTTACTGTATGTTTGATTCCAGAGGCACTTGATAAAATCAAGTAATTATGATACTTTTGTTTCGAATGCCATATACCTTTAATGGAAATAAATGTTTCAGATTTGTATGCAAGTAGAGATGAGCACGTAGACAGGCACACTACATCTTAATTCAGTGCAGAAAATATCAAGATATGATATGACCGGTAGTACAAATCAATCAACATGTTTGGTGTGCAAAAAGTATTTTCAGAGACACAAATAATTTTCTTCAGATACCTGTAGAAAACTGAATGTTCTGTGTACATTAGGCTTAACTAGAAAAGGCAATTAATTGTAGTAGGACTTTGGACTGTTCTTAGTGAGTGCGTTTTTCTCTAGAAGACATCAACTGTTCCTGTTTGTAAAATGAGTAAAGAGCAAGTTTTTTAAAATAATAAGCCTGTACTGATGTTTTAATTTTTTTTTTCCTTTCCTCATGTTTTTTTAGCTTCCTTTGACATCTCTTGCTCAAGACAGCAAGCTAGTGTACATCCATCTTCTGTGGGATAATATCAACCTCCACCAAGAGCCTGGGGAGCCCCTGTATATGTCTTGGAGAAATCTCAGTAAGTAAAACACATGTTACAGAAAGTGGAGGGAGCAGAGACTGTGGAGAAAACCAGGGTGATTTTTTTTGTTTTGGTAGTGTCTGAATTGTACACAGCCTATCAAGTCCAAACGTTTTTAGTGTGTGAAGCTTCTGCAGTCCCTCAGGTACTTGACAGACTTTCAGTGTCAAACTGTTTGTGCTAATATTGTACTGATCTGTGTGAAAAGGTAAGTTAGTTGTTTTTTATATGTAGTGCACTTATTAACAGGGTGGGAAGATTTGCTACTGAATGTGCTTCAACCAATTTGAATTTTCATTGCATTATCTGTTTATATCTATGCAGGCATGATAAACAAGACTATTACAAAATTGTGTCTCGTGTTTACATAAAGTAATGAAAAATAGCAGGTCCCATCAATACGTACATTTGGCAGTCTACTTGACTGTCGAAAAGTGAGATCCAGGAAAGCATCTGTCTGTAATGTGTTTGGAAGGAGGAAAAAAACAGGCAAACTTGTTATGAGAACTTGGGGATTTCATTACTTCTGATCAGCAAACCAAATTTGTTTACCTAAATATCCCCATCTGTGTTTTAACTTTAAAAAGTTATGCTAAAAACTGTGTTCCGCTAATTTGGTTCTTTGGGGGCAAAGAAAGAGTTTATTGAAAAGCGTCCTAAAAGTAAAGAAACTGATCAGAACATTACAGTCAAGAGAACAGAATAAGGTGTGGTGTTTCCCTCAGCTTGTACAAAAGCATATTGATTTGAGCATAATAGATGAAGCATCCTCAAGGCATTCAGACATGAAGGAAGATACATAAATACATGTCTTTATATAAATGAAGGAGCAGAAGGCCTGTTGTAAATGTGAAATAAAAGTAGTAGTATTGTAGACAGACTCTACAGCAGTGTCAGAAAATGCTTGGAAGACAGGAAATTACATTTGTAAATAATCATACATGTCAAATTTATGAAAACCCTATGTAGTGTGATTATGATTACTAGCCTTGGTCTACATTTCATTTATACACTGTGTGCCTGCTGCCTTAAGCTGTAGCCTTATTTTTTTTGCCAGTAAATGTACTTACTATTCCCTCACCAATCACTGTTTTCCAAAGAGTGACAGTTCAGTGTTATTCTGAAAGTAACAACGTAAGCAGCAAATCATGATGGTAAATGTTTTGATAATTTGCTTTCCTGTTTGATGCAATTGTGTACTGAGTATCTCAGTATGTAGCCCAACGTTATTGATGAATTGTGGGTAGCTTGTAAGAATGGCTTTGATAAGAGAAGTTTCTTTGATGAGAAACATGACAGTATTTTGTTTCATTTGTTTTCCTGCATGTAAAAATAACATTCTTGGATTCAACTTACTTTTTTATCTTAAATGCGGCAATAAATCTGAGCTAACAAATCAACATAGATAACACCTGATGCTGGATACTTTAAAGTCTCATGTTTCTGTATTGTTGGAGCTCTTGCACATGGATACTTGAGGCTTTTTGTCACCCCCTATAAAAGTGTAAATTAGTAAGGATCACAGGATGTTACGGGTTGGAAGGGACCCAAAGAGATCATCAAGTCCCAATGTCCTTGCCATAGCAGGACCATACAATCTAGCTCAGGTCACAGAGGAACACATCCAGATGGACCTTGAAAGTCTCCAGAGAAGGAGACTCCACAACCTCTCTGGGGAGCCTGTTCCAGTGGTCTGTGTGTTGAGGTGGAACCTTCTGTGCTGCAGCTCACATCCATTGCTCCTTGTCCTATCACAGGGAGCAAGTGAGAAGAGTCTGTCCCCTCCCTCCTGACAGCTAGGCCTCAGATATTTATAAAGACTATAGTCTTTTTCTTAAACATACAAAGTCTTTTCATCATAACAAATTTCTATAGACTGAGTAGAGGTTCTGTATATGTATCTCACTTTTGTGAAATACCTTCTGCATACTAAAATGGGGAAAAAGTAGTCTTTACTGTTTTAATAATCTACGCTGTTGCATCTCCCAGATTCTTCTGAAAAGAAACCCTCCACAATGACAGAAGATCAGGAGGCCACAAATGCACTTCTGGAGAAGATCAAACTAAGTATTCAACACAATGATGTTGTTAAACCAATCAACCTCCTTCTGCAGAAAGTGAAGCCAGATGTGAAACGGCAGAGGTAAAGCAGTAGTCTCTTCTTACATTCTCCTCATGGTTAAGATCAAATTGTGTACACCTCATAATGGTAATACCATAAAGACTTCTCAGGAATATTTAATTTCACTTAGTTCCATTAAACACTCTGTATATTTCTTCATGTCCAAATTTACAAACAGATGTATTCTGTGGTTAAATTCAAAATTCATGCAAATCAAGTAAATGTAATTTATTAATAAAAAACTACATTTTACAGATTAACAAGAAAAAGGCAGATGTTGACCATGTAGTCTTTGTTGTTGCTCCAGATCTAATAAATTGCTAAATACAGGTGTACAAGCATCCTGTTGCAGTGTCTGGGAAATTCTTCAAATTACCTAGCTGTACATACTGAAATTCTACCAACCTGAAGTATTGGCTAAGAAAAGTGGATGCAGCACAATCCACAAACAAAAGGAGATGGGTGAAATAACGCTTGTGTGGCACATTTTTCCATCTGCACTGAAGTTTGATGAGAGCTTCATACAAAAGCACAGCTTCTGAAGTAAATTACAGCAGATACAAGATACATTTGAAGTCAATCTTGTTAAATCATCTTTTCTTCTTTGGTTCTAAAATCTAATTAGAAATTAGGTAATAAGAAAATAAGCATCTTCAACATAGGCTTTCTGAAGATAAGATAGTTGATGCTGTGCCTAGTTGATGACTTACCCTTCAAAATATTTCCTAGGAGTTTTTACAGAGAAATTCTTTTCCTGTCTCTGGTGTCTCTTGGACGAGAGAATATTGACATTGGTAAGTAAAAGCACTGTGAAACACTTAATGCCTGTGTATGAAATATATGAATACTTTATGTGAAATGTGTATGAAATTCACCTCATGCATGAATTTTTCAGTGAATTTTCAGTTGCTGTGTTTTAGTGAAAAATACTGCGCTGTCACTCTTCAAGTAATATATAAAAGTAATTTGGATGGGGCCATTAATTTTACTTTGTTTGTAATCAGTGATCAGTTATTTCTAACAAAGTTTATTAGCTTGAAGCTTTAATTTATTGTGTCTGAAAACTTGTTCCCACTTGTGACCCACGTATTAGACCATGTCATCTAGCCATGTGATTGCCTATCCATTCCTGATCTCTGTCCTGATGTCTGTTTGATACTGTGTAAACAAAGGGACCCCATATGGGATGAGACAGGAAGTACCCTAGGGACAGACAAACTGGGCAGAGATAGAAGTAATGGGCATCTGCTGTGATGGATTTCAGCGCTCCAGCATGAAGATGGTTTTCACATTGTATTGTTGCATTTTAAATAATAATATATCAGTGGATAGTTAGAATAATTATTTTGTTATCATATAAAAATCACCAAAAGGATCTGATAGGAACAGCAGCATGCACTGTACATTGTGTTTCTTAAATTTAACTTCCAACTATGCCTTTTCTTTTTTTTTCTTCCCAGAGGTCTTTGATAGTGAATACAGACTTGCACATAAAAATCTACCAAAGGATGTTCTTGAAAAGATGCAGAAAATTGATGCTCCACCGAGCAGCAGGGTCGAGTATTGTAGGAAGTGTTTTGGAGCACCTTTAATATAAAGCTGAGAAAGACGTACACTAAACTTCAGGAAGAAAATGGTAGGAGTGAACAAACCAGGAGTGTGGTGATATATACGCCTTGAATCCCAAAAGGCAGTAACTGAGCAGTTTGTCAAAGCAATTTCCTTAGGCTGCAATGTACGTTCTCATCTTTTATCTCATGACACACAGTGTAAAGAACGTTAAATGTTTTAAAGCTATACTAATAGCACAAATTGGCTTTGGTGATTGATCTTTTTTTCCTCCCTGTATGTAATTCTCTTTTTCCTTACTCAAATCTCTCCTCCACAATGTCAAGTCAGAAAACCTGATGATTAGACAGCAGCCTATAGTGGATGATTTTCTCAAGGGCCGCCAATATTTGTGTATTTTAATGAAATACCTTTCCTGCTGCAGATCATAGAGATTCTTCACTACTTCCTTAAAACTACCTTTCTGTAAAGGGGGATCTCTTTATTTGTGTGCAGTATGTTTGTATGAATGTAAATATTTGAGTCCTTGGATTGCAAATTGAAATGTAGTTGCTTTTATCAGATTACAATGTCTAAAATTGCTGCCCTTCTCCAGACCCTCATCCCAGTCAGTACTCTAAATTATCTTTTGTTGACCTTTTCATAATGAGTGTATGATTATAACCGTAAAGCCCAGAAATTTCCACTGTTTTCCTGTATTCTCTGACAAGTTAAAGATCCAATGAACATGCTATGAACGTTCTCACAAAGAATCATAGGTTTCTGCACACAGCAGGTCAGAAGTGGATGGCTTCCGGAAAATTAGATGTGAAACATAAATGGCATTAGGATGCCTGGAAGGTTTGTCAAGCAGATACTGTCTGAAAGAAAAAAATCGCCTTAAAAGGTGTCTTTTCCTTGAATTCTTTATTGTCCTCTCCCATGGTTTCGTGCTGGCCTGTGGGTTAATTATTTTGCACTGATAGTCCAAATTCAATATTTCGATTAAAATGTATATATAAATGTGGTCTTCAGGGTGTAGATTAGCACAAATGAAGTGCTTGAGTGTATGATCTGCAAAGATTAATCCATCTTTTGCATTGTTTCTGGTAGGTAAGACGCTTCTTTCCCCTCACCTATCTTAACTGACCACAGTAGTGATAGTCCTGACAAGAAGAGCCTGGGTACTGGTCATCAGTTTAAATATTTCTGTTACTTGAGGAGTATGATAAGATTTATTCCAGGCTTCTCCTGAAATTTAATGGTGTGGCTTTGTTTGAATTATTCCTAGAGAAAGCAAGTGTAAGATTTGTAGAATGTATATTTACTATGTACTACTTTCTTTCTTAAAATTTTCATTCTTGAAAATGATGAGGGATAAAGATCTGTCTGAAACAGCTTCCACATGAAACAACAAAACCAACTTTTGTTTTTTCATGTGGGTAAAGCAAAGGATTTGTACTATTTGGGACAAATTACATTTGCATCTTAGACTGATTCATTGTATTTTGTCTAAAAGTGCTGATCCTAAGTTAAAATGGGGATATTGCCTGGACAGATTCTCTCCTGATGAAAATACTGTGCTTGCTCAAGAATTAAAAGCAAGAAGACACACACTGACTTTTTTCTTTTTTTTTCATTGTTTGAGTTTACGCTTTGTTGCTTGCCAATACCTGAGCTACGTCACAGTGGAAATGTAGAGCTTGATTCCTCATATTTTCCTCCTTTCTCCTATTAGTAACTGACTTACACAGTTCCATCCTGTGGAGGGTTGAGAGAAGGCCTAGCTCTCCCTCCCCCACAAAGAGGAAAAAAAAAACCACAGCTAACTCAGTCAGAGAAGCAAAAGGAATGCTATATTTACAAGCAAAAATGAAATGCAGGTTATATATATACACAACATATGCAGTATTTACAATACATATAGAGAAATATACAGCAAAGAAAAATACAGGAACAGAACTCCCTCCTCCGGACAGAGGAGGATTCCCCCTCTGTACCTCCCTCTCTCCCCTACCTCCCTTTTTTTCCCAAAAAGGGCTAGAGAGAGAGAAAAGGTAATTAATAAGGATGAAATTTTGTTAGGCCTCAAAAGCGCATGCAGGATTAATGCTTATCTGGTACTCAAGGTAAAACTCCAGCTGCTCAGAAGCAGACAGGCTGGGAAAGCAGGACACAGAGAAACTGAGAAAAATTCCAACTGAACTAAAACTTAAAAGTTGCATTCTACCAATCTACCATTGAAATTTGGTTAGAATATCTGATTGTTTTCGTTACTATTCCAAAACATTCAGCCAGAGTGTTCCAGCACTGTCCCTTTCTTAAAGGCACAGCCTCAAACGGTCACACATCCTTTTGAAGTCAACGTCTCTTGGAAGCATTTATGCAAACAACTTAGCACTTTTTCCTGTAGAATTTTATATTGATTCCAAACATACAGCTATACAAAGGTGATTTTTTGAGTGTTAAATGGACAAACCATATGGTTATGTGATGAAACTTGAATGGAATCAAGTTTTAGTTCAATTTTCCCAGTTCAAGAAATTGCAAAGAAAACCTGTCCGGTCAGTTCTGGTTTAGATAATTGATGACATCCACATTGCTTTACACGGTTGCATATAACACTATTGTACAGTAAATTCTGTAACCAGATGACCTTCCTTTCAGAACAGTCTTCCCATCTGTTTCTGAAAGATAATCAGGAGGTAATATTGTGGAAACAGCAAAGCAGATTGTGTCATAGCATCTAGTGATAAATGTTAGGCAGCCTTTCCCAGGGTGTAGACACTAAACAACAAAAACCCAAACCTAAAGCCTGAGGGGAAGGCAACGGGTGCAGGACTGAACCTGCTTTGATTTACTCCTGCATATTGGCGTTTCTATACACTACAAATTAACTTTTACTCCTGTTGTGTATACCTGGATTTCAGAGTGGTAGAAGTCCTGCATGTATTTACTTGAAATCTTGAATATGCTTATGGAAATTATTTAATATAGAATAATAAAAGTAAGTGCTTACTCTTTTTAATTTTTTTCACACCTGTTTTTTATTAGTTCAATAATCAGCTGGTTCTTGAATGAAATTCGTAGTTCAAATGAAAAGGGAGATCTCCAAAACCAATTTGTTGATTAGATTTTTTTTACCTAAGGAGATGATTTTTGGGGGGATAATCAGGTTCACAAAAATTTTAAAGTCATTAATAATTTGTTTTTTCCTGGTTGATTTCTCTCCTTTTAAATGTATGATGGTACTTCCTGTTATTTGACTTTTTAGGTCTTCTTTTGCAAATAGGTAGCGACTGGAGGTTTTCCTACACAAACTTTGAGATGTGGGTTTCCTTAATTTGGAGGTTAAAAGAACTGTGAGCCTGCAGAAAAGGGCATGGTGTAAAGCAGCTTAGTATGGCTCACTACTTGGGCGGTTGAAAATCTGGACAAAGGTAATCAGGGAAGAGTCTTCAAGATTTTATGTGAGTGCATTACAAACACTTCTGTCTTTATGAAAATCGGGTGCTAAAGACATAGTAAGTTCTTCTCTGCAGGTTAGTAGCAGCCTGAACTTTGTGGACTACATAGGAGTGACTTAGTTATCTACAAATGCTAATTTGTTTGATGGTCTAAATTGATTTGAAACCATAATGCATGAATGAGCTGGACCTTCCTGGCGTGAAGGAGAGGTGTAGATAAGCTTGATCTTGCTTCTGTTTTCCTCTCAGTGTAAGCAAAAAATACATCCTTTTGCTCATTTGAAATACCCTTGCCTCAAATATACTTGTCTAGTAGCTCAGCAGTCAGTGTTCAGGAGAGCTGGCTCTTCCATGTGTATTTTGGAATTCTCACATAGAAAACTGAAGAAAATTATTGCAGATCATTGTGAACCTCAAAATGAGACTGTAAACAAATGGATTGCATAGTGGATGTCAGTGGTTAATGATTTTCAGGCATGCCCAAGAATTTGGAAAGTTTGTGTTGGAATAACAATTATCACAGAGAAGCTTCCTTGAGTTGTTGCCCTAAGGATGTTGAACTGCAGTCAGGTTATGCTGAAAAGATAGTATATATGTTGCACCTTTCACCCAGCTGTAACACAGTTAAATATAGCTTGTGTGCTCATATCAAAATAGCTTTTTTTGGTTTTTTAAGAATTAAACAACAAATGGGGTCTTAAGTGTTTAAAAACAGGATTCTTAAGTGACAAAGTTTTTTCTTTATGAATTATATTCTGGCACATTACCAGGACATATAACTTTCAGAACCCAGTAAGTGTAGGAGGCTGGTGTGGCTGCATTATTGGCACAGTGACAGGTACCAGCTTTTCCATTTTGCTAGAGCCATCCATATGTTACTTACAGTGGTAGCCTGTCTGGGTGTGTTATGTAATGCAAGTTTAGACAACAAAATTTTAATGCAAAATATTTTGTTTAGAATATGTATTCCAAACTAAATTCATCTTGTTTAGCATGTGACTTAGTGTTGTTGCTAGTGGAATTTCACATTGGTTAAGCTCAAGCTACATTGCACTTGTGAATGAGTAATTTTGTTCTGTTTTAACTGTGAATTAATGGCTTTTGGTATTGCTGCAGGTAGAAGAATATATCTTTAATTGAGTTTACTGCTTTCCTTGAATAACTGCAACATAGGGGATATTTTCAAAATATATATTAAATTAGATGATAGAAATTATATTTGTAAAACAAATTGTTCCAATGTAAGTAACTGAAGAATATACTCTGTAGTTTTGGGGTGGGGTTTTTTGGTTTGGTTTTGTTTTTCTTCATTTTAAAACTCTTAATTCAACAGTCATATCAATGCAGATGACTTTATTTCATTAAATGGTAAGCAGGTTGTCTTATTCACATAACTGTACACTTCCAACAGAAGGGGATTTTTCCCTTTAATAAAAACCTTAAGGTGCCTTCTTTATGTCAGCTTTTCTTTATGGACCTTTCCAAAAGACAAAACTTCTAAGCCTGAATGGATAAATTGGACTTTAGTTTTGTATACTACTGTGCTGTATATTGTGATGGTGGGAAATTGGTGGGGGTTCTATTCTTTCAGTCTGCATCAGTCAGTGGTGCAAATAAAAGGGACTGTTTCATGCATTTTTAGAAGCACATTGAACTCCTTCTAGGAGCTTAAAATAAACTATTGAGAATGAAAGGATGTAGTGTGAATAAATTATGAATTTATTAAGTGTGCTGGGAAATTAATGCAATAAAATTTGCACTGATTTAGTGACTGTTTTGACCTGTTGAAAATGGCATCAGTTTACTGTGCTTTAATTAACAAATGTTTCTCTGTAATGTTTTTGTATATTTGACAAATGTTTCTTGAGTTTAAAAGGGCACTCTGCATATTCTGTATAGATATGCTAGACTAAGAAACAATTTTCATGTATTTCCCAAAATAAAATATGTATGCATCCTGTGTAAAAACAAAACAAGCCAAGCCAAACCAACCAACCAAACAAAACCACAAGCAAACAAAAAATCATCTGTTCACCTGTTTTATCTGCTTGGCAGAATTTAATCTTAAATGTAAATTCGTCTGTTGTAGGGCAATTGTTCCATAGCACCTCTGTGATTTCTGAAGGGTGGGAAAGAGCAGGAACAGTTGAGGAAGAGAAGATATCATTGACTTGTGGAGATTTGGTTCATGAGAGTGGATGGCTCTGTGGTACCTTAAGCAAGCCCTGGGGACTGGCAAGGGGTAAGAAGAACTGGAAAACAAGCTGAGAAGAGGCAGAACACCTGAAAGTCTTACTTTTAGTGAAGTCAAGGACCCTGGCTTCCTGATGATAGAGCTGCTGTTCTCTGCTCACCAGAAAAAGTGTCATTAATCAGTAGGTGGGGACAGGCTGGTGGGTATCCTTAGCAGGACACTTCCCAGGAGCCCTGGTTCTTCAGAATGAAGCCACAGAGAAATGCTTTCAGTAATGCATCCTGGCTTCCAAGAAACACTGATTTACCTCCTTTTTTATTAACATACTTGCAGGTACAAGGGTACTGATTGAGCTGGCTGAAGTGCTCACCATGTCACTTCCCATCTTTTACCAACAGTTCTGCCTAAGTGGGCAGGTCCCAGCTGACTGGAGGTTGGTACCTATCTACAAGAAGGGCTGGCTGGTGGACCTGGGGAGCTACAGACCTGTCAGTCTGACCTCAGGAACTGGGAAGGTTCATGGAGCAGGTCCCCTTGAGTGCCATTATGCAGCATGTACAGGGCAACCAGATGGTCAGGCCCAGTCAGCAAGGGATCATGAAGGGCAGGTCCTGCTTGACAAGCCTGATCTCCTACAACAAGGTGACCTGCTTAGTGTGTGAGGGAAGGGTTCTGGGTGGTTTTTTATGTGGACTTCTGTAAAGCCTTTGACACCACAGCATGATCCTGGAGAAACTGCCTATAGTTTGGATGGGCAAAACAATGCACTGGATTAAGAGCTGACTGGCTGGCTGGGTTCAAAGAGTGATGGTGAATGGAGCTAAATCCAGTGGGCAGCTGGTCACAAGTGTGTTTCCTCAGGGCTCAGTATTTGGGCCAGTTTTCTTTAACATGTTTATCAATGACCTTGATAAGTAAATTGAGTGCACCCTCAGTAAATTTGCAGATGAGACTAAACTGGGTGGGAGTGTTGATGTGCTTAAGGGTAAGAAGGCTCTGCAAAGGGATTTGGACAGGCTTGATGGATGGGCCAAGGGTCAGTTTGAGGGTTCTGCACGTGGGTCACAACAACCCCATTCAGTGCTACAGGCTTGGGGCAGAGTAGCTGGAAAGTTGCCTAGTGAAACTGGAGGCAGGGGTGCTGATTGACAGCCAGCTGAACATGACCCAGCTGTGTGCTTAGGTGGCCAACAGCATGCTGGCCTCTATCAGGAATAGAAAAATGATCATGTTCCTATACTTAGCACTGGTGAGGCAGCACCTTGAATAGTGTTCAGTTTTGGGACCCTCATTACAAGGACATTGAGTTGCTGGAGTGTGTCCAGAGAAGGACAACAAAGCTGGTGAAGCTTCTAGAGAACAAGTCTTTGGAGGAGTGGCTGAGAGAACTGGGATTGCTTAGTCGGCACAAGAGAAGGTTGAGGGGAGACCTTAATGCTCTGCACAAAAACTTGAAGAGTTGTAGTGAGGTGGAGGTTGGCCTTTTACCATCAGGTGATGGGACAAGAGGCAATGGCCCAAAACTGTGCCAGGGAAGGTTTATGTCGGCTACCAAGAAACATTTCTTTATGGAGAGTAGTCAGGAAATGGAACAGGCTGCTCAGGGAAGTGAAGGAGTCATCGTCCCTGGAGATGTTCAAGAACCATGTGAACATGGCATTGTGGGATATGGAATAATGGCCATGGTGGTGTTAAGCTGACAGTTGGACTCCATGATCTTTTCCAACTGAAACAATTCTAACTCTTTGAAATTGACAGTTACAACAGATTTGGGATTGCCAGTTGTAAATGCACTAAAGGCAAGGCACTGAGCTCAAATTTGTAAATCCTGGGTAGGATCCCTCAAAGCTGGAGGCACAAATCTCTGCCATAGCACTAATACATAAGAAATGCAGCAAAAGTTAAGTCATATATTGAATGCACAGTTCTTACCAAAAAGGGCTGGATGGAGTAACCTAGAAACTGCAGGCCTGTCAGCCTGACTTCAGTGCCAGGCAACACTATGGAGCAGATCACCTTGAGGGCAATCACATGGCACCTACAGGATGGCCAAGGGAGCAGACCTAACCAACATGGATTTAGGAGGGGCAGGGCCTGCCTGACCAACCTAATCTCCTTCTATGACCAGATGACCGGCCTGGTAGATGTGGAAAAGGCTGTGGATGTAGTCTACCTGGACTTTAGCAAGGCCTTTGACACCATCCCCCAAAGCAAACTCCTGTCAAAGCTGGCAGCCCACTGCCAGCTGTCAAAGCTGGCAGCAGTGATAGGTGCAATCTGCACTGGGTTAGGAACTGGCTGGAGGGCCGAGCCCAGAGAGTGGTGGTGAATCGTGCCACATCCAGCTGGCAGCCAGTCACTAGTAGTGTCCCCCAGGGATCAGTCCTGGGCCCCATGCTCTTTAATATCTTCATTGATGATCTGGATGAGGGGATTGAGTCAGTCATCAGTAAATTTGCAGATGACACCAAGCTGGTGGCGGGTGTTGATTCTGGTAGAGGTCAATGGCATCCTGGCATGTATCAAAAATAGTGGGGCCAGCAGGAGCAGGGAAGTCATTGTGCCTGGTTAGGCCACAACTTGGGTACTGTGTCCAGTTATGGGCTTAATTTAAGAAAGACATTGAGATACTTGAATGTTTCCAGAGAATGGCAACAAGGCTGGTGAGATGTTTTGAGCACAAGCCCTGAGGAGTGATGGAGAGAGCTGGGGTTATTTAGCCTGGAGGAGACTCAAGGGAGACCTTATTCTCTCTACAGCTACCTGAAAGGAGGTTGTACACAAGTCAGGGGTTAGTCTCTTCTCCCAGGTAACCAGTGGCAGAACGAGAGGACACAGTCTCAAACTGCACCAGGGGAAGTTTAGGCTTAAGGTGAGGAGAAAGTTCTTCAGAGTGACTGGCCAGTGGAATGTGCTGCCCTGAAGGTGGAGTCTGCATCCCTGGAGATGTTAAAAAAAAAGAGTGGATGTTAAAGATTCAGCCAGAGCATCCCAGCACTGTCCCTTTCGTAAAGGCACAGCCTCAAACGGTCACAGCATGGCTGACTTCCAGTCACACACCAGGTTCTGAGGATCAGTGGCAGCCAAAATCTGCAGGGAGGAGCAGAGGCTTCCCTTCTTTTTTGCAGTTGTGTGGCCTTACCCGATGTTACTGATTTTGTTTGCTTGAGTTTTGGAAAAATTACGCAGCCTGTGCTGGGCTCTACAATATATGTATGTACCAGGTCCAATTAGACAAGACTCGAGGGGGTCTAAAGGAGGGTCACAAGGATTACCAAAGAGCTGGACTAAGTGCCCCCTAAGGAATGACTAAAGGACCCTGGGTAATTCTCAGAGGAAACCCCATCACATACTTAGCAGCTACCTCTCCATTTGCAAGGAGCCAATCTGAGAAGGAGCAACACATGCAGGTTACATCAGGAGGTTTTGTTTACTGAAAAAAACCCACACACACCCCACAATCACTACCTCCCCAAAGATACACTGAACTCCTCATCACTGCATGTTTTTAGCAGGGCACTAAATAATCTTGTCTAAGGTTGGACCCAGATGATGTTTTGGGGTCACTTTAAACCTGGGCTGCTCTTTAATTGTACAGTTCTGTTATGGTATCCTGATTTGTACTTACAAACCCACAACTACAGAATGAAGCCATGCCTGGTACTGTATCTGCTCAAGTCTGAATATGTAAAGGCTACTCTTCCCTATCCTTGAAATTTCCAAGTCAATCCTTTTAACAGCTGCCATACTCACACCCTGGTACCAATTTCAGGAGCAGAATAGTTAAGTACCTACCGTAAGTCCAAATCCCTACTCCTTATGGGACTACCTAAATACCATGACTGAGCGTGTTATATGGGCACTTGTGACAAGCTTGGTGCCGTGATCACTCAATTCCCAGAGAATCCTGCTCCCGTGACTGACATAATTGCACTCAATGTTGTCAAGAGTCAGGTGAAGGCATTATATTTTACCAGTCTTACACTCAGAATTAGAGACAAGTGACAGAATTCCTGCTATGGAAACATTATTCTATACTTAAGATCAGAAAACCCAGAACACCACAACCACCACCACATGAACACCATCAGATGAGTTGGACCCACAGCTCCTGAAGATTAGCTGGAGTTTAGTTCTGAGAACACTGATGAACCATCACAGAGGACTTAGCTGTTACTGGTAAATCCTGCCTGTTGGAAAACCAACATGCACGCACCCACAAGGCTCTGAAACTCAAACTCCACTGAAGTTCTATGTAAATCAAGTTCTTGAAAGAGAAATTAATCAAGACCAGGGTTTGTTCCAGTTTGGTCTGCATGCTGCAGTTAGTCTAGGCTATGATTTTGTTGCAGTTTGAGCTGGGTGTCCCCTGCTGTGTTTACTTCCTGTGTCCAGAAGTCCAGCCCAGAGGGGTGGACACAGGAAATTTAGGTATTTCCTACCATGATTCTTTGCACCACTGTAACATCCAGTGCAGGATCTAGCACTTCCTCTTTTCTTCTTCCTCCAGTCAGCTGGTAACTGAGAGAAACTCCTGGCTTTGGGCCTGGCTAGGCCCAAGGCAGTCTCAGACCTGGCCAGCTGAGACTAGCCTAGCAGTGGGAGGGGGAAGAAGGAGCCCTGGGGGTCTTGGGTGTACCCTCAGGTGGGGATGCAATCTCTCTGGGTCTGTTCTGAGATCTTTCCTTGTCACTGCACTTTTGGCTTTCTTAAACGTTCACTGCCTTCTATTTAAACTTTCCATCACTTTTGCAATCTGTTTGTCTGAGTTGTTATTTCTGCCCGTGGTGGGGTGGGGGCTGCCTCAACCCAGCACATCTTAATAGATGGCTAGTAACAACATACACGAGGAAGTCAGCCACAAAAAGGGTTTATTTTTAGCATCATGTACATCTTTACTTCTGACTTGACTCAGACTTAGATGTAGAAGCTCTCAAGGAAGAAAGACGGCGCCTCTTTGCAATCTGCTCCTGGCGTTTCTCCTTAGCCTCCTGCAAAGGAAAGCAGTATCAATTCAGTACAAAGATGTTACAAACAATCAAGCACTTCAGAACATTGACAAAGGACAAACCAGAGAAAAGGAAGCTAACACAAAGAATAGATTCCTTAAGTCAGTAAGGGAAAAGTGATTCTCTTCCAGATTTGAGGAATTCTGCTACAGACCCATGTCTTTAAACAACATGGGACTAGTGTCCAAAATTATAGGAAAGCCAAGTTCACCACATACTAGATATGTCTATCTACTTTGCCTGCAAGTTGAAAGCTCAAGCAGTGTGCAAAATATTCTGACAGCATTGCTGCAGCAGTCACTGCTGGTTTAAGTACAAGAGCAAACTCATGCAAACAAGTACCTTCTTCCCATCATCTATACAGTGCAACTGCTGGATCCTGTTTCTCCACAAAATCACTCAAGCTTGGGCACCTGAGTTAGACTAGGGTTCATACCAACTATAACTCTTCATTGTTTATGTCAAAATCAACTCTGTTAATTAATTTCTACTATTCTTGGACTGCCAAAAATCTTCACAAACATTTGACCAGCAATGTTTATACTCACGTTCTGGCACTCCAGTTGAACACAAGCTATGTATAAAGCAACTTTCAGCTTAACAGTCAAATTTAAAGTCCCTTATTCCATATAGCTAAGTTAAAGGCAAACACACCTTCATTCTCTTGGCCAAGAGCTTTGCATATTCTGCTGCTTCCTCCTTGTTCTTCTGAGTGCGCTGTTTCTTCAGCGCAATGCGCCTGCGCTTATGCTGCAGAACACGAGGAGTCACTAATCGCTGTATCTTTGGAGCCTTAGTTCTGGGCTTCTTGCCTAAAAATAACAAAACAGTAGAAGCACTGTAAGTGGCATATTATCTTCCAAAGAGGCCTCGAGCCTCATTACCAAGCTTAGAAGTTCAGCTAGTGTTACCAAAACACAATCCTGGTGCTCACAATTAGTCAGCAGTAATGAAATGTAAGCAATCCATTTCTAATAACCTGCATTTTGGTGAAAATTTCTGGCCTCTCAGCAGGCCTGTCTTAAACAGTGCCCCCCTAAATTAAAGCTTTGAAAAAAACCAGAAACTCATCACCAAGCTTTCAGAAGCCATTGTGTTTCCAAGGCTAGAAAGTACTCTTAAGATCATACATAGATTTGACAGGCATCTCCAAACAAACACATCGACGTAGCCCACAGTGAGCAAACAAACCACACTACCACACACATCAAACCCTGCCAGGCTTCAGCAGTCACAAGCAAGTTTGATGTCCACAAAGATCCCACTCTTAGCTCCTAAGATGCAGAAAAACCAAGTCATTTACCAAACAAGCTGCCACAGTACTCAAACTGTGCAATGTCCTTTCTGCTAAAAATCCTGGTCTTTCGTCCCCCATCAAACACAGAACCCAGAAGTAAAATGAGAAGTGGTAATGTCCTCCCAAGAACAGCTCATTTTGGGGACTGCCCTAAGAACACGAAGAAATACTTAGTATCTGTGCACTTTTTCTCCCCCAGAGTAGCTCAGAAACATTCTACCTTGTATTTAACCTTTTATATTAACAGTGACTTTTGAGTTGCTCTTTGAACCACTAGTAAATACCACTCCAGATTCTATCAAACATTTTCAATTGTGCCAAAGCAGATGGAAAAAGAAGAGTAAAAGAAATGAGGTAGATGGGAAACTCCCATTATCCGCAAGTCAGAGCTGACAAAATACTGCAGCACAAGCATAGACTGCCTTGGCACCTGCAGCAGGCTAGGTACTTTGCTGACGATCATGACATAAACCCAACAAATTACTTTCTTACCCTCTTTGTTCAGGGGCTTCCTCACAACATATTGGCGAACATCATCCTCCTTGGAGAGGTTGAAGAGCTTACGTATTCTGCTCGCCCTCTTGGGACCAAGACGCCGGGGCACAGTTGTGTCTGTCAGCCCAGGAATATCCTTCTCACCTTTGAGAATGTAAATTTAAACATGGTAATTAATCCTGCATCATCTAATAAATAGCTGCTTCACTAGTGAACTTTGGTTTTAAGTTTAAAATGCATAAAAATTCAGAATGATACTAAATAATCTGTAAAGTTCAACAACAGCCCTAACCCCAGCTGCACTTTGCTGATTTTATCAGATTACTGGCAACAATAAAAATGACCCATTTTTAACTACAAGAAAGAAAATATTCAGAGGGAATTATTTTAAAATATGTTCACTTTGAAGCCAGGATTGCATTTACATTCTACAGAATTTCTCAGCCACCAGCAAGAAGGGTCCTTCCAGGTGCCTGCTGCTTGTCTCATCCAGACTCTTACCCTTTTTTACAATGACTAAATTCAGAACACTCAGGTTGGCATCAACGATGCAACCACGAACAGATTTGCGTTTTCTCTCTCCAGTTCTTCTGGGACGATAGCAGGAGTGGCCCTTGCTGAGCAGAAGGCGGACACGTCCATGGGTCAGAACACCTTGCTTCATGGGGAAGCCTTGTTTGTCATTGCCACCACTGATACGGACAACATATCCCTATGAAAAGGCAGAACACAATCCTCAGACACTCACATATTTTTACAGCTTCAAAAAGAACAATACACTGTCCCTAACAACAGGGCTTTCTGATCACAATTCAGGAAAAATTAGTTATTGCTAAAGCAAAACAATTTTTTTAACCAACACCACTCCAATGATTTTGGAATTTCACACAACTTCTGCATGCCAGTATTTACATTTACTGTTCAAGCTACATCAGACTGAATGTTGTCCAGTACTGTCTATCTGCTCTTTAACCCTAAACCTAGTAAAAACCTTTTATCTTCATGAACTGGAAATCTGCATACAACACAAGACAATCTGGAGAAGGTTTACCTAAAAAAAGTTTCCACTGCTTTCCTTATCAAGGTTGCAGTAGAAGACATCAACATATCCAAATTCACCTGTTTTGTCCGTATTAGCAGCCAACTATTCCAAACCTCTTTACCAGGCCCAACATGCTTTTCCCCCACATACAAGCAGCAGCTTAACCACAATAGAAGCAATTATGAGCTTGGTCAGTGAAGAATGCACCAGCAGTTCTATGGCACAGATTTAAGTTGCCCTGAATACCAATAGAGCACGCAAATGAAAGCTAAAAATGCTGCAAAGAGTAAGCACGAAACTGTTAGATAAAGTAGCAGAGCTGGCAAGTGTATCGCCAAATTCAGTGCATGTAATAAAGATAAGTTTGCAACATGACCTGCCAAATATATACTGCACAAACTCTTCAGTGTGACAACTGCATGCCATATAAATTTCCTACATGAAGCTACTCAAATACAATTCACATACCCCTCTACACAACATACCTTCCACTCCTCACCAAGAGAATCAGCTGCGACCTCTGTGGCCATCCGTTTCTCATAGAATGTTCTCAGCTTGCGCTCATCGTCCACTTCAATGAGCTTCTGGCAGCCAGTGGCTGGGAAAGAGATGTTGAGCTAACAGGGCAAAACCAAAAAAACTTATCAGATTTGGTTGAAACGTTTCATGAGCCGTTTTATCAGAAAAAAAGTATTTATCCGTAGGTTCCACCTTAGCATCTCCAAGTGAAAATTCTGCTTACAAGAAGGCTTAATGCTCCAAACTTGTCACCGTTACCGTGTTCCAAGGGCCAGGCAACTCTGTCCTTAGCCACAGTAGGCTGCGCTACTGTTTCAGTTACACAGAAAGTCGACCTTGCCAGAGCTGGAACTTGATCGCCTACCAGAACTGCAGTCAAGCAAGTCTAGGTGAGGAAAGCAGGGAAAAACGCAAGCCCTTCCTATCACAACCGCTTTTAAAAAGTGCATGACGCTTATCTTTGTGGGCCTCTTGTGCGTCCTGTGGGCAGGCAGAAAGGCCTGAGACCGGGGACGCCTTCTGGCGCCTCCTCCTCAAGCAGGCCCCGCTATGAGCGGAGGCTCCTATCTAGCGCACACGGTGCCTCGCTGCTAGGCCTTGTCGCCAGAAGCGCCGACTTCACACTCCATAAAAGCCTTCTGGGCAGAGTAACTTCTACTGGAACCTAGGGTCCCACGGCCCCGTGGCCGGAGAGGCACCACTGCGAGAACGAGATTCGCGCGGCCACCCCGCCGCCCAACAATCCGCTCCCATCCGCGCCACAGAGGATCTTCAGCTCCGTCCCCAGGGACCATGGCCACCCACCAGTAGCCCCGCATTCAGACCTACTGCCATTTGTGATAGGGAAGCCCGAATGTCGGTGGGCGCAGCCCCAAATCCCCGCGCTCCCCTACCTTCATCTTCTCCAAGCCGTTCCGCCGCAGGAAGAGGCCGCACTTCCGCCTGCAATCCGTACATATACATCTTCCAACTCTCGCGAGAACGGCTGTGCTAGTGCTCGGCGTGATCAGCGCTACCCAATGGCGAGAGAAGCCAGGGCGGAAGACCGAGAGTCGAGGGGGCGGAGAGTTGTTCTCTGGTGGCGGATGTGCTCATGCTGTGCTGGGTTCACTTCCGCGGCAGTGTCCGTGGCCGGTGCTGGGTGTCTCTCGTCGTTGTGCCGCTGGAGACGCTGAAGAAATCTGAACTCTTGAGCTAATGAAGCATGCATGTTCAGGGGTAAACTGTTCTTTGAAACGTCATACTGGAACGATTAAGGAACTTCTAATCAGGACGCCCTTGATAGTTGAAACATCCTGGACAAATACGTAAAACGGCTCCTAAATAACGTAGCCAGCTTTTTCGCTTGAAAATAGTGCGCTGGAATAACCTACCCTCATTTTGATGTTAAACCCCTACATTTACTAGGTAGAAGACCCCTGCCCGACATAAATCCCTCACCCCATGAGCGTGCAGAGTGAATTTAAGGGAACCTGGACTTTTAACGTGAAGCGAGCCCGAGACTAACCGAAGGGTAGTTAGCGTGTGTGAGTCTGGGGCGCAGCCGCTGTGTTTGACAGGTGTCTGGCGTGGGACCGTGCTTGATTTGTGGGAAACCACCGAGCACCTAGGCTTGCCCATCACTGAAATAAGCAATTTATTTTAATGCAAATAAAAGTCAGTGTGTCGCTCCACTGTGTGTGATGTTTGATTACTGCACACAAGTAAGTGAATCTACCTTTTTCGGCAATAGTTGTCGGCCACTTAGGTGGAACAGTCGTAACACCTTGCCCAGATAGCCAACAGTGGGCGATACTGCTCTGAAAGCTCCAGTGCACCCCGACCTGGTGATCACACTCCCTGAGTATTCTTCCCATCCGGAGCAGGTAAGTGACTCAAAGGTGTAACACATGAGAAAAAGGCATTTAATGGAATAATACTGGGGAATAAATGGTATTTGGTAAAGGCAACATAAGCATTGTGCTTACTAGCATTATGCATGCTTGGACACTGATGAATGGGGTGCATGAAAGCTTGGATAAGAAAGTTCTTTTTTGGCTGATAACACGGGAACAGAGCCATCAATGGAAGTTTGACTCTGTCCTCCATTAGAGTGGAGACCTTCTAATGAAAAGGAAGTTAAAGGAATATGGTAGACAATAGTGGCCACAGTATCAGTTGGAAAATGGTGGAAAAGTAGCCATAAAATGGATCTTTGAAACATAACATTGTATTTCAATTAATGCTGTTTTGCTGGGAAAATAAGAAATGGGGGGAGATTCTATCGACGATGGAGATTGGAGTCAATACGGCTGACCAACATTTGGGTCCAGGAGGGTTGGACCTACTTCAAACAGGAGCTCTTGAAGGCACAGGAACTGGCAGTTCCCATGTGCCGAAAGATGAGCCGGCGGGGAAGGCGACCGGCCTGGATGAGCAAGCAGCTCCTGGAGGATTTAAGGGAAAAAAAGAGGCTGTATCACCTTTGGAAGGAGGGGAAGGCTTCTCGAGGTATGTTCAAGGAAGTTGTTAGATTATGTAGGAAAAAAATTAGAGAGGCAAAGGCCCAGTTGGAACTGAAGCTGGACACCTCTGTCAAAGACAACAAAAAACATTTTTACAAATATATGACCACTAAAAAGAAGGGCAAGAAGAACCTGCACTCCTTATTGGACCTGGAAGGGAACACTGTGACTGAAGACAAGGAAAAGGCTGAGGTCCTGAACACCTTCTTTGCCTCAATTTTTAACAGCAAGGCAGGAGTTCAGGACAAGTGGCCTCCTGAGCTGAGTGATGGGGTCAGGGAGCAGTGTAATGCCCCAGAAATCCATGAGGAATTAGTTTGGGACCTGCTGAGCCACTTGGACACTCACAAGTCCATGGGACTGGATGGGATCCATCCTAGGGTGCTGAGAGAGCTGGCAGATGAGCTGGCCAAGCCGCTCTCCACCATTTTCTTCCAGTCCTGGCTCACCAGTGAGGTCCCAGGTGACTGGAAACTGGCCAGTGTGGTCCCCATCCACAAGAAGGGTTGGATGGAGGAACCTGGAAACTCCAGGCCAGTCAGTCTGACCTCAGTGCCAGGGACAGTGATGGAGCAGATTATCCTGGTGGCAATACCTGCGCACCTGAAGGATGGCCAAGGGTTCAGGTCCAGCCAACATGGATTTAGGAAGGGCAGGTCCTGCCTCTCCAACCTGATCTCCTTCTATGATCAGGTGACCCGTCTGGTGGATGTGGGGAGGCCTGTGGATGTGGTCTACCTGGACTTCAGCAAGGCCTTTGATACCGTCCCCCACAGCAAACTGCTGTCTAAGCTGTCAGCTCATGGCTAGGACTGCAACACTCTGTGCTGGGTTAGGAACTGGCTGGAGGGCCGAGCCCAGAGAGTGGTGGTGAATGGTGCCACATCCAGCTGGCAGCCAGTCACCAGTGGCGTCCCCCAGGGATCAGTCCTGGGCCCCATCCTCTTTAACATCTTCATTGATGATCTGGATGAGGGAGTTGAGTCAGTCATCAGCAAGTTTGCAGATGACACCAAGTTAGGAGCAGATGTTGGTCAGATGGGCAGAGTCCAACGGGATGGCATTCAACAAGTCCAAGTGCCAGGTGCTGCACTTTGGCCACGGCAACCCCATGCAGAGCTACAGGCTGGGGTCAGAGTGGCTGGAGAGCTGCCAAACAGAAAAGGACCTGGGGGTGCTGATTGACAGCTGCCTGAAAATGAGCCAGCAGTGTGCCCAGGTGGCCAAGAAGGCCAATGGCATCCTGGCCTGCATTAGGAATAGTGTGGCCAGCAGAAGCAGGGAAGTCATTGTGCCCCTGTACTCTGCTTTGGTTAGGCTGCACCTTGAGTACTGTGTCCAGTTCTGGGCCTCTCAGTTTAGGAAGGACATCGAAACACTTGAATGTGTCCAGAGAAGGGCAACAAGGCTGGTGAGAGGCCTTGAACACAAGCCCTATGAGGAGAGGCTGAGGGAGCTGGGATTGTTTAGCCTGGAGAAGCGGAGGCTCAGGGGTGACCTCATTGCCCTCTACAACTACCTGAAAGGTGGTTGTAGCCAGGAAGGGGTTGGCCTCTTCTCCCAGGCAACCAGCACCAGAACAAGGGGACACAGTCTCAATCTGTGCCAGGGGAGTTTAAGACTCGAGGTGAGGAGAAAGTTCTTCACTGAGCGAGTCATTCGCCATTGGAATGGGCTGCCCAGGGAGGTGGTGGAGTCACCATCCCTGGAGGTGTTCAAGAGGAGATTGGACGTGGCACTTGGTGCCATGGCCTAGTCATGAGGTCTGTGGTGACAGGTTGGACTCAATGATCCTCGAGGTCTCTTCCAACATTAATTATACTGTGATACTGTGATCAAGTATTGTTCCTTTATTGTTCCAGTATTGCAGGCCTATGGTGCAGGCATATGGTGCGATTATAGCACATAAAGTAAAGCATAGAAGAAGTAGGGAAAGGAAAGGCAGAAGTGCGCAGCAAGGGAACTTCTACAACTTACATAAACTCAGAGAGCCTTGTTGGCATAGCTTCATTAGTTCCCTCTGAGTGACCACACATCGCACTATTACAGATTATTGGTCCAACTACTAGTGACACGCGAGGTTTGTTGATGCAGGTGCATGTCCTGTTGTTCCAAGATAACTTTCTGTGTTTATAGCTACCAGTGTCCTGTTTTAGTTACATGCTGCAGGCACAGCACTGTTTTGCTGCACTGCTAGCTGGCTCTGCACTTATGCTGAGCATGGCCTACCCATGTCAGGCCCTAGGCCTGCACTGCCAGATTGCTCACACTGCTCGTCGCTGGCATTGCCAGAAGATTCAATATGTAGATTTGTGTTTTGCATTCAGAACCAACTGGGATGTTTGTTATGTTGCAGGTGGGATCCCAGTGTCTGCCTATCTCAGAGACTCAGAACTCTTGCTGAAACTCTTGGGAAAAAAATAGTATTTCTGTCTTTCCAGTGTCCCAGTAAGGACTTGCATGGAGACAGGTTTGTAAAGTCAAAATTACAAGCACAAAGGTTCTGACAGGCAATGAGCAAAGGGCCAAAACTTGCTAGAAGCTGATAAATATCAGCTAGACATTTTGCAGGCATTAAATGGTACTTTCAGCCTTTCAGGCCCAGAAACTTCTACACTTCTTTTGGGTTGCTTGGAGGACTTTGCCCTCCCTCTAACTATGAAATTGACCACACTGCACCCTCAACAGGGTATACATGGAATCCTGCTATGGAGAGAGTGTGCCTCCACACAGTAGTGAGCCTGGCACTTAGATCCTCTCCCCTTAGACTGGGACCTCATCTAATTCACTCTTCTCCTTTCGGTAAGTGTATGTATTTTTGGTACGCATAGGGAGATTTTTCCCTTTCTGGTTCACCTCTTAGACAGATTACCTGGTTGTGCAGCAGTATATTCCCAGCTGACATCAGAAGCTGTACTCTGATTGTGTCAGAAGGAGAGCAGAGTAACTGCAGTAACTCCAAAGTTTTCAGGTGACTGTTTGCAACAGTTGTATGAAGTAAGGCAAGAAGATTGTATGAGGTAGTTAAAAAATAGACAGGTTTGAATTCAAAGGATGCTAGCAATAAGAAACTGTTTAATATGTTGTTTATTGTTCAGTCAGTGTCAGGCAACTATAAAAGGTAGATGAAGCAGACCAGATGACAACTTCACAATTAGTATCAACTGCATATAAGCTATATCATAGAATGGTAGGTGTTGGAAGGAACCTCAAGTCCTTGAGGAATCTTGAAAACTCGAGAGACTCAAAGATCATTGAATCCAGCTGCCCTGCCAAAGCAGGATCACCTCAGGCATGGCGCACAGGAACACATCCAGATCTTGAAAGGCTCTAGAGAAAGTATCATAGAATCATAGAATGGTCTGGGTTGGAAAGGATCTCCAAAGGTCATCTAGTCAAACACCTACTGCAGTCAGCAGGGACATCCTCAACTAGACCAAGTTGCCCAGAGCCCTGTCAAGCGTGGAGAAGAGGAGTGTTAGGGGGATACCTTATTGCTGTCTACAACTACCTGAAAAGTGGTTGTAGCCAAGAGGGGGTTGGTCTCTTCTCCCAGGCAACCAGCACCAGAACAAGAGGACACAGTCTCAAGCTGCGCCAGGGGAAGTTTAGGCTCGAGGTGAGAAAGTTCTTCACAGAGAGAGTTGTTTGCCATTGGAATGGGCTGCCCAGGGATGTGGTGGAGTCACCGTCCCTGGAGGTATTCAGGAGGGGATCAGACGTGGCGCTTGGTGCCATGGTTTAGTCATGGGGTCTGTGGTGACAGGTTGGACTTGATGATCTTTGAGGTCTCTTCCAACCTTGGTGATTCTGTGAAGCCTCACCTTGTGGACAGCCCTTTGGTTTCATCCTTCATTGGCTTTTCCCAACCCCTTCAGTAGGAAACAACATCCTTACAGATGGGAATAGAGAGGTTTGGGGAGAAATTATGACTGTGCTTGTCCCAAGAAAGGTTGGACCAGATGATCCTTGAGGTCCCTTCCAACCTGTGTTCAAGGATTCTATGATTCTATATCCAGGGATGGGGCCCCAATCATCTCCCTGGGCAACCTGTTCCAGTCTTCCACCACCCTCATAGTAATGAACCTGTTCCTAACATCCAATCTGCTGTTCTGTAGTTTGAAGCCACTGCCCCTTGTCCTATCACGACAGGTCTTTGTAAACAGTCTCTTTCCACAATCTCTCTGGGCAGCCTGATCCAGTGTTCCATCACCCTTACAATAAAGAAGATTTTCCCTGATGTTCAGGTGTAACTTCCTTTGTTCCAGTTTGTATCCACTGCCCCTTGTCACATCATAGAACACCATTGAAAAGAGACTGGCACCTTCTTCTTGACACCCACCCTTCAGATATTTATAAACATTAATGTCCTCTCAGTCTTTCCTCGTAAGACAGGTGTCCCAGTCCCTCAATCATCCTCTAGGCCTCTGTTGGGCACTTGCTAGTATACACCCTGTCGCACTTGAACTGGGGAGCCCAGAACAGACTGACAGATTGAATTGGGTTGGAAGGGACCCTCAAACATCTTCTCCAATGCCCCTGCAATGAGCAGGGACACCTCCAACTAGATCAGACTGCCCAGGGCCACAATCAGTGTCTTGAATATCTCCAGGGATGGGACCTCAACCGCATTGCTGGGCAGCCTATTCCAGTGTTTTACCACTCTCGTTGTAAAGAACATCCTCCTTATATCACAGAATCACCAAGGTTGGAAGAGACCTCAAAGATCATCAAGTCCAACCTGTCACCACAGACCTCATGACTAAACCATGGCACCAAGTGCCACGTCCAATCCCCTCTTGTCTACCCTAAATCTCCCTGCTCCAATTTAAAACCATTGCCCCTTGTCCTATCACTGTAAGCCCTTCTAAGCAGTCCTTCCTCAGCCCTCTGGTAGATCCCCTGCAGATATTGACATGTACGTATAAGTTCTCCCCAGAGCCTTCTCTTTTCCAGGCTGAACAGCCCCAATTCTTTCATCCCGTCTTCATAGGAGAGGCATTCCAGCCTTCTGATCATCTTGGTGGCCCTCCTCTGGACCTGCTCCAGCAGGCCCATGTCTCTCTTGTGTTGGGGGCCTCAGAGGTGGGCACCGTACTCCAGGTTAGATCTCACTAGAGCAGACTAGAGGGGCAGAATCACCTCTCAGCTTGCTGGCCACACTTCTTTTGATGCAAACCAGGATCTGATTTGCCTTCTGGGCTGCAAGTGAGTGTTGTTGGCTTGTGTCCAGCTTCTTGTCCACCAGTACCCCCTTCCTGCAGGGCTACTCTCAATATAATCATTTCCCAGCCTGTATTGATATCAAGGGTTACCCTGACCTAGGTGCAGGACCTTGCACTTTGGATCATTGAATCTAATGAGATTCTCCTCAGCCCACCTTTCCAGCCTGTCCAGGTCCCCCAGGATGGCATACCGTCTTGTCAACTGCACCACTCAGTTTAGTATCATCTGTAGACTTTCTGAGGGTCCATACAGTCCTGTTGTCTGTTTCATTGATGAAGATACTCAAGAGCACTAGTCCCAATACAGGCCACTTGCCACTCATCTCTATCTGGACATCAAGCTATTTTAGACTACCCTTTGGATGCAATCATCCAGCCAATATTTTATCCACTGGACAGCCTACCCATCAAATCTATATCTTTCCATCTTAGAAAGATGATGTGGGGACTCTGTCAAAGGCTTTAGGAATGTCCAGATAGATGACATCTGTTGGTCTTCCCTTGTCCACTGATGTAGTTACATCATCATAGAAAGCCACTAAGTTGGTCAGGCAGGACTTGCCTTTGGTGAAGCCATGCTGGCTATCTTGAAGCACCTCTCTGTTCTCCTTGTGTTTCAGTATAGCTTCCAGGAGGATCTGTTCCGTGATCTTACCAGGCACAGATGTGAGGCTGGTAATTTCCAGGCTCCTCTTTTTCAGCCTTTTTAAATATGGGTGCTATGTTTCCCTTCTTCCAGTCTCCAGAACCTTCATCTGACTGCCAGGACTTTTCAAATATGGGGAGTGGCTTTTCAACTACATCAGCCAATTCCTTCAGAACTCTGGGATGCATCTCATCAGGTCCCATAGCTTTATGTATGTTGAGGTCCCTCAGGTGATCCTGGACTTGATCTTCCTTTATGCTGGGAGGCACTTCACCCCACTGGTCTGCACTTAGTGGGTCCATTGACTCAGGAGGGGGATGGAGCAAGACTGCCAGTGAAGATTGAGGCAAAAGTATTACTGAGTACGTCATCCTTCATATGTTGACACCAGCTCTCCATTCTCAGTCCTCAGGGAATGCTTTCTTTAACCTTCCTCTGCTAGTTGATGTACCTGTAGAAGCTCTTCTGGTAATCCTTTGCATCCCTTGCCAGGTTCAGCTGTAGCTGTGTGTGGTGAAGAGGTTATTAAATTTATTAATATGAAATATGAGTTATGAAAATATTATTTTTATTAATTATCAAACTATTAATAACCGATAAATCACCAACTTATATACATGTTCTAGTGCACGTTCATGAAATAGATTCCACAAGTGGCTTACTGTTATGATTAGAACTTAATTGAACTATAGTTTCATAGTTTCATAGTTTCATAGTTTCATACAGGGTTGGAAGGGACCACAAGGATCATCTAGTTCCAACCCCCCTGCCATGGGCAGGGAAACCCCACACTAGATCAGGCTGGACAGAGCCTCATCCAGCCTGGTCTTAAACACCCCCAGGGACGGGGCCTCGACCACCTCCTGGACAACCCATTCCAGGGTCTCACCACTCTCATGGTGAAGAACCTCCTCCTCACATCTAGCCTGAATCTCCCCACCTCCAGCTTCATTCCATTCGCCCTAGTCCTATCACTACCTGACATCCTGAGAAGTCCTTCCCCAGCCTTCCTGTAGGCCCCCTTCAGATACTGGAAGGCCACAATTAGGTCACCTCGGAGCCTTCTCTTCTGCAGACTCAACAGCCCCAACTCCTTCAGTCTGTCCTCATAGGAGAGGTGCTCCAGCCCTCTGATCATCCTCGTGGCCCTTCTCTGGACACGTTCCAGCACCTCCACATCCCTCTTGTAATAGGGACTCCAGAACTGGACACAGTACTCCAGGTGGGGTCTCACCAGGGCTGAGTAGAGGGGGAGGATCACCTCCTCGACCTGCTAGCCACACTTCTCCTGATGCAGCCCAGGATCTGATTGGCCTTGCGGGCTGCAAGTGCACATTGAGAGCTCATGTTGAGCTTTTTGTCCACCAGTACCCCCAAGTCTCTCTCCTCAGGGCTACTTTCCAGCCAGTCACTGCCCAGCCTGGATTTGTGCCTGGGATTGCCTCGAACCAGATGCAGGACCCTGCACTTGCTCTTATTGAACTTCATGAGGTTGGCTTGTGCCCACCTCTCCAGCCTGTCCAGGTCCCTCTGGATGGCCTCCCTTCCCTCCAGCGTGTCTGCTGCACCACACAGCTTGGTGTCATCAGCAAACTTGCTGAGGGTGCACTCAATGCCACTGTCCATGTCACCCACAAAGATGTTGAACAAGACAGGTCCCAGGACTGATCCCTGAGGGACTCCGCTTGTCACTGGCCTCCACTGGGACATGGACCCATTGACAGCCACTCTTTGGGTGCAGCCATCAAACCAGTTCCTTATCCATCTTGTGGTCCACCCATCAAACCCATGTTTCACCAGTTTGGAGACCAGGATGTGGTGCGGGACAGTGTTGAAGGTTTTGCTCAGGTCCAGGTAAATGACATCAGTTGCTCGCCCCTCATCTATTAATGTTGTCACCTGCTCATAGAAAGCCACCAGGTTGGTCAGGCAGGATTTGCCCTTGGCAAAGCCATGCTGACTGTTCCCAATCACCTCCTCACTATTCTTTTGAGCGAGTAGTGACTCCAGGAGGATCTGCTCCATGATCTTTCCAGGCACAGAGGTGAGACTGACTGGCCTGTAGTTCCCTGGCTCCTCCTTCTTACCCTTTTTGAAGATGGGGGCAATGTTTCCCCTTTTCCAGTCCGTGGGGACTTCCCCAGATTGCCATGACTTTTGGAATATAATAGAGAGGGGTTTAGCAACCTCATCTGCCAGTTCTCTCAGCACCCGTGGGTGTATCCTGTCGGGTCCCATGGACTTGAACACTTTCAGGTTCTTCAGATGATCACCAACCTGATCTGCACTTACAATGGGCAGTTCTTCCTCCCCGTCCAGCTGTCCTGGGTCCCTCTTCCCTCCAGGGCTTTGTCCCACGACACTTTGGCTAGCAGATCCCTGAAGCGATCAAAATCTGCACGCCTAAAGTCTAGGGTCGTGAGCTTGGAATACTTCCTCCTGATTGCCCTGAGTATGTTAAATTCAACTGCTTCATGGTCACTGCAGCCAAGGCCGTCTCTGAGCCTCACATTGCTTACCAGCCCTTCCCTGTTGGTGAGAACAAGGTCCAGCATAGCACCATTTCTTGTTGGTTCCTCTACCATTTGGAGGAGGAAGTTGTCTTCTATGCAGTCCAGGAACATCCTGGATTGCTGGTGCCTTGCTGTGTTGTCCCTCCAGCAGATGTCTGGGTGGTTGAAATCACCCATGAGGACCAGGGCTTGTGACCTGGAAGCCGCTTCTATTTGCCTATGGAGGGCCTCATCTGCTTGGATCTGCTGGTCAGGTGGCCTGTAGGAGACCCCCACAGTAATATCTCCTTCCCTGTCCTGCCTTTAATTTTAACCCATACACTCTCAACCTGCTCATCATCCCTCCCCAGCTGGAGCTCCACTGATTCCAACTGGCTAATGACATAGAGGGCAACACCTCCTCCTCTCCTTCCCTGCCTATCCTTCCTAAAGAGTTTATATCCATATATGCCTACATCCCAGTCATGGGATTCATCCCACCAAGTTTCAGTAACAGCCACTATGTCGTGGCATCCCAGCAGCACAGTGGCCCTTAACTCATCCTGTTTGTTGCCCAAGCTGCGCGCATTCGCATAGAAGCACTTCAGCTGGGCTGGCCCTGTCCTCCTCTTGTGCCAATTCCCTCGGTTTCCACAGAATGTCCTGGTGGATCATTCGTGGCTTGCCTCAGGGCAGCAAGTTGAGAGTCCTTACCATCTCTCCTTCTCTCTACTGCTGGTGAGCTGCCCTCTGTTTGTCACCAGCCAGCAGGAGACTATTAACCCCTTCCCCCTTCAAATCTAGTTTAAAGCCCTATCAATGAGGCCTGCCAATTCCTGCCCCAGGATTCTTATCCCCCTCTGGGACAAGTGTGTCCCATGAGTTGTTTTCAGCTCAGGTGCCTTGAAAACCAATCCATGATTGTGGAACCCAAAGCCCTGTCGATGGCACCAGCCCCTGAGCCATGAATTGATCTGTCGGCCCTTCCTCAGTGTGTCCTCATCCATTGCTGACGTTAGAGGGATGGCTGAGAACACGACTTGAGCCCCTGATCCCTTTAGCATATGCCCTAAAGTTCTGAAGTCTTTTTTAATAGATTGTGAGCCTCTCATTGTTACATCGTCACTGCCCACCTGAAAGACCAGCAGTGGGTAGTAGTCTGAAGGACTCACGAGGTTGGGAATTCTGTCTACAACGTCTTTAACTTGGGCACCAGGGAGGCAGCTGACCGCTCTATGAAATTGGTCTGGTCTGCATATTGGGCCCTCTGTTCCCCTCAGCAGGGAGTCTCCTATGACGATGACCCTGCGAGGTTTCTTTTCTGGGTAAGTTTTGATGGCTGGCCTGAGGCAACCTGTCATTGGTACAGCTTCTGACCTTCTTGAGTCCTCAGCCTCCCCAATGACCTGTTCCTCCTGCAGAGCCTCATACCTGTTCTGTAACTGCACTGGAGGCAGCGCGCTGCTCACAGGAGCAGACTTCCTTTGTTTGCACTTCTTCCGTTGGGCAGAGACCTGTTCCCACTGGCCCTGCTCACGTGGGTTACTACAGGGAGGTTGAGAATCTTGCTTCTGGGGAGGTATCAAACTCCCTGTTCCCCTAAGTGTTTCCCCCTGTTCTGGTTTAGAATAGATTACGTTATGGGAATCGTCAATTTTCTGCTCACCATCTCTTCTAGCTCTTAGCCTTTCCACCTCTTCTTTTAGTTTGACCACCATGCTCATCAGATCACTGACCTGCTCACACCTGAAACAGCTGCTCCCTCCAGCCTCCATATCTATAGACCCTTTCTATATTTACATAACAAAGGGTGCAGTTCGTCCGCTTGGCCACTAGATGGCGACTCGGCGGGACGTGGGCGGCTCCTGGCTATACACAGCAATATTACAATCTTTCTATGCTTCAGCACTTACTCTGCTAGATGCAGATACTTTGAACTGAGTGCTAGTGGATGGAAAACACGTGGAAGATATTTGATTCCCTCCAGACAACAGGGATCAGTCCTGGTCGGGGTCAGCCCGTGGGGTCGGCCCTCCAAGTCGGCTCGCACAGCAAGGCGGGACGACGGTGGCCGGTAGGTGGGCTCGGACGACGCGGCAACAGGCGAAGCTACGGGGGTTGGCCCAACCACGGCGGTTCTCGGGGCTGATGCAAACAGCCTCGGGAGAGAATGCGGCTGCGTTAGGTGGCGGATTCTCATTTACTGAGCTTAAAGGAGCAGCAGGACTCTCGGAGTGGTCCTGGGTTCAGTGCAGTATAGGCACAAACAATGCCTTAGTCTTCCCTGAGGTTCACAGGGCTCAGAGCGGCACACAGCGGCTCCTCTCCCGCTACGGCAGAGCTAGGCATACATGGACTCAGTATCGATCAAGTCCCTTCTCCCCGGCAACTGGGCAGATCTTACCCTCGCGGGTCGGTCCAGTCCTCCAGTGGCACGGTGGGCTCTCCCGGTCGGTACGACTGGCTGTAGCGACGCTGGGCTCCTCAGCGCCACTAAGGTCCTCCCTTGATGCTTCTCACGATGCAGAGGCTTTCAGTATGCATGCATGTATAACAGAAGCTAACAACAATAAGCTCAATGGCAAAGGCTGCAGCTCGAGAGTTACTCTCTCGAGCAAGCACAGAGGCAAAGTGAATGAGGGGGCAACTTGTTTACCAACTGGAGTGATACTTATAGATTCCTTGAGGCTGGGCTTGACCGATGGGCACTCTCATAAACAACTGGCTTCAGCCTATAGAAAGCGTGAAGCTAGAATTATGCCCATACTTGGTGTCAGCACGAGCACTGCATGTGCTGGGTGCGTGCTGGCCTGGCTAATGCCTTGGCTTTTGTCTTCCTCCTGGAGGAGGGGAACTTGTCCACATGCTGGGACAAGATTCAGTATCTGAGCATAATGTGCCTTCACCACACTGTGCCTTAGCCTTCCTGAGTTATCTCTACACAATCGAGCGGTGTTCCTATACTCCTCCTGTGTTACCTGTCCCTGCTTCCACTCTCTGCAGTTTCTTCTTGCTCTTTATTTTGGCCAGTAGGTCTCTATTCAGCCATGCTGATCTCTTCCTTTCCCTGCCTGATTTCTTCCACCTGGGGACTGAGAGGTCTTGTACTCTAATGATAATGTCCTCAAAGATCTGCCAGGTGTGCTCTGCTCCCCTGTCCTTGAGGATCTTTTCCCATGGGGCCTTATTAACTTCCTAAGGAGATAGAACTTTGCCTTCCTAAAAATAAGAGTCCTGACTGCTTCTTGCCTGTCCCATATCCCTTAGGATTGCAGACTCCACCAGTGCGTGACCACTGCAACCTGGGCTGCCCCCAGTCTTGGCATTAGTGATGCTTGCATTTATGAGCATCAGATCCAGTATTGACTGCATTCCCTTGGGAGAGGGTTATCTGTTTCCTGGCTCAGAAAGTTATCAACAAGACAATGCAGGAGTCTCCTTGATTGCTTACAGCTTGCCATGCTATTCTTCCAGCAGATATCAGGGTAGTTGAAGTCCCCCAGCAGGACAAGAGTCTGCAATCATGAAGCCTCCTCTAGCTGGAGTAAGAAGGCTTTGTCAGTGTGATCCCCTTGATCACGTGGCCACAAAGTTCCCGTTGTTGCCCTTATCTCTAATTCTTACCCATAAGCTCTCAACCTGTTCATGGCAATTCTTCAAGGACAGTTCTTTACACTCTCCATTTCATGACATAGAGGGCACCCCTCCTTCCTTACATATCCCTTCTGAACAGTCTATAGCCATCTGTAGCCACACTCCAACCAGAGGATTCATCCCATCAAGTCTCAGTGATAGCTGTCAGGTCACACTTTCCTAGCTGCACAGTAGCTTCCATCTCCTCTTGTTTGTTGCCCATGCTGTGTGTGTTTGTGTAGAGGTACTTCAGCTGGGCAGTTGGCTGCATTGCTTTCTTAGCAGAGCTCCCCTTGATTTCCTTGAGGTATTTCATGGGAGTTTCCTTGCTGGCTTCTATTGTCTCAGGAGCCCACAGAAAGTCAATCCTCTGCTTGTTGCAAGCAGGACTGATTTCTTCTTTCTTCCCCTTCACATCCCTATTCCCACCAAATCCAATTTCAAGCTCTTCCTGTAAGTGTTGCTAATCCTTGTCCCAGGATCCTTTTCCCCCTTTGGCACAAATTAACCCCATCTGTTGCTAGCAGGCCTGATATCATACAGACCAATCCATGGTCAAAGAACCCAAAGTTCTGCCAGGCTCTAAGCCAAGAACTTCTCTGATGTCTTTTGTTGTCAAAGCCCTCATCACTCCTTAAAATTGGTGGGATAGATTAGAACACTGCTTTGCACTCCTGATCCCTTGGCCAGCTGTGCCAGAGTCCTGAAGTCTCACTTGGATTTTGTGATTTAAGTTAATCACTTGAATTGGACACAATAGTCCAGCTGTGATCTCAACAGGGCAGAGTAAAGGGGAAGGAGAACCTCCTTTGACCTGCTGGCCACACTCATCTCAATGAAGATACCATTTGCTTTCTTGGCCACAAGGGCACATTTCTGTCCCTTGGTGTAATATGTGGGTTGAAAATTCTTCCCCAACATTAAAATTGCCAGAGCAGCTGTTGATTAATAAACAGCGCAAAGATTCCCCTGGTCAAAGACCAGGGAAAGCTATTAGCTCCTCCCTCCCAGCCCTGTCCCCACTCCCCTGTACATAAAAGGGACAAGAGACAGGAGAAGAAAGACATTAGACTTAGCCAAAACAATGCAGCCAAGCTCAAGCCGAAGCGAGTTAGTATCTCCCAGAGCCAAGAAGTGAGAGGAGAGATTGTTTTGGTACAATTATTTTAAGTCCTTTGTCTCTTCCAATGGGATAGTTTAGAACTATCATTATTTTCCTTTTTTATACCCAATAGTGATCTATTTATATTTTACCACTTTCTGTTCAAGATCTGTGAAAAATTTTTAAAGGCATAGTGTGGTGGGTTGAAGTTTCCCATTCACATTAACTAATCATGACTAACTCAGTAGGAAGCAAATGGAAGCTGTATTTACAAAGCAAAAACTACACTCTATAGTGGAATGCGATGAATATGTACAAAATATATGGTATGTACTGTATTATACAGGTACTTACAATCAGAAAATAGCATGGAAACCCCCCTGTATCCCCTCTGGGTTCCCCAGAGAGCAGAGAAGCTACTCCACTCTCCCCTCCCCCTCCGACCTCCTGCAACAGAAGAGGAACCAAGAAGAAGGAATGTTAGTTCAAGGAAGCAATGTTAGTGTTCTTATCTTTCTCAAGGCCAGCCAGAAGTGATTATTGTCTCCCCAGCAGAACAGCCAGACCAGAGAAGACAAGAAAAAGAATGGGAATGGAAGTGAAATGTGAAAGATTGTTAGGGTACATCTACATCTATCTCACACATTTCATCCAATGAACTTGTTTAGAATAATCTTTTGTTTTCCTTTTTACACCCAATAGTGAATAATTTATATTTTTCTACTTTTCTGCTCAAAATCTGCAGCTAAATTTTAAAGGCATAGCATAAAACTGCCACAGCATAGCCTAAAACTACCACATTTGGATAAATTATTGTCCACCAGGACTGCAAGGTCCTTTTGTATGGAGATGCTTTCCAGCAGGTCAACTCAATATCTGCACTGGTGTATGTGGTAGTTTGGCCCTGGTTAGGGGCCAGATGCCCAACAAAGCTGCTCTATCACTCCCCTCCTTAGATGGTCAGGGAAGAGGGAAGCTATAGCAAAGGCTCATAAGATAGAAACTATTTAACAGGATGCAAAGCCAAAACAAAGGCCACACGCAGAAGCAAGAGCAAAGTTCTTACTCTCTACATCCCATCAGCAGATGATGTTCAATAACTCCCAATAAGCAGGGCTTCAATATGCATAAAGGGTGCTCAGGAGGATAGATGCCATTAATGAATGTCCCCACACTTCTTTCACTTAGGTTTCATATCTGAGCTGACATCGTATGGTGTGGAAAACCCCTTTAGTCAGTTTGGGTCAGCTGGCCTGGCTGTGTCCCCTCCCAAGGTCATGCCCATCCCTCAGCCTACTGTTAGCAGGGAAATGCTGGAAAAGTACAGTCTGGGTGCTTGGCTCAGCAGTAGCCAAAGCAGTGCTGTATTATCAACACCCAGCTACATCACTGCAAAACAAAGCACTACAAAAGATGCTCTGGGGAGAATTAACTCCAGCTCAGCCAAATCCAATACCGTGCATGGTGTTTTTCCTCCCCAGGTGCAGGACTCTACACTTATCCTTGCTGAATTTCATTTTGTTGTCCTTTGCCCAGCTCTCCAGCCTGTCCAGATCTCACTGAAAGGCCACATGACCTTCAGTGTATCAGCCAATCCTCCTACTTTTGTATCATCTGCAAATGCTCTATCTCCTCATTCAGGTCATTGATGAAGATGTTGAATAATACTAGACCCAGTACCAACCCCTTGGGAAAACCACTTGTTACAGGTGCCCAACTGTAATTTGCACCATTGATCACAACCCCCTGAACTCTGTTGTTTAGCCAGTTCTCAATTCATCTCACCTTCCACCCTTGCAAGCCACACTTCCTGAGCCTGCCAGCAAGGATGTTATGAGAGACAGTGTCAAAAGCCTTGCCAAAGTCAAGGTGGACAACATCCATTGCTTTCCCTTTATCAATCCATTCAGTCACACCATCTGTCACATTCATGAAACATGATTTTCCCTTGGTAAATCCATGATGGTTGCTCCTGATAACCTTTTCTTCCATGTGCTTAGAGATGATCTCCAGAATGAGCTGCTCCATCACATTTCCATTGATGGAGGTGAGGCTGCCTGGTCTATAGTTTCCTGGATCTTACTTCTTGCTTTTTTGAAGACTGGGGTGACAATGGCTTTCTTCCAGTCCTCTGGCACTTCTCCCATTCTCCATGATCTTTTGAAAATGATGGAGGGCACCAGGCTCTGTGGACTTGTGTGTGTTCAGTTTGCCCAGTTATCTCTAACCCAATCCTCATTGACCAATGAATAGTCTTCCAGCCATCAGGCTTTCTCTCTTACTTACAGGGTCTGGAATTTCTGAGGGCTGGCCTTAACAGTAAAGCCTGAAGCAAAGATGGCATTCAGTAACTCTACCTTTTCTGCATCCTGTTACCAGGGCTCCCACCTTATCTAGCAGTAGGCCCACATTATCCCAATTCTTCTTTTTTCCACTGATGTATATAGAATAGAATAGAATAGAATAGAATAGAATAGAATAGAATAGAATAGAATAGAATAGAATAGAATAGAATAGAATTAACCAGGTTGGAAAAGACCTTCAATGTCATCGTGTCCAACCTATCATCCAACATTATCTAATCAACTAAACCATTGCATCAAGCACGCCATCCAGTCTCTTCCTAAACACCTCCAGTGATGGTGACTCCACCACTTCCCTGGGTGGCCCATTCCAATAGCCAATCAGTTTTTCTATGAAGAACTTCATAACATCCAGCCTAAACCTCCCCTGGCACAGCTTGAGACTGTGTCATCTTGTTCTGGTGCTGGTTGCCTGGGAGAAGAGACCAACCACCACCTGGCTACAACCTCCTTTCAGGCAGTAGCAAGGTCTCCTCTGAGCCTTCTCTTCTCCAGGCTAAGCAACTGCAGCTCCTTCAGCAAGTCCTCATAGGGCTTGTGTTCCAAACCTCTCACCAGCTTTGTTGCCCTTCTCTGGATTCTCTCTAGTTCCATGGCATCTACTGCCTCCCTGATGTACAAGGCCACCACTCCACCCCTTCTCCCTCTTCTGTCTCTCCTGAAGAGCCTGTAGCCATCAATTACAGTGCTCCAGTCATGAGTCGTCCCACCATGTTTCTGTGATGGCAACTACATCATAACTTTCCTGCTGTAACAAGGCTTTCACCTCCTCTTGTTTGTTACCCATGCTTCATGCATTAGTGTCCATGCACTTCAGCTGGACTCCTGGTTTCACCCCTGACTCCAGCTTACCACCCCCAGACTCCTGTCTGGGGGGACTGGTTTCAGCCTCTTCCCCCTTCAAATCTAGTTTAAAGCCCTGCCAATGAGACCTGCAAATTCCCTTCCTAGAGCCTTTTTCCTTTTGGGGGATAGCCCATTCTGATGCACTAAGATCTTTCTCCCCCTCTGAGAAGGATGTACTCCATCTGTTGCTAGCTGACCTGGTGCCACAGAAAGTTCCCCAAGATCAAAAAAAGCAAAATTCTTTTGGTAGCACCAAAGCCTTTCTTGTTCTCTTTTACTTCCTTAGCCAGATTTAATTCTAAGAGAGCTTTGGCCTTCCGTGTTGCATTCCTACCTGCCCTGATGCCAGATGTTCCTATAATTCTCCCAAGTGTCCTGTCCCTTTTTCCACATACTGAAAACTTCTTTCTTCCACATGACTTCTTTTTCAGCAGCTACTTGCTCATCCATACAGGTTTCATGCTTCCTCTACTGGATTTTTCAGTCAAAGAAATGCACGTATCTTGAGCTTGGGGGAAGTGATGTTTGAATTTTAACCATCTGTCTTGGCCCCTGTGGTGGTTTTAGCCTATGCCTTTAAAATTTAGTTCCATATTTTGAGAAAAAAGTAGAAAAATATAGAAAAATATAAATAAATCACTATTGGGTATGTAAAGGAGAACTAAAGATTAGTCTAAATAAATTAATTGAAGGGATATCTGCCATAAAATGGGCTGTACCGAAACAATTCTCTCATTTGATCTCACTGCTTGCTTTGCTTGGGAGAGATTAACCTGGCTGTCAGCTGACCATGTCAGCTGCATTTTTTAGTTAAGTCAGCTGCGTTGTTTAGTTAAGTCTCACCCACTGCTTTCTCTCTGCTCCTTTCTCTCTTTTGGGACATGGAGGCGGGGGGCAGTGGAACAGCTTTCCTGGTCTCTGACCAAATGGTTTTCATGTTGTTTGCTAATTGTAAATATCTGTATAATATTGTAAATACAGTATATTTTGTATATATTCATTACATTCCATCCTACAGTGTAGTTTTTGTTTGTAAATATGTCTTCCATTTGCTTCTAACTGAGTTGGTCTGGCAAAGGTAATGCTGGGGGGGAACTTCAACCCAGCAAAGCCCACCACTGCCTTCCAGAGTTTTGACCCACAGGATTCCTCCAAATAGGTCTTTGAAGAGGAAAAAGTTAGCCCTCCTGAAGTCCAGAGGTGCAATCCTACTTGTTTCCCTGCTTCTTCTTCATAGGCTAAGAAACTCTACTATGTCATGGTTGCTGTTGCTAAGGCTGCTCCCAACCATCACATCCCCAGTCAGACCTTCTTTGTTCATTAATACAAGGTCCAGCAATGCACATCTTCTTGTTGGCTTCTCCACTACTTGTCCCAGGAAGGTATCATCAATGCATTGCAAGAGCTTTTTGGACTGAGTATCTGAGGCAAGTAAGTGGGAATAAGGTGAGAAATTAATAATATATTATTTATTTATTAATTTGACTCCACCTCCCACATAACATGATACGAAGGTTATAAAGGTTCAGTAGTTCAGTTGAGGGTTACCGTCACAATAGGAATGGTTATAGGTAGTTTGAGAATAGTATTTGAAAAAGATAGATCCAAAAGCAGTAACATTACTCAAATTACAAAAGGAAGGAACTTCCTGGGGACTTTAACAATATATAAAAGACTTGCAATGCTGTTTGCTGATTGTGGGAATTTCTCTTTTCATCCCTTTTTGTGGGAAAATCCTCCTGAACTGCTATAGGACATCGAAACACTTGAGCGTGTCCAGAGAAGGGCAACAAGGCTGGTGAGAGGCCTTGAACACAAGCCCTATGAGGAGAGGCTGAGGGAGCTGGGATTGTTTAGCCTGGAGAAGAGGAGGCTCAGGGGTGACCTCATTGCCCTCTACAACTACCTGAAAGGTGGTTGTAGCCAGGAAGGGGTTGGTCTCTTTTCCCAGGCAACTAGCACCAGAACAAGGGGACACAGTCTCAAGCTGTGCCAGGGGAGGTTTAGGCTCGAGGTGAGGAGAAAGTTCTTCACCGAGAGAGTCATTTGGCATTGGAACCGGTTGCCCAGGGAGGTTGGTTGAGTCACCGTCCCTGGAGGTGTTCAAGAGGGGATTGGACGTGGCACTTGGTGCCATGGTCTAGGCATGGGGTCTGTGTTGAAAGGTTGGACTCTATGATCCCCGAGGTCCTTTCCAACCTAAGTGATACTGTGATACTGTGAGGTCCTTAGTCCACACGTGTGGTGGGTGAAGACCTGACATAAAGAGCTCTTTCTCTCAGCAGCTGATTCGTTTTCATAAAGCCACCTAATTCATATTGGGTATCATCAGAGAGCATTTCAAAGCTCAGACCGACAAAAGAAGTGGGTGTCAGGAGCAGAAAAGCATCTGTACCCTGCCCAGACATGTCCCAGCACAAGGTCTGTGTCGTACTGTGCCTGGCAGGACGTGTGGCTTGGGGGAAGGGCTTGATGTGAGTCCTTGCTGACCCACAACTTTAGGAAGGAGGAGGTGTCTTCCCCAGCTCACCCTATCCCCAGTTCTCTGCTTCTCCACTTCCCCCCATACCATCTTTGCAAGGGGGGGTGGGCTTTGGATGTACTGCCACAGTATGCCTAGCTGTGTGGTGTGATGAGAGGTTATTAATTTACGCATATGAAATATTAATTATATAAATACTAAATTTTATTATTAAAATTATCAATCACCGATGAATCACTATTTTATATACATATTCTAGTGCACGATTGTGAAATACATCCCATTAGTATTTACAATTTGGACCCAGTTGGAATAATTACAGAATTAATTTCTATTAATATAATGAAGGGTGCAATGCTGCTGCTTGTCCACCAGGAGACAACTCAACGGGATGCTGGTGGCTGCTTAACTATATGCAGAGAATATTACAGTGTGTCAGAGGCTTGAACTAGAAATGTTATGCTGCTAGGCATGGGTCTTTTGAACTGAATGTTAGTGAGTGGAAAGCATGTGAAAGGTACACTATGTCCTTTGTTTGTAGCAAAGTTAGGTGCTAGGCTGTGGCATGCTGCTGTTGCCAGGGCTGGCTCCTGGGCTGGTCCAGATGGCGACGGTAGGGGCAACCTTCTCCCTCCCATGGCAGCGGAGAGGGGCAGAACGTAGGCTAGCCAGTAAGCAGGTTCCCTTGGCAGGACTCAGGCAGGGAGTGGTCCTGCAGGGTCAGCCTGGCAGAGAAGACTTACTAGCAATGGCTTAATAGCAAAGGCTGCGGCACATAGGCAGCGAGCTTGGTAGCTCAAGCAAAGAGAAAGAGGGCAACTTGCGTACAAGTCGGGGTAATACTTAGAAGTTTCTCAAGGCTGGATTTGGCCAATGGGCACTCTTGTAAACAACCAGCTTTAGCCTATAGAAAGTGTGAAGCTAGAATTATGCCCATACTTGGTAGTAACACAAGCATCCCATGCGATGGGTGTGTGCAGTTGTTTGTGTTGCCTGGCTAATGCCTTGGCCTTTGTTCCCTTTAGGAAAGGAAGGGGATGTGTCCACGCATGCTGGGACAAGTTTCAGTATCTGGGGCATGATACTGGGCATAATGTGCCTTCACCACATGTGGCTTTCGCAATAAATACAAGGGTGAATGAAGTCACTCATGAGCACTAGGGCATGTGATATTGAGGCTATGTCCAGCTGTCTGTAGAAGGCCTCATCAACATCTTCTTCCTGGTTTGGTGGTCTGTAATAGACACCTTTTTTTTTGTCCATATTTGTGTGCCCCTTAATTCCTGTCCATGAATTTTCAGCACCTTCTTCCTCCCCATCTTTGGTAGAGATCAGTACATGTCAGTTGCTCTCACACATTAAAAGCAACTCCACCACCCTGCCTCGTCAGCCTATCTTTCCTAAAAACGATGTAGCTATCCATGACATTTCAGTCATATGAGCTGTCCCACCATGTATCAGTAATTGGAATAATGAGATCATGGCCCGATGATGGAGCACAGATCCCCAAATCCTCCTGCTCATTTCCCATGCTATTTGCATTGATGTCTGAGCATTTCAGAGAGGCAGCTGAGTACATAGTTTTTGCCCTTGAGGGGTGGTAGGCCGCCTGGTTCTCAAAAATACTAGCACATTGCACTGTGTATGCTGTCCTACTACACCAAAAGGCCTCACTAGCAAGCCTGTTTACATTTCCTTCCCCCTTCAAATCTGTTTTAAAGTTCCATCACTCAACAAAGAGGTGGAGGAAAATAAGAAGCAAGGACAAGTGAAGTTACAGGAAGAGGCAGAGGAAGTATTTGAGGAAGATTGAGACACACAGGTTGAGGTCATGGATACAATGGATAGTTGAGAATTTCCTTTAGGAATCAGTGTGCTTACTGTAGGAAGAAGGGCCACTGGAAAAGAGAATGACCATGGTTTTTGGGCAGACAGTGAAAAGGAACAAAGAAACCATTTAGAGTAATGACAGAAATTGGACTAGACTGAAGGGGACCAGAGAAATCTATTTCAGTTTCCCCAACTGATCCTCTGATTCCAGTTAGGCTAGAGAATGAAACAATAAAACTTTTGATTGACAGTGAAGCTAAGTGTTTAGTAATAAATAGTTTTAAGGGACCTGTAAGAAAAGATAAAGTGAGTGTCTTTGATGCCAGAGGAGTAGAGTCTTCTAGGCCATTTTTTCAGTTGGAGGCATTAAATTAAGATGTACATTTCTTTATGTCCCAAAATATCCCCTGGCCTTGTTTGAACAAAATTTATTTTGCAAACTAAATGCATGAGTAACATTTTATGAACACTGTATAGTTTCATATTCCTCAATAAAATTTGTGGAAAACTCAAATGTACTTATTAACTGAAAGAACTCTGATGGGAGAGGAGTCCTGAATGCAGTATGTTGTGGTTTAACTGGAGTTTAATTGACCAAAAAATAATCTGGAGTCAGTTTGGAAGTAGAAGTGATTTTTTTTTAACAAAATCTATATATAGCAATAACAGGGAGGATTTACAAGGGTAGGGAGTAAGGATGGATAGGAGAATATACAAGACCAAATTTGCATGGCTTTGTATCTCTCTCAATGTATGTAGATTTCCGTGCTTTAAAGCGTGGATATGGCAGGGAGAAGATCAGGCCCAACCACGTGGCAGAATCAGGAGGCTAGCAGCAGTGGTGGATCCTTTCAAACAGGCAAGGCAGGAGCAAAGAGAGAAGATGGCTGCCACAGTCTCCCCTTTATAGTCGTGCTGAACAGGAAGGGGAAGTGGAACAGACCAATTTGGGCCCAGGAGACCCTCCTCCCAGGAAGGAGAAACCATGCCCACCTGGAACCAATTTCTTTTGTCTGCTGGGGAAGGTAGGGCTCTCGCAACCCAACCCCAGGATGGTGTAACCCAGCACACAGTAATACCCATAGTCTGGTCATCAGAAACACTGGAATGAGCAAAGAATATGACTCTGGTAAAGACTGCTCTAAAACCAGAAGCAAACAAAATCCTTTAAAATTAGAAGCTTCTGTGGGATTGGAGCCTGTGATGGGTTATGTCCACCCTGAAAGCAGGGGGGGAGGAGTTGTGAGAGCCCTGTGCCTGAAATTAGAAGAAAAGAGAAAATGAGAGATATTTTAGAGGGATTTTTAGTAAGCTCAAAAGCATCATTAGAAAGTCAGTAATGCTTATCACAAGTTTTGCTGATGAGCGGTCTCTCTCTGTCCAGGACAGTAACATGCATGCCAACAGAAAGAGATGGAGTGAGACAAGAATGTAAGATCATAAAACTACATCCCACTCATCTGACCAATGAAATTAATTTAGAATTATCTTTCTTGTTTTCCTTTTTACAACCAACTGTTCAGCTAGAATATTTCTAGCTATCTTTTCTTAAAGGCACAGCCTAAACTGTCACAGGAAGCTATTATTTACCTCATTGCAACATGTAGATGATGATGTTCTACTGGCAGCACACTCAATTGAAAAATGTAGAGAAAGCACTATCAGCTTGTTGAATTTTTTGGGTTTAGCTGGATCCAGAGTATCCCAGAAAAAGGCACAGATTGTTTAGAAAATTTTAATATATCTTGGATTTGAAATATGCCTCAGAGGAAGGAGCATGGCAATTAAAAGAAAAGAAGCATTATGTCAAATTGCCTCCGCTAGATCAAAGACAGACTAGAAATATGCCTTTGGGGTGATATATGCTATGGAATAATTTGGAAAGGTCCTTTAGGTCATGGCTGTGGAACCACCTCATGACTTTATTAGAATAAACCTTTATTAGAACCTTTATTAGAATAAACCAAACCAGGTTGGAAGAGACCTTCAAGATCATCATGTCCAACCCATCAACCAATCCAACCCACCCAAACAGCTAACCCATGGCACTAAGCAACCCATCAAGTCTCCTCCTGAACACCTTCAATGACGGCGACTCCACCACCTCCCTGGGCAGCCCATTCCATAGCGCAATCACTCTTTCTGTATAGAACTTCTTCCTAACATCCAACCTGAACCTCCCCTGGTGCAGCCTGAGACTGTGTCCCCTTGTTCTGGTACTGGGTGCCTGGGAGAAGAGACCATCATCCGCCTGTCTACAACCTCCCTTCAGGTAGTTGTAGAGAGTGATAAGGTCACCCCTGAGTCTCCTCCAGGCTGAGCAACCTCAGCTCCCTCAGTCTTTCCTCATAGGGCTTGTGTTCCAAACCCCTCACCAACTTTGTTGCTCTTCTCTGGACTCGTTCCAGCAAGTCAACATCCTTCCTAAACTGAGGGGCCCAGAACTGGACACAGGACTCGAGGTGTGGCCTAACCAGTGCAGTATACAGGGGCAGAATGACCTCCCTGCTCCTGCTGGCCACACTGTTCCTGATGCAGGCCAGGATGCCATTGGCCCTCTTGGCTGCCTGGGCACACTGCAGGCTCATGTTCAGCCTACCATCCACCAGTACCCCCAGGTCCCTCTCTGCCTGGCTGCTCTCCAGCCACTCTGACCCCAGCTTGTAGCACTGCATGGGGTTGTTGTGGCCAATGTGCAGAACCCGGCACGTGGATGTGTTAAATCTCATGCCGTTGAATTCTGCCCATCTGTCCAGCCTGTCGAGGTCCCTCTGCAGAGCCTCTCTACCCTCCAGCAGATCAACTCTTGCCCCAAGCTTGGTGTCGTCAGCAAACTTACTGATGATGGACTCAATGCCCTCATCCAGATCATCAATAAAGATGTTAAAGAGCACAGGGCCCAACACTGATCCTTGGGGCACACCACTAGTGACTGGCTGCCAGCTGGATGTGGCACCATTCACCACCACTCTCTGGGCTCGGCCATCCAGCCAGTTCCTAACCCATCGCAGTGTGTTCCCGTCCAAGCCATGGGCTGACAGCTTGGCCAGCAGTTTGCTATGGGGTACAGTGTCAAAGGCCTTGCTGAGGTCCAGGTAGACTACATCAACAGGCCTCCCCACATCTACCAGACGGGTCACCTGATCATAGAAGGAGATCAGGTTGGTCAGGCAGGACCTGCCCTTCCTAAATCCATGCTGGCTAGGCCTGATCCCTTGGCCATCCTCTAAGTGCTGTGTTATTGCACTCAGGATGACCTGTTCCATGATCTTGCCTGGCACTGAGCTCAGGTTGACAGGTCTGGAATTCCCTGGCTCATCCAACTGGCCCTTCTTATGGATGAGCACCACGTTGGCCAGCTTCCAGTCCTCTGGGGCCTCTCCAGTGAGCCAGGACTGCTGGAAAATTATGGAGAGCGCCTTGGCCAGCTCGTCTGCCAGCTCTCTCAGCACCCTAGGATGAATCCCATCTGGTCCCATGGACTTGTGGGGATCCAAGCTGCTAAGGAGAGTTCCAACCACCTCCTCACGGAACATAGGGAAACTGTGCAGCTCCCTGGCTCCTTCTGCCAGCTCTGCAGGCCAGCTGTCAGGAAGACGTTCTGCCCTTCTAGTAAAAATTGAGGCAAAGAAGGTGTTAAGTATCTCTGCCTTTTCCTCATCCTTTGTTACAATGTTCCCCTCCGTGTCCACCAAGTAGTGGAGGTTGTCCTTTCCCTTCCTCTTACTATTAATGTATTTATAGAAGGACTTTTTGTTGTCCTTCACAGTAGAGGCCAGTTTAAGCTCCAAGTGTGCTTTTGCCTCCCTAATTTTCTTCCTACAAGACCTAGCAACATCCTTAAACATTCTGTGGTTTGCCTCCCCTCTCTTCCATTGGTGATACACCCTCTTTTTTTCCCTCAGTTCCATTCAAAGTTCATGAACCATCCAGGCTGGCCGTCTGCCCCAGCAGCTCATCTTCCGGCACATTGGCACAGCCTGTCCCTGAGCCTTCAGCAATTCTTCATTGAAGTAGGTCCAGCTCTCCTGGACCCCTTTGTTTTTAAGGGCTTTATCCCAAGGAACCCTCTGAATTAGTTCCTTGAGTAACCCGAAGTCTGCCCTCCAGAAGTCCAGAGTGGAGGTCTTCTTGCTGCCCCTCTTGGCTTGACCAAAAACTGAGAATTCAATTATCTCGTGGTCACTGGACCCCAAACACCCTCCAACCACCACATCGCCCACCAGTCCTTCCCTGTTGGTGAAGAGAAGGTCAAGCATAGCCTTGCCCCTGGTAGGCTCTCGCAGCACCTGGGATAAGAAGCTGTCCTCCATGCATTCTAAGAACCTTCTAGACTGTCTCCTCTCTGCTGTGTTGAGTTCCCAGCAGATGTCAGGCAGGTTAAAGTCGCCCATGAGAACAAGATCCGGAGATCTTGAGACAGCCTTAAGCTGCCTATAGAATGCTTCATCAACATCTTCCTCCTGGTTGGGTGGTCTGTAACAGACTCCAACCAGGGTGTCTGCCCTGCTGGTCTTCCTTCTAATTCTTATCCACAATCATTCAACCCGATCGTCCCTAATCTCCATCTCAATGGTATCTAGTGCCTTTCTGATGTAAAGGGCCACCCCTCCACCCCTTCTTCCTTGCCTGTCTCTCCTGAAGAGCTTGTAACCGTCAATTGCAGCGCTCCAGTCATGTGAGTCGTCCCACCACGTCTCTGTGATGGCAACTACATCATAATTTTCCTGCTGCATCAAGGCTTCCAGCTCCTCCTGTTTGTTACCCATGCTTCATGCATTAGTGTACATGCACTTCAGCTGGGCTGCTGGTTTCACCTCCGACTCTAGCTTGTCGCCCCCAGACTCTTGTCTGAGAGGACTATTTTCAGCCCCTTCCCCCTTCGGAACTAGTTTAAAGCCCTGTCGATGAGACCCGCCAATTCCCTACCCAGAATCTTTCTACCTTTGGGGGACAGGCCGTTCTCATATACAGTGATCTTTCCCTTTCTCTGGGACAGATGTACTCTATCTGTTGCCAGCTGGCCTGGTGCAGTAGAAAGTTTCCCAGTATCAAAAAAACCAAAATTCTTTTGACTGCACCAGCCTCTAAGCCACTTGTTAACTATAGCTGCTGACCTGTTCCTTATGGTATTCCCTCCTGCAGTTAAGGGTATTGATGAAAAAATTATTTGTGCCCCTGACCCCTCAACCAGGTCTCCCAGAGCCCTGAAGTCATCTTTGATAGCCCTGGGAGTTCTGGTTGCAACATCATCATTCCCTAACTGCATAACTAGTAAAGGGTAGTAGTCAGAGGGCTGCACCAGTTTAGGCAGCCTACTGGTAACATCATTAACTTGGGCTCCTGGCAGACAACAGAGTTCCCTATGAGATGGGTCAGGCTGACATATAGGGCCCTCCATTCCCCTCAGAAGGGAATCACCAATAACAATTACCCTCCTCTTTTTTTTGAGGGAGCAGGTCCTGATGCCAGCAGAAGGCTGTTTTACCTTCGTCTGCTTTGCCTTAGGTTGTTTAACCTTATGCTGCTCAGCCTTAGGGAGAACCCCAGAAGGTGTGTCCTCCGGCATCAGGACCACCTCACCCTCAATTTCCAGTGCTCCATATCTGTTTTCCAAGAGCAGCGGGGAAGGTGAGGGGAGGCAAGGAGGTTTAACTTTGTGTCTTTTGAGAGGAACCTGCGTCCATTCCCCTCTGCTTTTTGAATAACCAGCCTCTGCTGGGGGAGCCTGCAGAGCCTGCTTGCTCTGATTTACCTCTTTCCTCTTCTGATTCACCTCTTTCCTCCTTTGGCCCATCTCCTTCCTCCTATGATTCATCTCTTTCCTACATTTCCTTACATTTCTAAGGCTAGCAAACTTATCCTTCAGTCTGGCCACCATATTAAGCAGATAGTCAACCTGCTCACACCTTATACAAGAGTTGCCCCCACTACCCTGCGTCTCAAGTGCCAGGCTCCAGCATTCTCTACAGCCAGATACCTGGACAGCTATGTGCTTCTGTTCTACCTTGGTCTGGGTCGACACTGATTTTTTTAGGGAGATTTTGCTGCGAGTTACAACCATGGCTGTCCCTGGCCACAGCACCTACTGCCAATTTTTTTTTTTTTTAAAAAAAAAAAAGGGTAGCGCGGGAGAGTACAAGAGAATACGGGAGAGCTGCCCGACGAAGTGAACCCCCCGAGCCGCAGCAGAGCCTTTTAAATTCAGCCGCTCCCGCCGCTGGGATCACGAGTCTGACCACGTGAAAGAGCGGCTGCTCCTTCCCCGCGGCAAAACTCGCCAGCGATGGCGATTCCCGCAGCCCGAAAAGCAGAGCAGCGGCTGGCCCCCGGCGGTTGCTGGTCTGGGTGCTGTCCCGAGGGAGCTGCCCGACGAAAAGAGACTTAAGTGTTTTTGCCAGATTTGGGTGTCATAGTCTTCTTCCTTGGGGGTGGTGAATCTTACATAGAAGACAGAGAAAAGAGGAAAGAAGCAGAAGATAGTACACAAGTGATCATGCATTGAACTACAGCTATGCCTGTCATCATAAACATAAATCAAATTAACAACATTAACCCAATGTTCATGAACCAACTACCCCACTGAAATCATCAGAAAATAAGGCTACTAATGTTTGATAAGTGGGATGATTAATAAAAAAATTAATACTTTATTAATAATAATTTTCCATGCCAAATGTCAATAAACTTATTTACAATTTGTGTAGGTTTGGGTATCCGGTAGGGAATTATTTACACAAAACACTGGTAATACTAATGATGTGAACACTTTAGATAGAGGAAGGATTCGATCTAAAGTAACTACACTTCTGATATCAAACTCAAAGTTGAAGGGCGAGTGAAGAGCTGCAATTCCTGACTCAGTAGTGAGGTGGGTCTCCTTTGGTCCCTGTGAGAAACTGGTTATAATATTTGGCTTTGGCAAGGGGAATTACTGGGGACCATTGGGTTCGATCCTTGGGCTGATGGTCTGTATTGTGGGGGGTATTGGGAGAGAAAGATGAGGCACCAAAATGTCTAAAGACTGGCCAGGTCAAAAGTGCAGATTTTGTCTCAGTCCTGGTGGAGAGGGGTGGGAGCGTGTTGGGGAATATATGCATATGTACGTTTTAATATATGAATATGTATGTTTGCCGTCTATATCAGTTCAACTCGTGTTGTTAGGGTGCGCCTCTAGCAAACTCACTATGCGCCCAGCACTTGTGTTGCCTTTATTTTATAATAAACTGGTTATAAATTTCAGCAGTGAGTTCGTTTCTCACACTCGCTGATGGAGCAAAAGCAGAGAGAAGGAAATTAATGTCCAATATGCTTTTATGAAGTCAATAATTGGGATCACTTATAGAAGCAATATTCAGTTTGGAAAATTCTGATCAGTCCAAGACATGGTGTTGAGAGCAGCAGTCAGGAAAATTTATAATCCAGAATTTTGTTCTCAGTATAAATTTGTAAAGCAAAGAAATAAGTAAAATAGGACCCAAGCATGTTGTCCAAAACTCTAAGTAAAACTGGAACCGTGTGGTGAGTGCCGGAGGGGGATGGGCGAGTAGCACGCAGCCAGTAGACCAGGAAACGGGCAGGAGCCAAAAGGAAAACAAGGGGAAGGGTTACCGAAGAACCTCTCTATTTAACTACTTTTGAAACAAAACTGGCCACTGGCAGAAAAGTGATTTGAAACTTAGCCAATCACCTCCTGAGCATTGGCACAGCGGTGAGTGGTCAGGGTACCTGCCAAACAGGTTTGGCTGACTTTACATTGCCAGCAAGCCCGGACAAGTCTCTGTGCATGTTTTCTTTTGTTTATCTCCCCCTGCTTCTTAAGGGCTCTTGCTGAAACCTGTTTGGGCCTGGTCATGCCCAACCAGGACACCCACCTTGTGAGTTCCAAAACCTTTAATGAATGAATCTGAGGAGACTCTGCTGAATTAGTCTTTTGGTTGCAAGGATTGGAACAGTTCAGCTGACTGATCAGCAATTACCTTCATCTTGGCATGGTGCTCTTCACCATGTGTCCAGAGAAGGGCATCAAAGCTGCTGAGGGGTTTGGAGCACAAGCCCTATGAGGAGAGGCTGAGGGAGCTGGGGTTGCTTAGCCTGGAGAAGAGGAGGCTCAGAGTTGACTTCATTGCCGTCTGCAACTACCTGAAGGGAGGTTGTAGCCAGGTGGGGGCTGGTCTCTTCTCCTAGGCAACCACTGACAGAACAAGAGGACACAGTCTCAAGCTGCACAAGGGGAGGTTTAGGATGGATGTTAGGAAGAAATTCTTCACAGGAAGAGTGATTTGCCATTGGAATGGGCTGTTCAGGGAGGAGGTGGAGTCACCATCACTGGAAGAAGAGACTGGATGAGGCATTTAATGCCATGATTTAGTTGATTAGATGGTGTTGGGTGATAGGTTGGACTTGATGATCTTGAAGGTCTTTTCCAACCTGGTTAATTCTATGCTATGCTATGCTATGCTATTCCACTCTATTATACAGGTAGAAGTGTTGTGGATGATAATGCAACATTTGCTGTTGGTGAGGTTTAACATCCCACATACCCTCCCCGTTCCTTTATCAGCAACATAGCTAATGTCACCCTATTCTGCAGTGTCATCCTTGATGCTTGTCATAAGTCAGAGCATGGAAGGTACTGTAGAAGGGGCACTGCCTTGCCTTTACAGGAATTGCCACAGCTCATGGCCTTGCAAAAACAGCATGTTTAAAGCATGTCTGTTAGGTCAGGGTAGGGACAACAGACAACTGGATTCATTATACACGAGTGAGGGCTGTACCTCCAGGAGGGTGGAAGGCTGAACAAATGCAGCTTTTTAAGTTGAGGATATTTTGAAACAAATGTACATAGACTAATACTGAGTCATATTTGTGTGTTCTAGTCAAAGTTCTATTATCAAAGATATAGGAATAGTAATATTGCTTTGTGTTTATTTGTTACGTAAACATGACAGATTTTATATAAATGTTGGTATAATAAGGGAAGTTATTTTGCTTTAGCTGAAAGAGTTAACCATATAGGAATACAGAATAAGGATATAGGCTGACAGAAAGTTTGTAAAGGCTCTGTAACCCAACCCTGGGGGAGGAGTCAGGGGCATTTCAGGGTTGGGAAAGGGATACTTAGATAGTAACGCAGGTGTGAGGCAATCAGGGTTGAAAGTTCATCAACCGCCAAAAGACCCCTGCCGGACATAAGCAGGAAGGGATCTGAGGATGCTGCATTGGCCAACACGGGACACGGTTTTGTTGCTGCGGGGCAGGGATTCGCCTCTCGGATGCAACCAGGTGGTTGCGGGGCGGGGTTTTGCTTCTTCGATGTAACGAGAAAGTGTTACAAAAACCCCGTTGGGGGTGTAAGGCGTGCATGCAGGCTTTATTAGGCGTGCACCAAGCGCTGTAAATACAATTCTTTGTTCCACCGACTTTGTTCCTCAGCGAAATTTTTAGAAGAGGGGGCTCATTTCTTACATTATTAGGGATTATTAGGTGGTATAAAATGAGTGATAAGAGATCTGGATAGTTCACGGTGTTTGTGCAGCCCGAGCAGCCCCGCGGGGGGCTGTGCTCCCTTTGATGGCGGCAGGAAAGGTGGAAGGGGACGCGCACCTCCTCGGGCACCGCCAGCTGCGTGTGCCAGGCGCGGGGCCGGCAGGCATTGAAAAGCGCCGTTATTCGGGAGAGCAAGCGCCGGTACCGAGCACAGGGAAAACACGGCCCGCATTGGCCTTTCCCGTTTCACAGAGCGTGAAGCGCACACCCGGCTACCTTCTTCGCCGAGACATACGTCTACCGCTTTCGCGCACAGGCGCCATGGGGGTGATGGCGGCGCTTCCCCTCCCGTGCCGCCTAACACCCAGGAGAGCGCGAGAAGCTGCCACTTGTTTCCACCAAACTCTGATGAAAGGCGTATTAAGGAAGGAGGGGAGGCGAGGAGGAACGTGGCATGCCACCTGTGTGGAGAGGCTGGCTATTCACTGCTGCCGGGGTAACAGGGAAGAAGCGCTTCCGTCTATCTGGCTTTCAAGGGTCCCTCCGGGCTGACAGCCGGGCCCTTACGTGAGTGCGGCTCCGGCCATCTGCTGCCCTGCCTACCAGGCAGGGAGCGAGGTGGGCCCTGCCCGACGCACCCGGGCGGCGGGAGCGGGGAGGCGCCCCGCCCCTCGCTCAGGCCTGAGGCGCGCGGGCGGGACGAGGTTCCCGCAGCGCCTGGCCCGAGTGAGGGGCGGCCGCCATGGGCGCGGTGCTGTGGTGGGACCAGCTGCGGGCCGGGAGCTCGGAGGTGGACTGGTGCGAGGACAACTACACCATCATGCCTGCTATCGCCGAGTTCTATAACACGGTGCGTGGGGGCGGAGAAGAGGGGTGAGCTCGGCGTGGGGCTTGGTGGAGTGGCGGGTCGGACCAGGCTGCTTTCTATGCCAGGGGCGGCCGGCGCCGGTGAGTGGGCGAGCGTGTGGTGACGGGCCGACAGGCTGGTGGTCGCGCTGAAACTCGGGAGGTTGCTGCTGCCCACCGAGTCTGCCTGATGCGGGCTTTTCATGGGTGTGTAGAATGCTCTCCTGTCGCTGCCCCCTACTTCCTTGTCCAGTCCCCTGGTACGCTTAGCAACATTGGAGAGAATGCACGGTTTGATGCTGTAGGCGTAAACCAGAGGTTTGGAGAGGGTTCCTGGCAAGCCGTTCTGTACAGCCTGGAGCAGGCTCTCCTTCGTTGAGCCTTGTGGCAGCAGAGTGCAGAACTTTGAGTGCTGGATTGCCTGGTCCAGTACCCATTCAGACAGGTATCAGCCAGCTGACAGTGTACAAGGCGACTATGGATCATGAAAAATAACCAAACCAACAAACAACACTTTGGAGGCAAATAAGAGTTTCATCCAGGTAGGTTTGGCTCTAAGGAAGCAAAGCTGTGAGGTTGTATGGTGAAACCAGCTTTCTGCTTTTGGGAGAAGAAATGTCTGTTTTAAGACAGCTTACCTGAAAAAAGGAAAGAGAGGGGAGGAGGACTAATGCAATTATTGCTTCCTTCCAGCAAACACTGGGTCACCCCTGGGTTTTCTCATGCCACTCCAATACTTCTGAGCTGCTGGAGAGAACTTGTGAAAATGTAACCCCGGTAATGGAGCTAGACTGCCCTTTATCATACATCTTAAAAAGGAAGCAATGCTTCTTACATCCTGTTGATGTAAGGAATTGCATTGGCAGATCCATCAGCGTGAGATAACGCAATGATAGTTTACCTTTCCGTGAAAAACACATGCCCAGGAGCAAACCCTACAACTGCCCTATGGGTTTTCTGTTCTGTAGCTAGTGATGTGCACACAAATGAAGAGCTAGGCCTTCTGCTTTGTTTATTTTGTCGTTTAAAATGGTCTTTTAGTTTTATTCCTGAATTCCATTCACGCCTGAGCTACCTGTCCCTTTCAAGCTATATTCCTTCAAAGGAGTAGGTGTGAGGCCTCATTGGGGAGTGTGTCATGGGTGGTGCTGCACGTATGGGCCAAGTAATTTCACAGCTCGTGGTGTACATTGCTACTCCGTTGTTTTTTTCTGTATTTTCTGCCAAAATCGTCTGCGTGGTTGGAGAACTTTGAGGGTGTGTGGGGGAAACTGTCTGCTTTCTTTGTGTCTGATGTCACTGTGCGAGAACCAAAAACAAAGGGAGGAAAAGGTTGGGATAAACAAGTTTCTTCAAGACAGTAAGTGTGTTTTAGAGCCAGCTATGCAGGGGTATGTCCATCCTTGTAACTGTTTTGAGCTAATTTGCAGTGCTATAGAAGCTTGCAAAATGCTAGGAGCTGCAGGTACATCCAGATGAGTAACAGGTTCCAGACAGGTTGAAAGGGAAACACAGCAAAAAGGTTGCCCTGAAGCCTACTGTGTAATGGCAGCTATGTACACATTAATGAGCTGAACACTTGAAACAGTGGGGAGAGTCTGTGTTGAGGGCAGTTGTGTTTAGCTTCTCTTTAGTAATAGCAGTTCCTGAGGGTTTGACACCAGTGTTAGCAACTTCTGAAAATTAAGGCAGCAACTTGTAGTGGATTCATGGGATTGTGCCAGATACTCAGATGACAGCTGGGAAATTTTGGCCCCACTGTAACAGGCACCTGAAGTGAAATCGAAATTTTGTTCCTTCTAAGATGGTTTGGTTTTGACCGACTCTGACTTCAGCAGACCTGTACCTGGCATCTAGGTCTTTAAACTGCAGATTAAAACCTTGCTAATCCGCATTTTAAACTGTTGTGGCTGAGGTCAGAGTTCCAGTTGCAGTCTCATGCAGTATTCATATAAGCACAAAAGCACAGCAGCTTATCTGAGGTGCATTTGAAAAAGTATTCTGTTGGTACTTAATCTTCATATGCCTAAATTTAACTTGATCTAGTTAAAAAGCAAAGCAAAATGTTCAACAGGATAAACCAGCATACTTGTTGAGAAACTTTGTACAAATTGATCAGCCTAACTTTTAAAAACATGTGATTTAGATTGGTATAATTTTGTGTTGAGTTCTTACACTCTTTATCAGTAAAGAGGCTGCAAACCACTTTTTTACTCAAAAGCAAAACCAGGTTTTAATTTGGTTTTGGCTTAATTTGTTGCCTTTTGTTTTTCTGAAATAAAAAAAAAAGCTTGTCCCGATGCATTGTAACCCTACTCCAGAACATAAACAAATGCCTCCACATGATCAAAATAATTTGTGCTGTGCAGATATTTACAGGAAAAAAGATGTACTTGAAATACCTGGAAGCAGTTGTTTTTTTTTTTTTTCTGTTGCTAGTGAAGTCAGTACTTTGCAATTCGGTTGTGCCTATACCACACACATCGTCACAAATTTTCGTTTAAAGAGACAATTGCCAGTGTTTTACTAATCGTATTTTGTTCCCTGGTGGCAGAGAGATAAAAGCTTTTAAAATCTATCAGATAATCATAAGAGTGTGAGAGAATGCTTGTTCTCTCTGTATCATCTCTTGTAGTACAGAAGTAGTAGAAGTGAGTGGCATACTTATGGATCAGGATATAAGATACAAACCCTTTAAACTCACCAACAGCTGACATAGTCCATTTTTGTGTTCTCATGAAGAGATAGTGTTGCTGTATGGGTTGAATAACAGAGCTGCTGTGTAGGGGGTGTAACAATAGTAAAGAATTCTTGAGCTTTGATAGGACTGCAGGAAACATCATTGTGTCTGGGCTGTGGCTAGGGTGAATGAAGTTACATGGACATGATCCAAATGTGCCTCTAGCATTCCCTCCCTGGCCCATGTCCTGAGTTCTTTTCAGACACTTAAGTAGTTGGAAATTAAAACTAAAGGTCCAGAATTGTATGAAGCCAGAGGGTAGTCTGTTACTGATGGTCTGGTTAGTTTGTTTCCAGGCCTTTTAACTTCCACTCATTGCCTTTTGTATATCCCAAAGGAAATGATCTGTATTCCTCTTACTACTTTTGCTCTAAACTTAACTGTATCAGCATTTAAATGATGCATTATCAAACCATGCTGGCCAATTGCACATTAAGTAAAAAAATGGCACATGGAGCATACTTGCTTAAACCAGCACCAAATGGGTAGGTGCCTCCCTTGCTTTGAATGGGTAGTGTTAATAGTTGCAGTATGTCTAAGAGTGTAGTCCTCATGGAGACCTAGACTGATAGCAGAGAGAGAAAACCATCAGGTCAGTTCTAGTGTTGATCTCGTTAACACAGAACTTGAAACTAAGAAGCACATGTTTCAGAAAGTGCTCCAGAGTTGTGATTTGAGTATAGCTTGTGGAAAATATTATTTGTGAATTATGAGAAACAGAACTAAATAATTGCATGAAAGGATACATGATTATCACATTTTTAGATAAATTTGATAGAAAATAATTTTAGGAATAAAATTATTTCAACTTTTACAGTGTTAGAAAATCCTCCTAGTGGCCATTGCAGAGAGTACAAATAGAATCATAAAATCATTAGGGTTGGAAGGGACCTCAAGGATCATCTATTTGCAACCCCCCTGCCATGGGCAAGGACACTTCACAGTAGATCAGGCTGCTCAGAGCCGCATCCAGTTTCGCCTTAATATCTTCCAGGGATGGGGCTTCTACCACCTCCCTGGGCAACCTGTTCCAGGGTCTCACCACCTTCATGGTGAAAAACTTCCTAAATCATGGTCAGCTTCCAGGTTGCAAGAGTTTTCCTCCATTTGCCAGCAGGACCTTAGCATGAGTGGGAGTTTGGTGCCAGAAGAGTGCCAGTATTGGGGAGAACTGCTCTCTTGTTCTCTAATAGCTAGTATAAACCTGCATTGCTAAAGGTATGGTAAATAGGTGTGTTTCCTTAGTCTTGTGCCTAGGCAGTGTAAGGACTCTTTTTTGCTAAATTTTGAGAGTGTGATTATTTGGTTGGGTTTTTTCTGTTGCTCAGTTGCAGCTGCAGAGATGGAAAGGTTTTCTTCCACAGGATGTTGTTTATAAGCATGTATATTTTTCTCCTTAGCACTGCTCTTTGGCCTAAATGGCCAAAAGACCTAAAAGTTCCAGGTCCCAGAGGATGTATTCATACTGTCGTCCCTGCTACCAGTCGCTGTGTATGCTTCCTACCTGTTTTGTGGTGAGAGGAGCCCTCCTGCTCCTTGCATCACAGACCAGTGGGATCCTGGTCCGTGGCTGCGTTCCCAGTGTTGCTAACTGTCTCTGCTGCACAAAGATGATGTTTTTTTTGTGAATGGAAGATGTTCAAGTGAGCCTGCTTCATTAAGTATGATGATTGTTTTACATGGATTAAGGAAAATGATCTGTCTCTTAAAATTTGCTGAAATAAGATATTACTTTATAAATAATTCTTTGGTCTTTACTTTGCCTCCTCAGGGTTCTGCAGTATTCTGCACTCTTATGTTACCAGGTGCCTCTGTTGTCAATTTTCTGCCATCTTAATTTGTGAATAACAAAGGCAAAATTTGGCACCTTGTTGATTTGAAGGGTTTCCATAAGAGTCCTTTATTCCTGCTGAAGAGGTGCTTGATCTGTGGCAGTGTTAATCAGTTGGTGCCTCCAAGGGTTTTTCACATCTGGTTTACAAAGGTGGTGTCCTATATGGCAAAACACACTGTAGGAGCTGATAACTGATAAAAGGATTCAGCACTTCCATTGCTTCAGAATGAGCTGTATAGTGGAAGGTGGCTCTCTGGCACCTTCCACTGTGTGTGACTGATTGGTGTATTGTGGCCTTACTGCAATGATCTCTCTGCATTAGCTAGTTTTGCTTCAGCTATTTGCTGTTACCCAGAAGGCTGTTGGCAGAGATTTGCATATTTGCAGCTGTAAACTGCATGGGTAATGGTTCTATGTATTTTAATGGAATCTAAAAGACAAGACTTTGAAGAGAAACACAGCTAGTATGCCACTATGAGGAGGAAACCTTAGCAAGAGGAGAGGTGTCAGGCATGAAGTAGATAGTGCTGAGAAATTGCTTCTCTAATTAATGTAATTTTGATTGTAGCCTAGGAGTACATTTTGATGAGCCTTGCAAATGTTAAATGAAATGTGTCATCATATGCTCTCTTCTCAGACTATGTTGAATAATGACAACAGCAGCTGTACAAATGACCTTTAGTCATAGTCAGTTGTTTATATAATGGGGAACCAAGAGAAAAAGTTAGGTGTAAAACAATTTACAGCTTCAGACTCTACCCTGTACAAGGAGGATTCTAACCTTATTAGCTTTGTATTTCAGACCTTCAGGAGAATAGCTACTTCTCAGTGACTTGACTGCCACAAAGCTTGACCATCCCTGCTTAGTGCTTTTTCCATGCTAGCCTGCATAACCATTGAGAGAACTCTCTAGCACAGCCTATTCCTAAGCTCCCTGCTTGTGTAAGCTTTCCTAATTGCACCAGTCTTGAGTACTTGTAGACTCCTAAAATTCCTCTGGGAGTAGACTTAAGGCTGTGACTAGTCACATTTTACCTTACTTAAAGTTTTTTGCTTTTGCTGATTTCATGATGTTAAACTAAAGAAGTTGATGCTCTACAAAACCAGCTCAGATTTGGCAGAGGCTGAGTGCCATAATTTCTTGAGCTGGGGCTTACTGGATGACACAACGTTTTTCTGTGTGTCTTAGGCAGTATGTATTGAAGAGTGGTTTATTTTCTGTCCTTGTGATACTGTTTGGTTTTTTTTCTTTCCTAGATAAGCAACGTCTTGTTTTTTGTTTTACCACCCATTTGTATGTGCTTGTTCCGACAATATGCAACCTGCTTCAACAGTGGCATATATTTAATATGGACTCTGCTACTTGTGGTTGGTAAGTTGGTTAGACTCTGCCTGCTTCCTTGTTTGTGAATTGAGAGAGGAATGAGTTTTTCCTGCTTGGGCTTAATTGTTTGGCAAACCAAAGTAATCCTGACAGCTACTGAGAAGTTTGCTGTAGACTTGAAGCTGAAGCATCTATGGCTTCTGAAAGGAAAATGTGTTTTGCAGTTTGAGATCAGTGGGAACTTTGGCTTTATTTCTGTTCCCTTTTTATCCTTCCTTCGCATGATTTCACAGTATCACTGAGGTTGGAAGAGACCTCAAAGATCATCGAGTCCAACCTGTCAACACAGACCCCATGACTAGACCATGGCACCAAGTGCCACGTCCAATCCCCTCTTGAACACCTCCAGGGACGGTGACTCCACCACCTCCCTGGGCAGCCCATTCCAATGACGAATGACTCTCTCGGTGAAGAACTTTCTCCTCACCTCCAGCCTAAACCTCCCCTGGCACAGCTTGAGACTGTGTCCCCTTGTTCTGGTGCTAGTTGCCTGGGAAAAGAGACCAACCCCTTCCTGGCTACAACCACCTTTCAGGTAGTTGTAGAGGGCAATGAGGTCACCCCTGAGCCTCCTCTTCTCCAGGCTAAACAATCCCTGCTCCCTCAGCCTCTCCTCATAGGGCTTGTGTTCAAGGCCTCTCACCAGCCTTGTTGCCCTTCTCTGGACACATTCAAGTGTTTCGATGTCCTTCTTAAACTGAGTGGCCCAGAACTGGACACAGTACTCAAGATGTGGCGTAACCAATGCAGAGTACAGGGGCACAATGACTTCCCTGCTCCTGCTGGCCACACTATTCCTAATGCAGGCCAGGATGCTGTTAGCCTTCTTGGCCACCTGGGCACACTGCTGGCTCATGTTCAGGCGGCTGTCAATCAGCACCCCCAGGTCCCTCTCTGTTTGGCAGCTCTCCAGCCACTCTGACCCCAGCCTGTAGCTCTGCATGGGGTTGCCGTGGCCAAAGTGCAGCACTCGGCACTTGGACTTGTTGAATGCCATCCCATTGGACTCTGTCCATCTGTCCAGTCGATTGAGGTCCCTCTGCAGAGCCTTTCCACCCTTTAACTGACCAACATCTGCTCCCAACTTGGTGTCATCTGGAAATTTGCTGATGACTGACTCAATCCCCTCATCCAGATCATCAATGAAGATGGTAAAGAGGATGAGGCCCAGCACTGGTCCCTGGGGGATGCCATTGGTGACTGGCTGCCAGCTGAATGTGGCACCATTCACCACCACTCTCTGGGCTCGGCCCTCCAGCCAGTTCCTAACCCAGCACAGAGTGTTGCAGTCCTAGCCACGAGCTGACAGCTTAGACAGTAGTTGGCTGTGAGGAACGGTGTCCAAGGCCTTGCTGAAGTCCAGGTAGACCACATCCACAGGCCTCCCCACATCCACCAGACGGGTCACCTGATCATAGAAGGAGATCAGGTTGGAGAGGCAGGACCTGTCCCTCCTAAGTCCATGTTGGCTGGACCTGAGCCCTTGGCCATCCTTCAGGTGCGCAGGTATTGCCACCAGGATAATCTGCTCCATCACTTTCCCTGGCACTGAGGTCAGACTGACTGGCCTGGAGTTTCCACATTCCTCCATCCGACCCTTCTTGTGGATGGGGACCACACTGGCCATTTTCCAGTCACCTGGGACCTCACTGGTGAGCCAGGACTGGAGGAAAATGGTGGAGAGCGGCTTGGCCAGCTCATCTGCCAGCTGTCTCAGCACCCTAGGATGGATCCCATTTGGTCCCATGGACTTGTGAGTGTCCAAGTGGCTCAGCAGGTCCCAGACTAATTCCTCATGGATTTCCGGGGCATTACACTGCTCCCTGACCCCATCACCCAGCTCCGGAGGCCACTCGTCCTGAACTCCTCATGTCTTGCTGTTAAAAATTGAGGCAAAGAAGGTGTTCAGGACCTCAGCCTTTTCCTTGTCTTCAGTCACAGTGTTCCCTTCCAGGTCCAATAAGGAGTGCAGGTTCTTCCTGCCCTTCTTTTTAGTGTTAATATGTTTGTAAAAATGCTTTTTATTATCTTTGACAGAGGTGTCCAGCTTCAGTTCCAACTGGGCCTTTGCCTCTCCAATTTTTTTCCTACATAATCTAACAACTTCCTTAAATATACCTTGAGAAGCCTTCCCCTCCCTCCAAAGGTGATACAGCCTCTTTTTTTCCCTTAAATCCTCCAGGAGCTGCTTGCTCATCCAGGCTGGTCGCCTTCCCTGCCAGCTCATCTTTTGGCACGTGGGAACTGCCAGTTCCTGTGCCTTCAAGAGCTCCTGTTTGAAGTAGGTCCAACCCTCCTGAACCCCTTGGTTCTTGAGGGCTGCTACCCAGGGAACTTTACAAATAAGTTTTTTAAACAAGCTGAACTTTGCCCTCCGGAAGTCCAAGGTGAAGGTTCTGTTGGTGCTCCTCCCTATCTCCCTGCATATTGAAAACTTCACTATCTCCTGGTCACTGCACCCTAGGCAGCCTGCCACGATCACATCTCCCACCAGCCCTTCCCTATTGGAGAACAGCAGGTCAAGCAGAGCCTGTCCCCTGGTAGGCTCGCTTAACAGCTGTGTCAGGAAGCAGTCCTCCATTCGCTCCAGGAATCTTCTGGACTGCCTCCTCCCTGCTGAATTAAGTTTCCAGCAGATATCTGACAGGTTAAAGTCACCCACAAGGGTGGGTGATGATCAAGATCTGATGATCTTGAGACAGCCTCCAGTTGCTTATAGAATAATTCATCAGCGTCCTCATCCTGGTTGGGTGGTCTATAAAAGACTCCAACCAGGATGTCAGATTTGTTAGGCTGCCCTCTGATTTTAACCCACAGGCTCTCAATCCCTTCATTTTCCACCTCAAGTTCTGTGGCAGAGAGTGTCTCCCTACTATACAGAGCCACCCCTCCTCCCCTTCTCCCTCGCCTGTCTCTCCTAAAGAGCCTGTAACCCTCCAGTGCATCACTCCAATCATGTGTGCTATCCCACCACGTTTCTGAGATGGTGACTACATCATAGTCATCCTGGTGGACCAGGACTTCCAGCTCCTCTTGCTTATTGCCCATGCTGTGTGCATTAGTGTACATTTCTTTTGTTTTTGTCTGGGCTTACTCTCCAGCTGTGCTGACCCTTCTTCTGTAGTTGTTGCTTAAATGTTGCTTAGGTGTTTTGTCAATGTTTATTAGCTTTTTAATTCCTGGATGAACTGGGAACTCTTAAACTCAGAGCCCTGTGGGCAGTACAGCACTTTCCACCTGCAGTAGACATCAGATGCTGTTTTCCATCCTCAGTTTACTTATTCTTGTGCTGCTGCAAAAATTCAGAAGTAGTGTTTGGCTTTTATCTCTTAATTGATTTGCACTGAACTTTACCACCTATATTTCTTCCCACTTATCTCCTTTTCTAGTAGGACTTTGCATCTTTAGCTGCTGCTTTTGTAATGCATTTGCTTTGTAATTAATGAGATCCTGATGATTTCAAGTGCCTTCTTATGAAAGGGAATTTTCTTTTCTGGTTTTAGGGTTGTTTTTAAACCTTTTCTGGACCATATGGTACCCACTGTTTGTTACGAAGTTCTGAACATGAGCAGCCTGTTCTGGATTATACAGTACTGCAATTATTCATACTGCTTTTTGATTCATTCTTCCAGGAATTGGATCTGTTTACTTTCATGCTACTCTCAGTTTCCTGGGTCAAATGCTAGATGAGCTAGCCATTCTCTGGGTCCTGATGTGTGCTTTTGCCATGTGGTTCCCAAGGAGATACCTGCCTAGAGTTTTTCGGAATGACAGGTAATCAAGCAATCATCCCTATACGCTTTCATGTTTCTTGAAACTTGTTATGCTAACTCCTAAACCTCCACATAATTGCACTTGGTTGTCATCCAACTCTACCACTACGGCTGCTATCTTGTCTCACTCCTTTCTCTTCCCATTGCTTGTATCTCAACTCATTTTTTACCTAGAATTCCTGACTCTGTAGTTGCTGACGATGTGGTTTATGTTCTGTAACTTCAGATCTTGGGATGAGGTCTCTGGAAGTGTCTGTTCTCTCTCTGGGGAGACCTTTACATAAGTAGTTAATCTAAGTTGCAAATAAAATAAGAGAAACCTCTTCTTCCTTTTGTATATCCTAAAATGTACATACAACTAGACCTATGGACCTATGGCTGAATTTTCATCTGAATTTTGAAGGTAGTGTTTAAGAATGGTGTTTAAGTGTTCAAAGGCTGTTTCTTCAGAAGCTTATTGTACTTGTACAAGTATTTTATTTTCTGTTTCTCACAGGATTAAAAAAATATGTTGCAGCTAATTTAAAGAATTGACTTGTGGTTTGTCCCTTCTTCAAAAGATTATGCTACAGTCTTTGCACATATTACGCTTTTATGCAGTAAAGAAGTGGAGGTAATGGAGAAGTTTGAAATGCAGCATCAGTGTTGTTCTCTCTGAAAACTGCTGAAGCTACTGTCTCTTGCCTTCTGCTATTGTCCAGGGTGTTTTGTGTTGTCTTTTTCCCTTGACATTTGCTTGATTAGAAGTTGCTGGGGATGTGGGAGAGAAGATTGGTGCCTAGACCATTTCTCAGGACAGGTTGCACAGAGAAAACTGTATTCTGAATTGCCACACAGAAGCTGTGCAATCTAATGGCTTTTTCATCCTGATGTGAATTTAGTACTTCTGTGTGTTGCAACACGCCATCAACTCTGGTCTTGATTGCTTTCTGAAGTGCACAGAAGAAAGACATGCTAGGCAACAAACTGTAAGCCAGAACTGGTTTGGTTTAAATATTTGGGTTTTTTTCTGCTTTGTCTATCTGGATCATCTGATGTGCCTAGCTAACCCTCTAAACTTGTTCTTACTGCTTGATCTTCACTTTATTCATCTTCATCACACTCTGAATTTCCAATGTTGCAAATGTTATCTATCATGACCAATTTATGTTGTCTTTAGTCATTAAAGCATTCAGATCAGAACTTCCTAGTTAAGTGATTTCTAGCTTTTGAGCAGAAAGAAAAATTTTAAAGCAAAAGGCAGGTGGAATGAACTAGGTGAAGGTAATAATACTTGTGGCCAAGGAATGGTGCTTTAAAAGTATACTGCGACCCTACTTCTGGCTTATTATTATGGACAGAAGAGCTGTCCTTGGACAGAAGAGCTGTCCTTGGACAGAAACTTATTTTATAAAGCTATGGGCCAGTAGTTCAAGGGCAGTGTGATGACCCTCTGTCTGCCATAGTGCTGCCACAGACTGAAACTGGGTTGTTTTAAAGTCCTATCTCGAAGTTCAAACAACATTTAATATATTTAATGTCAAAGTTGTCGGGCTGTCTATGTAGGCCAAATCATGATTTAATTTATTCTAAGACTGTACCGAACTGTAGTCTTTAAAAAGTATAGGAATCCCTCACGTACTGTTGAATTTGCTTAAAAGACATGTTCTTACTTGACTTGTAATTTTCAGTACCTTTAAGGCTTAAAAGAGATTAAGTAAAACATACTGTAACATGAATCTAGAAGCTGAGGCATTAATGGTGACAAAATATCCTAAAAATCTGTGTTAAATACATGAAGAATGTTGACACAACACTGCTGAGAGGAAGTAGAGTGCTTTGTTCAGGGATTGACTTGTTCCTGACTTACTGTGGGAGAAAACTGTACATGTGGCCTTTGGATTTTGAAACCAGTAATTAGTGTGTGTGTGCACATGTATACATACACATTACTACTTCAGAAGAGCTCAGTCCTCCAGCAAAGAATTGTGTATGTGGTTAACTATGCAGGCACGTCCAAATCTGATCAAGATCCACATCCATTTTATGTACATTGTCATTGCACTTTCTGAAGACAGAGAAATATACATTGAAAGTTTTTATTTAACTGCAGTTTTTGTCCCCCCTTCTGAAAACCCATTTAGGAGCCGATTTAAAGCTGCTGTGGGCGTTCTCTCTGCAGTTACTACCTGCCTCGCCTTCATTAAGCCTGCCATCAACAACATCTCACTAATGACTCTGGGTGTTCCCTGCATTGCTTTGCTTATTGCTGAGTTGAAGAGGTGAGTGTATTTCTACAGAATGCAGCATTGCCTCCTGAGATCCTTAGGCCACCATGCAATGATAACCAGATCTGGTTTCATGCTTCTGTTAGTAGATCAGAAGTGCTTCTCACACATTCAAGCACAGATCTGTGATAAACTTGCTCTGCAGGTCAGACATTTTTGGCAAGTTTTTTTGGTTTTTTTTTTTTTCCTAGGCCAGATATTGTCTGTCTTCTTGTGACATATCTCTTGCTGCAACCTGATCTAACTCAAATATATTTTTTTACTGTAGAATCAGGGTGTGGTGGTTTAGGCTGGGCGCTGACCCGGATGCCACTGCACAGACCACACCTGGGAGGTCCCAAGGGGTGGACCCAGCCCAGGGGGGGTGGTCACAGGAAACCAGATATTCCATTTCCCATAATGCCCTGCTCTCCCATAATACATCAGCGTGGGGTCTTCACTTCCTCTTCTACCCCCCACTGCTGCCTAGGTAAAATGGTGTGAGCTGCCTCCCTTGGGCCTACCCAGGCCCAAGGCTGGGTTTGGGGTGTGGGGGGGGTGGGGGCGAGGGTTGGGTGTACCCCCAGTTGGGGATGGGACGTTCTTGGATATGTTTTGGAATCTCTCCCTCTTTGTCACGGTGCTTGTGGTTCTCTGTAAAACTTTGTTGTGTTTTATTGGTTTCCCATTTAAACTTTCCATCACTTTTGCAATCCGTTTGTCTGAGTTGTTATTTCTGCCCATGGTGGAGAGGAGTCTGCCCCAACCCATTACACAGGGCAAGGATTTCACTCTACTGAAAGCATTTCTGCTGTATAGTTTGCATAAAGGTGAGGTGATCATGTTATCACAGTCTGGGTACTAGAAGGAATGTGGGGCAAGGCCCAAGCATACATGGAAGGTGTTATAGCTCTCACAGTCCTACACCACTTTCTTTTCTGACATGGATAATGTGAATGAGTCAGACTGACAAAGTTTCGTCATTGGATTGTAGAGCACAACTATCAATCACGCCTTTAGAAACTATAAAACCAGAATGCAAATAGAGAAGAGTCTGAGACTGATCTTAACCTTTCAGAGTCCTACCATGATAATGATCCTAGCAGCTGTCCAAGATTTTTTTTTTCCCATCTCTATTCCTGATGCAAAAAGGACCAGACAGGTACCAGAATGCAATTTTGTCCTTTCTACCTTTTCTCCATTGCCTGAGGATTTTACAGCTTATCTTGGCTCTTACATATTGCAGATGTAAATATCTACCAAAAGAAACAAGAGTAGGACCAAATGTCTGTGTTTTGACAGAACAGAGAGTCTCCTGTTAGCTATCTATTTTGCCACTGTGTCTCCATACAGTGGAAGTCTCTGCTAACAATGTTTTTAAAAGTGTTCCTATTAGACATCCTGCTGAGCATTTAGTTCTGTGGTCAAAGAAGCTCAGGAAACAGTGCACAACTCAGCCATAGACGAGAAGATCAGTAGTTGAAAAATGTTGGTGGAGATGTCTCATTTTGATGAAAGCACTGAGAAACTACTGAGAGGCCAGATAGAGATCTGGTTGTGGCACTGAATAATTTAGTGAACTATCTGCATATCAGTTTTTCAGGCACAAGCTCCTGAGGAACTTGAAAAGACAAATAATTAGTGTCTCATAGGAGTGATTGTTATTGAATCAAATTTGGGAATTGGTATGACTACAGATTCTTGCTTTTTAAAATTTCTGAAAGATCGTATCTTACTAAAATGTGTAGAGTTTCACTGCCTGTTTTTTGAAAGAGAATTAAGGACACTGTGATGGGTTGAAAATTCTCCCCCAACATTAAATTTGCCAGACCAGCTCAGCTGGAAGCAAATGGAAGTTGTATTTACAAGCAAAACTGCAATTACAATGAAAAGCAATGAATATGTACAAATATACAATATTTTCAGATATTTACAATTAATAAACAGCACAAGAACCCCCTGGCCAAGGACCAGGGGAAGCTACTAGCTTCTCCCTCCCTGCCTCCTCTTCCAACCTTGGCGATACTGTGTGTGTGATACTGTGTAATACCTGTGATGTTTTTTGATGAATTACCATTTTTTAAAGGCAAGTAATTAAATGTTTTTTATTTTCAGCTGTGCTGATCTGTAGGAGATAATCCCAGAGGAGAGAAGTCATCTCATGCCTTTTTACAGGAGAAAATTGTTACATAAAACCATTATTTCAAATACTTGTGAATTCTGTGATTTTGACCACTGTCAGTAGGGGCTGCACATGAGTCCTGGCAGTCTGCAGCAGAAATCTATCCGTGGGGAAGGAAGGAGAAAAGCCTTCTGTGCTCAAGTTTGTGATATATTTACCTTAGAGAATAGGAGACTGAGAGGTGACCTTATCAATGTTTATAAATATGTAAAGGGTGAGTGCCAAGGGGATGGAGCCAGGCTCTTCTCAGTGGTGCCCAATGACAGGACAAGGGCGGTGGGTGGAAGTTGAGGCACAGGAAGTTTCATGTAAACATGGGGAAAAATTTTTCCACTATGAGGGTGACAGAGCACTGCAACAAGCTACCCAGGCAGGTTGTGGAGTCTCCTTCTCTGGAGATACTCAAAACTCGCCTGGATGCGTTCCTGTGTAATCTGGTGTAGGTGATCCTGCTCTGGCAGGGGAGTTGGACTGGATGATCTCTCAAGGTCCCTTCCAACCCCTGAAATTCTGTGACATGTTTTCAACTCCTTGTTGTGGGGCCTGAGTTAAGGACATGTCAAGAAAGCTCCTGATGCTGATGCACCCCACAGGTTATTATCCTCTATGGGATAGACCTTCCAGGTAGGCATTGATGAACAAAGAAAACTGAGAGCTGTCAAAGCAGACTTCATAGCCCTGGGTCAATTGGCCAAAGAAATGGCCCCATTAGTAGGGACCCCCCATTAGTAGGGACCAACCCAGATAGATTGAGGAAGACCCACTAGATGAATTCTTGGCTTTGAGCCTGGTGCCATCAGCAGGACATTGGGTTTTTCAATCATGGGTTGATTTTCATGATGTCAGGCCTGCTGGTGGTAGATGGGATACACTTCTCACAAATGGGGAGAAGGGCTTTATCATGGGGGTTGGCCAGGCTCATTGACAGGGCTTTAAACTAGACTGGAAGGAGGAAAGGGGATGGACCAAGTTCACTAGAGACAACCCTGGAACACATGTGGGAGAGTTTGATGGCTTCACTGCTATCTCAGAGGCGGTAGGGGACTGGGGGGGCCATGTGATAAGGATGCGAGAGCTATTGATGAGTTAGGACCTGTGGCAGTGCCTGGGAGCAAACGGGTATGGAGTGTACCCCCACCCCACACAAAGGCTCCCCGACTGAAGTGTATCAATGCCAATGCATGGAGCATAGGGAACGAGCAAAAAATGACTTGAAGCTACTGTCTATTAGGAAAACCATGATATTATTGCCCTGATGGAAACATGGTGGGATCAATCCCATAGCTGGAGTGCTGTATTGGATGGCTATAGACTCTTCAGAAGGGATAGGCCCAGAAGGAGAGGCAGTGAGGTGGTCCTGTATGTTAGGGAAGGTCTTGACTGTTTTGAGCATGATGGTGATGATAGAGTTGAATGCTTGTGAGCAAGAAAGAAAGAATTGGGGAAGGCCAACAAATCATATGTCATGATTGGGGTCTGCTATAGATTTCCTAACCAGGATGAGGAAGTTGGTGAAGTGTTTTATAGGTGGCTGGGGAAGGTCTCAGAATTGCTAACCCTTCTTCTTGTCAGGGACTTCAACTCACCTACCAGATATCTGCTGGAAATACAACACAGCAGACAGGATGCAGTTCTGGAGGTTCTTGGAGTGCATGGAAGATAACTTCCTAACACAACTGATGAATGAGCCAGCAAGGGATGGCTCTCTACTAGACCTGATGCTCGTAAACAGAGAAGAGCTACTAGGAGATGTAAAGGTTGGTGGCCATATTGGACAAAGTGACCACAAGATGGTGGAATTTTCAGTTCTCACTGAGGTTAGGAGAGGAGTTAATAGAACTAAATCCTTGGACTTCCAGAGGGCAGACTTTGACTTGTTTAGGATACTGATTGGTGGTATGTGCCAGGAGGTAGTCCTGAAGGACAAGGGAGTCCAGGAAGGCTGGACATTCCTCAAGAGGGAAATCTTCAAGGCAGAGGAACAGGCTGTCTATGTGTATCAGAAAGCAAAAGGGCAGAAGACCAGCCTGGTGAAGTAGAGGGCTTTGGATAGAACTCGGGAAGAAAAGGAAAGTCTGCTGGCAGTAAGGGTACTACAGACTATTCAGACTACTCAGCAGACTACTAAGTAAGAGTGGAAGCCTCTTGCCAGGGCACATAGAGAGAAAATTAGAAAGGTCAAAGTTCAACTAGAACTCAGTCTGGCCAGTGTCATTAAAGATGAAAAAAGAAAGTGTTTTTATAAATATCTTAACAGTAGAAGAAGAGCTAAGGTGAGTGTCCACCTACTACTGGATGTAGGAGGGAACCTGATGACCAAAGACAAGGAAGAGGCTGAGCTACTGAATGGCTACTTTGCCACAGCATTTGTCAGCGACACCAGTTGCTCCTTGAGGGTTCAGCCCCTGCAACTGGAAGGCAGGGATAGGGAGCAGAAAGCAGCCCCCACAGTACTGGTGAAAATCATCAACAATCTGTTGTGCCTCTCAGTTGTGCACAATGGGACCAGATGAGATCCACTCAGGGGTACTTAATGAGCTGGCAGAAGTGATCACCAAGCCACTCATCATTATTTGTCAGCAGTCCTGGCTAACTGGGGAGGTCTCAGTTGACTGGATGGTAGCAAATCTGGTGCCTATCTACAGGAAAGGCCAAAATGATGACCCAGGGAACTACAGGCCTGTCAGTCTGACCTAAGTGCTAGGAAAGATTATAAAGCAGGTCATCCTGAGTGCCATCACCCAGTACATACAAGATAACCAGGTCATAACACCCAGTCAGCATGGGTTTATGAAAGACAGGTCTTGTCTGACTAACCTGATCTCCTTCTACAATGAGGTGACTTGCCTAGTGGATGAGGGACATGCCATGGATGTTATTTACCTGGACTTCAGTAAAGCCTTTGACATTGTCTCCCACAGCATTCTTCAGAAGTTCATGGCACAAGGCTTGGAAAAGTGCCCTCTGCACTGGATGAAAACATGGCTGGCTGGCCAGGCCCAAAGAGTGGTGGTGAATGGAGTTAAATCTGGCTGGTGCCCAGACACTAGTGGTGTCCGCCGGGGTTCAGTACTGGGGCCAGTCCTCTGTAATAGCATTATTAATGATCTGGATGAGGGGATTGAGTGCACCCTCAGTCGATTTGCTGATGAACCCAAGCTGGGTGGCTGTGTCAGTCTGCTAGAGAGTAGGGAAGCTGTGTCATTATTGCTGTTCTTGGCTGGTGTATGTTAAATGTTGAGCTGGTAGGGTAGGATGTATGCTAGAAAGTATCATGAGTGGGAGAGTATCAAAAGAGCAAAAGGTAGTTAAGTACATACTTGTCTTTGAAAAACAAAGATATTTTATTTTGATTTCTGTTCAGACAAATCCCATCCTGTGTTTCAGTTAAAAGGAAAAAAAAAAAGCTCTCCTAGAGAATGGTGTCGGGGAGAAAGTAGATGAGAATCATTTGGCTTGCTGGTCCAAGCCAAACAACCACTGAGATGGTAGTGTCATCAAATCAGTATGATTTACTGACTCGTCATCTTTCATGTGAGTATCTTCATGTGCAAATATTGTTGTGCAGCTGACCTCTGAGCCTTGAGCAGTGAAGATTTACCCTAGCTTCAGGTGTGTCAGTTCATACTCAATTCTCCTGCTAGAAATGTGGCTGGGTGGGGAATCCTGCTGTGTTGTCAGAGGTTGCTCACAGTTCCCTTATTCCTTTGACTAAAAAGTTAAGATATTTAAAATACTCATTAGGTTGTCAAAATGAATCAAGTAATTAAGCAATATCCGGAAACTTGTACTTGGTTGAAGAAAAGCTGGTATGTTTTGTTGGGGTGTGCCATAATACAGAAAGATAAAGCTGCTAGAAATGTTTTCCAGTTCAGCCCCTTTGGATAGCAAATGACTAGGGCACAGCACTGCTTGCAGAAATTCTAGTGTTTAAAAAGCTGCTGTTTGTAAAACTCAGAACACCATGCATTGTCAAGACTAAAGGTGCAAATGGAAATGCAAGCTTTGTGGGGTCAGGTTTCTTTCAGGCTAGTGTGTCAGAGACCTGTGCATACAGGAGCATGAACCCTCAGCTGACAGGTATCCTTCTATATGAACAAGTCAGGTTTCTTGTGGAGGGAGAGAACTGCACCTTAGCATGAAGAATTGTCTGAGGTAGTCTGCACTGTCTATTAAAGCATGCTTTTTGGTTTCTCTGGGTAGAGGCTTCTATCTTAGACATTCTTACATTGTATAACAGAATAAGAGTAACTTGTAGCTTGGGGTGGGAATCAGCTAACCAATTAAAAAAACCCTCCTGTAGTTCCTTTTTTTAACCAGTCTTTATGTAGTGACAAATACAAATCTGAGCACTTGTTGTGTGGCTAATTATTACCAGACAGAGTCCATAATTAATCACTAGTTGCCTTACATACCCCTCCCTAGGCAAGGAAATGCTTTGATGTTTGCTCACCATTTGCACATTGGTATTTAAGACAATATGCATAGCATAGCTACTGATGAAAATGTTTGTTTTGTCACCTCACCCGAGCCTTGTGAGACATACTTACTGAAAGTGAGTCCTCTATTCAGGACATTTATGGTGGAGCCATTTTAAAGATGTACTTGGCACCATGAATTGTACCCAGAAGTGTGTACAGCTGAAAAGCATCAAGCTGCCATTACAAGCAAATTTTGTTTGGTTTTATAATTGCTTCTTTGTGTTCCTCTCCTCAGGTGTGAAAACCTGCGTGTGTACAAACTGGGTCTCTTTTCAGGTCTTTGGTGGATGCTAGCACTTCTCTGCTGGATCAGTGACAAGGTGTTTTGTGAGATCTGGTCCTCATTTAACTTTCCCTACTTGCACTGCGTATGGTAAGTGTATAAACCGTATGGTAAGTGTATAAACTGTGTATAAATGCCGTAGTTTGATTCAAATGTGATATATCAGCACCACACTACCCTTCTGTGCCTCTTCCTGGTTAGTGCTAGAGAAAGCTTATAAGCCCAGAGCAAGTCTCACGCTATCCCAGGGTGGCAGATTTAGGAGCCTCTTTGGCTTGACCAGATTTTTCAGACACTAAATTAGTTAATTGTAGCTGAATTCTTTGTCCTGGTTTCTCAAATCCCACAGCACTGCTCAGCTGTATCAGTGCTTGTGAAAGCTTAAGCTTCCACTATTAATAACTGAGAGTGAAATGGAAGAGCAGTGAAGGGCTTTGATGCCTTTTCTCTTTTACCACCCATCATGTTGTGCTCTTACTCAAGGTGCCGTATCTCAGCATCGCTACACATCTGTCAGGGCAGAGAGGCCAAAAAGCTGCAGCCAGATTTGACTGAGGATAAGCTACTTTTTAAAATTTTTCTTATTCTCTGTAGTCTTTGCCTACATGCAGACCACAGCCCTACTGGGGCCTCAGGGGAATAAGATGAAGGACAGACTGATATTAAAGCTTGGTGATATATCTGATTGCTTTACTGAAGTCATGTTACTGATACGTGGTTTTTTTCTCTTTTTTGGGGGGCGTGGTTGTCTGTTCTCAGGCACATTTTGATTTGCCTTGCGGCGTACCTGGGCTGTGTCTGCTTTGCTTATTTTGATGCTGCCTCTGAGATCCCTGAGCAGGGCCCTGTCATAAAGTTCTGGCCCAGTGAAAGATGGGCGTTCATTGGGGTTCCCTACGTCACCCTCCTCTGCGCACACGAGAAATCACCTGTGAAGATCACATGAAGTTGACTATGGAATGAGGATGGAATTTCTACTTACATTCCAGCAAAGACAGCATTTAAATAATGATAAATTAACGGGGTTGTATTGTATCTTGTTCTTAAGATATGCAGTACTTCAGGTGTCACAAAAAGAGGAGGCAAGTGTGTTCGTTTTTCTCTCTGGAGGAGAGAGAGGAGGCAGGAACTCGCAGGTTCTTGAACACTAAAGTAGCCATTAGGTTCTCTGGTAGGCTCTGTTTTGCACTGTTTTCAATGTAGCATTTCACTTTATATAAGCTCTTTCCAAATACCAGGTTCAAGGAATGATGTTTCTGCAGTATGTCACCTCTGATGCTTGACTTGCTTCTTTTGTAACATCTGGCTGAGGTTTTCTTTCCAAAAGAAGTCAGGCCAAGATGCCTACATGCTGTCCTGTGCCATTCTCAGCTTTGAATTTGGTGTGGTTGCGTGTGGCCACAAGAGTGTGCTCAAAGCACACGCTCCACCCAGCCTGGCCCGTGGCATGGAGATCCAGCTGCACATCACCTCAGGTCTTGGAGTTGTACTTGGGGTTGCTTCCCCAAGTACAATTGGAGACCAGCACAAAGTGCTTGCAACTGCAGCAGTGCAGTTATGCGGTGTGAATGCAGGAGTAGCTAACAGAAGATTCAGTCCCTAAAATGGAATAGTTCAAGGGGTTTGAGCTTTCCTGTATTTCCATTGACCTGCAGACATTTGTATGCTCTTATGTAAATGACCAAAATCTCTTTCTCTTTTGCAGACATGTTTGGTCTTGAATTTGACATTGAAACTCACACAGAAGTGTGAGCAATAACTTGAGGAAGACTCAGGTCAGCATGGATTGACAGTGTGATTAAACTATAAAAACTTTCAGGTGCCCAGCTGTACATCTGAGAGTTAACTTCTCACCAATGCATTGCAAAGTGACACAAATAATAGTCCAGTTTCTAGTGTGGTAGTTATACTTAGGAAAAAAGTAGATACTACTTTAAAAACCAGAAGACTTAGATTTCTATGAGCAATGAAATGTAACATTGAGTCTTGAATTCTTACAAAAGAATAGCAGATTCAGGTTTCCTGTTTGTTTTTTAGCAAGCTTTGTAAAGGTAAGGGATGTGTGGACCTGTTTAGTTTTTAAGGCTATACTTTGAGGTTCAGGAATGGCTGTGGCCATGTGTGCATGGCTTGCAAACTCAGTCTGTTTTAAAAAAAGATGGAGCGTGCAGGCATGTTTTGCAAATACTGGCAATTATTTCTGCTAATCACTGCAGTTGTGGTGAAAGAAAGATCTTATATTGCACCTAATATCAGTAAGTGGATTAAGGCTTTGTATGTACACTGTTATTAATAAGTGATACTTCTTTTTTCTAATACTGGACCAAGAAGTACCATTTCCTCTGTATTTTCCTAAGAACTCTCATGGTGTACTTCGGTTTTAAGAGATGAGAAAATGTACTCCATACAGTGTAATCTTTAGGACATGGCCTTTTAACAAGAACTTCGGGGCAAATTAGCTTTCAAGCATTGTAAAACCTGTCAGATAAGTTTTGTATTCAAATTTATGCTTGAAAAACAAGAGCTAAGGTAAATGCTCTTACACTTAAAGTTTTTAGTGGGAGATACGACTGTCTTCTGGAGAACTTCAAAGTGGGTATGTAGCTTACTGTCAGGTTGACTAGCAGATCATAAACCCAGCAAAACTTCCAGTGGAACAATGTAGATTTATGCAACTTGCTAGTAGATTTGTCTGAGAGAAAGAAAAATTACATGATGCTGTGTCCAAAAAAGTTCTATGAAACTTGTTTATAAAAGTTCATACAGTGGTGTCTGTTACTCTTTTAAACATAGCTGCATTTCCCTTTTCCTTCCTTTCTTTCTAATTATGAAATGCTCAGTTTCACACACTTCTCAGGTATTAAAATTATTGAATCCTTATACAGATAGGCTTGCTGGCTGGAACCCAGCTAAGTTTGTTGATGCCTGACATGGCCCTGCATTGAGTAAGATTTTTCAGTATGTTTGCTAAATTATCATGTTATGGTAAATAAGTTATTTTCAGTATTGCTTGGGAAATTAGAACTGCAGGCATAATGGGCTATTCAAAATGACCGAAGTGAAGGCTCAAGTTAATATTTTGTTTGAAAGTAATCTCTGTCTCTAATCAAGGGCTCCAGTCAGCCTGTTAACTGCTGTCTTCTGATCTGCAGAGTCTGGCTGCTCACAATAAAGTAATTTTGTAATTTTGAAAAATGTCAGTAATGCATGCAGGTGTTACAGAGGAGAATGAATCAGGAACAAGCCAAGAGCCTGCTCTAGTTTTATTAGCAAAGCTTCATAATTTTCATTGGGGATTCTGTGAACAAAGATCACTATATGAAATTCAAAGGTCCACTGCAGAACTGCTTGGAAGTACTCTACTGTAATGGCAGCCCACTGCTTTTATATGTGGTTACTGCACTTTACATTAAACGAATGTTGACCAATATGTTCTGACAAAAGCTACAATTATTTCAGAAAAGAAAAATTATGCTGTTTTTCACTGGATTCAGAGCTTTACAGATTGCACTTTGGACTAATGCTTCAGTTCATGGTAACATTAATACTCAAAGAAATAAGTGATTGGCATACAGATGGGTTTGTGGTGGCCTAATCAAACAAATTAATAGACATGGGCACAAGTAGCCATATTATATTGGAGTGTAAGGTGATACCTCCTCAGGCTTTAAAGCCCTAGAATGCTTTCTTTCCTTGCTGTTAGGAAGCAGGTTTCTAGTCCTTAGGGCCAATTAGTATTTTAGTTTAATTAGTGGGATGCAATAGTATGTTGAGAGTAATGTAGATTCTGTAGATTGGTATGTGTTATCTTTCTTTCCCTCAGTATTAAAATTTAGATTATTTAGAAGAGGATGTTTGTCTCTCAGTGATGGCAACACTTGCCCAGTTCAGAGTCACTAAAAACTCAATAAACAGTTTCTTGGGAGTGGTATTGAGGTGTGTTTGGTTTTTTTTTGGTTTGGGTTTTTTTGCATCTCATTTGAAGTCTGTATGCTGAATATTTGTGGAAAGCATGTAATACTTTTCAACACTATAGCTTTGCAACATTGCATTCAGAATAAATGTTGTATGCCTTTTCATACACTGTGTTTGTGGGGAAGAATGCAGTTGTGGGAACTATCGTAAGGATAACTTTTTCTTCACATGGGTAACAGCGGTTCTGAGGAGGAGGGAGACTGCTGCCAATGGAAGATCATTAGTTAACGACATGCAGATTACTTTGCTGAACAAACTGATTTTGTGCAAATAAATCACATACTTGGAAAACTGACCCCATGAATCAAGGGACAAAAAGCAAGAAATGGCTAAAAATGGGTGGTCTGTATTTCCACAAATCCAGAAAACTTGGTCAAAGTGAGTATGTGTGGGGGAACAAAATGTGAATCATCAGTATTCATTACCTGAGACTGTGCTTCCAACTTAGAAAGGGAGATAATGGCTATGTAGTAGCGTTGCACCTGTCCTTTTCCTCCTACTTCCCTTTTAGAGCAGTTTCTCTGGCTGCACATAAAAGACCTTTGGAACACATGCAGATCCCTCTAAGCCATTGTTACTGGGCTTGAAATAATTGTGTGAAAATGTAACAGTAATTCAAGAATGTTACTGATGCAGAATTCATGCCTGAAGTTGGCAAGGTGTCAAAAATAGCTGGTGGATTGACTGGGCTATCATCCTGTCATACAGCCTGCTCTATCTGGAGATTATTCACATGGTTTCCTATAGAAGCAAGGGGAAGATTATTATATTGCTGCATTTCTTTGGTAAATTCAGAGCTCCTGGCTTATTTTGACCAGATCTGACAGAGCCATGAACCTTACCTGCAAGCTGTGCAAGGCAAATCACCAAATAGAGTGGTTTGGGTTGGAAGGGACCTTAGAGATCATCTACTTCCAACCCTTCCCCCCGACCAGGGACACCTTCCACTAGACCAGGTTGCTCAAGCCCAACCTTGAACACCTCCAGGGAGGGGTCATCCACAGCCTCCTGGAGCAACCTGTTCCAGTGTGATGGTCAGGTAGAGAAGCCAGGCCTCTCAGAAAAGCTGTCTCAAGAGCTATGTTAAAATAACAGAGAATGTACCGAGGAAAGAAGTTTTAAGTAGTGCTCAAGTTCTGGATGGACTTTGATTGTGGTTCCTTCCAGCTGCAGCATCAGGAGCCAGTTACCTGTGAAAGGAGTTTCACAGGCTTTTGTTTATGGGATGGAGCAATTACTTAACTGCCTTTTTCTCCAAACTTCTAAGGCAGAAGCATCCACTAGAGGGACAGTTTAAAATCTTCCATCACCATATACATGACCATCAGTTGGAAACAGTGCAAGCTGAGAAGGACTGAGGTGACTTCTGTGTCCGCAAAGGAACTGTAAAAATATGTTTGTAAACTCCCATTAATTGCTCAGTGGTGCCCACATGGAAGGCATTGATAAACTAAAGCCTGGGAAGGTACACAACTATGTTGAAAAACAGGTTTGAAGTCCAAAGGTAGCCTGCTGAATTGTAGAAAAAAATTAGAACAAAATTAAGTAGCAGCAAGGTATTACACATATCTAGACATCATTGACAACATTAAATGCAGAATTACTACAAAAGAAGCAGTTCTTCCTATAAGAAAGCAAAGGCTTAGTGTGAGTTGGGAGCCAAGAAAAAGAATGTAGTAGGGCATCAGTAGGGCAGGATTGGATGTGGCACTTGAAGCTATGGTTTAGTTAGTCATATGAGGTGTTAGGTAATAGGTTGGACTTGATCTCTGAGATCTTTTCCAACCTGGTTGATTCTATGTTTCTATGCATTAGGAAGTGCACCATCATACTGGAAAAAATAAGACAGGAGGAGATCCTTTCTCTCCGAGAAGGATAGCAATGAGGATTACTGCACGTTGGGAAGAAAATTGCCCATCAGGAGAAAGAGGTTTAATCAGCTTTAAAAAGTAGTGTGAGATGAGCATTAACAGGATGTAAGTATGTGGAAGCAAGTGTGCAAAGATTCAGACATGGCATTTGAACAAGAAGAGACCAGTGAGCAAACAGGCTGCATTTTGCTCTCAGCAAGCTTGAATGGTACAAGTTAAAAAGATGAACTAGGAGAAGTAGTAGATTTAGGCTGGATATTAGGAAGAAGTTATTCATAGAAAGAGTGATTGGCTACTGGAATGGGCTGCCCAGGGAGGTGGTGGAGTCACCATCCCTCGAGGTGTTTAGGAAGAGACTTGATGGGGTGCTCAGTGCCATGATTTAGTTGATTAGATAGTGTTGGATGATAGGTTGGACTCGATCTCAAAGGTCTCTTCCACCCTGGTTAATTCTGTCCTGTCCTATCCTATCCTATCCTAGCTTTCCTCTGGGCTCTGTGCTCACACATCTGGCTGGGCCAGAGCTTTAACAGTGCAGTAGTACACTGAGTAAGTGCCAGCTAATTTGACGCCTCTGTGTGAGGGTTTAGCCCACCTGCATCCTGCACCCAACCTCATCCTGGTTGGGTGGTCTATAACAGACTCCAATCAGGATATCAGTTTTGTTAGGCCTCCCTCTGATTTTAGCCCACAGACATTCAATCCTTTCATCCACAACCTCAAGTTCTGCAGTATCAAGACGGATTCCCTAATGTGCAGGGACACCCCTCCTCCTCTTCTCCCTTGCCTGTCTCTCCTAAAGAGCTTGTAACCCCCCCAGTGCAGTACATGGTACTGCAAAACGGTACACTCTATTAGATTGTACAAAAGTGGGACTTTGTTCTGGTGCTAGCTCACACATGTGTGATGTCTCTGTTCCCTGTTTTGAAAGAAAATTGATGCCATTTGTTTGGAAACAGGTAACACAATCCATACAGAGACTGAGGCAGATCAAGAAGTTAGAGTGATTTGGTACAATCAACACAGCTTCACCAAGGGCAAATCCTGCCTGACAAACTTGATGGTATCCAACATGGACAGTGGCATTGAGTGCATCCTTAGCAGGTTTGCTGATGACACCAAGCTGTGTAGTGCATCTGACATGCTGGAGGGAAGGGATGGCATCCAGTGGGACCTTGACAGGCTGGAGAGGTGGGCCCAAGCCAACCTCATGAGGTTCAACAAGACCAGCTGTAGGGTTCTGCATCTGGTTTGGAGCAATCCCAGGTACTGATATAGGCTGGCTTGAGAGCATCTCTTTGAGGCTGAGAGAACTGGGGCTGTTTAGCCTGGAGAAAAGGCAGAGGTCTTGTCTATGCAAAGAAGGAAAAATTCTTTAAGAAAATCAAGTCCAACCATTATCTAACTCTACCAAGTCTGGTGCTGTATCACACTACTTAGCACCACATCTCTGCATCTTTTAAACATCTCCAGGGATGGGGATTCAACCACCTCCCTGCGAAGCCTATCCCAGTGTTTGGTAGCCCTTTCTGTTGCTGTTTAGGTGATGGACTGTCTCAGTCCAGAGAGGGAAAGAGACTCAGTTCTTTTGAATATTCCCATGTTATGAAATCAGAGGCACAAATGAGGCCAAAATATCAACAGTGAGGCTATTTATTAACAGAATAAAGTGGATGGATCAGAGGGAGAGAGAAGAGGAAGGGAATTACATTACCACACCCTTCACCCCCCAAGACAGTTTGAGTCTGTGGAGGAAGGGTGCTGCCACTTTGGCATGGAGGAGATGTTGGGTGTGTGGAGGAAGGCTGCTGCAGCTTTGGTGTGGAGGAGAGGTCATCCTTATTGGCTGTGCTGTCCTCTGCTGGAGGAGGGGAGGGAGAGACTGCAAAGTCCAAGTTCAAGTCCTTCTCTGAGCAGCTTCTTCAGCTCCATGAGTTGCAACAGGTGGAACTTAGGACATGGAGAGAGGGTTCCTCCTGGTCTGTCACCTCCAGGCTACATAGTGATGTCTTTTCTCCTGTGTCTGTCCTTTTCTCTCCTGGTATTCTCTTAGTTTTTCTTCACAGTGGCATTACTAAGGTCTTTTCCTTCTACCGAGCCAGTAGTTGTTCAGATCTTTCATACAGTTTGTTTGGTATGTGTCCAGGTGGTGAATATGCATATTCCAGACTGCATCAATAGCAGTGGCCTCTGCCCATTATTTCCAGGGCAGCTGCAGTCTGGTGAGCAATCTTTATCCTTTGCACCATCCTCCCTTTCCAGGGTAGCTGATGGGTAGAGATGATCTTGTCTATGCAGATTCCACAGAGTTGTTATCCAGTGGCATCTACCCAATACACATCAGCTATTGTCTGGGCAGCAAAGGTGATTTTATCTTTGTTGAATCACATCAAGAGAGACAAGATTTAGTCCCTCACACTGACAAAAGCGACAAACATACACACTCGTAGTAAAAAGAGTACAGAGTACAGAGTACCATTTGTTTCTTCATGCAACACATATTTGTATGTATGTTATGCCAGTGTGGCTACTTCTAATTGGTTAATAAGTTGTTTTTAAGATTCTTACTGGTTACTAATACATTGCTACAGTTATTTGCTGAGCTAAGTCCAGGTTTCTTCTCCTGCTATTCTTCTATCTCAATCTTGCAGTGTCTATGCCTCAGAACAAGTTACACATTCAGCCCGGGGACTTTACAGACATTCATAGTATCATAGTATCATTCAGGGTTGGAAGGGACCACAAGAATCATCTAGTTCCAACCCCCCTGCCATGGGCAGGGACACCCCACACTAGATGAGGCTGGACAGAGCCTCATCCAGCCTGGTCTTAAACACCTTCAGGGACGGGGCCTCGACCACCCCCCTGGACAACCCATTCCAGGGTTTCACCACTCTCATGGTGAAGAAACTCCTCCTCACATCCCGCCTGAAGGATTCAAGGGTACATGACAATGTATTCATTCACGGGTACACAACAGTATTTTCTCACAGATATACAGCAATTTTTTCAAGGTCAATCTCTTCTTGGACCATCAAAGGGTCCACAGATTCCCACAATTCCCCCTTTTTGTTTTTGTGCCAAAAATGTTGCTTTGACCATCCCCTGCAGGGCCCTTTGCAGCAGATTAATCAGGCAGGGCAACACCAGTAGCACTACAATCACAATTACCAAAATTAGTAATCCAGTCTTAATAATTGAGAAAAGCCAGCCAGAGACTCCCCATCCCTTAAACAATCCTTCAAACCATCCTTCATTGACTATTTGCAAATGCATTACTCCCTGTTCCAGTTCCTGAATATGTTTATGTATAGAAACTGAATGATCTGACAGATTCATACAACACAATTCTTCAAACACTTGACAATCATGACCTTGCTCTAGCAATAAAATCTATGGTGGTTCTATCTTGCAAGGTAGCTTACACCATGTCGTTGGCTCAACATTGGTGGGGCTCACAACAAAAGGTAAAACAATTATATAGAAGAGAAACTCTCTTTTGCTAGTTATGGCCTTGTTTTCAACATCTGTCACAGTGTCATGGCTGAGCCATAGAGGGTTATAGCACACGTGCACGGTTGGAGTTGTGCATTCGCACACCTGAATCATGAGGTGTTACCACTTGAGCCACTAGAGATGGCCACCACCAGAGATGATGAGACCATCCCAGACCCGTTTCCAGTGCTTTCCAAGATACCAGCAAACCTGCCAATGGTAATGTTCCTTCTCCACAGTGCCATAGCTGAAACCCAGGAAAAATTTCCTAACTTGGCTATAATGCTGCAACGTTTTCTCACCATTAGGCTGTTAGGCCACTGTCACCTACCAGAGAGGAGAGGCCTAGGCAAGTACTTGTTTGCTCTATGCAACAACCAGCGAGGTTAGTACTGTAAAGGCCCTGAAGTTTCTCTCACCCTACGGGGTTGATTCGAAAGAAATCAAGAAGGACATTGAGATACTTGAAGGTGTCCAGAGAAGGGCAGCAAGGCTGGTGAGAGGCCTCAAGCACAAGCCCTATGAGGAGAGGATGAGGGAGCTGGGATTGTTTAGCCTGGAGTAGAGGAGGCTGTAGCCAGGAAGGGAGTTGGTCTCTTCTCCCGGGCAACCAGCACCAGAACAAGGGGACACAGTCTCAAGCACACCAGGGGAAGTTTAGGCTGGAGGTGAGGAGAAGGTTCTTCACAGAGAGAGTTGTTAGCCGTTGGAATGTGCTGCCCAGGGAGGTGGTGGAGTTGCCATCCCTGGTGGTGTTCAAGAGGGGATTGGATGTGGCACTTGGTGGTCTAGTAGGCCTGAGGTCTTGGGTGACAGGTTGGACTTGATCCTTGAGGTCTTTTCCAACCTTGTTGATTCTTGTGATTGCCCATGGGAATGTGCTGCCCGGGGAGGTGGTGGAGTCACCATCACTGGAGGTGTTTAGGAGGAGACTGGATGGGGTACTTGATTGCATGGTTTAGTTGATTAGGTGTTGTTGGATGATAGGTTGGACACGATGACCTTGAAGGTCTCCCAACCTGGTTTATTCTATTCTATGGTTCTATGATTCTAAGGCATACCTTAGGTTAAAATAACAAAACAATATTTTAACACATCCAACCAAATAGGCCTAATTTCTCTCCTTCAGTTACAAGATGTTTACATTCTTTTAAGAGTCAAAGATGAAACATAACTTTCTCTAATTCAAGCAAAGGCAAATCTTCATAGCCTTCCAAAGCTGTGTGAAAACAATCCTTCTCTCACAATTTGTGTCCATCCTCCAAGAGGATTTAACTCAATCCACCACCACTCTCTGGGCTCAGCCATCCAGTTTTTTACCCAGCAAAGCATCCACCCATCCAAGCCATAAACAGGCAGTTTCTCTGGGAGGATTGTGGTGGGTTGAAGTTTCCCCCAGCGTTAACTTTTAGCCACACTAACTCAGTTAGAAGCAAATGAAGCTGTATTTACAAGCAAAAACTACACTCTACAATGGACCGCAATGAATATGTACAGCATATACAGTATTTACAATATTATACAGATATTTACAATTAGCAAACAACACAAAACCCCCCTGGCCAGAAGACCAGAGAAGTCTGTTCCACTGCCCCCTCAAACCCCTCCCTGTGCCAAAAGAGAGAGAGGTGTTGAGAGAAAGCATTGGCTTCGATTTATCTCAAGGTCAGCCAGAAGTACATTATTTCCCAAGTGAAGCAGTAACAGCCAGATCAGAGGAGAAGAGAAAAGGAATGGGATGGAAATGAAATGTGAAGGATTGTTATGATACAGCTTCATTTATCTCAGACATTTATCCAATGAATTTGTTTAGAATAACCTTTTGTTTTCCTTTTTACACCCAAGAGTGATTTATTTCTATTTTTCTATTTTTCTGCTTGAAATTGGCATCTAAATTTTAAAGGCATAGCCTAAAACTACCACAAGGATGCTGTGGGAGACAGTGTCAAAGGCTTTAAAAGTCCAGGTAAGCAACAGGCAGCAGCTTTCCTTCATACACTAAGTGAGTCACTTTGTCTTAGGGGGAAGTCAGTTAGGTCAAGCAGAACCTGCCTTTCATGAATTCATGCTCATGGGGCCAGATCAGCTGGTTATCCTGCAGAAAGGCACTTGAGAGGATCTGTTCCATGACTTTCCCTGGTACCAAAGTTGGACTGACACATCTGTCATTCCCTGCATCCTCTTTCCTGCCCTTCTTGTAGCTGAGCATCAGATTTGTCAATTTTTAGTCAACTGAGACCTCCCCAGTTAGCCAGAACTGCTGACAAATGGTGGAAAGTGGCTTGGTAAAGCAATTCTACCATCTCACTCAGTTCCCTTGAGTTTATGCCATTTGACCTCATAGACTTCTGTATGTTTAAGTGGTGCAGCAGGCCACTAACCATCTCCTCTTATGGGGATTTCATTCTGTTCTCCATCCCTATCTTCTAGCTTAGGGGACTGGGAATCTTGATCATGTCAAAAAATATGTACTAAAAAATCCCTAGCATGAGGAAACAACTTTAAAATCAATGACCATGGTTTGCAGCTGAGTATCAGCTTAGGTACTCTATGAGAGCTCACATCGTGCTCGCTCTGTGAGAAACCACCTCTTTGTTCCTTTTTAATGCAAAATTGGCACAATGGAATATGTAACTGACCCTTGAACTGTATTTAGCAATAACCATACTGGCAAGAAAGAAATATTCTAATGGAAAAAGCCTTTGAAGTGTTCCACAGCGCTACAGGCTGGGGTCAGAGTGGCTGGGGAGCAACCAAAGAGAAAGGGACCTAGGAGTACTGATTGACAGCCAGCCGAACAGGAGCCAGCAGTGTGCCCAGGTGGCCAAGAAGGCCAATGGCATCCTGGCCTGCATCGGGAATGGTGTGGTCAGCGGGAGCAGGGAAGTCATTGTGCCCCTGGACTTAGCACTGGTTAGGCCATACCTTGAATGTTGTGTCCAATTCTGGGCCCCTCAGTTTAAGAAGGACATTGAGGTACTTGAATGTGCCCAGAGAAGTGCAACAAGGCTGGCGAGAGGCCTCGCACACAATCCCTATGAGGAGAGGCTGAAAGAGCTGGGATTGTTTAGCCTGGAGAAGAGGAGGCTCAGGGGTGACCTCATTGCTGTCTACAACTACCTGAATGGAGGTTGTAGCCAGGAAGGGAGTGGGTCTCTTCTCCCAGGCAACCAGCACCAGAACAAGAGGACACAGTCTCAAGCTGTGCCAGGGGAAGTTTAGGCTGGAGGTGAGGAGAAAGTTCTTCACAGAGAGAGTTGTTAGCTGTTGGAATGTGCTGCCCAGGGAGGCGGAGAAGTTACTGTCCCTGGAGGTGCTCAAGAGGGGACTGGACATGGCACTTCGTACCATGGTTTAATAGTCATGAGGTCTTGGGTGACAGGTTGGACTTGATGATCCTTGAGGTCTCTTCCAACCTTATTGATTCTATGATTCCCATTGCTCCTCATTCTCTGACACCAATGATCACTCTAAGAAAAGGATGACTCACAACAGAGAAGTGGCTGAAGCAAACATGGTCATGTATGGCATTATTTGTGACTATGGATATGCATCTTAAAAAGCTAGAAACTCCTGGATCTTACTTTAAAAGCAAAAATTCTTATAGTCTCAAAGCATTCAGAAAAATGGATCATACATTTCTTTCTGTGCATACTGCAGTATCTGAGCACCAAGATACACACTAGCTGATAGGATGATAGGATGAAACTGGTATCTGAGTCATCTAACACAGATACTTCCTTGTTGCTCAGAGCTGGGGCTTGGATTTTGGTGGTTTGGCTTTTGATTTGGAATTGGAGGACTTTACATTTCTTTTAAACAAAAAGAGTATTTCTTTGTGCCTCTCATCACTCAGCTAGAAAAGCCTGTGATAGAGGCCCTGCTATGATATATAGTGTGGTAGTTTTAGGCTATGCCTTTAAAATTTTTTCACAGATCTTGAACAGAAAGTAGTAAAAATGTAAATAAATCACTACTGCACATAAAAAGGAAAATAAAGATAATGCTGAACAATCCCATTGGAGGGATATCTACCATAATGTTTAATTCCCCAAAGAATTTCTCTTCTCATGCTTCTTCATTGTGGGAGAGATTCTAACTCGCTTCAGCTTGACCTTGGCTGCATTGTTTTGGCTAAGTCTAACTTCTCTACTCTACTAACTTCTCTACTTTCTCTTGTCCCTTTTTTTTTGTGTTGGGGAGTAAGGGGGAGGCTGAGAGGGAGAAGCTAATAGCTTCCCCTGGTCCATGGCCAGGTGGGAGTTCTTGTGCTGTTTATTAATTGTAAATACCTGTAAATATTGTAAATACTGTATATTTTTGTACATATTCATTGGATTGTATTGTAGATTGTAGTTTTGCTTGTAAATACAGCTTTCATTTGCTTTCAGCTGAGCTGGTCTGGCAAATTTAATGTTGATGGGGGGAGGGACCAGGTGGTGGGGGTATTTCAAACCACCACATACAGAATGAGGACTTCCTAAAGTGTTTCTTCTAAAATTTCACCTTACAGAGCCCAGAAGAAGCAGGGGTATGATGCTCATTTTCAATTAGCTGTATGGTGAGGGAAATGATGGGACTGAGAGGTGTTAACTGCTGTGGAATGTGAGCACACTGCAAATAGTACACCCACTAGTACACCCACTCCGTCTCTCCTTACAAAACTCCATGTGAAATGTTCCCCTCCATAGTTTCAGGGAAGAGGCCTGCTCTGTGAGGTTGTCATCTTTCAGAGGTCACTCCTTTCCCAGTAAGTGCTACTGACATGAACAGACAAACTCAGAACTTGACCTTGAATGTGTGAGATGGACTGCAGAAGCTGTAATGGTTTGTGTTCCTGGCTAAATGGCAGATGATCGGTGAAAGGTTAAATCCAAGCAGCTGAGAGTTAATTTTGGTACTTTTGCCTCTTTCTTAGTACCATCTATGCATTTACCCGCACTAGATTTATCATTAACCACATGAATGTCATCTAGATGGTACTGTTCTTCAGAGAATAATAACTAGGAACAGTGCAGTCTGACAGACATTTCAGTTCCATCGAAATCATACAAATATTCTATCATTTATTTCTCTGTGGTCTTCACATGAACCTTGCCAGCACCAAATAGGGTCTGTTAAAACACACTCTTTTCTTTATGCCTCTATCAGACAGGGTTTTGATGTGAAGTAATAGTTCACAACAATGATCTTTCTTTTGTGGTCTGGCTGGGACAGCCTGAAAATGATTCAGCTCTATTTTGTGATCCAGGACACCATTATACAGTACTATTTACTAAAACTGTAAACAGACCTACCAGTGTGTTTATCCGGTTGAATGAGATACTTGATTTCTATTAGCTTGTTTCTAGAAAAAGTGTGACAAACTACTAAGATATAATTTGTGAGGTTAGCTGGGTCTAGCAGTAATTTTCTAAGCACCACTGAGACTGTTTTGTTCTTTCAGATGGTGGTAACTTCTTCCTTAAGGGGTTGTGGATATCTGTTTTTAAGTGTTAGTGGTGTCCTTACTGAAAAGTCTGTTAGGCTTTACTGGGGCAAGTTAGGAAACAGAAAGACTGTTTACTTGGGCTACATTTGGCACAGTTCATCAAAATCAGTCATATTGATGGCATGCAGGATAGCTTCTCTATGAGCTAGCTTCCTTTCTGCAAAAGATCACAGTATCACAGTATCACTAAGGTTGGAAGAGACCTCAGAGATCATCGAGTCCAACCTGTCAACACAGACCTCATGACTAGACCATGGCACCAAGTGCCACGTCCAATCTCCCCTTGAACACCTCCAGGGACAGTGACTCCACCTCGAGTCTAAATTTCCACTGGTGCAGCTTGAGACTGTGTCCCCTTCCAGGTAGTTGTAGACAACAATGAGGTCACCCCTGAGCCTCCTCTTCTCCAGGCTAAACAATCCCAGCTCCTTAGCCTCTCCTCATAGGGCTGTGCTCAAGGCCTCTCACCAGCCTTGTTGCCCTTCTCTGGACATGTTCAAGTGTTTCGATGTCCTTCTTAAACTGAGGGGCCCAGAACTGGACACAGTACTCAAGGTGCGGCCTAACCAATGCAGAGTACAGGGGCACAATGACTTCCCTGCTCCTACTGGCCACACTATTCCTAATGGAGGCCAGGATGCCATTGGCCTTCTTGGCCACCTAGGCACACTGATGGCTCATGTTTAGGCATCTGTCAATCAGCACCCCAGGTCCCTCTCTGTTTGGCAGCTCTCCAGCCACTCCAACCCCTTCCTGTAGCTCTGCATGGGGTTTCCGTGGCCAAAGTGCAGCACTCAGCACTTGGACTTGTTAAATGCCATCCCATTGGACTCTGCCCATCTGTCCAGTCGGTTGAGGTCCCTCTGCAGAGCCTTCCTACCCTCTAACTGACTAACATCTGCTCCCAACTTGGTATCATCTGCAAATTTGCTGATGACCGACTCTACCCCCTCATCCAGATCATCAATGAAGATGTTAAAGAGGACGGGGCCCAGGACTGATCCCTGGGGGATGCCACTGGTGACTGGCTGCCAGCTGAATGTGGCACCATTCACCACCACTCTCTGGGCTCGGCCCTCCAGCCAGTTCCTAACCCAGCACAGAGTGTTGCGGTCCAAGCCACGAGCTGACAGCTTAGACAGCAGTTTGCTGTGGGGGACGGTGTCAGAGGCCTTGCTGAAGTCCAGGTAGACCACATCCACAGGCCTCCCCACGTCCACCAGACGGGTCACCTGATCCTAGAAGGAGATCAGGTTGGTCAGGCAGGGCCTGCCCTTCCTAAATCCATGTTGGCTGGACCTGAGCCCTTGGCCATCCTTCAGGTGCGCAGGTATTGCCACCAGGATAATCTGCTCCATCACTTTCCCTGGCACTGAGGTCAGGCTGACTGGCCTGGAGTTTCCAGGTTCCTCCATCTGACCCTTCTTGTGGATGGGGACCACATTGGCCAGTTTCCAGTCATCTGGGACCTCACTGGTGAGCCAGGACTGGAGGAAAATGATGGAGAGAATGCTGGGCTTTAAAAAGAATAAAAACAATGGATGAGAATTTATGATGCTAAATCATCAGGCCAGTGCTCTGTGGATGCTAGGGGAAAGTCCTGCTGCAAGGATTTTCTTGCTTTAAGTTAGTGCTGGGGTGGGGCCTCAGATTTTTGATAAACATGTTTTTGTTGAAGTTAATCACTAGATTGCTGCACAAATTGCACTCATCTGTGTGTGTTTTCAATCTTTTGTCTTCAGTAATGGATTTTTCATTATTTCAGTTCTCTTGATTCAATCCCTGAAAGCAGCGGTGCAACAAATAAGACACAAACCCACTCCTTTAGACTTACTCTTCATGCATCTACTACATCTTCTGCTGTGAAGCAAGTCAACTCAGGCTCTCTACAAAATTGAAGAGAATACAGACTCCAGTAGAAGTAATGCAGACCAGTTAAAGGAGATGAAGAATATATAGACATGGAAACAAGACAAGGGACTGTGGCATGCAGAAATTTAAATGCTTCCCCATCTCTTCTTCCTTTCTTCTCATACATCTCTCTCCCTTTTGTATTCTTTCCCTGACCTGTATGGTGTATTAGTACAGGATGATCATCATTCAAGCAGCGGAGCTGTGCTGTGGCTTTGATCTGAGGGCATTAGAGAACCCCATCATTGAGGTCTCTTTAATGAATGTTTTTTCTATCCTCCAGACAAAGATGCTGAAGGCAAAGTGAATAGAATGTTCCTCAGAGCTACTCAAGGGGTAGTCCCCTCCTCTTCCCCCTGCTGTGAATCCTGTGATTCTCAGTATTGCCCTTGACCCTGCCTTGACCTGTAATGTCTTACAATTATGGAATCGCAGAATCACAGAACAGTTGGGTTGGAAGGGACCTCTGAAGATCATCTAGTCCAATCCCTTGTTAGGAGAACTCACAGCCCTTTTCCAGCTTCAAGATCTTAACGTCGTTTCTTCATGACAGAAATACCTTCCTTCAGACACTGTTATGTAATAAGACTGGCAATTATGGGAATGCATAATGGATTTTAGGTAGGTGTCTTAAGGATAAGAGATAATCATACTTCAAAGGTTCTTAACCATGTTGCTCTGAAGAGAAAGCTGAAGTGCATGCCAGAGTGCACCGTGTCAGATTAAAGAGAAGTCTGTAGCAAGAATGCTGTAGTCAAGAGATACCACCTACCTCAAACCTGTTTAGCAGACGGAGCACTGTTATTTATCATGTGTTGCACTGAAAAATGAAATATACACTGGTTTCCAGCAACATTTGATTTTTAAAGTGTAAAAACTGTCTCAGTCTAATAATGCACATGGAAAACACATCTGTTCTGCTAGATTTTCATCCTGTGATAGCTACCACACCTTAGTTAATAGTGAGGGCTGGAAGACGTTGAACAGGACTTGCCAATACAACAAGTGATCTACATTTTCCTCTCCTGGAGGTTTCTGTGTCTCTCATTGTCATGGTCTAGAGAGAGTGGACACATTATACCAGAGGAGGGTTTGCCCTAATGAAGATGCTCACAACTAATAAAAGATGAGCATCTCTGCAGGATGACTTTCACTAGAACAAATAAAGTGATTGACCTTTTCATAGGACTGGAAAACTGAAGCGTATGAGGACCTGTAACCTCAGGAACTCCTTGTGCTGCTACTCACAGATTAAGAAAAACAAGCAATCAAGACAGTTATACCAGTTAAAAAAATCAGGTCTACAGCAGTCTAATGAAAGTACTAATGCAATGCATAATCACTGAACTCCTGAAAATTGCTGCATAAGGCTGGATTTTAGTAGTGTATGCAAAACAAGTTGTCAGGCATTCTGTAGTTACAGCATGTTGCACTTAATTTACATCATGGGAGATGGGTAGGTGAGAGAGTAAATTAAAGAGACACTGTTACATGAGATCAAATCTTGCTCCAAGTGAAGGACAATAAGTACAGTAAAGTACAAAGACACTATTAATACCTACTTTGTAATTCTTGTGGTAACAAACATACATTTTCACTATTTAAAATACTCATATAGGCAAGATGCTTGGCACCAGTTTTGGAATAGAATAGAATAGAATAGAATAGAATAGAATAGAATAGAATAGAATAGAATAGAATAGAATAGACCAGGTTGGAAGAGACCTTCAAGATCATCACGTCCAACCTATCAACCAATCCAACACCACCTAATCAACTAACCCATGCAACCAAGCACCCTATCAAGTCTCCTCCTGAACACCTCCAATGACGGTGAATCCACCACCTCTCTGGGCAGCTCATTCCAATGGGCAATCACACTCACTGCATAGAACTTCTTCCTAACATCCAGCCTAAACCTCCCCTGGTGCAGCCTGAGACTGTGTCCTCTTGTTCTGGTACTGGGTGCCTGGGAGAAGAGACCAACATCCACCTGTCTTCTACAACCTCCCTTCAGGTAGTTGTAGACAGCAAGAAGGTCAACCCTGAGTCTCCTCTTCTCCAGGCTAAGCAGCCCCAGCTCCCTCAGCCTCTCCTCATAGTGCTTGTGTTCCAAACCCCTCACCAACTTCGTTGCCCTTCTCTGGACTCATTCCAGCAAGTCAACATCCTTCCTAAACTGAGGGGCCCAGAACTGGACATAGTACTCAAGATGTAGCCTAACCAGTTGTGAACGTTTGAGGTTGTGCCTTTAAGAAAGGGACAGTGCTGGAACACTCTGGCTGAATGTTTTGGAATAATAATGAAAACAATCAGATATCCTAAACTAATAAGTTTTAGTTCAGTTGGAATTTTTCGCAGCTCCACTCTGTTCTGCCTTTCCAGCCTGTCTGCTTCTGAGCAAGTAGCCGGAACAACCTTGGATAATAGATAAGCACTAATCCTGCATGCGCTTGGAGGCCTAATAAGAATTCTCTTCCTTAATAACTGCCTTTTCTCTCTCTAACCCTTTTTGGGAAAAAAGGGAGGTAGGGGAGAGAGAGGAGTACAGGGGGGGAACCCTCCTCTGTCCGGAGGAGGGAGTTTTGTTCCTGTATTTTCCTTTGCTGTGTATTTCTGTATATATATATTGTAAATACTGTATATTGTGTGTATATATATAACCTGCATTTCATTTTTGCCTGTAAATATAGCATATCCTTTTGCTTCTCTGACTGGGCTAGCTGTGGTTTCTTTTCTTTGTGGGGGAGGGAGAGCAGTGTACAGGGGGAGAATGACCTCCCTGCTCCTGCTGGCCACACTGTTCTTGATGCAGGCCAGGATGCCATTGGCCTTCTTGGCTGCCTGGGCACACTGCAGGCTCATGTTCAGCCTACCATCAACCAGCACCCCCAGGTCCCTCTCTGCCTGGCCGCTCTCCAGCCACTCTGACCCCAGCCTGTAGCACTGCATGGGGTTGCTGTGGCCAATGTGCAGAACCCGGCATTGGAATGTGTTCAATCTCATGCACTTGGATTCTGCCCATCTGTCCAGACTGTCGAGGTCCCTTTCCAAAGCCTCTCCATCTTCCAGCAGATCAACTCCTGCCCCCAGCTTGGAGTGGTCCACAAATTTAGTGATGATGGACTCAATGCCCTCATCCAGATCATCAATAAAGATGTTAAAGAGCATGGGGCTCAGCACTGATCCTTGGGGCACACCACTACTGACTGGCTGCCAGCTGGATGTGGCACCATTCACCACCACTCTCTGGGCTTAGCCCTCCAGCCAGTTCCTAATCAAACGCAGTGTGCTCCTGTCCAAGCCATGGGCTGATAGCTTGGCCAGGAGTTTGCTTTGAGGGACAGTGTCAAAAGCCTTGCTGAGGTCCAGGTAGACTACATCCACAGGCCTCCCCACATCCTAGGGTGCTGAGAGAGCTGGCAGAATAGAATAGAATAGAAAGAATAGAATAGAATAGAATAGAATAGAATAGAATAGAATAGAATAGAATAGAATAGAATAGAATAGAATAGAATAGAACAGAATACAATAGAACAGAATAGAATAGAATAGACCAGGTTGGAAGAGACCTTCAAGATCATCGTGTCTCTCCATCATTTTCCTCCAGTCCTGGCTCACTGGAGAGGTCCCAGGTGACTGGAAACTGGCCAGTGTGGTCCCCATCCACAAGAAGGGTCGGATGGAGGAACCTGGAAACTCCAGGCCAGTCAGCCTGACCTCAGTGCCAGGGAAAATGATGGAGTAGATTATCCTGGTGGCAATAACTGTACACCTGAAGGATGGCCAAAGGCTCAGGTCCAGCCAACATGGATTTAGGAAGGGCAGGTCCTGCCTCTCCAACCCGATCTCCTTCTTTGATCAGGTGACCCATCTGGTGGATGTGGGGAGGCCTGTGGATGTAGTCTACCTGGACTTCAGCAAGGCCTTGGACACCGTCCCCCACAGCAAACTGCTGTCTAGGCTGTCAGCTCGTGGCTTGCACCACAACACTCTGTGCTGGGTTAGGAACTGGCTGGAGGGCCGAGCCCAGAGAGTGGTGGTGAATGGTGCCACATCCAGCTGGCAGCCAGTCACCAGTGGCGTCCGCCAGGGATCAGTGCTGGGCCCCGTCCTCTTTACCATCTTCATTGATGATCTGGATGAGGGGGTAGAGTCAGTCATCAGCAAATTTGCAGATGACACCAAGTTGGGAGCAGATGTTGGTCAGTTAGAGGGTGGAAAGGCCCTGCAGAGGGACCTCAACCGACTGGACAGATGGGCAGAATCCAATGGAATGGCATTTAACAAGTCCAAGTGCCTGGTGACCTCATTGCCCTCTACAACTACCTGAAAGGTGGTTGTAGCCAGGAAGGGGTTGGTCTCTTCTCCCAGGCAACCAGCACCAGAACAAGGGGACACAGTCTCAAGCTGCGCCAGGGGAGGTTTAGACTTGAGGTGAGGAGAAAGTTCTTCACTGAGTCATTATTGGAATGGGCTGCCCAGGGAGGTGGTGGAGTCATCGTCCCTGGAGGTGTTCAAGAGGAGATTGGACGTGGCACTTGGTGCCATGATCTAGTCATGAGGTCTGTGTTGACAGGTTGGATCGATGATCCTCAAGGTCTCTTCCAACTTTAGTTATACTGTGATACTGTGATACTGTGATCCACCAGGCAGGTCACCTGATCATAGAAGGAGATCAGGTTGGTCAGGCAGGACCTGCCCTTCCTAAATCCATGCTGGCTGGGCCTGATCTCTTGGCTATCCTGTACGTGCTGTGTGACTGCATTCAAGATGACCTGTTCCATGATCTTGCCTGGCACTGAGGTCAGGCTGACAGGCCTATAATCCCCTGGCTCAGCCAACTGGCCCTTCTTGTGAATAGGCACCATATTGGCCAGCCTCCAGTCCTCTGGGATCTCTCCAGTGAGCCAGGACTGCTGAAAAATGATGGAGAGTGGCTTGGCCAGCTCATCTGCCAGGTGTCTCAGGACCCTAGGATGGATCCCATCTGGTCCCATGGACTTGTGGGGATCCAAGCGGCTGAGGAGAGCTCCAACTACCTGCTCCTGGAACATAGGGAAACTATGTTGCTCTCTGGCTCTTTCTGCCAGCTCTGCAGACCAGCTGTCAGGAAGACATTCCATCCTGCTAGTAAAAATTGAGGCAAAGAAGGTGTTAAGTAACTCTGCCTTTTCCTCATCCCTTGTTACAGTGTTCCCCTCCATGTCCACCAAGGAGTAGAGGTTGTCCTTGCCCTTGCTCTGGCTATTAATATATTTATGGAAGGATTTTTTTGTTGTCCTTCACAGCAGAGGCCAGTCTAAGCTCTAAATGTGATTTTGCCTCCCTAATTTTCTTCCTACAAGACCTAGCAACATCCTTAAACATTCCATGGGTTGCCTCACCTTTCTTCCAAAGATGATACACCCTCCTTTTTTTCCCTTAGTTCTTTTAGAAGTTCATTGCCCATCCAGGCTGGCCATCTGCCCCGGCAGCTCATCTTCCGGCACATTGGCACAGCCTGTTCCTGCGCCTTCAAGAGTTCATCCTTGAAGCAGGTCCAGCTCTCCTGGACCCCTTGGTTTTTAAGGGTTGTTTCCCAAGGAAGCTTCTGAGTTAGTTCCTTGAGTAACCTGAAGTCTGCCCTCCGGAAGTCCAGAGTGGAGGTCTTCTTGCTGCCCCTCTTAGCTTGACCAAATACTGAAAATTCAATTATCTCATGGTCACTGGCCCCTAAGCACCCTCCGACCACCACATCACCCACCAACCCTTCCCTATTGGTGAAGAGGAGGTCAAGCATAGCCTTACCCCTGGTAGGCTCATGCAGCACCTGGGATAAGAAGCTGTCCTGCATGCACTCTAAAAACCTCCTAGACTGTCTCCTCTCTGCTGTGTTGAGATCCCAGCAGATATCAGGCTGGTTGAAGTCACCCATGAGAACAAGGTCAGATGATCTTGGGACAGCCTGAAACTGCTTCATCAACATCTTCCTCCTGGTTGGGTGGTCTATAGTCCATAACAGACTCCAACCAGGATGTGTGCCTGCTGGTCTTCCCTCTAAGTCTCACCCGCAAGCACTCAACGTGATCATCCCTGATCTCCAGCTCAATGGCATCTATTGCCTCCCTGATGTACAGGGCCACCCCTCCACCCCTTCTTCCTTGCCTGTCTCTCCTGAAGAGCCTGTAGCCATTAATTGCAGCGCTCCAGTCATGTGTCTTCCCACCACGTCTCTGTGATGGCAACTACATCATAACTTTCCTGCTGCAACAAGGCTTCCAGCTCCTCTTGTTTGTTACCCATACTTCATGCATTAATGCCCATGCACTTCAGCTGGGCTGCTGGTTTCTCCCCTGACTCTAGCTTACCACCCTCAGACTCCTGTCTGGGGGGACTGATTCCAGCCCTTTCCCCCCTCAAATCTTTGGTATCACAAAGTGGCTTGCACTTACCTCACTGCAAATACATCTACGTCAGCATGCAAAGCATGCAAAACATATCTTCCTAGCCACAAACTCATACCCAGATGGTCTCCCAGTTCCATGGAAATTTCACTGCAAATACACTCAGATCAGTTCTTGTAGTTGTGGTTAGACAGGGTTTTCCAGAGCCAAATAAAGATATTATCTTCTTGGACTAGCTCCACCCACAATAATTGAGAAGTCCATGAAGAAATGAAGGTTTGAGTAGAAAAATTACCTGTCCTATATGAATTTGACTTTCCTCATTCCTAGTTCGTCCAAGTTAGGTACATACTAACTGAGATTAAAACAAGACTCCAACTTAGGGGAAACAGTGAGGTTCATTGAGCCTCCTCCTTTTTCTGTTTCTAGCTCTGTATAGGCTGACATAATTCCTTTCCCAGCTTCCCAAAAACATTACAGATGTTTTCACTCTGCTACTGGTCCATGGAGAAAATCATTATGGCCTATACCTTTGGATGCTGCCAGCCTGGACCCACTGCCTACATGACTAAAAAAGCAGGCCCAGCTGCTGTCTGACTTACCTGGAACTGGGCAAGAGCACAGGGAAACCCGGACCTTTGTTTAGCCATCTACCTTGCATTCACAGATGTAGTCAGTATTTACTGCACTCTGTTTTCTCTGACAATACCCTTAATTCTGCAACATTCAGAACTGAAATCAGCCAAGGGGGTGGTGCTTCTGTCACAAGGAAGGTCAGAAGAGATTTTGGGCTGCAGAACAGCTGCCATAATGCTATAAAAAAGTATATTTGGAACAAGGACATGAGGAGGGGTATCACCCTGTGTACTGTGATTGCCTTGGCTGCACATTGCTCTCTCCTGTATTAGGGGTTTTATTATTATCTCCTAGTTGTCAGCAGGGATGACTGCCTGCAAATGTCTGCAAACACACCTGCTGCTGGATATTTTCGTATTGCTGTAATTTCAAGAAAATGAGAGCTTCGGCAACCATGCTGGCACCAGTTATTAATCCAAATAAGCCACCTTCTGTGCATTGATGACATGACCTATTTGAGTTGCAGCCCATCTACGGTAGCACTTTCCAAGCTTAGTGTCTGGGAGATGTGTGTCCACCTCTTCCTGATGCAGTTTGTCACAGAGATGATGGCTGTCAGATTTTAATTTCTTGCCCTATCCCAGAAGTGTCTAGTCACAAGGCCTGCATATTTGGGTCTGTGACTTTATCTGCTCTAGACTAGCTGGAGTAGGTGCCAAAGCATCATTATGCCAATAAATTGTTTTAATTTCCCTACTGCTTGGAGTGGTAGAGGTCACCAAGACAGCTGAAGCAGTGGGTGCAGGTACATAGTGTCACCTTTCTGTTGGTATCAACTTCATCACAAACCCACTGTGAAACAACTGAGAATGCCCTGCTTATGCTAGTGGGTCTCTGCTCCATGGTGTCCCTCACCACCATACTTTGAAGCTGCCAACTGATAGAGGCAGCTAAAAGTGGTATTTGTGCCGCTAGCTGGGGAAACTGGCCTCACCTGGAGGACAGCAATGCACCTGCAGGAGCACTGCATGGCATCAGTCCCTTATGCTGCTCTTTTCTGTAAGCAAAACCCACCCTTCAGGGGTGTAATATATTACAGAAGCACAAGTGGCCTACGGAGATACTAATTAAGAATAAAAATGGTGAAATCCCAGGAATAAATAAGAGAAAACCTGAAGCAGAGAACCATACATATATACAAAGTTCCAGGATGTTGTCACGTGGTGGATTCACATTGGGCTGTAGAAGAAAATTTTTCTCTTAACTCATTTTTAAGCTCTCTGGAGCACAGATGTTTTCCTTACTCTGTGTATTCACTGCAGGTAGCACAGTGATATGGCATAAGACAGTTAGTGCTACCTGAACATTTATAATGAACAGTAGCATTGCAGATCATCATTTAACCCAGTGCAGGTAGTAAAAATACTATTTTCAGAGCTGTAGTGAAGTCCAAGGCAATTAAAATAGAAGGTATTGAGAAAAACAACACACTGTTAAGTCCTTTTATTAGTATTTATTATTGTGATTGTTATTCACTTAATTACATAAAGTGATTTATATGAAGAGCTCTGTATTGATATCATAAGGTGAGAAAGCATACATGCCACAGTGAAACATACTGTTGGTAGAGTGAAATAGGACCTCTGTTAGATTATTTCTGAAAGCCTATGTACAAATAAAGTTAACTTTCATACTATATACAAACATATTCACAGCGAGTGTACTGTTTCAGAGATACAAGAGTTTTGTCTAGTGAACAATGATCCATACACATCAAGATACAAGAAAAACTGGAATTTTCAGAGGGTTGCATGGACTGACTTCCACGGCAATGTGTCTTGTTTTTCAGTTTGAAATGAGTAAGATGCAGGGTTTCAAATTGTTCTTACAGTAAGTTGAACACAAGAGATGGAAGAATAATGAAAACTACGAAGTGAAACAAGCAAGCTAATAAAGCTTTATTGCAAATAGAGCATCTGATTATCAGTTACCACAGACTAATGTTATTTTCACATGACAATACAGTGGCCTGATCTTGCCATCTGAAGTGACAGAAATAATTCCTACTCATGTGAGTCAACTCCCCAGAGTCAGGATTGCAAAATTAGAACCATGTAACAGAGAGCTTAATAATGGAAATGAACACAAAACCAAGTGAATCCCGTTGGCATTACCTAATTTTGATGGAGGATTAATATAAACAGTTGAATAAGCCTGACCCAGAAATTTTTAACTCTTCAATAAAACAGATTTGACAGAAGTGACTCTTTTACAACCTTACTAAACATGAGGAGCTTTCTTCACTGAGATGTCGGTGGGAGAAAGCATCAGAGCAACAGGATGATTTAATTGCTTCATTGGGCCTGACACTGCAAGCATTGTATTCTTTCTTCTGGGGTGAACAAGAATGGCAGGCTTGAGCCCCTGCTGCATTTGGTACTGTCCCACAGGGAAGCCCAAGAATATGAGCAAACTCTCCCTGACTACTCACAGCTTCACTAAGGCAAAACCAGATCCTGTTTTACTGTACATTTATTTGACAGTATTTTACATTATACCTCAAACAGTGACATGAAATGGATTCTTTACTTTAAAATTAAACATCCCCTTATTTAGAAGCCTCATACTAGCCTGGGGTTTTTTATGGCTTCTCTTTACATTAAGACAACTATGTGACATAAAATACAATTAAAAAAAAAAGAAAGTAAAGTGCAAGATCTTTAAAAATGCATATGAATTTAATTGCTTGGATTGGTTTTGTGTTTAATGAGCAGTGAATTTACAATAAATCTACACAAATATACAGTTCATTTACCAACCCTGAATTTCATCATTTCCTACTCAGCCTTGACGTGGCCATTTATGGCTCAGGTAGGAGCAATGTGGCCAGTCATGTCTTTGGTCTACCCATACTCCGAACAGTTACATGGCTTCTAGGCTGGGGCTGACCTGCATCTGTCTGGCTGGGAGCATGGGCTCAGCGCCATGCTAATGTGATTGGTTACATGGCTTCTGGAAAAGACATGGCTTACACCCAGTCAGGCACCAGCATGGACAGGGGCATGTTCAGACTAACTGCACTCATCCAGGCAGACACATCCTGAGACGCCATGCACTGACAACCAGCATCACACAGCTGATCTACAGGGTGAATTGTCTATACAATGGGGATGTGATCCAACTTCCATATTGGATAGGTGCATTAAATTGTATCAGTCTGGAAATTGCTCTCCCAAGTTCCAATGGAAATGATGGCTATCTCATTACAGATAATCCTGTAACTGATGGCAACAAATCCAAGGAGGACCATTTTAACATCAGCAGGAATGAGACTTGCATCGGTTGGAGGGCTGGAGCAAGACTCTTCTCCACACTGCTGAGTACAAATTATCCCATATGCTAATCTCAAAATCACTTTCTGCAGATACATTTCCAGCTTCAAATTCAAGTTGCGTCAAACTTACCAGCAGGAAAACAAGAATCATCTGCTCAAAGGAACTAAACATGCCTCTTTCTCAGTGAGTTGTGTCATTGTTATTTACAGGAGTTAAAACATTTGACAAGAATAGAAGTGAATGCGATTTTTCTCTTTGTACATGGCTAACAGGCAAGGGCATTTATGAAATATGGGATCCTAAGATATAAACTTGCTTAAGCTAATGGCAAAGATCTTAAAGATTTCAGGGGGTCAGTTGTTGGAGAAGGGATTATTTCTTTGTTATAATCATCTAATACAGACTCTTGTTTGATTCAGAACATAAATTATAAATTATAGGATATATTTAAGGGATTACTGCTGAAAGAATAACAATTAAAAAACATTGTATATCCCCTTTTTTTTGCAAAATAGGTAATGAAGTAAAAGACAACCAGAGAAATAATCCCTTAAAAAACACCCAAACATTAACCCAAACTGTCACTAAGCATCTATTTTTTACAGTATTTGGATTAATCACATTTAACCTACTGCTTTGTGGACCTTCATATCCACACACAACAGTACCATGAGTGACAATGATCATAAACTACTTCAGAGTAGCAGATCTGGAAATTACATGGTACGTGCATTGCCATTACAAACATCAAATGACATCTAGGTAAGATTCATTGTCACCCACTGTGACTTACGCTGCAGGAAGATTATGCGGACAGCCACACCAATTGAATAAATAAGCAGAGGCATACAGACACAGCCTGCCTGCACTAAAGAAAGCACTAATTTTCAGTAAAATAGTTAAACTACACAGAGTTTTGCTGAAAGATTTTTCCATGTCTACATTTAGGTTTTGAGACAATGATCCTCATATCACAGTTTTAATGACATTTTCTTTTTAGCATTAATAGTATTTTCTCTACAGATTTGACCATGGTGGCTTCTGCAGAGAGAAGTTAGTGCTTTTTTAATTCCTACCCCTTCACCCTTTTCTATTTTTTTTAATTTTTTTTTTTTGTGGAAAATAGCAAATACAATATTTTGCTCATTATCTTCTTTAATTTCAATTAAGTGCAGAAGTGCAGAAAATCTTTAAAACAGGTTACAATCTGACCCACAATCCTACTCAAAATGCTATTGGAACTCCCTTCCAAAAGTCATGTCCAACATTGGTTCTGTTCAGGTGTGATGGTGCTACAGAGAGTTGGTTACTTAACCTGAAGCTGCATTCTTACCTTGCTTATTGTGTTGACAACCTGGTGTTGTCCTGCAAATAGTAAAGCTAGAACAGGATTTGGATCCTATCACCAATTTCAGTATTATTTTATTTGCGCTTCATATAGATTATGCAGACCACAATATTAATTGAATAACTGAGCACAGGTATAATGACATGGAAGAGGCTTCATTGCCAATCAGTTTGTGGTATAATTCAGGCAGGCTGCATGACTAGATCCTTAAAGTCATTCAAAACTAAAGAAAATACCAAGTTAATCTGGACTTCAAGGGGTACAACTCTGAGAAACATTCACGGATCCCACATTGAACGAGTTATGGATAATGAGAAACCCTTTATGCTACAAAGTTTGCTGTTGTTTTAAAATGGGAGTGGTGTGCATTTTTGGTAATGTTAATGTTAAGTCTAGACGGCTTATGCACATCCAGTCACTGGGTTGAAGCAGCTCTTGACTGTTCCCTCAGTACTCTAGTTTAAGATTTTCTAACTCCTCCTCCATGGGATAAGGAACCACACTTTTCCCTTCATCCCATTCCTCTCTACCAGCACAGTTGTTGCCTTATAATCAAAGAGCACATCAGTGTGCATATATCCTGAAATTATTTACTCCAGCCAGCCTCCATAGAAAGCACCACACAAGTGAAATCTCTCCTATTACCTCTAGAGCTAGCTGCCACTGACTGCACAGTTATTCAACCATTTGAATAATGATCTGCCCAGTACATGTAAGGCAGTGGGAGCCATGAGGGGTCTCATTCCTGAGGGGAAAACAATATCCATGTTGACAGTGGCAAGCAGACACAGGAAAGGAAAGAATCAGATACATTTTAAGACAGTATGTAAATGCTATACAGGATACTAGCCCTTAGCCCTACAGAAAAAAACACTTCAAGCTGTTGATGCCTGCTTTGGACTGAAATAGTCTGTGTACAGGGCTTTTGATGGGTTACTCTTTTCTCCATACCTGCACTCAGTGGGGCAATGGTCTCTCCTGCTGCTGCCCTCACTTTTCAGAATGCACAAGAGTAATCTAACAGTTCTCAGGGTCAGGCAGGGCTTTTTGCTGAGCATGAAGTCAAGAGGAGAAAAAAGTAACAAAAGAGGTACAGAATAGAGACTCTTGCCCTTCATTCATGTCTTGATTTAGAGCGAATCTGAGTATCTCTGTATGTGGCATGTGCCCATATACAGAGATATATCATGATCCTGTACACAGCCTTTTAGATTACTTGGCTTGGTCTGCTCACTCAGGAAAGGATTGGCTGTTTTGAGCAGTTTCATCAGAAAAAAAAAGCATTTGGTGTTTCCTTTGGGACAGATTATACCATGGAATCAGCCCTGTATTTTGGAACATCTGTTTCATCTGAGCTCAGAATCTGAGTTCTAGATTGCAAGACTGCTGTTCTTGTCAGCAGAGGGCAGGGTAGATAGGTATATACCTAACTTTCCATTGTGTACACCCATGGAGGCAAAAGTTAAGGGGTGGGCAGCACTATCTTTAAGACAGGATCTTAAATACACAGACAAATCTTTGCTCACAATGAGAGAGGGTCACACTAAAAAGCACTAAGAAGCAAGAGAGGTTGCAAATGTATGCTTAAGATCAAATACTCATTCTGAATGTAGCTAGGACCTTAGGACAAGACATGAGTAGCAGACATTGCAGCTACTAGTTGTCTTGTTCATTAGTATCTCACATTTTTCTTCATGATATCATATAGCATTAACATGTTACTAATTTTTAGTATGTATTTTTTTACTGCTTACTGCTTTTTATGTCAAGTCCTTACTCTAATAAGATACTGTTATACACAAACATAACAGGAAAACAGTAAAGGACAAGGGGATGAGTGAGAGGCAAACAGCATGGAACACAGGAAAATTGAGAAGACAAAATGTGCTGAGCCTTCTGTTATACAGCTGTGAGCATGACATTGCCATTGTGAGCACAATATGAATACAAAACGATGGTGAAACAGGTCACAGAAATGTGCTGAAATTTCATGAGCTCTAACTGCACAAAGACTTGAACAAACAAATGACAATTACCTGAAATAATTTCTTAAACATCTATTCCAGTTCCCTCTCTCGGTTTTTTTAAATCATCCAAACTACAGGAAAGATGAACACTTAATCGCTTTCTCCTTCCTTATTTTCTTATGCTAGGTTTGGACCTTCTCCTTATCTTAGGAATTCAGTAGAAGAGTATTATTACATTTTCACTCCTTCATGGACTTCTTTAGGCATTCACACTCCAACAATAGGGAAAAAAAAATCATGTAGGTTTCCTGTAGCTCCATTATATTAAAATTGTTAGTTTATCCTACCTAGTTTCAAGATTTTTAAGAGCAAATATGAACTGCCCCAGCTTTGTACATCAGCTAGGATCTCTTTCAGCAATGGCTATATGTAGCTGTGAAGGTCCCTACATTCCAAGTAATACTGAAAGGTAGACTGTAAAACATATATCACTTCAGCAATTAGGCTGCCACTTTACAACTACTTCTACTTTCTGTATTAAATACTATTCATAAGCAAATTAGCCTTTTTCTTCTGCAATGAAAAGGCAAACTAAACTGGTAACAGCATCTGAAAGCCATAGTACTGTTGGTATTGCTGCAATAGAAAGAAAGTGTTCACATAGGAGTTGTATGATGTCTCTGTTACTATGAGCGAAGAAAGAATATCCCCATTCTGGTCTTTGCACATGAATGCAATGAAAATCCGCACCAGTTATAAAATGGCCAGGCAGCATGGCCCCTTCAGTGCTGGAGCTAGAGTTTGTGGAATCTGAAGAGTTTTGCAAGATGTAATAAACTACCATTAATATCCTGCTGATTGCCTTGCAGACCTGTGATGCAGAGGATCAAAACACTGATGAAGTCCCTGGTTTTGTTGAAATCAGATATATAAATCCATTTAAATCCACTTATATGGAGAAACGTCAAACTCTTCCCTGTCTGCCACTCATGAGCTTGTTGTATGCTTTTGACTCAGAAGTTTTAGTAGAGTATCAGAAAAATCCCATAATGGAGTGTGTGGAGAGTGATTCCTCCACAAAGTTAATATTCGCATTCCCCTTAGAAGAGAGAGCTTTAAGAACTGAGCATGCTGTGTGTCTGAGCATACTGCTACAGAGAATGAGAAGTCTGTGGGTATGTACCATAGGCATAGGAGAAGCAGCAGTTTTCACTGTTTCTGTGTACACACAGCATCTCCAGTAATTAATGGTGAGGATGTGAGGATGTTCTGCATCAGACAAAGAAAACCTCTGCACAGCTGGGCTCAGCCCTTCACCTGTAACTGCACTGTCCAGCAGTGGCCATTCTTCAGAATCTGAGATCCACCTGCTGTATCCTTTTCTTCTTTCTTTTTCTCTCTTTTAAATTTGAGGGAGAGGAAATATATAAATCTGTGGGTTATTCTCATAGAAGCTTTTCATTGTGTTTTTGTTGTGTTTTTTTTTTCCTTTTTTTTTCTATTTCATTTTGATATATATTTTTTCTTGAATACGTATTTACTTTTTTTCTTGAGAAACAGCACTTTCCACTAGATGGAGACTGGGCACTGGAGAACTTTGTCCTCCAGGAGGACACTGACAATCAGGAACACAAAGTAAAGCCCAAACATGAGAAAGCCCAGGATTTTATTCATCCTCCACTTGCAGAAAGCGATGGAGAGGATGACAAAGAGTAGCATGATGAAGAGGAGGACAATTGCACAGAATAGACCGTTGCTGCTGACTGTCACTGGGGCAAAGCTGTTAATCACAGCATACAAGAGCCACGGAAGAGGAAGGCTGTTAAAAAAGAGAAAAATAAATCAGAAATGTTGCAGAGATGCAGAAGGGGGTGCTATAAAGTTTCTGGAGGCACTTCAAAATACAGTCAGAGGGTTGCTGCATAAAGTGAGGCAGGAAGAGTTTCAACTCTTCTACTCTGTACATAAATCCAATTGGTCAGCTTGCTGTCTGTGAGCGCACAGATCACTTTAATTTGTTTCTGGATTTCAGACCACCTACTTTCACCTCTCTTTCCAAGAGCCTGTATAATTGGGGGGGGTGTGTGTGTCACATGTCATTGCCAGGAAAAATCAGCATTCTGCAAGGCACTGTCTCCAGGATTTGGCCATTAAAAACTGTGACCTACAATAACTGTAAAAATCTGTGTTAAAAATGCAAACTTCAACTGAACTCCAACTTAATTTCTATTTCTGTATTTGCTCTTACTATATTTTTCACTTCTGATGTAAAAGGATAAGGTAACATTCCTTTGGAAGCTATCAAGCTGAAATAAGTATTTAAGCCACTGATGGGAGCTTTGCAGACTTAAAAGCATTAAGAGACCTGTCAGAAGCTCATCACATTCAAACTTTGAATAAGCAGCTCAAGAGAGAATAAATTATTACAGCCCCAGTACTGACTACACTGTCTCACTTGTGCCATTTCTGTTGTAAACATAGGCCTGACAGACTGGTACAGGACAACAATGTCTCCAGTGGCAGAAAGACTAAAATTGTAATAGAAGTAATAAAGCACGGAAAAAAATGTCTTCGGATGTACCCTATATTCTGGTATTAAATAATGTTTTCACATGTTTTGCAGAAATGCTTCTTACAGATATTATTTCAGACTCTTCATACTTCTGGAGAAAAGCAGCCCAGTTTTTCTGCTGTGTTCTAAGACACTGCCATTAACTAACAGATGGAGTATATCCACTCTAAATTCAGGGTCCCTTTTGTACCTGCGCAGTTGCTGATATGTTCTACAGCTAGGCTGTTCAGGACTTCAGCTATAACTAGACCTGTTCTTCTGCATGTGTCATAGCAAGAAACAACCAAAGACAGCGCAATTGAGAGTACAGACATGATTCACTATCCTGTGTTGATGGGAATAGACACTTGTATAGTTCCTGTACAATTTTGGAGCACTAAGGCATAGGTTACAACATGTCTGGACATGATCTAGATCGGTCTCAAAAGGTCAAAAAGGAGTCTGAATTCTAGCTGCATCCCATGCATCATTATCCTATAGCTGCTATGAAGCAGAAAAGTGTAAATAGCACACTTTTTTCACAAACTTATTCCCCCTCTCCCCCCCATTGACAGGGCTGTAGAAAGGATCCTTTGTGTTAGTAGAGAACTGTATTGTAATTAGGGACTTGCCAGGTATATAAAAAAATCGCAAGTCAACAATAGCCTAAACAAACTACATGCTTTACAAGACAATGAGAGTGTGTTTTTATTACAGCAAAGGTGTGGAATACTGCAGAGGCAATTAGTTGTTCCAAATTTATAAAGAAAGCTCTAGTATAAGCACAATGAGTGGTATAATGCAAACAATAGCAACCTAAAAAAATCACAAAAAGCTCCAGAAATTTCTTCTTGGAAAAATACTTTTAAATGTGCAGTTCATTTGCCTAGTCAACTTTGCAATGGATCAAAGAGAGAACTAGCAACAAATTTATAAATAGTCTGTCATGGAAATGTCTATAAACTTCTGAGCAGCTGAAATAGTTACATCCATTGCATATTTGCACCATTTTCCCTTTTAGGCATTGATAGCAGAAAGCTGTGGTAAGAAACACCCTGGCAAAATCATAGCTACAAGCTGAGAACAAAAGGCTTGCTAAAAAAGGGAGGTGGTGGAGTCACCATCACTGGAGCTGTTTAAGAAGAGACTGGATGAGGCACTTGGTGCCATGGTTTAGTTGATTAGACAGTGTTGGGTGATGGGTTGGACTTGATGATCTCGAAGGTCTTTTCCAACCTGGTCTATTCTATTCCATTCCATTCCATTCCATTCCATTCCATTCCATTCCATTCCATTCCATTCCATTCCATTCCATTCCATTCCATTCCATTCTATTCTATTCTATTCTATTCTATTCTATTCTATTCTATTCTATTCTATTCCGTTCCTTTCCGTTCTATTCTACACACAATTTTCTTTCTGTAGGACTTACCCCACTGTGATGTCAAATATGTTGCTTCCAACGGAACTGGATACAGCCATGTCCCCAAGACCTTTGCGTGCTACAATAACACTAGTAATAAGGTCAGGAATGGATGTGCCAGCAGCTAGAATAGTTAATCCCATGATTTCTTCACTAATACCAATAGTCTCTCCAACCTAAAAGGGTAAGCAAAAACAGAAGTCCTGCAGTGAAGAAATGCTTTCTGCTGTAAATCTCTTTAACCAGGAATATTATCCTGGAGCTTTCTGTCTATCTTGGAGAATACAAGCAAGATTGGAGAATTACTTGTTTTCACAGATTTCTACATGATCCAGGAGAAAAGTAAGATTATCAAACAGAACCAGTAGGTATTGACAAGTGGTTGTCTATGGCTCTCATGTTACCAGGATAATCAAGTCCTTTAGTCAGGACAATCACAGCTCTCTGAACTGCTTTCCATTTACTGAGCAGTGATTTACTTCATCCAGTGTTGTAGCTCCGAAAATAAAACACTACTCAGCATGAGATAGCTGAAGGACTCTGATTCTAAATGATCTCTCGTGGTGCAAAACACAGGGCAGGGCTTGTACTTTGTACCAATATCACCTCCTTACCTGATGTGCCCACCAGACCATTAAGTAAGAAAAAAATGCAATCCAGCTGATAGAGCCAAAAAACGTGATAGGAAAAAATTTTCTTGAGCTCTGGAACAGAAAAAAAGAGAAACATTGAACATCTAGGTTGAAGGCTAATGTGCTGTACTCTGGATTATTTAACTATTTACTTCTGAAAATGAGAGTGGTTTTGTTGTTTGTTTGTTTTTAATCAAGAATGTCAAGAAAATTCCTCTCTACACTGGTATATACTTACCTATGCCTCATTCTTTCTAACTGCTTCAGCTGTAAAACAACAGCTCCTAAGAAACCACAGAATGAGGCATCATATTCCGCTATGCTGCAGTTTGCATATGTGTTTCACAGGAAGGTGGTTTGATTTCTGAGTTTATTATAAACATCATGCTCATTAAGAAAGAATGTTTCAAATAGCTCAGACAGGTACCCAGCTGTACCTTTGATTCACATATGAATAACTTCGTGCAACATTTTTCATGCTCAGTATGATAAAGGCTGGCATATGACAAAGCTAAAAAAATACAAACCTAAATTTTTTTAGGCCATTTACTTTTCTTGGGAACACAACCCACTTTCTCAATCAGAACAGAAGATACATTATGCACGTAAATGCCATACTTTGCAGTTTGTTATAGAAACATGTAAAACACACTCTGAGGCCCTTCAACATATTACAAAATCTGTGCAACACCAAAGTATCTCCATTTTCTTTTCCAGCATCTCCCTCACTAATCACAAACTTTGAATAAACAGCACTCTTGTAGCCATTGAATTCAGATTCAGATTTAATCTGTATTCTTCTGTTTTTTTCAATTATCCATATTTCCTAGCTAGATCTATGTAACAAGAAGAGATCAAGTTAAACTGCTGAAGGAAGGAAATACAACTGCAGTACTGTACCAGGCAGTAGTTGTCTAAATCAAATTAGTGTTTAAAATAAAATCTGTATTGTGAATGAATGCTACCAGTCTTGAATAAAATCACAACCTTTATGGGCACTGACCTTCTGAATACAGATCCCCATCCCAGCTGACTTCTGACATGCCACTAGCAGAATACTACAAATTTTCAGGTACAATCAGTAGGGACCGCTTGTAGAAGCAAGCTGCACCACTTTGAATGCTTGTTTCAGATGCTGCTTCATCTAGTGTGAGGTGTCCCTGCCCATGGCAGGTGGGGGGATTGGAAATAGGCAATTGTTGAGGTCTGTTCCAACCTGACAATTCTATGATTCTGTGATTCTGTGATTGATGCTGCAATACCTTTTCCTACTAAGTCTTTGCTAATTCACTTCCACTTTTCACCCTGCAGGGGCTTCCAGAATTTTGGGGCAGTGCACTTTGCCTGTACCCCTCCACCACAGCAGGTTGAGCCCATGCTGCATCAGAAGACTAATTAGCCTGTGGATCCTAGGTGGGAGCAGACAGGATTGCAGGGCTTTTCCTGAATATGAGTTTTGGAGAGAAAATACTACTTAGATTTTTCCAATTCAGCTTGCTCAAGCCTTGGTAAAACCTGCTATGTTAAGAAGTTTACAGAGCTGCACAGTCAGCTTTGCTTGTGTAGCAGACACAAGAGGCATTTAGATGGGTGTTCTGGGTTTTGCTAGGATAGGGTTAATTTTCACAAGAAGCTGGGAGAGGCCACAGTCAGGACAGCCTAAGTAAACCAAGCAATGGGGTATTTGATACCATGCTGATGATGTGCCCAGTATATAAGGTGTTGGGGGGAAGCTGATCCGGGGAAGCATGCATGCATGCACAATTTGAGCAGGTGGTGTGGGTGAGTGGTTGGGCTGGGTGGTGGCAGGGTCTGCATGGCAAGTAGCTGATTTGTACATCACTCAGTTTATATATTGTTTAATTATTACTATTATTATTAGTGTTGTTTTTGTCTTTGTGTTTTCTATGAAATTCTCCTCATCTCAACCCACAGGGTTTTGACTTTTCCTTTAGTTTCTACTTCCCATCCCATGGCAGGGGGAGGGAAAAGACCAAGCAGCTGCATGGTCTTCAGTTGCCATCTAGGCCTAAACTGCAGCAGTGGTACAGCCTCAGTTTTAGGAACTGATGTTGTAGTGTAGTGACCATGAGTGATTGTGGACAAAGAGATGCTCAGTGAATTGGCCTGGCCATTAGAGCTGGTCATGTGGCAATGACCCTGTCTTTCGTCAGCTCCACCGGGAAAGAATGAGACTGGCCCACAACTCATTGAAAACTCTGTAGACTCTCTCTGCTGATGGAAATGTAATGAGATCAGATCATTACTAATGGGAAAAAGGTAAAGTCAGCAATGGCAATCATGCACACTCATCTACAGGACAGGGCAATTAAAAGTTCTGTATCTCTTCCAGCTGCAGGTACAGCTGTAGACTGTGCTACAGAATACTTGCAAACTCCCTGTGGGGACTTTGCATATGCTAAAGCTCTCCTGAAAACTGAGCTTGTGCATATTGACTAGCATAACCTATATAATTCCACAACTGAGTATTCAGAGGAACATGTTATAGTTGGTGCAGATTTAACAACACTCCCCCCAAAAAACAGATATACAAGTAAGTAAACTCTTCCAGTAGGTGTTTTAAACAAATTATCTTTGAATATAGGCATAAATACCCACAATGGCACCAGAAAACATTCTTTTCATATAAACTCCATTTCTGTCACAAGCACTGTTTCCAGAACTGCCCAGGATATGTTGGTTGATCTGATTCTTAACTGCTTCTTGACTCTTCACAGAGCAAACAGTTACTTTTTCAAAAGAGAGTTCTAAATTTTTATCAGGTCAGAAAATCTCATGAGGAGCTTCAAATGTTTAAACATCCACAGACTTTTAATTCTAAAATCAGAACTTCTTTTTCCACATTCTTAGCAGCCAACTCTTTCAACTTCCAGGGTTTTTTTTTGTCTTTTTTGCAAAAACTGGAATTTTTTGGGAATACATGTAGTGAATGAGATGATAGTGATAAGCTTGTTGCAGTTGGTGACATTATCTACAGAGAGCTCCTCATAGCAATGCCATGTGAATAATTATAGCATTCGAGATAGACGCATACATTGGCTTACATAAAACTACCAGAGCAAGACCTGCATTTGCCAGCAATAGCTCCTTCTCAGTGCAATTGTACTTACCAAGTGGCACTTGCAAAACAAGGTGACATCTACAGAATTCGGATGGTTAAGAATTACAAGTCAGCAACCTTGCAACATGTGTAATCCTATCCTGTCCTAGCCAATCCTCCCCCAGTAAAATTAATTGATAAACAGCAGTTCAAGACCAAGAATGCTTCAATAGGCTTAACAGTTTAATCACTTGTTTTAAAAGAGGGAACATTTAAACTCAAAAAGGGCACAATACATGTTACAGTTGATGAAATCATGAATGGACTTGGTAGATGATGCTAAATAATTTGGGCAGAGATCCAGTTTTCAAAATGCACAGTACCAACTGTGCTAATTCTGTTTCAGATTGTGGATTTTATTTCCAGAGTGCATTAATAATCATGCTTGTTTTGTAACTCACTGCATTGGGTTAGGAACTGGCTGGAGGGCCAGGCCCAGAGAGTGGTGGTGAATGGTGCCACATCCAGCTGGCAGCCAGTCACTAGTGGTGTGCCCCAAGGATCAGTGCTGGGCCCTGTGCTCTTTAACATCTTTATTGATGATCTGGATGAGGGCATTGAGTCCATCATCACTAAATTTGCTGACGACACCAAGCTTGGGGCAGGAGTTGATCTGCTGGAGGGTAGAGAGGCTCTCCAGAGGGACCTCGACAGGCTGGACAGATGGGCAGAATCCAACGGCATGAGATTTAACACATCCAAGTGCCGGGTTCTGCATATTGGCCACAACAACCCCATGCAGTGCTACAAGCTGGGGTCAGAGTGGCTGGAGAGCGGCCAGGTGGAGAGGGACCTGGGGGTACTGGTCGATGGTTGGCTGAACACGAGCCAGCATTCTGCCCAGGCAGCCAAGAGGGCCAATGGCATCCTGGCCTGTATCAGGAAGAGTGTGGCCAGCAGGAGCAGGGAGGTCATTCTGCCCCTGTACACTGCACTGGTTAGGCCGCACCTTGAGTACCGTGTCCAGTTCTAGGCCCCTCAGTTTAGGAGGATGTTGACTTGCTGGAGTGTGTCCAGAGAATGGCAACAAAGTTGGTGAGGGGTTTGGAACACAAGCACTATGAGGAGAGGCTGAGGAAGCTGGGGTTGCTTAGCCTGGAGAGGAGGAGACTCAGGGGTGACCTTATTGCTCTCTACAACTACCTGAAGGGAGGTTGTAGACAGGTGGATGTTGGTCTTTTCTCCCAGGCAGCCAGTACCAAAAGAACCAAGCCAGAACAAGAGGACACAGTCTCAGACTGTGCCAGGGGAGGTTTAGGTTGAATGTTAGGAAGAAGTTCTATGCAGAGAGAGTGATTGCCCATTGGAATGGGCTGCCCGGGGAGGTGGTGGAGTCACCATCATTGGAGGTTTTCAGGAGGAGACTGCATGGGGTGCTTGGTGCCATGGTTTAGTTGTTTAAGTGGGTTGGATTGGTTGATGGGTTGGACGTGATGATCTTGAAGGTCTCTTCCAACCTGGTCTATTCTATTCTATTCTATTCTATTCTATTCTATTCTATTCTATTCTATTCTATTCTATTCTATTCTATTCCCTGACTCTTGGAAATATAGAGAGCTGTCAATTCCATGCATTTTGCTCTAAGAATTAGTCAGAGAGAGCAGACAGTAATAGTCTCCATGTTTTCTGGTAGCTGTTGTGATGGTTGTCTTGTAAAGAGAGAGTCCAGTTTATTACCAGTTGGTTCTGTTGTGGTTATGGTAACAGACAAATGGCAAAAGCTATTTTTCATTCAACTATTTTCTTTGAACAAAAGAAAAAGAATTTCATAGTTTCACTGTAGATTGTTTGGATTGGTATTGTTTCTATCAGCAATCTTAGTGATATTTTTCTTGGTGTGTTGTTTTATTGGTTTCAGGCCAATGTCTGAAAAATTGGACTTCAAGTACCAGGAATTATCGAAGTATTAAATTTTTCCTCCTAAGAGCCTAATCCTGAAAGACAGTGAGTGCTTAATAATTTTCAAAGTAACTGTCTTAATTTTAGGTACTATTATTATCAACATCTTTACTCTTTACCTTTTACCTGAATTAATCATATGTTTGTCTCACACATAATTTTATCTGCATTACAAGGTTTGATTTTCCTTTCATACTTGACAGTGCTTAAATCTCATTACTCAGAACCTGCTCCTGGATCTGTGCAGGAACATCTTGTCCTTGTCCCCTTAGTAACAGCGCATCTCTGTAAGGCAACAAGAGTTCATGTAAGTTGTACCTTTTTGTTGGTAGTGGGAATTTGCAGAGATGGAATGAACAGCCCATATGGGCTATGACAGCAGGACTGGAGCCCTGATAGCTTTTTTATTTAATTTTTTTTTTCTTTTGGCCTATAACCCAAAGGAATGGACAGTGCAGTATGGCTATAACAAAAGAGATGGTGTTCAATATCTGTCACTGACCCAGTGGGCCATCAGGGTCACATAATTTTTCTTTCAGTCTTTCAATAACCTCTACTGCAGGAGGCAGAGTTACATTTGTGGCCTTTACAGAGCCACTGGGGAAATAAGATATTAGTGCAGGAAAAATTGTTATTGTTCAAAACACCTCAACAAAAAGTCAGGTACAAAAGTCCCCAAGGGCACAACTACATTTGGTATACTGCCTGTAATGTTATTGATGTCACAGTAAGGACAGTATTAGGCCAGTAATATATACTGGCCTAATATTAGCATGTATCATTAAGGCACTAAATGCACATTAAAACGTGCCAGCTATCAAAGTAGCAGAAAGTTAGTTGAACTAATACATAATCTACCCTATACAAAAATCTGTGTATGTGTACAGCAGAGCATAATAAAGCAAAAAAGGAAATAATTCTGAGTCTCACAAAACTACATATAGCTTGGCACAGTAAAACTAAATGCAGCAGGGATCAAATATACTTCAGAGAGGAGGCTCTAGAAGGAAAGGAGGACTCGTTTTTTAAACATGTATACCACAGAGAATGTCAAAAGCTCCATATGGTCTCTCCAATCAGTATATGACACACAAGTGTTCATTTTATCCACATGCTAATCTGAGAATCCAGTTGCAGAATTTGCGTTTCTGACTAAATTTGACACACTTGTAAATGAAGCCCCTGATGTTAGGCCTACCTACAAAATCTATTTAAGTATTATTTTAGGTGTAGCCTTTGCCTCAGATTCCATGGGAAGTTGTTTCCTACTGCACATGTTGACCTGTGATACTGGGTTTTGGTTTTGTTAAGAAGGGAATAGCAGGGATAGCACGCAGCCACCAATGAAAATATTTTAGAGACAAACACACTAATGGAGCATCCCTGCAAAATTAGGCAGTTTAAATAAACCTGCAACAGCAATGGTCAAAGTAAGCAGCTTGCTGCAATTACAATCTGCATTTCTTTTACTTCTGCATAAACTCCCTACTTCCTCCTTTCAGAGAAGGAAATTTTAAAACTGTTGCCCATTGACATGTCTGATACACACAACTGTTCTTAACTTGTGTGTTATGGCAGGGTATTGTAGCTGGAAGATGTCAACATGCCAGTTCTGTTGTGAACAATACTAGTGTTAATAATCACATGCTGCACACAGTTACACACAATTTTTTTTTTGAGATACCTCTTTCCAAAACCATTACTGTAAGACCTGTTTTCATTTGCACACAATATTGGATAAGGTTGCATGTCTGTCAATGTTAACTTAACTTAACTTGACTAAAATAAAATAAAATACAATAAAATAAAATGAAATAAAATGAAATAAGGGATGGTTTTGAATGATGCAGTGGAAAAGCATACATACAGAAATAAACAATCTTGAAATTCATGTAGTATGCTCTCTGTGTTACCAAACAAGAAGAGTCTACCAAACTTTTTTTTGAAAACTTCAGGAAAAGAAAGCCTGAGGATTGGAAGGCAAAACAGCAGTTCATATCCTTTGAGAAACCTTTATCTAAACCCAAATCAGAGCTCTTATTTTACCTTGTTTCTTGCACTGACCTGGAGTTTTTCAGTGTGTGGGAGGAGGAAAACAGAATTTGGTGTGTTGATATATAACCTCATAAATTGTGCATCTCTCTCCTGCTACAGTTTTAAATCTACTTTTGATCCAGAAAGGAAAAGAGATTACAACAATGTTAAAGATATTTTTCAGCTCTTGACATTTTTTACTTTGCTTTCCATAACCCTCCCAGTCAGGTCTGTTTATATATGCAAATATAAAAGTGGTCACAATAAGTCATTGAGCATTAATATTCAGATTATATTACTTCAGGCTGTGTTTGGGATAAAACTACCATGTATTTTACATATGGAAAACTTGCAGATCTTATTTTACAACAAAAATTAAAATTCATAGAATCAATAAGGTTGGAAGAGACCTAAAGGATCATCAAGTCCAACCTGTCACCCAAGAACTCATGAATACTAAACCATGGCACCAAGTGCCATGTCCAATCCCTTCTTGAATGCCTCTGAGAATGGCGACTCTTCCACCTCTCTGAGCAGCCCATTCCAATGCCTAACAACTCTCTCTGTGAAGAACTTTCTCCTCACCTCCAGCCTAAACTTCCTCTGGCACAGCTTGAGACTGTGTCCTCTTGTTCTAGTGCTGGTTGCCTGGGAGATAGAGACCAAACCCCTCCTGGCTACAATCCCCCTTCAGGTAGTTGTAGAGAGCAATGAGGTCACCCCTGAGCCTCCTCTTCTCCAGGCTAAACAATCCCAGCTCCCTCAGCCTCTCCTCATAGGGCTTGTGCTCAAGGCCTCTCCCCAGCCTTGTTGCACTTCTCTGGACACGTTCAAGTGTCTCGATGTCCTTCTTAAACTGAGGGGCCCAGAACTGGACACAGTACTCAAGGTGTGGCCTAACCAGTGCTAAGTCCAGGGGCACAATGACTTCCCTGCTCCTGCTGGCCACACTATTCTTGACGCAGGCCAGGATGCCATTGGCCTTCCTGGCCACCTGGGCACACTGCTGGCTCATGTTTAGGCAGATGTCAATCAGCACCCCAGGTCTCTTTCTGTCTGGATGCTCTTCAGCCACTCTGACCCCAGCCTGTAGCTCTGCATGGGGTTATTGTGGGCCAAGTGCAGCACCTGGCACTTGGATTTGTTGAATGCCATCATGTTGGACTCTGCCCATCTGCCCAGCTGGTCAAGGTCCCTTTGGAGAGCCCTTCTATCCTCTAACCAATCAACACCTTCTCCCAACTTGGTGTCATCTAAATTTACAGATGACTGACTCAATCCCCTCATCTACATCATGAATAAAGATACTGAACAAGATAGGGCCCAGCACTGATCCATAGGGGACACCACTAGTGACTGGCTGCCAGCTGGATGTGGCACCATTCACCACCATGCTCTGGGCTCAGCCCTCCAGCCAGTCATAACCCAGCTCAGAGTGCTGCTGTCCAACCCATGGGCTAATATCTTGGCCAGGAGTTTTCTGTGGGGAACAGTGTCAAAGGCCTTGCTGAAGTCTAGATAGACTACATCCACAGCCTTCCCCACATGCACCAGGCAGGTCACCTGATCATAGAGGGAGATCAGGTTGGTCAGGCAGGACCTGCCCTTCCTAAATCCATGTTGGCTGCACCTGAGTCCTTGGCCATCCTTCAGGTGTGCAGTTATTGCCCCCAAGATGGTCTGCTCCATCATTTTCCCTGGCACTGAGATCAGGCTGACAGGCCTGGAGTTTCTAGGTTCCTCCAGTCGATCCTTTGTGTGGATGGGCATCACATTGGCCAGTTTCCAGCTATCTAGGACCTCTCCAGTGAACCAGGACTGGTGGAAAATGATGGAGAGTGGCTTGGCCAGCTCATCTGCCAGCTCTCTCAGCACCTTAGGATGGATCCCATCCAGTCCCATGGATTTTGAGTATCCAAGTGGTTAAGTGCAGTGGTTTGAGCCTTAACTGGGAGTTAAGAGCTCAGATGGGGGCAAGGCTGAGAATCTCTCCCCTGCTCCCCGCCCCCTCCCTCCTAACAGAGGCAAAAAAAAAAAAAAGGAAAGGGAAGGAGCAAATCCACCAATTTGGAGTTGGCCTGGAAGTAGAGAGTTAAAGAGTTTTCTTTAAACAAGATATATATAATAATAACAGGTAAGGTTCACAAGGGCAAGGAACAAGGATGGATGGGAGGGGAAAAAAAACAACCAGAAAAACAGGAATACAAAACCAGTCTCTCTCTGAAGAGGCATGGAGGCAGCAGAGAGAAGGATCAGGCCTGACCACGTGGCAGAAGAGCAGGAAGGCAGTCGCAGTAGCTCTCATCCAGGAGAGGCAGGAGCCAAAAGGAGCCCTAATGACTACAATATCCTGCTTTTTATACCCTAGCTGGGCAGCAAGGGGGGAGTGGAACAGACTCAGTTTCCCAGGGGGAAACTGCCCTGCAGGGAGGGCAAAGAACCCACAATCCCTCCATCCTGTTTTGTTTTTTTCAGGATGGGCATTAACCCACCACACTCAGCAAGTCCCTAACCACTTCCCCATGGATTTCAGGGTACTACACTGCTCCCTGACCCCATCAACCAGTTCAGGAAGCCAGTTATCCTGAAGTACTCCTGCCTTGTTGAAAATTGAGGCATTAATATATTTATAAAAATGCTTTTTATTGTCTTTCACAGAAGTGGCCAGCTTGAGTTTTAACTGGGCTCTTGCCTCTCTTGATTTTTCTCCTACATGATCTAACAACATGCTTAAGCACCTCACAAGTTGCCTCCCCCCCTTTCCAAAGGCAATACACCCTCTTTTTTTCCATTAATTCCTGCACGAGCGCCTTGCTCATCCATGCCAGTCTCCTTCCCTGCCAGCTCATCTTTCAGCACATGGGAACTGCCAGCTCCTGTGCCTTCAAGAGTTCCTGTTTGAAGTAGGTACAACTGTCTTGGGCCCCTTAGTACTTAAGAGCTGATAGCTAGGGTACTCTCCAAGTAAGTTGCTTAAACAAGCTGATGTTTGCCCTCTGGAAGTCCAAAGTGAGGGTTCTGTTGCTGCTCCTCCTTATTTCCCTGCATATTGAAAACTCCACTATCTCACGGTCGCTGCACCCTAGCCTGCCTCCTACCATCACATCTCCCACCAGCCCTTCTCTATTTGAAAACAGCACGTCAAGCAGAGCCTGGCCCCTGGTAGGCTCACTTAACTGCTGCTTCAGGAAGTTGTTCTCCATGCATTCTAAGAATCTTTTGGACTGCCTCCTCTCTGCTGAATTAAGTTCCCAGCAGATGTCTGGCAGGTTAAAGACACCCACAAGGACAAGATCTGATGATCTTGAGACAGCCTCCAGTTGCTTGTAGAATATTTCATCTGCCTCCTCATCCTGGTTGGGTGGTCTATAACAGACTCCAATCAGGATGTCAGATTTGTTAAGCCTCCCTCTGATTTTAGCCCACAGGCACTCGATCCTTTCATCTGCAATCTCGAGTTCTGAGGCATCAAGAGATTCCCTAATGTGCAGGGACACCCCTCCTCCTCTTCTCCTTTGCCTGTCTTTCCTAAAGAGCTTGTAACCCCCCAGTGCAGTACTCCAATCATGTAAATCATCCCACCATGTTTCTGTAGTAGCAATTATATCATGGTCTTCCTGGTGGACCAAGACTTCCAGTTCCTCTTGTTTGTTAGCCATGCTGCATGCGTTGGTGTACATGCACTTCAGTTGGACTGTTCATGTCTCAACCCTATTTTGTATTCCACTCTCTCCTCTCCTCTCCAGTGAGACTGGTTTCCTCACCCCCCGCTTCAGACCTAGTTAAAACCCTCCTAATAAGCTCTGCCTACTCCAAAGCTTGTACCCTCTTGCCCTTTCTAGATAATTCACCCCATCAAGGTCCAGCAGTTCAGGTGCAGTAAAAGTTGCTCCTTGGTTAAAGAACCCAAAATTCCTTTGCTGGCACCATCTCTTGAGCCAATTGTTGATGGCATGGATTTTCCTGTTCCTCTCAGTGCACACCCCTGCCACTGAGGGAACTGAGCAGAACACCACTTGAGCTCCTGCCCCATCAATCAATTGTTCAAGGGACTTGAATGCCTTTTCAATTGTCCTGGTGCCCTTTTTATCAATCTTGTTGCTTCCAGCTTGGATTACCAGCAATGGGTAATAGTCAGTGGGCTGGATTAGCTTTGGGAGTCTCCTAGTGATGTCCCTTATCCAGGCCCCAGGTAAACAGCAGACTTCCATATGGGATGGGCTGGGACAACATATGGGTCTCTCTGTTCCTCTCAGGAGAGAATCTCCAACAACTATAACCCTTCTCTTTATGGTGCTGGTCCTTATGGTTGGTGAGGAGTGCTTTGCTTTAGGCATCTCCTTAGATGGTTCCTCTTCCGCCCTCTCATTCACATTGCCCTTGGCCTGCAGGGCCTCATACTTATTATGCAAGGGCAATGGGGGAGGGGAAGAGGGCCAGGATGGATTCCCCTTGCTTCCCCTAACAGGAACACCTCTAACACCATCCCTCCCTGTTTCCTGGGATGCCTTCCTCAACAGGGTAGGTCTGCAAAGCCTGCTCCTACATATCTAAACTCCCTTTCACATTCCCATATAGTCCTGAGCCTTCATACTTCATCCTCTAGCTCAGCCACTTCATCCTTAAGCCCAGGCACCAGATTGAAGTGAAAATTCACCTGGTCACACCTGACACAGATGTTGTCTCCTTCACCCTCCATTCCAAGTGCCAGGCTCCAGCACTCTCTGCAGCTAGCAGCCTGGACACCTGCGTGCTTGTGCACCAACTCTGTCTGGGTACCTACTGATTTTCTAATGGCCTTTGGCCGAGTTGCTACCATGGTTCAGGGGTTTTATTGTTAGTTCTTAAAAATATATATTCCACCTAACTACTATAATTTATCTGAGCTACCAGAGAGGCTTCTGTACTCTGTCAGCTGACCTGGCATATGCAGTTGGGCAGAAGGCTCTCCAGCCAAACCAGCATCGCGTGCTCAGCCCTGGCGGGTTTTAAAATTCCCACAGCTGACGTCATGATGCCAAGCAGGCAGACGAGAAGACAACCCTGCTGGTTCTCACTCTCTGCTAGGAGTCCTTCTGACCCACAAAGCCCCAAAAAGAAACCAAAGAGATACATCTCAGCTCAAGCACGCCGGTCCCAGTGCTGGTCCCGGTGAGTTCTCCAGCCAATAGCAGAAGACAAAGGCCTAGTAGAATGTTCCTTTGAGAGAAACATGTATCATTTTTGAAGAACAGAGGAAATTTAGACAGCCTAAAGTGTTTCCAATGGCACCCTTTAGGCCACTGCAGATGGACAGACTTACTCCCTGCTTACATGACATTCAGTAAAGATCCACAAGTGCAGGTGTGAGGGCCCCAGAGAGGGTTTTAAGAGCTTTCATTTTGTGTTATAAAATATTCAAATGGCAATCTCTACAGAGCTGCTGCCAACCAGGTGCTCACAAGCACTCATTTAAAGATCTGAAGACTGATCTTGTGACCAACTCTTCAAAGAAGAAACTATTAAAAAAAATCAGCTGTATTTTTATCAGACCCATCATGGTCTCTTTTTGACGCTCGGCTAGACAGCCACCCTGTTGTGGAGAATACATTGACTTACAACAAGTTACTTACAGGTTTTCTGACATCTGGGAGGGAAGCCCACAGTGGAAAAACAATGGGTAATACAAGAAGGTAGGTGAGCTGCTTGCGTGGGGTGTCAGGCCAGGCCAGGCTGAGAGGCTGGTCCTCATCCTCTTCATTCTGTAAGAAAAAAAGAATACTGAAGGTTAGGGATTCTTTAAGGAGAAGTCCTCAGAATTGCACTGTGTTTCCATGAGAAACCATGAAGTCTGAAATCATTGCTTTAATATTACACCTACCTAACAACATTAGCTAGGACACAGCAAAAAAAAAATTGACCAATTATGTATCCCTGCAGCACAGGCTGCCTGAGTATGTCCCCCTGTGGCTATACTGAGAGTGATGCCTTGGTATCTGGCCAAGTGGTCTCTTGGAAGGTATAGAGGAGTGTCATGCCTAATCCCTGGAGAAGAACCTTGCACCTCTTATACATCTTCTCACAATCTCTCTCCTATGGGACATGGGCTAGTCTAGTCATGGACCAAAACTGGTCTTGACTGCATCTCAAGCCTGGTCTTATAGCTAGATGTGGAATGGGGGGTAAGGAGTGGAGTAGAGAAGGAAGGATGTATGGAGAGAAAGGGAAAGGAAAGGAAGGAATGCGAAGAAAGAACAAGAGAGAGAGATGGACATGTGTGTAACACATGTACAAACATATAATGGATAGAAACACACATGTGGGTATATGTATGTATATATAACTAATTTTTTTGAGGTTTTGTGAGTGACTTTATAAAGTAGTATTTAAGATATATCTATATCTATATACATCGTCCATAAGACCACAAGGTTAATTCAGGATAATTCTCTGGACACATTCCAGCAACTCAATATCTTTCGTAGAGGGGCCCAGAACTGGACACAGGACTCAAGGTGTGGCCTAACCAGTGCTGTGTATAGGGGAAGAATGACCTCCCTGCTCCTGCTGGCCACACACTGATACAGGCCAGGGTGCCATTGGCCTTCTTGGCCACCTGGGCACACTGCTGGCTCATGCTCAGCCTATTATCAACCAGTACCCCCAGCTTCTTTTCCGTCTTCCTCTCTCCAGCCACTCTGACCCCAGCCTGTAGCACTGCATGGGGTTATTGTGGCCAGTGTGTAGAACCCAGCACTTAGATGTGTTAAAGCTCATGCCTTTGGACTCTGCCCATCTGTCCAGCCTGTTAAGGTCCTTCTGCAGAGCTCTCCTACCGTCTAACAGATCAACTCCTGCCCCCAGCTTGGTGTCATCTGCAAATTTAGTGATGATGGACTCTGTCCCCTTGTCCAGATCATCAATAAAGGTACAGAACAGGACGGGGCCTAGCAGGATCTGCCACACAATTCCCTTCCTTAGACTACTAACAAAATGGAGCCTTCCCAGACTGCCATAGAAAGAAAGTGAAGTGAACACAAAATACAATATTGTTTCAGTTGCAACCTCCTTTCAGGTATTTGTGGAGAGCGTTAAGGCCTCCCCATCAGCCTCCTTTTCTCCAGACTAAACAACTCTCAATTCCCTCAGCTGCTCATCATGATTCCATCTTTTGGGTGTATGTACATGGTATGTACATGGTTCATTTGTGCCACAGAACAAGGCAACAGAAAAAAATGGACCAAATGGTTCTTTCACATAGATGCATGTAATGCAAACCCTGTTAAGACTGTGAAAAGACTCCTCAAGAGCTCAGTAAATGCTAAAGAAGCCTAAAAAGGAGTGCCTGGTGAAGACTGTGTTTGAGAGCACAAGAGGTACACAGGTAACTCTTCACATAGTCTTCTTATTTTCTTTTAATAATCGAGAATTCAATTTTCTCTGCAGTATGCAAGCTGCTAATTTGCCCATAGATTTATAATACAGTCATGTCGTAAGATTGCTTACATAAACCTTGTAACAATGCTGTACCAACCACTCATTTGAATTTGTTTTTTTAAGCAAAAGATTTGTTGATGAAATCTTACTGTATGTTGGTATTGTTCAAAACATTTTCTATTTATTGCTAATTTTGGTTGAAGAACCTGTCTTAATCACTTTATCATTATGATGTCCTGAATTTTTCAGCTGCTCATCTACCTGAACTGGCAAATACCCACAGAGGCAAACTCAACTCTTAGCTTAGCCTCTTTCTTCATGACTGTATCACACGGATGGATTGAAAGCAAATCCATGTGTACCTCTCAACACATTGGCAGGCTGCAGCTTCATTGACCGTATGTGTTGACGTCAGCAGCAGACATTTCATTAATTCCTACACATTGCAAAACTCCCAAGTTGCCTGATTTTAAGATGACAGTAAAATGAACAGGTCATAACAGGTACAAGCATTCAGAGATTTTTAGAAGACATGTAGGCACTATTTGTCATGCTCTACTTAGTACTTAAGAGGTTCCTGTGCTGCTAAAGAATATGTACTTCAGTAAGGTCATCTACTTTTAGGGGATTGGACTAGTGCAGGAGTTTGTGGGGCTACTTCCTGAAAAACAGATCCATTAAGCTTCTATTCTTGTAAATGCTGCTGGGGTGGGAAAATCAATCTGAGACAGATACTCAGCTTTGAAATATGATCACTGAAGTAAAATTTGAGCACAAAAGACCAATTGACGGGTTGCCTAGGTAACTCTTTCTGAGTGCCCTGAGTATAATCCAAGCAATGGACTCAGCTGGAATAAAGCACCATAAATGGCAGATTCAGAAACAGCACTGAGTAACAATGTACTTCCTGAACTGCCATCTTTAGAGATCAGCCACAATTAAGAACTGTATTTAATCACAACAAAAGCTTTACATTAGTCTAAATTTGCACGAGTTGGCAGAATGAATGGAAATGAAAAAATAAACTGGTTCATGCAGTACTGTACCAGTAGACACTGTACTACAATGATGGGCCTCATTCTGGTCTTGTTCCTGTGTCAAAGGACACTGGGCTATCATGAGGGCACAGGCAAGGTGAGTGACTATAGAAAAGACCACAAAGTATTACATAGAGAGATTGGCAGATAAACCCTGATCCATCTGAGATCTTTTAACCTTCAGGCTGTAGTGCCTCATCCCTCTCCCTAAGACACTGCCCCCAAAATATAAGGCCAAGATCAAGCTCTCAGTGCTGGAGGGCAAAACCTTTTTTATGACTAGTCTAACTGCAGGACATATTACAGATGCTACAGATTGGATCTCCACTTCCTATTTTGTAAATCAGAATCAGCATATGATTTTCAAGTGCTGACCTTCAAAAAGTCAGCTGAAGTAAGGAAGTGCAATGTACTTGCAAATCTAGCTTCCACTAATTTCAAGCAGTGCTGAATGATTCACTGAAGTTAGCTAGGGTACAAGCTTTGGAGTTGGCAGGGCTCATTAGGAGGGCTTTTAACTAGGTCTGAAGAGGGGGGGTGAGGAAACCAGTCTCACTGGAGAGAAGAGAGTGGAATACAAAATAGGGTTAATTGAGACATGAACAGTCCAACTGAAGTGCATGTACACCAACGCATGCAGCATGGCTAACAAACAAGAGGAACTGGAAGTCTTGGTCCACCAGGAAGACCATGATATAATTGCTACTACAGAAACATGGTGGGATGATTCACATAATTGGAGTACTGCACTGGGGGGTTACAAGCTCTTTAGGAAAGACAGGCAAAGGAGAAGAGGAGGAGGGGTGTCCCTGCACATTAGGGAATCTCTTGATGCCTCAGAACTCGAGATTGCAGATGAAAGGATCGAGTGCCTGTGGGCTAAAATCAGAGGGAGGCTTAACAAATCTGACATCCTGATTGGAGTCTGTTATAGACCACCCAACCAGGATGAGGAGGCAGATGAAATATTCTACAAGCAACTGGAGGCTGTCTCAAGATCATCAGATCTTGTCCTTGTGGGTGTCTTTAACCTGCCAGACATCTGCTGGGAACTTAATTCAGCAGAGAGGAGGCAGTCCAAAAGATTCTTAGAATGCATGGAGAACAACTTCCTGAAGCAGCAGTTAAGTGAGCCTACCAGGGGCCAGGCTCTGCTTGACGTGCTGTTTTCAAATAGAGAAGGGCTGGTGGGAGATGTGATGGTAGGAGGCAGGCTAGGGTGCAGCGACCGTGAGATAGTGGAGTTTTCAATATGCAGGGAAATAAGGAGGAGCAGCAACAGAACCTTCACCTTGGACTTCCAGAGGGCAAACATCAGCTTGTTTAAGCAACTTACTTGGAGAGTACCCTAGCCAGCAGCCCTTAAGAACAAAGGGGTCGAGGATAGTTGGACCTGCTTCAAACAGGAACTCTTAAAGGCACAGGAACTCTTAAAGGCACAGGAACTGGCAGTTCCCGTGTGCTGAAAGATGAGCCGTCAGGGAAGGAGATTGGCAAGGAGCTCTTGAAGGAATTAAGAGAAAAAAAGAGACTGTATGACCTTTGGAAACAGAGGGAAGCAACTCAAGATATGTTTAAGGATGTTGTTAGATCATGTAGGAGAAAAATTAAGAGAGGCAAAAGCCCAGTTAGAACTCAAGCTGGCCACTTCTATGAAAGACAATAAAAAGCATTTTTATAAATATACTGATGCTAAAAAGAGGGGCAAGAAGAACCACCACTCTTTATTGGAACTGGAGGGGAACATTGTAACTAAAGATGAGGAAAAGGCTGAGGTTCTAAATACCTTGTTTACCTCAATTTTCAACAGTGAGACAGGAGGACTCCCGGATAACTGGCCTCCTGAACTGGTTGATGGGGTCGGGGAGCAGTGTAGCACCCCAGAAATCCAAGAGGATTGCTGAGCCACTTGGATACTCACAAGTGCATGGGACCGGATGGGATCCATCCTAGGGTGGTGAGAGAGCTGGCAGATGAGCTGGCCAAGCCGCTCTCCATCATTTTCCTCCAGTCCTGGCTCACTGGAGAGGTCCCAGGTGACTGGAAACTGGCCAATGTGGTCCCCAACCACAAGAAGGGTCGGATGGAGGAACCCAGAAACTCCAGGCCAGTCAGCCTGACCTCAGTGCCAGGGAAAAAATGATGGAGCAGATTATCCTGGCAGCAATAACTGTGCACCTGAAGCATGGCCAAGGGTTCAGGTCCAGCCAACATGGATTTAGGAAGGGCAGGTCCTGCCTCTCCAACCTGATCTCCTTCTATGATCAGGTGACCCGTCTGGTGGATGTGGGGAGGCCTGTGGATGTGGTCTACCTGGACTTCAGCAAGGCCTCTGACACCGTCCCCCACAGCAAACTGCTGGCCAAGCTGTCAGCTCATGGCTTGGACCACTACACTTTGTGCTGGGTTAAGAACTGGCTGGAGGGCCAAGCCCAGAGAGTGGTGGTGAATGGTGCCACATCCAGTTGGCAGCCAGTCACTAGTAGTGTCCCCCAGGATCAGTGCTGGGCACCATACTCTTTAATATCTTCACTGATGATCAAGATGAGGGGATTGAGTCAGTCATTAGCAAATTTGCAGATGACACCAAGTTGGGAGCAATTGCTGATCAGTTAAAAGGCAGAAGGGCTCTGCAAAGGGACCTCGACCAACAGGGCAGATGGACAGAGTCCAGTGGGATGACATTCAACAAGTCTAAGTGCCAGGTGCTGCACTTTGGCCACAATAACCCCATGCAGAGCTACAGGCTGGGGTCAGAGTGGCTGGAGAGCTCCCAAACAGAGAGGGACCTGGGGGTGCTGATCGACAGCCACCTGAATATGAGCCAGCAGTGTGCCCAGGTGGCCAGGAAGGCCAATGGCAGCCTAGCCTGTATCAGGAAGAGTGTGGCCAGCAGGAGCAGGGAAGTCATTGTGCCCCTGGACTCTGCACTGGTTAGGCCACACCTTGAGTACTGTGTCCAGTTCTGGGCCACTCAATTTAAGAAGGACATTGAGACACTTGAACATGTCCAGAGAAGTGCAACAAGGCTGGTGAGAGGCCTTGAGCACAAGCCCTATGAGGAGAGGCTGAGGGAACTGGGATTGTTTAGCCTGGAGAAGAGGAGACTCAGGGGAGACCTCATTGCTGTCTATAACTATCTGAAGGGGGGATTGTAGACAGGTGGATGTTGGTCTCTTCTCCCAGGCAACCAGCATCAGAACAAGAGGACACAGTCTCAAGCTGTGCCAGGGGAGGTTTAGGCTGGAGGTGAGGAGAAAGTTCTTCACAGAGAGAGTTGTTAGGCATTAGAATGGGCTGCCCAGGGAGGTGGTGGAATCACTGTCCCTGGAGGGGTTCAAGAGGGGATTGGACGTAGCACTTGGTGGTCTAGTCATGAGGTCTGTGGAAGCAGGTTGGACTTGATGATCTCTGAGGTCTCTTCCAACCCTGGTGACACTGTGATACTGTGAGAGTCTGAGGGAGCTGGGATTGTTTAGCCTGGAGAAGAGGAGGCTTAGGGGAGACCTTATTGCTGTCTACAACTACCGGAGGTTGTAGCCAGGAGGGTTTGGTGTCTATCTCCGAGGCAACCAGCACCAGAACAAGAGGACACAGTCTCAAGCTGTGCCAGGGGATGTTTAGACTCGAGGTGACGAGAAAGTTCTTCACAGAGAGAGTTGTTAGGCATTGGACTGGGCTGCCCAGGGAGGTGGAGTCGTTGCCATCCCCGGAGGTGTTCAAGAGGGGACTGGATGTGGCACTTGGTGCCATGGTTTAGTATTCATGAGTTCTTGGGTGACAGGTTGGACTTGATAATCCTTGAGGTCTTTCCCAACCTTATTGATTCTATTATTCTATGATAAAATAGTATAAATTTTCTACAACATTTTTTATCATATAGTAAGATGGACTGTACTAGGAAGATAGAACCAGCCATATTAATTCAAACAAAATGCCCATTTTACCACTATCTTGCTTCTAGCAGTGCTAAGACATGGGCATTCTGGGAAGAAGAACTGGAACATGGTATATCTTTTAATCTTTCCCACATTCATAGAATAACTGTTTCTTCTGTTTCTTCTCTCATCAGTCCCTGGAAGGATAGCAGAAAACACTAATTGTGCACCTGATCCCTCTTAAGCAGTCATTAAAGACTCACATCTAAGCTGCATTAGATCTTCCCATGTAACAGTTAATGTGTTTCTATGAAGTTCTCATTAGCTGTAATAATTCTTTCCACTCCTTGTATACTGCATCCTATTTTTTTCTTGTGCTTGGAACATTTTGTTACATATTTTGGGTTCTTTGATCATGGGAAAGTTTACATGGCAGCTGGTCTGCTGGCATCAGATGGAGTATGAAATGGCCACGAAAATGATCAGCAGGTTGGAGCACCTCTACTTTGAGGACAGGCTGAGGGAGCTGGGGTTGTTCACCTTGGAGAAGAGGAGGCTCCAGGGAGATGTGTGATGGTTTAAGCCTTAACTGGGAGTTGGGAACTCAGATGGGGGAGAGGCTGAGAATCTCCCCTGCTTCCCCCTCCTCCCTCCTAGCAGAGAGGGAAAAAAAAGGGAGAGGAGCAAATCCACCAAACAATAATTTGGAGTCGGCTTGGAAATAGAGAGGTAAACAGTTTTTCTTTAAACAAAATAAAAAACCCAACAAAATATATATATATCAATAACAGGTAAGGTTCACAAGGGCAAGGAACAAGGATGGATGGGAGGGGGACAAATAGGAAGAATACAAACCCAGTTTTTTCTCTGAAGAGGTGCAGAGGCAGCAGGGAGAAGGATCAGGCCTGACCACGTGGCAGAGCAGCAGGAGGCCAGTAGCTCTCATCCAGGAGAGGCAGGAGCCAAAAGGAGAACTAACGACCCCAACGCCTTCCCTTTTACACCCTAGCTGGGCAGGGAGGGGGGAGTGGAACAGACTCAGCTTCCCAGGGGGAAATGCCCTGCAGGGAAGGCAAAGCACTCGCAAGCCCTCCCGTCTTTGTTTTCATAAAGGGCGTTAACCCACCACAGGGGACCTGATAGCAGCCTTCCAGTACCTGAAGGGGGCCTACAGGAAGGATGGGGAGAGTCTGTTTGCAAGGGTTTGCAGTGATACGACGCAATGGCTTCAAATAAGAGAAGCACAGATTTAGATTGGATATCAGCAAGAAGTTCTTCACTATGAGGGTGGTGGAACACTGGAACAGGCTGTCCAGGGAGATGGTTGAGGCCCCATCCCTCCAGATATTCAAGGTAAGACTTGATGAGGCCCTGGGCAGCCAGGGAGGTCTGATCTTTGGAGGTCCCTTCTGGCCTGGACCATTCTGTGATTCTGTGACTACACCCTTCTCAAAGTAGGAAAAGAATTCTTGCACAGGAGTTGGTGGGGCTTGTTGAAAGGGCTTTAAACTAAGCTCAAAGACAGGAGGGGATAAAACCAGACACACTGGAGAAAAGCCTAAGGACAGCCTTCAATCTGCTGTCCCACTTGAGGTGGGTAACAGTGGTGTAAGCGACAATAAAAACACAGGGCTCACTACCAGGAAAGTAACCTATGTGGCCAGGAATGGTCAGATAGCAAGAGTGAAAACTAATGGCTGAAATCCCTCTCTGAAATTCTTATATACCAATGCAAGTAGTATGGGGAATAAGCAGGAGGAATCAGAAACTATTGTACACTAGGGGAACCATAATATAATTGCCATTGTGGAAATGTGGTGGGATGACTCACACGGGTGGAGTGCTGCAATGGATGGCTATAGGGATAGGCAAGGAAAGAGAGGTGGAAGGGTAGCATTGTATGTTAAGGAGTGCTTTGACTGCCTCAAATTCAATGTTAGACACACCAAGGTGGAATATCTATAGATAAGGATAAAGGGGAGGACCAACAAGGCTGATATCCTGGTGGGAGCCTGCTACAGACCACCTGACCAGGATGAAGACACTGATGAGACATTCTTTCAACAACTTGGAGATGTCAACCTTGTTATTTTGGAGGACTTCAAGTTACCAGATGTCTGCTGGAAGTACAGCACAGCACAAAGGGGTCACTTGAGGAGATATGTGGAACGTGTGGATGACAACTGCCTGTTGCAGCTGGTGAGCAAGCTTACCAGAGGTAGTGCACCAGCCGACCAACAGTTTACAAACAGGGAAGGGCTGGTGGAAGATGTGGTGGTTGGAGGTTGGCTGGGGCACAGCGACCATGATATGATAGAATTTTCAGTATGTGGTGAAGTTAGGAGGGAAATCAGCAAAACCTCTGCCTCGGACTTCTGGAAAGCTGTCTTTGATCTATTCAGAATGTTGGTTTGGAGTCCCTTGGGAAGGAGCCCTCAAAAAGAAAGAGGCCTGGGAAGGCTGGGCTTACTTTAAGGATGAAATTATGAAGGAGCCAGAGCAGGCTGTCCCTGTATGCTGAAAAAAAGAGCTGGTGGGAAGAAGACCAGCCTGGCTGAGCAGAGATTTTGCAAAAACGCAGCTTTGAAAAAAGGGACAGGTGAACCAGGAAGTGTTTAAGGATATAGTAAGGTCATGTAGAAGGAGATATGATACTAATTAGAGATGCAAAAGTTCAGTTGGAACTTAATCTGGCCAATTCTGTTAAGGATAATAAAAAGCATTTTTCTAAATACATTAATAACAAAAGGAGGGCCAGGGAAAATCTCCATCCCATATTGGATGAAGTGGGGAAAATAGTAAAGGAAACTGAGGGCCAAGGTACTTACCAGCTTTTTTGCCTCAGTCCTTAATAAAAAGACTGGATATCCTCAGGACAACTGGGCTCCTGAATTGGTAGACAGGGACAGAAAGCAGAATATCCCCCCTGTACTTCAGGAGGAAGAAGTTGGTGATCAGCGGTGCCACTTAGATCCTAACAAGTCAAGGGGTACAGATGCGATTCATCCTAGGGTGGTTAGGCAGCTGGCACAAGAGCTGGCTAAGCTGCTCTCCCATCATTTATCACCAGTCCTGGCAAACTGGAGAGATCCCAGATGACTGTAGGTTGGCCAATGTGACACCCATCCACAAGAACTGCCGACAGGAAGATCTGAGGAACTACAGGCCTGTAAGCCTCATCTCAGTATGGTTATGGAGCAGCCCATCCTGAGTGCTATCATGTGGCATGTACAAGACAAGCAGGGGATCAAGCCCAGCTGACATGGGTTTAGGAAAGGAAGGTCCACCCAGTCACATCATTCTGTGACTGGGTGACCCACCAAGCAGATGAGGGGAAGGCTGTGGGTGTGGTCTACCAAGACCTCAGCAAAGCCTTTGACATGGTCTCCCACAGCATCCTCCTGGAAAAGCTGGCAGCCCATTGCTTGGACAGCTGCACCCTTCACTGGGTTAAAAACTAGCTGGATGACTGAGCACAGAGAGTAGATGTGAATGGTGCAGCATCCAGCTGGTGTCCAGTGACCAGTAGTGGCCCCCAGGGATCAATACTGGGCCCAGTTCTACTCAACATCTTTATTGATGACTTGGATGAGGGCATCGAGTCCACTGCTAGTAAATTCATGGATGACACCAAGTTGGGGGGCAGTGTGGATCCACTGGAGGGTAGAAAGACACTTCAGAGAGACCTGGACAGTCTGGGTTGATGGGCTGAGGCCAATGGGATGAGGTTTAACAAGGCAAAATGCAGGGTCCTACACTTTGGCTGCAATAACCCCATGCAGCACTACAGACTGGGGGATGAGTGGCTGGAGAGCAGCCTGAGAGAGAGGGACCTGGCAGTGCTGGTTGACAGCAGCTGAACATGAGCCAGCAGTGTGCCCAGGCGGCATGGATGGCCAATGGCATCTTGGATTGTATCAGGAGTAGTGTGGCCAGCAGGGCTAGGGATGTAATTCTGCCCCTGTACTTGGCACTGGGGAGGCCTCACCTCAAGTGCTCTGTGCAGCTCTGGGCCCTTCACATCAGGAAGGATATTGAGGTGCTGGAGCAGGACCAGAGGAGAGCAATGAGACTGGTGAGGGGGATCAAGGGGAAGTCTTACGAGGAGAGGCTTAGGGAGCTGAGGTTGTTCAGCGTGGAGAAGAGGAGACTCAGGGGAGACCTTATCACAGTCTATAACTACCTGAAAGGAAGTTATATCCGGGGGTTGGGAGGGTGGTGGGTTCTCCTCCCAGGCAACTTGTGACAAGATGAGAGAGCATGGCCTGAAGCTGCACCAGGGGAGGCTTAGGTTGGATGTTAGGAAGCACTTCGTCATCAAAAAGGTGATTAGACACTGGACTGGACTGCCCAGGGAGGTGGTGGAGTTGCTGTCCCTGGGGTTGTTTAAGGAAAGATTGGATGTGGCACTTAGTGTAATGGTCTAGTTGATGCGGTGATGTTAGCTCATAGGCTGGACTTGATGATCTCGGAGATGTATTCCAGCCTCAATAATTCTGTGTGACTTTGTGTGACATATATTGGTAGAGATTAGTATTTCATGTACAGTCATGCTTAGATGGGGTGATTTTAGTATCCTAACACACAGTGATTGATAATCACAAATTTTTTAAAGAAAAACCCTCCCTTTGCATATTCTAACAGAAATAATGAGATACAACTTTAAACAACAAAAAGTACAGTTCTGATTTTGATTCTGTATTTTCCATCAGTAACATTAGAAGTGTTTTGCTTTGCATTCTCTTTTAAACACCCTGTAACAAATCTTTTTCTTCTTTTAAACAAGTGCATGTATATTCAAAACCCTATTCTCGCTACTTCAATTCTTCTTCTAGGTAACTCATTACAAACAATGAAAAAGCCACCAAATCTCTAGATATTCACAAATTATTAATCCAAAAGCATCTATCTAATGTCTCCAGTTCCACAGAAGAAACCTCTAACTAGTTTGCTGAGGACCAGATTTTGGGACATGGTTTAATGACCATGGTGGTCCTAGGTTGAAGGTTGGACTCAGTGATCTTACAGGTCTCTTCCAAGTGAAACAATTCTATGAGTCTACTCTGACAACTTCCCCCAATCTCCCAAGAAAATTATTCCAAGTGAAATAATGGTGTGTTTCACATTATATAAACAATGGGCTGGATGTTAGGAGGAAATTCTATACAGAGAGAGTGATTGCCTATTGGAATGGGCTGCCCAGGGAGGTGGTGGAGTCACCATCATTGGAGGTGTTCAGGAGGAGACTTGATGGGGTGCTTGGTGCCATGGTTTAATTGTTTAGGTGGGTTGGACTGGTTGATGGGTTGGATGTGATGATCTTGAAGGTTTCTGCCAACCAACCTGGTCTGGTCTATTCTTCTATTCTATTCTATTCTACTCTACTCTATTCTATTCTATTCTATTCTATTCTATTCTATTCTATTCTATTCTATTCTATTCTATTCTATTCTATTCTATTTCATCAGTAACTATTCTCTTTATAAACCACAGGTTATAGCAAACTCCATCTGCTGAAGTCACACTGTAGTCGCTGCTTCCAGCAAACATCAGAAAATCATTGTCTCCATGGATGTTTGCATTCATATCTCAGGAAAACTGGCTGCTTTTCTGGCACTACACCAACATGCGTTTTTATTTTTTTTTTTTCTGACAGGAGGACAAAATAGACAACAAGTACAATGAACTATCTCAAACTTATCTGAAATGCTGAATCTGCCACAATTTACATATTATTCTGTATTGTAGCACATCTATAACTTATGAATTATAAATATTGCATTCTAAAGATTATTCTGTTAGCCCAAATTAACTGAAGAAGAGTTTAACTACAAATTCTCAAGTCTGCACATTTCCTGTCCATTTTGACTTCTGGTATCATTAATCAATACAGAATCTGCATTAGGAAGCCAGAAGAAACTGCAGATGGGGCCTATTTGCAATTTCTTTTGCTCAAGCGGAAGTATAGATGTTGTACTACCTAGAAAATGGTAATTTCTTTCTTTACCTGATAGTGCTGCAAAACACTCCTGTGCTTTTCTTCTTGGGTGTGAAGAGCTCTGTACAAACTAGCCTCTCACAATGAGTGAATCAAGAAAAAGTTATTATGGCTCAGCTATTTTTAATTAACACTTTCTGCACCCTGAATTCACTGTAAAGAGCTGTTTGAATGGAGCCCATGTGAAGGAGTAAAGATCAGGCAGATATTTGCTCCAGATTCTGCTATTGCTGCTTGTGTCCTCTTTGCTTTCTTGCATGAACACCTGAAAGTGCAGCTCCTGGGAGTTATGTGAAATTTTTTATGCCCAAGTTACTGCCAGTACTCTACTGAATTTGAAAACAAATACATGGAGCTTATAGTCAAAACTGCAGTCAGCTCACTAGGACAAGTAATAGCTATTGTGCTATGGAGACTCGTCTGAAGAGCCAGCCTTTGTCGTCACAATATTTTTCAATGTTCTAGTTTTCAAGTAAATTGAACTGGTATACACCAGAAAAAAGTGTGGACTAGGCATCTGAGTTGCCTTAGCAAGATAAAGATCAATTCCTGTTGATGTCAGCACCATTAGCTGTAAGTTACAAAAAGCTAAATTGGCAAACAAGATGCAGGTATTTACTTTAGACTGAGTGCGGCAACTAAGAATATGTTTAGGCCTCAGAAAATGTATTTTTCATGATCCGTCAGACAAGTACGGGGATTCTGGAATATACCACAGCTTTACAAGGAAAGCTGATTTAATCTCCTCTACCCTCTCTCTGAGGACCAGAAATGTTTAATATAGCTCAGAATCACAACCTGGAGCACAGAATGCAATGCTGCTCAGATTCACATTTGATGAAAATGGAATGAGTACTCTAGGGCAGGGGAGACTTTTCCCCACCAGAAGCCCTGTCCTGAAACAGAGAGCACCATGCTGTGGATTTTTGGTGCAGAAGGCAAAACGTGGTCACGTAAGTGTATTAAATCCAATGAACACAGTAACTCATTTGTAGCATTCTCCTATGCATGGTTGTCACGTAAACATTTTCTGGGCCCCTCAGTTTAGGAAAGATGTTGAGTTGCTGGAATGTGTCCAGAGAAGGGCAACAAAGCTGGTGAGGGGTTTGGAGCACAAGCCCTACAAGGAGAGGCTGAGGGAGCTGGGGTTGCTTAGCCTGGAGAAGAGGAGGCTCAGAGAAGACCTTATTGCTGTCTACAAGTACCTGAAGGGAGGTTGTAGCCAAGTAGGGGTTGATCTCTTCTCCCAGGCAACCAGCATCAGAACAAGAGGACACAGTCTCAAGCTGTGCCAGGGGAGGTTTAGGCTTTCACAGAAAGAGTGATTGGCCATTGGAATGGGCTGCCCAGGAAGGTGTTTAAGATGGGACTGGATAAGGCACTTGGTGCCATGTTTTGTTGATTAGATGGTGTTGGGTGATAGATTGGACTTGATGATCTCAAAGGTCTTTTCCCAATCTGGTTAATTCTATTCTATTGGTATTTGCATAGAAACAGGTAAAAGTGTGTGCATGACTTCATGTGCCTGTGTGCACGTGTGTGTGTACACGTGTGTGTGTGTGTGTAGGTGGGGAGGAAAAGCTGTTATCTTCAGATTGGAAGCTATTTTTAGGAAAGCCAGAGGTTAAAATAACTATGATTGAACACACTTAATTAAATGCTTGTTATGAAGGTGGCAAGGGAGTGGGGAGACAATTGGACTACTCAGAAGGGTAATTTCTCTGACGGGCATCCCATAAAACATTTTTTCTTTCATACATGTTCAGTACCACTCTACAAAAATTTATATAAGAGTCTTCTCCTTTGTGGTATCCTGCTCAAGGTTAAGAGACAGAATGCTCTAAGTAGAACAAATTCCCTCAGGAAGATGCAATATCCAGCAAGAAGCCAGGCAATTTTGGGCTTTGAATGAAGCAGGAACATCTTACAGACCAAATGGTGTAAGGGAAGGAGACTACAGTCATCTGTCCTTCTCAGATGAGGATTCTGGTTTTATCAAAGTGTAAGAGAGATCTGCCTCTGTTTAGAATGGGCATGGTATTATATGTGTCTTACTGTCTGGGACAAACCACCAGGTTGCTGGGGACTTTTTTGCTGGGGACTTTTTCTAGAAAGCCTTTTTGAATTCATGCAAGTAGCATCAGAACAGAGTTCATCTTATTACTCAAGGGCTTGGGCTAGCAAGGAAACTGGAGTAAAAAAAGAATTAATTTAGGGCCTAGGAGAAAGGGAAAAGCAACATAGTGGTGTTTAGAAGAGACAAATTAAGAAACAAAAAAACAAAGAAAGAGAAACTAAATGATATCCACCTAGATCATAAAGTCTTGTGAAAGTCATTAACATACAGTGTCCTTAGCTTTGCCCTATGTAGTCATGTACAGTTTGAAAAGAAGGAAAGAATGAGTCTGGGAAAGCATAACAATGATAAAAAAAGAGAAAGAAATGAGGAAATATAATAGAAAAAATAAATCGTGGCATTTGGAATACTGTGCTTTTTTAAAAAAGGTTTAATTTACAAGTATATGAAAATTAAAATACCACATAAAGCTATTTTTCTCCCTTTTTCTTGCAGTCTTAGCCTGAGACCTTCCTTACACTAGAACCCTCAACATCATACTTTTCAGAGAATAAGGAGTTTATAAGTAAGATGGATTTATTTGCATATACTCCTTGTACCAGTGTGCAGTTCTTAATGTACTTATTTTCAGATGATTCTAACCCAAGAACAGAAATTCATATCACTAAAATGCATATGCCTAGGGATTTAGACCCAGCACCATAATCCGCACCAGTGAAAAGTAAGGAACACACAAATATGGCTATGCTTGTTTTGCAAGAGGGAAAAGCATGAAGACCATAGAGGAGCTTGACAGCTGAAGAGAAAGAATGAGTTCCCTATGCATGTCTTCTGTATCCTCACTGCAAACAGGTTTTAGGAATACTTAATGACCAGCTACATGTGTACACCTATTTCCCATCTCACAGTTTTCAGAACAACATTCTCTCCTCCACCCTGAAAGCATATTTGCAGGTAGGTTCCTCAAGATGGACAGTGTCTCTAATTACTCAGTTCTAAATGAACATCACTGGGACATGAATAAAATAGAATAGAATAAACCAGGTTGGAAGAGACCTTCAAGATCATCGCGTCCAACCTATCATCCAACACCACCTAATCAACTAAATCATGCAGCCAAGCACCCTATCAAGTCTTCTCCTGAACACTTCCAATGATGGTGACTCCACCACGACCCCAGGCAGCCTATTCCATTAGGCAATCATTCTCTGTAAAGAATTTCTTCCTAACCTCCAGTCTAAACCTCCCCTGGCACAGCTTGAAACTGTGTCCTCTTGTTCTGGTGCTGGTTGCCTGGGAGAAAAGACCAGCCTCTGCCTGTCCAGAACTTCCCTTCAGGTAGTTGTAGAGAGCAATAAGGTCTCCCCTGAGCCTCCTCTTCTCCAGGCTAAGCAACCCCAACTCCCTCAACCTCGCCTCATAGGGTTCCAAACCCCTCACTGACTTTGTTGCCCTTCTCTGGACACGTTCCAGCAAGTTCAACATCCTTCCTAAACTGAGGGGCCCAGAACTGGACACAGGACTCAAGGTGTGGCCTAACCAGTGCAGTGTACAGGGGAAGAATAACTTCCCTGCTCCTGCTGGCCACACTGTTCCTGATGAAGGCCAGGATGCCATTGGCCCTCTTGGCTGCCTGGACACACTGCAGGCTCACGTTCAGCCAACCATCAACCAGTAGCCCCAGGTCCATCTCTGCCTGGCCGCTCTCCAGGCACTCTGACCCCAGCCTGTAGCACTGTAGCACTGCAAGGGGTTGTTGTGGCCAATGTGCAGAACTCGGCACTCGGATGTGTTAAATCTCATATCCTTGGATTCTGCCCATCCGTCCAGCCTCTCGAGGTCCCTCTGCAAAGCCCCTTCCAGCAGATCAACTCCTGCCCCCAGCTTGGTGTTGTCAGCAAATTTACTGATGATCAACTCAACGCCCTCATTCAGATCATCAATAAAGATGTTAGAGAGCATGGGGCCCAGCACTGATCCTCAGGGCACACCACTAGTGACTGGCTGCCAGCTGGATGTGGCACCATTCACCACCACTCTCTGGGCTCGGCCCTCCAGCCAGTTCCTAACCCAACACAGTGTGCTCCCGTCCAAGCCATGGGGTGACATGGCCAGGAGTTTGCTGTGGGGGACGATGACAAAGGCCTTGCTGAAGTCCAGGTAGACTACATCCACAGCCTTTCCCACATCCACCAGGCAGGTCACCTGATCGTAGAAGCAGATCATGTTGGGCAGGACCTGCCCTTCCTAAATCCATGCTGGCTGGGCCTGAGCCTTTGGCCACCCTCTAAGTGCTGTGTGATTGCACTCAAGATGACCTTTTCCATAATCCTGCCTGGCACTGAGGTCAGGCTGACAAGTTTGTAATTCCCTGGCTTATCCAACCGGCCCTTCTTGTGGCTCAGCATCATGTTGGCCAGCTTCCAGTCATCTGGGACCTCTGCAGTGAGCCAGGACTGCTGCAAAATGATGGAGAGCAGCCCAGCCAGCTATCTACCAGCTCTCTCAGCACCCTAGGGTGGATTCTGTCTGGTCCCATGGACTTGTGGGCATCTGAGCGCCTGAGGAGATCTCTAACTACCTCCTCCTGGAACACAGAGGTACTACTGCTCCCTGCCTCCATCTGACAGTTCTGCAGGCCAGGTGTCTGGAAGACATTCCATCCTGCTATTAAAATTTGAGGAAAAAAAGTGTTAAGTACCTCTGCCTTTTCCTCATCTTTTGTTACTATGTTCCCCTCCATGTCCACTAAGGAGTGGAGGTTGTCCTTGCTCCTCCTGTTGCTAATAATATATTTATAGAAGGAGTTTTTGTTGTGCTTCACAGCAGAGGCCAGTCTAAGCTCTAAATCCTCTTTTGCCTCCCTAATTTTCTTCCTACAAGACCTAGCAACATCCTTAAACATTCCATGGGTTACCTCACCTTTCTTCCAAAGAAGGTACACCCTCTTTTTTTCCCTTAGTTATTTTAGAAGTTCATTGCTCATCCAGGCTGTCCGTCTGCCCTGGCAGCTCATCTTCCAGCACATTGGCACAGCCTGTTCCTGTGTCTTCAAGAGTTCATTCTTGAAGTAGGTCCAGCTCTCCTGGATGCTTTTAAGTGCTGTTTCCCAAGAAACCTTCTGAGTTAGTTCCTTGAATAACCCGAAGTCTGCCCTCCGGAAATCCAGAGTTGAGGTCTTCTTGCTGCCCCTCTCAGATTGACTGAGTACTGAAAATTCAGCTATTTCATGGTCAACTATTTCATGGAGGCGCTTATGGTAAATTTTCTTATGATATACTGTGAGCAGTACTTATGGATCACAAAACTGTATCTCTGACATATACAAGTGAAAAACAGAGGATAATAAATTTTATATTATATTTCCAAATTCTGACACTTCTGCACTTCCCTTTGTACTGCTGTAAAGAAAAAAAAAATCATCAAAACTTCAGTCTGGCAGCTTGAATTCTACTCATGGAACAGAAGCAAATACGTTCTCAGTGTAAAATGGAAAATACTTGTTCACAAAAAAAAAATCAAAATTCAAGAGCATTTGTAGGTCAAGACTGAGTTATAATGAGATTGTTCTTGTTGCTCAGCTTTAATGAGTCAGTTTTTGAAAGTGAAGGAGCAACCAATGGGGAGGACTGGCTGGTATATTCTCCTGTGCCTTTAGTAGTACTTCCCTGAACACAGGTGCTCTTAGAACTAGTACCACTGTCTTTGAAGATACAGTATTTTCTAGGGTACACAGTGCCTGTATATAGAAGGCTTGGGGAAACAATGTTCAATTTTCCTTCCTCAAATTCTAATCATCAAAGAAAATGGTCATACGAATGCTGTGTGAGTGATTCTGTCATTGCTTACACTTCTATAAATCAGGAGAAATCCTACTAATATGCTTGATGCAAATATAAGAAGCAGAAAGAAACTGAATAGCCAAGTTTTAGCTTCAGACTGATTCCATAGCTTGGGAAGGTGTATCAGGAAGCTGTGCACAAAAAGCTAGGCAGTGACTTGAGAAAGGGTCCCTGTACAGTGCAGAGTAGGCAGAGAATCTCACAGTGAATTAGGATCCCAAGTATCCTAAAGACCTATTTATTTGTTACATGGATGAGTAGACATCACAATTTTTCTAAAATTCCATTTTTTTTAAAAATTACAAAATAGGTCCTAGCATATCACTCACTGAAGCAGCTTGAGACAGCAACAGCTGTTAGGTTATCACTGGAATAAAATAAAATTAGAAAGGCCACTGGGAAAGAATCCAGCAGGGGCCATCTCAAAATGTTGCTAGTGGATTGCTATTTTTAATTGTGACAGCAGACACCTAAAGTCCTTTCTTTCAGACAGATGGAGCTAAATCTGCAGAATCACTCCTTCACCAGTTATACACCTCTCAGCTTGCTCCAACCTTGTCATTTTTATAGGGATAAATAGGGTATCCAACCTCTGATACAGAACACCAGTTTTTTTAGGATGTCCTAATAGTTGCTGAAATTAATATACAAGTTCCAAAACCTGTCTTACTGAAAGTTTAAAATATCTGAAGGGAAATGGGATGAAGACATTGCTGTGTAATGTACTCTTGCAGTATTTTTCCCTCCTTACACTGCAATTGGTTGTAATTGAAACCATTGTCTTGCACAGTGAGGCTGCTTGACCTTTCAGATTTCTGAACAAGTTTAGAAACTGCTTCATTACAAAGCAAAATGATAGCATATGATCATTTCTGGGAGACACGATTGATTAAGATTGACTTTTATTCATTGTGTTCACTGAACAATCTCAGTGGAAAAAAAAATGCAAAGCAAAATAAGTTTCCTTCTTAAGTACTGAACTCTGTTAGAGTATATTAGAATTTTCACACATCCCACAGATGGATTTACTTACACCCTAACAGGTTACACCAGGCTATGTCACCCCTTATTGATCTTTGAGAACAGAAGTCTAATAGCCACCCTTGTTTTGCATTTCATTAATGTTGCTTTTTTGTTTCCTGACAAAGTTAAAAAATCGCCTAAAACCTCTGCAGTGGCATTGTTGGACTCTCAGAATAGGTTGCTAATGGATCTGAAAATTGATCTTCCCGTACCTTAAAATGTTGAGTGTTGAAGTGCAGTGCAGAGATTTTTTTATTACATAGATTTCACTCATCTCACTTCAGCAAATTCTTTTTTTGGGCTAACAAGTATCTTTAAGTGGCATGTCAATCTGAACAACTCAGATTAACAGAAAGGGCAATTTAAGCTATGATCTGCTTTCCAATGGGAGACTCACTATCACTACTGATCATTCAGGATACATTCCCCCCCACATCTCCTTTAGATACTTGATTCTGTTCTCAGTTTCTATTCCCAGAGACCAAAATTATCTGTAAATAGGGAAGAATTAAAGCTATCTGCCAATATTCTGTGCGCTACCACACCAGCTGGGCAGAATAATCTTGTCATTTCTCCACCTCCATCTGTGTAAAGCAAACTGACTATTTCCTCAGACTCACCCTACTAAAATCACTGGTTTTGCTGAGTCTTGAAGGGGAAACAAAAAGAAAAAAAGCTAATTTCTCCCTATTATGTTTAGTTACAAATTATGTTTCTTGTGAGGGATAATTGTGTTTAGGAAATGGCAAAACAAACATAAACATACTACATTACTTGTAGACCACTTATAATTTCTCCTGTGCCTTGCAGAACCCTTTAAGTAAAGAATGTAACCTACAGTGATGTTGCTTAGGTCATGAGGGTGGTAAGATGATCTCTTGACTTGCACTAACAATTTTTCTAACTGACAAATAATCAAAAGCAACTAAGATATCAAAACCTAAACCTGGATTGATTCAATGCAAAACTTGGCCATTGCCTTTATTGCACGGTTCTGCTGTAGGAAAATGCAACACAGCTCATTGCACTTTTAATAAGGGGAATTCACGTTATGGTATAGACCACTGCTATGTAATTTCTTGTCATGCTGTTCTAGTGTCACTACATCATAAAGACAAGGCTAAGAAGTAAACTGTACAAACAAATCCATTCTGAAAGGTTCTGTGCCAAAGATTTTTAACAAGTCTTTCTCTCTCTATGCAGTGCCTGAGTTTAATGAAATCAGTTTGCCATCATTCTTCCATTTGTTTGCCTATTTGAGAGGCAAGAGGTGTTGATAAATACTTTTTTTCTTTTTTTTTTTAATTTTAATAGAAGACATTGAAAGAGGGCCTGGCAAAGTCAAAGTTTCCAGTTAGCTACCTTTGAGAATGACAACTTATTTAAAAAAGAAGCTAGCTCAACTGTATAGCTACTTCAGTAGCTGTTGTGCAAGTTAGACACAGTTATGCAATTACTTACTATCTGCAAAAGGCGTATGTTAAATAAAACACATATAAGTGTTCAATTACCTCTTTTGAAGATTTTGACAATATGCAATAGGAGTCATAAAAACACTGGTATACTATATCTCATTCTTTTTTTTTTTTTTCAAGATAACAGAAAGCAGGTTTGAAAAGTTTGCGTACAGCTCCTCTTTTATAACTACTTTTAACTATCCCATAAAACACAAAACGAGAGGCTGCCTTCTTAAGAGAACAGGTTTCGTGCAATGTGATGATAACCAGACAATTACTTTCCATTAGCTGTACTTACATTTGTGAACATCCAATCTGATAAATAGAAGTATATTTCCTAAAAGAATACATTTCAGACAACCACCTTACCTTACATGAAAGGGCAGGGACACATGAGAAGATCTTTTATATACAGCAAACTGTACACTAGGCTCTGTTGTAAATGAAGATTAAATATATTGCACACAGCTTACATTATCAGCTACTTGCTATTAAAACATGCACTTTCCATGAAAAGCACTATCAAGCACACAATATATTTACCAATACAAAAATAAATAGAAGGATAAAAAAGACATTAACCTCTTCTTCAACATTATGGGCGATTCCATTCTGCACTGGTCCTGAATCACTTGGTGGTGTTACTGCAACTTCCACTTTTGTACTTTTTTCTGCGGCATCGTCCATAAATAACAGTGGGAAAACAACAGAGCAGAGTGTTAAATCTATTAGTGAAAATACGGATATATACTCAGTTTGTGTCAATCATCAAATATGAAAGTGGACTAACATCTGCCTTTAAAAGGGAGGGACAAAAAAAATCCCTCTTATGTTTGACCACTATGCATTTTGAATAAAATTCTTATATCTAAAAAACCTAGTGGAACTCATGTCCTAGAAAACACTTACATTCTTTGCAATATTCAGTTATCTGTTTATGCTCAACTTGCGGAACATAATATTCCAGGTGAAAAGTGACATACAGCATTCTCCCCAGACATTAAAGAAAGCATGATGCATTTACAGGTGAGGGGATATACTCTACAAGATGCAACTTTTGTAACACCCTAACCCTTAAAATTAGTAATGTCCAAACTGTAATCATGCTCTTTCTCATGCCAAAATGTGGGAAAAGAATGGTCTAATAGCATCCAATGACAGAGGATATTCCTTAAAACAGAATCCTATACTCCTTGTGCTTTTACAGGAATTGAATTACTTCTACTGTCTTGATATTCTCTAAGTATATACCAGATAAAAATGACAACAGTAAAAATATTCCTTGGATAATATGAAGCTATGGGGAATAGCAATATGAAATGTCTAACTGAAGTTCAACATGCCTTATGGTATACTTCTGTATGGCATGCTTTCTGCAGAAGTAAACACAACTGTCTAGTTACATTACTGCTATCCTGAGATTCTACTAAATTAAAAATCCAAGATCACAGCCACAGTAGAGTGCCAGACTACTTGTACTTATTCCAGTGCATGTGTACTGTTTCTTAACCCCACAGCAAGCGTGATGGTTTATTAAGAGATTGTCTAATCTAACTACGTGATCTCAGATGCAAATAGTACCTAAACATAGAACAATGTCAGAAAAAGTATCCACTAATAAAATGACTCAGCTTTTTTCAGATGCATTTACATTTAGGTTTCTAATGTAGAAAACACATGAAGTAAAGTAGAGAAAACAGAACATATCACAGGTTTTCTTTTAGTACACGAACTTTTGAACTAAAATGTAAATTCTTACCCTTAATAGAAAACCTCAGTAAGCTTATTTTGCACAATTAACATATAGTGGCCTAAATGACTGTCAGCAAGTAGTAGACAGACAAACCAAACCAAACCTTCAATGTGAAGGTTGTTTCTTTTTGTGACAAGGCTGCTACCACACAAAACACATTCTCCTAGAACAACTCAATAAAACCAGCATTTCTGCTTTTCTTTCAACCCTACCAGGAGCTCTCTAGATACCTTAACTAGCTTTATCTTCTAATATTTAACTCCTGTCCTATCCACAAGTTTCATAATATTTTGTTTAGGGAATAAGAAATATTTACTAAAATAGCACAAATTAAATAGAAGGAGAATTAAGCCCAAAGGATTTTCAAACAAACAGACAAAAAAAGGCCCTCTGGAACAGCTTATAAATCTGTCCTACTGCACTCACCATGATTAGCAGCTCCATTCTGCCTTTCACTGTCTTCCACCTGGCACTTCTTCTTGGCGATCTTATGCAGAATTGAGGCCCTTTCCTTGAATTTTCCTAAAAGAAAGCATTTTTATTATTAAAAGGCAGCCATTTTGAGAAGCAAAGTTTCTTTGCCATAGCTTAGCCTCCATACATCAGTGCTGATAATCCATTTCAATTCCTCATCAAAGACAGAACATGTACATATTTTTTATTTTTTAGTGGAAATAAGAATGTATTTTTTTTTTTCTATTCTGAGAACTCAGCAACAAATTGAACATGAAATTTAAAATAAAAGCTACTGTTTTTCTTAGGAATTCATGGGTAAAGTTGCTTTTATTAAAGTGCTGGCGTAGGATTTAAGCCTAAACATGTGATGAACAGAGATGAATATAAACGAACACCAAAAGTTTCAGGTCTCAATTAGAACTGCAGTAACACAATTTCAGATGAACCCATATATTGCATGATGTGAGTGTGGTCAACTTTGTCACTTTGCACTCAGTTATGTGCCTCTGACTTCTACAGATACTTCAGAGGAGAAGAAATATCCACAACTCGTACCTTCCATACCAGCTTCTCAACAGTAACTTTTCTTCTCAACCTGCCAGGTGTTATTTTTTTTCTCCCATGAGGTTAACCACACATTTTATCATCTACACTGTCTCTAGAGCAACTCATTCCATCCTAAGAGAGGTCATATCATTCTATCATTCTTTATTGACCTAGAGTCCAGTTGACATATTCAAACTAGGCAATGTCAAAGATGGCAAATATTAAGTGAAATTAATTTAATCTTTTCTCTATTTTGGTTATCTTTCTAAGTAAAGACTCTTTTGACATCTTATGGTAGTCTGTGTTGTGTAGAAACATGATGTATGTATCTTTATTGTTATCCTCATTGTTATTGTTAAGTCTTTTTTTAATCTGCCTAAAAGGTACTAATTGCTGGCCTCAATACAGTACACTTCTAATTAAGAACACTATGGTCATACAGGCCAGCAGCTGCTTTAATTAATCTCAAGTTTAAAAAAAATCCATTGAATACTGTTGGTGTCACTGCAGCAAAACCAGCACAGACTGAAGATCAGAAGATGCTTTGATGGAATCGCACAATGGATAGCAGAAATTAACAGTAACAACACATGAATTAACTCAGTTGGGTAACATTCACTGCTTCCAAGATAAAATAAAAGACATACAAGAATAAATTATCATTCAAGAAAGAAATCCTCTTTTCCCTTCTCACAAATGGAAACTTCAAACCCCTGTACCAACACCTTTTCATGAGAAGTAGCATATGCACAGCCCACAGGGACTAGCAGCTAACATTTGCTGGGAAGTGAAATTAATGTGAACAGCAAATCACTTGGAAAGTAATAAAAATACCACAAAGATTTAATAAGCAACACTGTCCATTCAGCAGCCGCTGTCTTTTGACAACCGCATCATGCTCAAAAAAACCCAATGAGCCATTCACAATACATTGCAAAGATTATATTTTCTGGTACATAGTGTCTAGAGTAACATTGCCTGCAGAAGAGTGTCTAAGCATAGAACACAATCATAAATAGCAAACCATCTAATTATTTCAATGCACAGCATCAGTGGCAGAGATTTCAGCTAGAAGGGGAAGAAGAAACAAAGAGCTAAAGAAAAACAGAGGTAGGAATAGGAATTGCTTGGGATATAGGATAAGTGAACGAAAAAAATAGGGGGAAAATTGCAAATAATATTTCAAATAATTTTAAGCAGAAATGCAATGAGTCAAGTCTGTGTCTAACTTCTTTTGAAACACTAGGAGCATTCAAAAAATGCTTATCCAGAGGCATGTATAGGTACTGAAATGTGCCTGCATAATTTTCATCCCACATCTATGTCTGTTTACTAAAGTATTGGTTTAGACTTCAGACTCCAACGCAACTTCATATGTTTAAGAATTTGGCTTGTGATGTCCAAAATACACAAAAGTGTTTTTTCAAGTGATGCAAAGGATGCAATTGAGGCATTTTCTGATAATTATCTCTGGAACCATAATGCCATAATACCACCCACTCTAGAATGGTTTAGGATCTTTGAAGATCAATGTAAAAAGTTAAAGTGATGCAGAATTCTGTAAGGATCCTCTAGTCTTTTGTTTTGAGATTATTTGAAATGGTTTTGTTTTTAACAGACAAAACTGAGTCACTATTGAACTGAAAATGTATTTTGGCTTATTTTTATTTCTCAGTACATGCATGATTCAGCTTACATTGCTTTACATATTTCTTTCCATTTGATTCACTCAGTGTAGCTAACGGTGTGCGAAAGTGATTAAAATACATTATATGAACTATTAAAACCATGAAACTAAGGAAAGCAGTAGTACTAGCCTGCAGTGAGAAGACAGCGAGACATAAAAAGACAGCAGAGCTATTCTATTCCTTTTCCCTCCCTTTCCCTTCCATTCTTCTCCTTCAAACCAAGTTTTGTTCAGCAAAGGGGAAGCAGAGACCCACAAGGAAAAGCCATCAGCTCAGGATATTTCTAAGTCATTCAAATTTACAGAAGACTCAAAAGGTTTCATCTTAGACACAGACATTCTCCTGTATCTTTATTTCTATTCTTCTATTCTTTAGGGTTACTAAAATGATCCATAGGAATCTCATGTTTCTGTTCTTATTTCTAGGAGGGGGCAGGAGCTTATGTTTCCTCTTTAGCAGTTCTATGTACTATGGGTTTGACTACCTAAGAGTAATTTTCACACCATCTGGTAGCATGAGAGTTTAGGTGAATTAAAACGCTTGACTGAATGGATCCAAAATAGGATAAATTATCATAGAAAAATTCCTCATTAATCTAGATTTGCTGAACTCAGACAGATTTTTCAGATCACTTTACAAAGAATCAGGCAGAATGAACAGAAGATCAAGGCCAGGTGACTCGCAAAGAAGGTAGCTTAAAACTAAATTGGTTTTATTTGACTTTATGCAAATAAATCATTATTGTATAACTGAGATATGCCTTGATGTGCATGAGTAACTCTAGCTGGCATCACTTTCAGAGACTACTCCTGATCAATCCTCTGACTACAACCTAAATCACAGGCTATAGATTGTCTGGGTCAGAAAATCCTTTGAATTGATAGGAAACCAGTTCATCTTCAGAAATTCAGTTGTTTAGAAAGTTCAAGACTCTGTTACAATTTGTTGAGCTTTCAGTGTCTGATCAAATACATATTACCATATGTATGAAAGCTAAGCTTTCCTAAGTCTGAAGATGTCAGCTCTATTGCTGTTGAGCTGTCTACACTGTACCTGCTAGTCCTGCTCATGGTCAATAGTGGAAAATAGTGTGTGGCAATTGATCAGTTCCAGAAATCTACCTGATGTACTTTTCCCTTTAAGATGCTAGAGAAGTATCAAATTAAAATATATACAATTTTGTCACATTGTAGACTGTTGGTGGGGGGTATTTAACATCACAAGATTAATATGAGGGTCTCTTATGTTCTGGTAGAGCATATTTTCTCTCCCAGTTGGGCCCAATTAATGTACAACTACTTTAAAGTCACTTTCAGACAAAATAGGACCCAACAAAACAATAGAGATCATTGAAGCCATTAGGCTATGTCTGATTATGCATTGTATTGTGACCTCACCATTAAGTTATGCCTCTGACTGTATCAGACTGTAGACCTGGAAATAAAGATGCACAATTTGTAACTGGGTTTACATGTTCTCATTAACTTTCTGTACAAAATGTGTATTAAGCTCAGTTAGGGGGAAAAAAAGAAAAAAAAGTAGGGAAATAGATTATTAAAATGCTTCATTTCTTATTTTAGCTATTGGATTTATGCTGTTGGTACAGCATGAGTGCTTTCTGAGGTGACATTGAATACTAACAGCATTACTGCAGCATAGACACAGGATTGATACATACAGAATCGCAGAACTGCCTAGATTGGAAAAGACCTTTAAGGTCATTGTGCCCAATAACTAACCTAACATTGACAAGTCGTTGACTAAACCATGTCTCTAAGCACCTCATCTAGACAACTCTAAAGTATCTTCAGTGATGGGGACTCCACCACTACCCTGGACATGGGTATTTTCCATTTAACTGTCAATAGGATACACATGAAAATCAGATATATTAGCTACTTTCGAAATGATAGATTTAATACTTCAGCATAAAAAATATAAACCTTAACATACCCAACTCTGATGCTACAATGAGAAATGACCTTCACATGTTGATTCAATGAAAGTTGAGATGAGATATACTGCAAAATGCACATCTCTGGTAGCTGTGTCTGAATAGCCAAGGTTAATGACTCACTTCAGGTGCTTCAGAGGTGTATTTAAACATCATAGACATCACTGTTCACCTGTTAATATCTCCTCTCAGACATCTTATATTGGTGTCATCTCTGTGAATCAGATGGACAATATGATGGAAAGCAGCAAGAGCATTCTAAGAGCTCACATCTGCTACTCATTTTCCAACATCAAGAACAAAAGAGAAAGAACTGTCTCCTGGAGCCAGTCCAAGAATAGTATGGCTGTATGTGAGTATCAACCAAGCATAGCATGACTGTATGCGAGTACCAGCAGCAGATACAGAAAATGGGCAATAGTCAGAAGTCATACAATGAAGGTTTTCCTAAAACCTTTTCAGATACAAGATTAATCTAAAATAGAAAATATCAGTGGTTTTAAGAAGAAAATCTGGCTATTTCCCTTGTATCTGCAAGATTAAAAGTAAGAAGGAATAGACAGCCAACTGTTCTACAAGCCTCAAGCTTATCTCCATCCTCAACAGGTCATTAATTACAAAACTGAAAATTAATGAACTCATCTATCTGGATTATAGTCAGAGAGCTGGGTAAGTGGCCTTGGTCTTGCAGAGAATCGGGTCTCAGTTCAGGGACATGTCCACATTATAGAAATACTGACCATACTGGGACAGGAAGCATGTGCCAGAAATTAGCTGCTTTCCTGACTCAGTATATCACAGTATCACAGTATCACCAAGGTTGGAAGAGACCTCAAAGATCATTGAGTCCAACCTGTCACCACAGACCTCATGACTACACCATGGCACCAAGTGCCACATCCAGTCCCCTCTTGAACACCTATATACTGCAAGGCTCTTGAACCAGCAGAAACATTTCTCAAGACTTCACTGGGCCCTGATTAAGATCCAAATTATTTCCATCTTGTATTGCTAGAATTAGAATTTAAAATTTTATACCTTTTGCATTGCAATTAAATGCACAATTAATAACCCAGAAATAGTTAATGCCTAGTTTTCAATACCTATTCATTACTTTTGAATAAGACTGAATTCACTTAATAATTGTTCTCAAAATGAATGATACGAGCATTCATAAATTAATTCACTTTATTGGATGCTATATAAAATAATAAGGCATAAAATAAGAAGATACAATTTATGTTATACTGTGCCATACTGTGTAGTTTTGTATGTATGCTCTTTAATAAAAACATTCCATTGTGCTTCCTTATCTGAAATAGCAAAATCAAAATGCTGAAAACAAAACCTGAAAAAAAGAGCCATAACTGATCACACTGTCAATGAAGACATGCAAAAAGGAGTTACTATAAAAATGGATAAAACGAAAACAGGACGAAGAAAAATGGAGGAAGAAGTGAATACACAAAAGGCGCTTTAAGGGCTTCAAAAAAAGCTGACACAAACAATTCTAAAGCATTTCTTACCTTCTTCAGTCATTGTGTCATAATATTTTAGGTTTCCATATGATCCAAGCTCTACAACATCACAGTAAAAGACATAGAGATAAGGAACCAGCAGACATTAAAGAAATGTACACTTTTTTGCATGTGCTTCATAAACTCAAACAGTGATTATGCAAAGATTCTGCAGGACAGCGAAACACAGATTACAGAAATGGCAATGCCTTCCCCCCTTGAAATTTCACAAGTCACTGGCTTTACATAAATAACCTGTGAAAGTGAGATGTGGGAGAAGCACTGAAATCTAAAATTAATCTTTTTCAAGTTGACCACGAATTTAGTGTCCTCTGCATTTGGGAAAATATAATAAACCTTGACCTGATTAGCAGAAGTGTTGGAAACGAAGATCTTTTAACATTCCCTAGGTCAGATAATAAAATACTCAGCTATCTGAACTAAAAACTCTCAAAATGTTGTCTAAGAAACTCTTTATAATGTTGTCACACAAACATTGTTTTAATATCAATGCGGATGTTGATTTGCTTTAGAGGGGTTACTATATTTAACCACGCTCTTGTCACTTGTGAAAGCAGGAAAAAAACCTACTCACTGCATTAGATGGTATTAAATTGATTAAATATTTAAATAGAGATGAATACATTGCATTACTATATTCAATCAGGACGAAGAAAAGAAAGAAATGCACACATCTCCAGATTTTTTAGGCCTACTATTATTTGTGCCTGATACAATATTGGATGAACTTGCCTTTTTTATCTTGATATTGCTTTACACCTCATTTCATACTGTACTTTTTTCTTAAATGTTGGCATGTATGTGTATATACACATAAATAAAATAACTGATGCAGGTCTATAAAAACAGCTACATAGTAATTAAGCACATGAAGGATTTGTGGATTATTTAATTCATCATTTTAATGTAAAGTTTTACAACTGAGAACCTTTGATAAAGGGTAAAAACCTTTGATAAAGGGTGAAAATGAACCTAAACAGTTTGGTAGTGCCATCTTCTTTAGAAGTATTCTTTCTTCATGTTTATGAACAAGCTTAAGTAATCAGATGTAGAAATACTGTACAAATATTTTGTTTTCAGCAGATGCACTTCACTATCTCTCAGTACTTTTCCACACAGGTGAATTTAAATAGGGTCTTGTCTATTAAATTTCAACTGTAAAATACTGTGATGGTATGCAAATCTGATGCTTTGAAAGCTCCTTTAAAAAAAACCACTTATTTGCAGATAGATACCTGAATCTACCAAATGAATATTCTTTCCACAAAGAGCAAAAGCTTTATGCCATGTTACTAAAAATTACTGGATCACCATTAAATTATTAAAATACTTAAGACTGAATTGTAGTGGTTTTTTTATAGACATATTTTATCAAAACCAGTTACAAATATCGACATATTCTTGCTCATCCAAAGTGTCTTACTTGTACATAAGTATGCCCAGTAGAATATGACATTACTCCAAGTCTCTCTTAAAAAAAAGATGTAATTTAAAAACAATCTAATGTTTTATAATTATATGCAATACATACGCTGTTTTGTAAAAATGTTCTTAGTGTTGCAATATAATCTTTGTAGCTTCTTTAATATAGAAGAAGTTATTGGGCTACCATCTTGATATTAGTCCTAAAGATCTGTATTCCTTACCTGGGAAGAGCTCCCAGCAAATTCAATATGAACTTCCCTCCACACATGTGTTGCTTAGTTTGGGCTCAGTGTCTGCTGACTGTATGGCCAGCACCTTTGTTTAAACTTACTGATTTCTGCCCTTGGTGTCTGGTGACTGCTTTAGTAGAACCTGGGGTGAGGACATGAGTAGAAAACACATGCCAAAAGCAGTCCAAGAGTAATCAGAAAAAGGAAAGCACATGCAGGATACAAGACAAACAGTTAACAAAAAAAAAGGGAGGCTCTGACCTTACAGAGAATGAAAAGAAACAAGGAGATGCATGAGAGTGTATGACACTGATGTTAATCATGTTCCAGGAATTCCAGTAATTCAACATGCCAAGGATAAAACTAGGTTAATTCTCACAGTTAGTAAAATTATTTCCAGGAAAACTCTAATCTTGCTGGAGAGATTATGTTCCTCAAAGCTTTTCTAGTCCTATATTCAGTGCAGAATATTTTATACAAACAGGAACTCACTAACTGCTATGCACATTGATGATGCCAGAAAACGTCAGCTGTATTTACTCACATGAATTATTTTGTGGATTTCAAGATTACTTGGATCAGTGCTGCTCAGCAGCATGCAAGGTCTGACTCTAAACAGTCCTGCCTTCAATACGCTGCACTGGCTTCTGCTGTGAATTTTTGGACTAAATCTGCTTTTTAAAATTTCCTGTTATACTAAGATTCTGTTCAATATTATTCTGTCAATTCAAAATGGACTGTAATATTTTCTGCAAAAAATCTCAACTTTAAAAAGAAACTTATTTTAAATGGAATTGGAAATCTGAAATACTGTGATAAAGGGTACTTGAAAAAATACTCCTCAAATCCAACACTACTAAACTGAAATAATTCCAGTTTTCTGAAGAGCCTATGCAATTCCGACAGGGTGGTCAAAGCAGACAGACTGGCTGACAGCCAGTACCTGCAACCCTGTTTTTAGCATGTAACAAAGAGGATGCAGATATGTGGATTAACAGCTGATCCTCAAAGGTGTCAGAGTCATTGAATTAATTTGTTCCCTTCTGTGTATTTTTACACTAGACGAACAGATGGTTCCTGATAATCCTGTTTGACATTCCTGATGGATTACAACAATATTTGCCTTATTACCTACTGCTCATTACTGTGTACGAAGGTGTCGCACCATATCAAAGTAAACAGCATGAATAATGTTAGTCAACAGTGCTAAATTGTTTGTAATTTCAGATTACATTTGAGACAGCACATGGCTTCACCAAGGGCAGTTCCTGCCTGACCAACCTAGTGGCCTTCTATGATGGAGTGAATATATCAGTGGACAAGGAAAGAGCTAGACATGTTTATCTTGTCTTCTGTAAGGTCTTTGACACAGTCACCCAAAACATTCTTCTCTCTAAAATGGAGACATGGATTTGATGAATTGACTGTCTGGTGAATAAGGAATTGGCTTGATGGTCACATCCAGAAGGTAGTGGTCAATGGTTCAGTGTATAGGTGGAGAACAGTAACAAGTGGTGTCCCTTAGGGGTCATTATTGCAAGCAGCGTTTTTTAATATAGGATCATAGAACCATAGAATTCCTTCATTTGGAGATTTTTGAGATAATTGAGTCCAAAATTATCTAACTCTACCAAGTCTGGTGCTAAACCATGTCCCTTAGCATGATGGAATCACAGAACCACAGAATGGTAGGGGTCTCTGGAGATTAAACCATCCTGCCAAGAACCCTCCTGCCAAGAAAACAACTGGGTGGGTTTTGACTGTCTCTGGAGATGGAGACTTCACTAGCTCTCTGGGCAGCCTGTTCCAGTTCTTCACCACCTTTGAATTAAAGACATTTCTTCTCATATTTAAATGAAGAGAAACTTATGTTCAATTTGTACTCCTTACCCCTTGTTGCTGGGCACTACTGAAAAAAGTCTGGTCCCACCATCCTGACATCCGCCCCTTAAGCATTTATAAACATTTAGAATAGAATTAACCAGGTTGGAAAAGACCTTCAAGATCATCAAGTCCAACCTATAATCCAACACTATCTAATCAACTAAACCATGGCACCAAGCACTCCATCCGGTCTCTTCCTAAACACCTCCAGTCATGGTGACTCCACCACCTCCCTGGGTAGCCCATTCCAATGGCCAATCACTCTTTCTGTGAAGAACTTCCTAACATCCAGCCTAAGCCTCCCTTGGTGCAGCTTGAGGCTATGTCCTCTTGTTCTGTCACAGGTTTGTGAGATCCCCCCCAGTCTTCTCTTTTCCAGACAAAAGTACCTAATTTTCTTCCTCATATGAAAGATACTCTAGTCTCCTAATCAACTTTGTAGCAATTTTCTGTACCTGCTTCAAGAAGTCCCTGTGCTTCTTGAAACAAGGAGCCCAGGACTGGGTACAGTATTCTGTATGTGGTATCACCAAGGCAGAGCAAAGGGGAAGGATAACCTCCCTCAACCTCCTTGCCACACACTTCTTGAAGCAACCTAGGATGTCATTTGCCTTCTTGGAAACAAGGGGCAATTGCTGGCTCATGGTGACAGAATCACAGAATTATTGAGGCTGGAAAAGACCTCTGAGACTGTCAAGTCCAGCCTATGACCTAACACCATGACATCAGCTAAACCGTGCCATCAAGTGCCACATCCAATCTTTTCTCAAAGACATCCAATGATGGTGACTCCACCACCTCCCTGGGCAGTCCAGTCCAGTGTCTAATCATCTTTTTCCATGAGGAAGTGCTTCCTAACATCCAACCTAAGCCTCCCCTGGTGCAGCTTCAGGCCATGCCTTCTTGTCCTGTCACTGGTTTCCTGGGAGAAGAGCCTGACCCCCATTTGACTACAACTTATCTTCAGGTAATTATACACTGTGATAAGGCCCCTCCTGAGTCTCCTCTTCTCCAGGCTAAACAATCTCAGCTCCCTGAGCCTCTCCTCATAAAACTTCCCCTTGATCCCCTTCACCAGTCTCATTGCTCTCCTCTGGTCCTGCTCCAGCACCTCAATATCCTTCCTGATGTGGGGAGCCCAGAGCTGCACAGAGCACTTGAGGTGAGGCCTCCCCAGTGCCAAGTACAGGGGCAGAATTACATCCCTAGCCCTGCTGGCCACACTACTCCTGATACAATCCAAGATGCCATTGGCCATCCATGCCACCTAGGCACACTGCTGGCTCATGTTCCGTCAGCTGTGCACCAGCACTGCCAGGTCCCTCTCTCCCAGGCTGCTCTCCAGCCACTCATCCCCCAGTCTGTAGTGCTGCATGGGGTTATTGCAGCCGAAGTGTAGGACCCTGCATTTTGCCTTGTTAAACCTCATCCCATTGGCCTCAGCCCATCAACCCAGACTGTCCAGGTCTCTCTGAAGTGTCTTTCTACCCTCCAGCAGATCCACACTGCCCCCCAACTTGGTGTCATCCATGAATTTACTAGCAGTGGACTCGATGCCCTCATCCAAGTCATCAATAAAGATGTTGAGTAGAACTGGGCCCAGTATTGATCCCTGGGGGCCACCACTGGTCACTGGACACCAGCTGGATGCTGCACCATTCACATCTACTCTCTGTGCTCAGTCATCCAGCTAGTTTTTGACCCAGTGAAGGGTGCAGCTGTCCAAGCAATGGGCTGCCAGCTTTTCCAGGAGGATGCTGTGGGAGACCATGTCAAAGGCTTTGCTGAGGTCTTGGTAGACCACACTCACAGCCTTCCCCTCATCTGCTTGGTGGGTCACCCAGTCACAGAATGAGATTAGATTAGTTAGGCAGGACCTTCCTTTCCTAAACCCAGGTTGGTCATCCTGCTGTCCACCAGATCTCACAGCTAGAATCTTTTAAACACACTTTTAATCTGAATGCTGATTCAGGCACCTCCCTGGGGGCCTGTTTGAGTGTCTGATAACCCTTCCAGTGAAGATGTCTCCTCTCAGCCTCCCTTTTCTCCAGATTAAACAGTCCCAGTTCCCTCAACCACTCTGCATATAACCTGTTCTCCAGAACCTTCACCAGCTTCATTGTCCTCCTCTGGATGTGCTCCAGCAACTCAATGTGTTTCTTGTAGTGAAGGCCCCAAAACTGAAGTGACTACTAAAAGTGTGTCCTCACCAGTGCAAAGTACAGGGGGACAATCACTTCCTTGGTCCTGTTGGCTGCACTATTGCTGCTAGAGGCCAGAATGCAGTTGAAATCCTTGGCTACCAGAGTACACTGCTGGCTCACGTTCAGCTGGCTGTCAATCAAGTAGCCCCAGGTAATAATACCCAGGGATGATCAGGTTGAGTGCTTGTGGGTGAAAATTAGAGGGAAGACCAACAGGGCAGACATCCTGGTTGGAGTCTGTTATAGACCACCCAACCAGGAGGAAGATGTTGATGAATCATTCTACAGGCAGCTAAAGGCTGTCTCAAGATCGCCAGACCTTGTTCTCATGGGCGACTTCAACTTGCCTGATACCTGCTGGGATCTTAACATAGCAGAGAGGAGACAGTCTAGGAGGTTCTTAGAGTGCATGGCGGACAGCTTCTTATCCCAGGTGCTACGTGAGCCTACCAGGGGTAAGGTTCTGCTTGACCTCCTCTTCACCAATAAGGAAGGGCTGGTGGGTGATGTGGTGGTCGGAGGGTGTTTATGGGCCAGTGACCACGAGATAATTGAATTTTCAGTACTCAGTCAATCTAAAGGGCAGCAAGAAAACCTCCACTCTGGACTTCCAGAGGGCAGACTTCAGGTTACTCAATGAACTAACTCAGAAGGTTTCTTGGGAAACAGCACTTAAAAACATAGGGGTCCAAGAGAGCTGGACCTGCTTCAAGGAAGAACTCTTGAAGGCACAGGAACAGGCTGTGCCAATGTGCCAGAAGATGAGCCGCTGGGGCAGACAGCCAGCCTGGATGGGCAATGAACTTCTAAAAGAACTAAGGGAAAAAAAGAGGGTGTATCATCTTTGGAAGAAAAGTGAGGCAACCCATAGAATGTTTAAGGATGTTGCTAGATCTTGTAGGATGAAAATTAGGGAGGCAAAATCACATTTAGAGCTTAGACTGGCCTCTGCTGTGAAGGACAACAAAAAATTCTTCTATAAGAGGAGGGGCAAGGACAACCTCCACTCCCTAGTGGACATGGAGGGGAACGTAACCACAAAAGATGAGGAAAAGGTAGAGGTACTTAACACCTTCTTTGCCTCAAATTTTAATAGCAGGACAGAATGTCTTCCAGACACCTGGCCGGCAGAGCTGTCAGATGGAGGCAGGGAGCAGTATAGTGCCTCTGTGTTCCAGGAGGAAGTAGTTAGAGATCTCCTCAGGCACTTGGATCCCCACAAGTCCATGGGACCAGATAGAATCCACCCTAGGGTGCTGAGAGAGCTGGTAGATGAGCTGGCTGGGCCGCTCTCCATCATTTTTCAGCAGTCCTGGCTCACTGCAGAGGTCCCAGAAGACCGGAAACTGGCCAACATTGTGCCCATCCACAAGAAGGTCCGGTTGGATAAAACCAGGGAATTATAGGCCTGTCAGTCTGACCTCAGTGCCAGGCAAGATTATGGAAAAGGACATCTTAAGTGCAATTACACAGCACTTACAGGATGGCCAAGGGATCAGGCCCAGCCAGCATGGATTTAGGAAGGGCAGGTCCTGCCTGACCAACCTGATCTCCTTCTATGATCAGGTGAGCCGCCTGGTGGATGAGGGGAAGGCTGTGGATGTAGTCTACCTGGACTTCAGCAAGGCCTTTGACACCGTCCCCCACAGCAAACTCCTGGCCAAGCTGTCAGCCCATGGCTTGGATGGGAGCACACTGTGTTGGTTAGGAACTGGCTGGAAGTCTGAGGCCAGAGAGTGGTGGTGAATGGTGCCACATCCAGCTGGTGGCCAGTCACTAGGGGTGTGCCCCAGGGATCAGTGCTGGGCCCCATGCTCTCTAACATCTTTATTGATGATCTGGATGAGGGCATTGAGTCGATCACCAGTAAATTTGCAGACGACACCAAGCTTGGGGCAGGAGTTGATCTGCTGGAGGGTAGAGAGGCTCTCCAGAGGGACCTCGATAGGCTGGACAGATGGGCAGAATCCAATGGCATGAGATTTAACACATCCAAGTGCCAGGTTTTGCACATAGGCCACAACAACCCCATGCAGAGCTACAGGCTGGGGTCAGAGTGGCTGGAGAGCGGCCAGGCAGAGTGGGACCTGGGGGGTACTGGTCGATGGTAGGCTGAACATGAGCTTGCAGTGTGCCCAGGCAGCCAGGAGGGTCAATGGCATCCTGGCCTGTATCAGGAAGAGTGTGGCCAGCAGGAGCAGGGAGGTCATTCTGCCCCTGTACACTGCACTGGTTAGGCCACACCTTGAGTCCTGTGTCCAGTTCTGGGCCCCTCAGTTTAGGAAGGATGTTGACTTGCTGGAACAAGTCCAGAGAAGAGCAACAAAGTTGGTGAGGGGCTTGGAACACAAGCCCTATGAGGAGAGGCTGAGTGAGCTGGGGGTGCTTAGCCTGTATAAGAGGAGGCTCAGGGGAGACCTTATTGCTCTCTACAACTACCTGAAGGGAAGTTATGGACAGGTGGAGGTTGGTCTTTTCTCCCAGGCAACCAGCACCAGAACAAGAGGACACAGTCTCAAGCTGCACCAGGGGAGGTTTAAGCTGGAGGTTAGGAAGAAATTCTACACATAGAGTGATTGCCCATTGGAATGGGCTGCCCGGGGAGGTGGTGGAGTCACCATCATTGGGGAGGTGTTTAGGAGGAGGCTTGATAGGGTGCTTGGTTGCATGGTTTAGTTGATTAGGTGGGTTGGATAGTAGTTTGGATACAATGATCTTGAAGGTCACTTCCAACCTGGTCTGGTCTATTCTATTCTATTCTATTCTATTGGGCAGCCTTCCAGCCATTCTACCCCAAGCCTACAACATTGCAACGGGTTGTTGTGACCCAGGCGCAGACCTGGCATTTGGCCTTGTTGAATCTCACATTTGACCTTGGCCCAACAATCCAGCCTGTCCAGATCCCTTTGCAGAGGCTTCCTACCCTCAAGCAGATCAACACTCACACTTGATTTAGTGTCTGCTGATAGAGATATTAAACAGAACTGGATACTGAGCCCTTGGGCACACCACTTGTGTCTGTCTGCCAACCAAATGGAACTCCATTCACCACCACTCTTTCGCAGAATCACAGTATTATTGAGGTTGGAATAGACCTCTCAGATCATCAAGTCCACCCTATGACCTGACACCACTGCACTGACTATACTGACCATGTCACTGTCACATCCAATCTTTCCTTAAACATCCCCAGGGACAGGAACTCCACCACCTCCCTGGGCAGTCTGTTCCAGTGTCTAATTACTCTTTCCATGAGGAAGCACTTCCTGACATCCATCTTAAACCTCCTCTGGTGCAGCTTCATGCCATCTTGACTGGGAGAAGACCCTGAAAGCCACCTTACTACAAATTATCTTCAGGTAGTTGTAGAGTGTGATAAGGTCCCCCCTGAGTCTCCTCCAGGCTAAACAACCTGAGATCCCTCAGCCTCACCTCACAAGACTTTCCCTCCATTCCCTGCACCAGTCATGTTGCTCTCCTCTGGACTCAGTCTATCTATCCAGCCAGTTCTTATCCCAGCAAAGTATCCACCCATCTGAGCCAGTTTCTCCAGGAGGATGCTGTAGGAGGCACTGTCAAATGCTTTACTGAAGAACAGATAAACAACATCCACAGCCTTTCCCTCACCCACTAAGTAGGCCACCTTGTCATAGAAGGAGATTTGGTTTGCCAAGCAGGACCTGCCCTACAGGAACCAATGCCAGTTGGGCCAGACCACTTGATTGTCCTGTACATCCTGCATAACGGCACTCAATATGACCTCCTCCATGACCTTCCCTGGCACAGAGGTTAGACTGACAGGTCTGCAGTCCCCCAGATCCTCTTTCTGGTTCTGCTTGTAGAAGGACATCATGCTTGCTGATCTGCAGTCAGCTGGTACCTCCCGTTAGGCAGGACTGCTGGTAAATGTTAGAAAGTGAGCACTTCTGCTAGCTCCCTCAGTGCCCCTGAGTGTATACCATCTGGTCCCATACACTTGTGCAGCAGGTGACTAACCATCTCCTGCTGGATTTTGAAGGCTCCACTCTGCTCCCCATCCCTAACTTCCAGTTCATGGTTCTGGGTATTGAGTGCTCAACTGGTGTTACTACTAAAGAATGAGACAAATTAGGTATTAAGTACCTCAACCTTTTCCTCATCCCTTACCCTCTTCATCCAACAATGGATGAAGATTCTCTTTAGGCCTCCTTTTGTAGTTGATATACTTGTGGAAACATTTCTTATCTTTAACATTTGAAGCCGGGCCCTTCACATTTTCTCTCTGCATAGGCTCATAATAATTTTGTGGTCCTCCTGAGTGCCCCAACCTTTCTTCCAACAACCATAAACTCTCCCTTTTCCCCTGAGTTGCAACCAAACCTCTCCATTCAACCAGGCAGGCCATCTATCCTGCTGACTCATCTTTCAGCACATGAAGAAGACCTGCTCCTGTGCCTTTAAGATTTCCCTTTTGAACAATGTTCTTGGACTCTGGCCCCTCAGGACTGCTCACCAAGGAACTCTGTCCAGCAGTCTCTGAAATAGGCCAAAGTCTGCCTCCTGGAAGTCCCATGTGGCAGTTTTCCTGACTCCCACCTCTTTACTTCCCTAACAGACAAGAGCTCTACAATTTCTTCATCACTGTGCTCAAGACAAACCCCAAACATTACATCACCCGCAAGCCCTTCTCTGTTTGTAAACAGCAGTTCTATCAGGGCACTTTGCTTAGTTGGCTCCATTTCCACCTGTGACAGGAAGTTATCCTCCACAAGCTCTAGGAATCTCTGGGACTGCTCCTTCTCTGCTTTGTTGCATTTCCAGAAATCAGGAAAGCTGAAAGCCCCCATGAGAACATGGGCTAGCAATTGTGAGACTTCTCCCAGGTGCCTAAAGAATATTTTATCTCTCTTCACCCTGGCTAGGTGGGCTGTAACACACTGCCACAAAGGTATCTTCCTTGTTGGCCTTCCCCCTGATTATTACCCATAAACACTCAACCCCATCGCCACCACCATTAAGCTCATGAGAATAAACACCCCCTGACATAGAGGACCACCCCCACTGCCTCACCTTCCCTGCCTATCCCTTCTGAAGAACTAGTAGCCACTGACTGTGGCACTTCAGTCATGTGAGGTATCTCACCTTATTTCTGCGATGGCCACTATAACATAGTTTTCCTGATGCAAAATGGCTCCCAACTCTTGTTCCTTTCCCATGCTGCACACATTAATGTAGATGTCCTTCAGCTGGTATAACAGTCTCTCCACCTTTTTGCAGGGAGAAGTCCTAATTCCTACCCAGCTGTTCTCAGGAGCTCCTATGGTTACTAATACATCAATAACCATTGCGTCTTTGCTGCCCTGTGGGTCTCCATTCTCTACATCCACTGACATGGCAGACCAAAAGACCTCACTAGCACAGCACACTTCAAATGCTGGTGTGCTGGCTCCAAGCTTATTTCTAGCAAGTCCAGTTTTGTGTCCTAACCCCTTCCAATCCAGTTTAAAGCCTTTTCAATGAGTCCTGCTAGCTCCTGGGCTGGTATCCTTTTTTCCCCTTGAGACAGGTATATCTCACCTGTTGCCAGCAGGCCTGGTGTCCTGTAAATCAACCCCTGATTAAAGAACCCAAAGTCCTGCTAGTGACACAAGGCTTAGAGCGAAACATTGAGCTGATGACTCTTCCTGTTTATTCCCTCATCATTCCCTGCAGCTGGAGGGATAGAAGAGAACACTAATTGTGCCTCTGATCCCCCAACCAGTTGCTCCAAAGCCCTGAAGTATCTCTTCACTGGCCTTGGATTTCTTATTACTACTTTATCACTGCCTACCTGAAAGATCAATAGTGGATAGTAATATGAGGGCTGTATTATGGAAGGAAGCTTTCTCCTTGTACGATTAACCTGGGCCCAAGGGAAGCAGCAGACTTCCCTAAGTGGGTCCAGACTGCATATCAGGCCTTCCACTCCCTTCAGATGTGTGTCTTTTACTCTTTACCAAAGAGGCTTTAATATGAGGTATAGACTGACTAAACCTTAGCAACACCTACAAGCTTGGTAACCTATCACCCTTGTCACCATTTACTTCCTCTTGCAGAGCATGGTATCTGTTTTGCAAGGGCATTTGGGATGGTGGGGTAGCTACTTGCCTGGGTAGGAACTTGTTGCCCTTGCTTACTATCCTCTAAATTGCCATGTTTAGTCAGGTGGACTGAGGACAGGGAATTCTCTGTATCGTGAGCTCAACTTCATATCTTCACCAATGGCACAGCAGGATCAACTGCACCGTCAGCAAGCTTGCAGATGATACCAAGATGAGTGGTGCAGTTGACATGCCTGAGCAACAGAATGCCATCCAGAGGGACCTGAACAAGGTTGAGAAGTGGGCCTGTGTGAACCACATGAATTTCAACAGGACTAAGTGTACCCGGGCTGCAGCAACCTCCAAAACAGACTAGGGGATGAAGGGATTGAGAGGAGCCCTGCAGAGGACTTGGGCATACTGGCAAATGAAAAGTTTCTGAGTTTTCATACCCATAAATGCAACCTACCAAAAGGCTGAATAGACAAGATAAATCAAATGAGTGTAAGGGCTCAAAAATTCATAAGGAAGTTGTGAAAGAGCATGGACTGCGAGCAAATAATTAATAAAAAGATTGCAAATATGAAGCCTGAGTATTAGAGAGAAGGAGAATTTTTGTGTGAGAGGTTTCACGTGTAATTCTGAAAGTCAGCAAGTTCCTGACAGTCTTCTAACTGTCATGAAGAAAATTCAATTAGACAAACAGAGACTAATCCAGTAAAAAAACCCAAAAGAAGTCGCACTGGATAAGTTGTAGTAGTTATCCAATCTAAATTGGAATTAAAGCCTGATTTGTTTTCATTAATGATGGTAGATTAGAAACAAAGAACTCTCAGTGCTAAAAACTTGTGAAAGATCTAGTAGAGATTAACATTACAGGTGCAAAATGAGAATCCTAATTTCCATTAGATCTTTAATACATTTATAGATAGACTTTAAGGCAAAATACAAAAATCCTGTCAACTGAGAGATATGAGGCACTGTGATTTTAAAAAATGAAGAATCCTTCTGACATAATTTCCTTGCAGTGAAACTCATCCTAATTTTGACTCCTACCTTTTATGAACTCCATAAACCTCTTAACTTTCTTGTGAAGTACTTATCTGGAATAGACTGGAAGTGCTGTGGGAATATGTGTATGTTATTGCAGAATTACAGGCTGGCTTGAGTTGGAAGGGACCTTTAAAGCCCCTGCAGTGAGCAGAGACATCTTCAACCAGATCAGGTTGCCAAAGTTACACTCACAAGTGTGTCCAGATAGGCGAGGACGAACATAGCCTGATTCCACCCATTCTGTGTCCAGGATGAATGTGCATGCTCAGGACAGTACCCTGCTCTGAAGTAACTGCCTAGAGGAAAACAAAATAACTGTTCCATTCTCATTCGAGTGTGGACCAAAGGCTTGCACAGTAGTAGAAGCACTACTCCCTGGAGAATACAAACTACTGCAAAGAGAGGATTTTTCCACCTCCATCTTGCCATAGAGAACTGTGTCAAAACACACTATGCTTATGACCTTCAGCACATCTTTGAATTTAAAGTAACTGACCTTCATATTGCCATAGAAGGGGCAGAGTAGTGGAAAATTCAATAGTACTGACCAAGCAAACCATGATATGGTATGTTCCTGAGGAGTAAAAATACGTACCACCTTTAAGCTCCATTCAGGTCTAATATAGAATAGCAAATTGGACTTTATAATTTGAAAGAGACAAGGCAGATGAAACTAGCAGACATCTAACCTATTAAAATGCATGTGAAAAATGGGGCTATTTGGCCTAGATTTAATGAGAAAATAGAAATACTGTAAGGAACTGTAGCAGAAGCATAGGAAATGGGTAATACTGTAGTAGTCTGAGCACAGGCACGTCAGTGATGTGACAGAGATTTTATTTAATGTTTCCTATTCATATCAAAGGCACTGCCCTTACAGCTTCAGTTTCTGCTTTTTAGTGCAAACAGGGAGGGAAGGTGGTTAATTCCCAGCATGGTGAGGTTGGATGACCAGGCACAGAATCACAGAATCACTATAGCTGGAAATGACCATTAAGACCATTGAGTCCAACCATTATCTGCCTCTACCAAGGCCACTACTACACTATATCCTTGAGCACCATATTGAGATGACTTTTAAATACATCCATAAACAGCAATTTAACTACTTCCCTGGGAAGTCTGTTCCAAGTCTTTGAGAACACTTTTGATAGAGGTTTTTCTAATATTCAACCTAAACCTCCCCTGGCACAATTTGATGTTATTTCCTCTTGTCCTACCAGTTGTGACTTGTAAGAAGAGACCAAAACCCACTTCTCCACAACCTCTTTTCAAGTTAGGTTAACCCTGCATTTCTTCTCAGACAGAACTTCTGCGGTATTAGAGTCTGTCTGACGCGAGTGATTTGACGCACAAGTTCTGATGGCACTAAGATGATTGGAAACCAGCTAGGTGGGAGGAAAAAGGATCTGAGTGGAAAAAGATGAATATATAGAAACAAACCTCCACTGAACTTCAAGAACATGAACATTGTACTGGGAGACTGAGCTTGTTACCCATTATCCTACCCAGCACTGTCCCCAGCAGAACTGTGGTACACAGAGGACAGGAAAGAAATGTTGTTGAAAACTCAACAAGACTTTTTCTCCTACTACCTCCAGATAACCCAAACTGTGCAAGTTATATTTAAATGTCATAATCTACATTTTCACTTGTGGACCTTCAAGATGCCAGTTCTTGCAAAACAGAAGCTCTGCCACTGAGCCTTTGTAGTGGAAACTACAAAAGGTCCTCTTTTGTATCTCAGTACTACAGTAAATAATACATGCATTTTAGAATGACTTCTTTTTGTATTACGCTGATACCAGTGTAGCTTTATTAACACTCCTAAGTAAATAAAGTCATATAAATAAAGACTTTCAGGTTCTTGACCAGAAGGCAGTACATTGGGAGTAACTAAATTATGTTATGCTTTGTACATCTAAGCTCTAAAAACATGTGGTCACCTTTCATCTTGTGTTTAAACTGCAAGCCTTCTATTCTTGTTCCCTTTTCTCACATGTCCTTAGTCTGGTTTTTATTGTAGGTGTTTTTGTCCTAGTACTAACTTTATTAGCTGTATCTGCTTTTACTATAATTAGTTTATTGCAATTTTATCAAATTGGAGTGTGACTACAAATATAATTAAAATTTTACACAGTAGAGTTCTGGGCAGCTCAGGATAGTCAAAACACCCAAAAGCAAGATCTGCCTATTACTTTGTTGTTCTTCCAGTTCACATCATCTAGCAAATCTTTTTGGGTGATAAAAAGAAAGGTGTCAGAGGATTCATAGGAGTTCACAGTATCACAGTATCGCTTAGGTTGGAAAGGACCTTGAGGATCATTGAGTCCAACCTATCAACACAGACCTCATGACTAGACCATGGCACCAAGTGCCACGTCCAATCTCCCCTTGAACGCCTCCAGGGTCGATGACTCCACCACCTCCCTGGGCAACCCGTTCCAATGACGAATGACTCGCTCGGTGAAGAACTTCCTCCTCACCTCGAGTCTAAACCTCTCCTGGCGCAGCTTGAGACTGTGTCCCCTTGTTCTGGTGCTGGTTGCCTGGGAGAAGAGGCCAACCCCTTCCTGGCTACAACCACCTTTCAGGTAGTTGTAGAGGGCAATGAGGTCACCCCTGAGCCTCCTCTTCTCCAGGCTAAACAATCCCTGCTCCCTCAGCCTCTTCTCATAGGGCTTGTGCTCAAGGCCTCTCACCAGCCTTGTTGCCCTTCTCTGGACACGCTCAAGTGTTTTGATGTCCTTCTTAAACTGAGGGGCCCAGAACTGGACACAGTGCTCAAGGTGTGGCCTAACCAAAGCAGAGTCCAGGGGCACTATGACCTCTCTGCTCCTGCTGGCCACACTATTCCTAATGCAGGCCAGGATGCTATTGGCCTTCCTGGTCACCTGGGCACACTGTTGGCTCATATTCAGGTGGCTGACGATCAGCACACCCAGGTCCCTCTCTGTTTGGGAGCTCTCCAGCCACTCCGACCCCAGCTTGTAGCTCTGCATGGGGTTGCCGTAGCCAAAGTGCAGCACTCGGCACTTGGACTTGTTGAATGCCATCCCATTGGACTCTGCCCATCTGCCCAGCTGGTCGAGGTCCCTCTGCAGAGTTCAATTGATCCAAGTTAAAAAGTAAGTACTTTTAAAGAGGTGATTAATGGCATGGTATTAACACACATATGTAACAGAAAAGAAAGCAATTTAAATTACTAGTATGTGTCAGACTCCACTTTTGACATTTGTAGGCAATATTTTATTTTAATTTAAGAAAAGCACGATGTTGTTTGTTCCTGAGGGCTTTGTTTCCTTTTCCATCTTCTTTCACACATCAATTACCTTAGTGCCATCTGCCACCAAACTCTTGAAGACCGATGTCATACATTCACTAGAAAGTAATAAAACCAAAACAAAACTGATATTTAACAGAATTGACCCTGCCTGGATCACACATTTTCCTCCGGGTTGTTTATTTAGCTTAGAGCCCTTAGAAAGGGTTTGAAAATCAAAGGGGTTATTATTCTATGAAGATTTTCCAAATATTCCCCAAAAAGGGGAATTCCAAACTGCAGAAGTGAAAATCTTGTCCTGTGGCATGAGGACACTGTGGGGTACTTGGCGCATACAACTCCAAGTGCCATAAATTCCAGTTGTTCTGGTTTTCAGCACTTCCAAGGAGAATAGTGCGAGGGCAACATACATTCCTTTCATTATCCAGTCATAAGATCCAACCAGCCAGTGGAGAATGAAGTTATCTGTGATGTGGAAAATATATTAAAGGAAACAAACTACTTTCAACTTCAATACAAAGTCCCTTATAGCTGATATGCTTCCTTGATCCATACATGTTTATCAATTATTCATGCTCTTTGTTCTTTATATTTTTAATATGGAAATGAGGCTAAAGCCATTAAGCAAGGAAATGCATCACCACGACAGCTGTACCCTGTTCTGGGATCATACTTGTATTGAAATATTCATGTCTTCCTTTCACACTCTGTAGGGAATCCCAAGAATATGCTGTCTGAAGAGCAGGACATCACTGGAAAATATCATGGAGATGAGAGACAAGCATTTTGCCTGAAGTAGCAGACTGAGTAAATTCTAGCTAAAAGAATAAAATATGACATGATGAAATAAATTGTTGCAAAAAAATACCATTTACCACAAACCAAACCTAACAATTTCAGATTTTTTCAAAAACAGATTTAAAAAAGCATCAGAAAACTTCAATTATTTAAAATTTGCTACCTAAAAAATTACTGATTTTAAAGGGCAACTTGGTCTTCATTTTTAAGTAGCTAGAAATTCTATCAGTGAAACTAGCAATGTGTGCTGTCTTCTCTCTGTATTTTGGGACCATTTGAACTTAAGCATATCTGACATTTATTGCTGCAGAGTTTGATGCCATCTCAACAAAGAGGCACATTTTGCCACTGAACTGTCTATTCTGAGAGAAATTTGTTAGGGTTACTTTGCACCTCAAGTAATGCATCACAATGACATACTGCATTTTTTATATATGTGGATAGGATAAAAGTTGGAAGCATGCTCATCCTGTAGTCATGGAAGTACATCCACTGTCTTTAGAAAAAGCAAGACCAACATCCCTAAAATACGAAAAGAATGAAGTGGTACCTGCATACATAAATTAGAACATAATTTTGGTGGTCTCTACCATAATGGAATGATAAAGAAAGCAGAAAGGAGGCCTAACTAGTGAGTGATATACTCCATTGCTTTGCCAGTCTCATTTATCTGCTTCAAATCTTCCCCAGAAACAGATTTCTTCTTGCTAATGACTGTGCAGAGAACCATACCACTGAAAGCTGTGGTAGGAATGTGCCCTTCCAGTCCTGGTCCAGCCTGACACAAGATTCATGGACCTACCAGTATACCTCCAGCACTGGCTCAACTGGCTCACAAAGGTCATGAAGGAGTGGGAGCATCTCTCATATGAGGAGAGGCTGAAAGAGTTGGGACTTTTCAGCCTGGAGTAGAGAAGGCTCGGGAAGATCATATCCACATGTATGAATATCCGATGGGAAGGATAGAAGAAGAGCGAACAAGACTCTTCTCAGAAGTGCCCATTTACAGGGTGAAAGTCAATGGGCTTAAATTAAAACCCAGAAAATTCCATCTTAAACACAATAAAACATCTTTTACTGTGATGACAGTGAAACACTGAAATGGTTTTCCCAGAAACACTGTGGAGTCTCCATTTGGGGAGATACTCAGAAAAGCCATGACTGGACACAGTTCTGAACAACTTACTCTATGTGAACTGCACAAGCAGGTTAGACTAACTGAATTCTGTTATTCAAGAGGTTTCTCTCAAGCTTTCTGTGAAAGCTAGCTTCACAAAGGGGGTATATCAGCCTTTGTAAGAAATAACACCCAATTTTGAAGGTAAACCTAACTGTCCTTTTTATTGGTTTCCTGTCTTCATATCAGACTGAGATACCAGGGGATAGTATATTATAATCAACCACTATTAATTTGCATGTGAGTCTGGCACAGAGCCTCTATCTTCTCTGGCAGAAGTTCCTTGCAAACATTTCAGCCTTCATCACAGGAGAAAGCCAAAAGGCTCTAAGTATGTTCAGAGGGATGTTTCTCCCTGGTGGGCCAGAAGAGGAAGCAAGAACTGTTACAAGCTGGGTAAGAACTGGTGTAAACTGAACTACCTGGTCCTACTTCTACTGAGGATATAACAAATAAACAGCTCAGGCAGAAAAGCCTTCCCAGCGCGAGGGAGCACAGACATGATAGTGCAGCTTACTTTAGGCCACAGGAAAAATGAGAGCGGAAGGGTATTGCAAAACATGACCCAAAATCTAAAGCTGCTGAGTAGCCCAGAGGGTGAAGGTAACCCAACCTTTGTCAGCTGTCTTTGGGGTACACGGACATTTTCATCTCAAAAAAGAACACAAGCAGCAGCAGCATATTAATCTAAGTAGTTTGAGGTGAATGGAAAACCTGGAAAATTCTTAAGATCAGTGTCTAGGAACAGAACAGGATCTATTGAGTAATTATAAATTAATCTCTACTACATAAAATCTTTTAAGATCAGGTAAAACTTAATTTTCCTGAGAAACATGAATAGAGGTTTCTGCTCCAGTGCTGTCAGGGACAGTACTGTATTTTTCTGCATTCAGTGGAGGAAGTGACAGAACCATCAACTCGGCTTTATGCAACAGGTTACTTCTCTCATCAATAATATGCAACATTATTTGTGGGTTTGGGGTTTTTTTGTGTGTTGTTGTTGTTGGGTTTTGTTTTTTCTTTTTAAGTAAAGCATGTAAGATAAACAACAACTTTTCTGCAGAAGTACACCCTGCAGTTTTCCACTTTGGAAATAGGACTAGAGGTGGGAATAGGAGAGAACTGCCAAAGATAGTCACTTCTGGCTGGGGACTGAGCCATGACAGATTCATTTTCATGCAGAGGATGCCATTTACATAAGAGTTATATCCTTACCAAGCAGGGCACAAGGGAGTCAACATCTAGCTAAATCCTCCCTTGTGGAAGATGGTTTGTTGGCCTGTGGCAGCTTATTAGCAGAAAGAAAAGGGGTGGCACGATAAGGAAATTATCTCATCCTTCCTGTACCCTGCTAAAGCTGTGCAAGGAAAGCAAGGTAGCTTAAGCCTTCATTGGCGCTCTGACTTCTCACTTCACCACCAGTATTCTCTCTCCCTTTTTAACAGAATACTGGCAGGAGGCTCCAAAGAGGAAAGCCTCTCTCCACAATCCTGAAGGAATCATTCTTTAAAGCAACATATACATATACACATATATATATCTTGTAAGGAGAAGGTAGGCCTACTAATCATGTCAGACACTTTCATACAAAATACTTTCCATGTTTTTCCTTTCTCTGCTCCCACTGCAAAACTACAGCCCTCTTCTATTAGAAAATGTAAAGAAATTTTTATAAACCATACACTTTCATCACTCGAGAATCTGTTTAAAAACTAGGACAAAGGTATCTGAGGTACAGGACTCAGAATAAAAAAAAATAATAATTGCCATGATCTATCTTCAGGTTACTTATATTTTGGACTGGGACCTGACCAACACAGCAGCTCCGATGAGGTCATATTTATTCACATGGGCAATGCTGTTATGAAGAGTTCAGCTCACCACTCAGTGAACAGAGGATTGCCAAACCTGCACTTAAGCAGAAGCAAATATGGCACAGGATTTTCTGGGGATTAATGACTGGCTGGGAGTTGATGATAGCCTGATGCACAGGCTGACATTAATCTTAATCCTCAGGAAATGGTCTGTACCAAGGTCATTAGTTCTGTAATAAGATAAAAGCAAACAAAAAACTTATGTCAGAGATATTTGTATGTTTTAATGAATGATGATATTTCAACTACAAAGTTTATATCCTGTTAATGAATAGCTTATACATTCACCTGTTAAGAGCTGCTGAACTCTAATCTTAGAAGCTTTAATCTGACACCAAGATTCTGAGGAGAAACCTCATTTGTCTTAAGACAAGGCCGCACACCTGCCTGAACACAGTGTCAAATGTTGAGCAGCTCCTACTGATCTCAGTTTACTCATCTGTTAGAGGTGCAAGCCCACTAATTCGAAAGAGTTTACAAGCTGGCTTTCACAAGACAGCTGCAAGTCATGGCAAAACCACCTTTGTGTGGGAAGTTAAAAGGAAGGACAAGCTCACAAGTGTGTAATTGTGTATCAGGATGGCTCTGATTATCTACATTTTGTGGAAGGTAAAACTGTCTTAAGGTAATTTATCTTTTAGTTCATATTTTCCTATTTAGAATCATAGGCATTTTTAAGAAGTTTTCATTTAGAGGTTGGCTCTGACTTCACAAATAAATTATTCAGAAGTAAATGGTGAGCTGGTTTCCTGTAAATATATAGCATGTTAATGTAACTCTAACACTGCGTAGATCAAGCTGACCTTTAACAGTCACACAGCCTGATTATACATTATATATTGCTTATGTTACCAGGTGTTCAAGCAGTGTGTGGACCTGGCGCTTAGCAACATGCTTTAGTGTTGATCCTTTAGTACTGGGTTGAAAGTTGGACTGGATGATCTTTGAGGCCTTTTCCAATCACATATGTTCTGTGATTCTGTTATCAAGAGTTAGATGGGACTTATTTTTGTGAGCCTTGCAAAATCCACACAGGTCCAAACAACAGAGCAGTGTGCCTTCTCATGCTCTTACAATCCTTAGAGTAATTCAAGAGAACATAACAGTGAACTTTATTATTGATGCAAAGAGAAAGAAAAGCTGGACCTTCTATCAGCAGTGCAGCAACTCAAAATACTACTTCTAATGGCAACACTTGATCAGGAAGCTGTGAAGAGTTAAGCACAGAGCTCCTAGCTTTTCAGAAGTGCTTTTCCAGAGATTGAAAATCCAGTTCTCTTAGTTGTGCCAGCTGCAGGGCTGCTGGCATCTCCTTGGAAAGTGCATTGACTGATGGATGCAGCAGTCCCGAAGGAGAAGTGTTGATGAAGCCATCCTTCCAGAAGAGGCTGAAACAAGGTGGCTGCAGATGAGTAAGATGAAATATGAGGAAAGGCAAAGGAATTAAACGGTAGCATAATGGGGAAAGAGGAAGTGAGAGGGGGAAGAGGACAGATGGAGTATGCCCATGTGTAGGAGATGCCAGAGTACACATGTATCTGTTAGCTTTGATTTACACCTTTTACACCTTTTCTCCTTTGAGAACAAACAGCACTTTGTAATGTTCTTATACATAGTGTTCTCTTGCTGCAAACCCTACAAATATGGAAAATGACACAATGGTTTTGACCTATTCATCTAAGTCATCATCTGGCGTAAATACTGAGCAGAGCTGAGCTGAGTAAAGTGAGTCAGAAAAATGCTTGGAACCTTTTTCTGCTATTTCTTTTGAGTATGTTTCATATTTGCATTAAATTATGTGGAAGAAATCTTTTGACCTCACAGGTCATCCACTAGATCCATCATCTTTCATTACACTGCATCATGAGTGCAACACAGCTAATTTATTTTGCTTACACAAAACTAATGCATTATTTTGTCATTATGTGTAGGTTTTCTGGCTTTTTTTGTCCATTAAGAAAGAACATTTGAAGTGGAGAAAGCCACATGGGCCAGAGAAAGCACCAGATAATCCTTTACATTTCCACATCTCCCAAAATGATGGGTTTATAGAGCAAATGACTGCAATTCTCTGACTCTTCTAATTAGTACTATCCCTTCTCTTAATTATTAGAGAAGACATTTAATTGACTTAAAAAAATTACTTAGCTAGCATGGTAAAAGTCTGCTACACAGTAGCTGATTGTTTGATATTCATTATACATAGGAATATTAAAACATCAGAACATGGTGAGAGTTTGGTAGGTTAATATTCGTACAGTGCCAAACAGTTAATCAATATTGTGTTTACAGCTTGTATCCATATGTACTATTGTATATATATTTTAATTCAATGTAAGCTTCAAGTACAATCTGAATTTATTGACTAATATTACTTACCTTGGCCAGACACAGTATTTACATCAAACTAAAATACTTTTTATTTTATGGAGGTTTGCAGATTTATGTGTATTTAGAACAATGAATGTGGTCACTCAAAAGCTCAGGAAGCAATGAGGCTCAGGTATCAAGTATTCCCTATGTCTGCTTCCTCCCTATGTCTGCGTCCAAACAGCCTGCAGTACAGAAGATCTTGAAATCTGTTTCTGTCCTCTCTTACTTGAAAAAAATATTTTATAGGGACTACTAAGTGCTTCAGTTGATTGGTATTTTTGTTTGTGTTAGCACTACTTGAGATACTACAGATGAATCCACAGCCCAGGAACTTTGCTTTAAGGGTAAAGGGGAATGCAAAGGATTGTAATGAAAAATTAGAACTTTTCATTAAAAAGTGAAAAACTGAGATTGGAAGTCCTTTTTCATTCTAGAAAAAGGAAAAGTTTGGCTACCAGCTCCATAAAGATGAGACTTACTGAGTGCAGCAGTTAGAAAGTCTGCTGATCTGCTATAGTGATGCAACTAAGGGAAACCAAATATATAACTGCAATACATTTCTTAACTCCTTTTCTGGCATTGAATGGTATTACACCGAGCACAGTCTGTTCATGACTCCACTCTAACAGACAACAGTTTTTTGCAGCTGGTAGTGCAGCATTAACCAAAGAGAGAAGCAACATGAATCATGATTGGAGTAGAAATCATGGTGTGGAGATTGCAAGTGCGAAAATTGCCCTTTTTTGACAAAATGAGTGTCAGCTTCAGCCTTTGAAGAGGGAAATGGAAAAGCAGATTTCCCTGTCCAAGAGATACAGAGAATTTAAAATGCTATATGGACGGAGAAACATAAAGGAACTTAAATGCAGGGAAGTGCTACATATACTTTGTGATCACTGAATTTGGAAGGCATCTCTGTCAGTAATATTTTAGGTCTCTAGTACCCCACAATTCGTTCCATAATGCTATTTCCTAAGACATATTTTACTACAGCAAGAAAACTTCTACAGACACATATTCAGCAAATAAACCCTTGGCCTGTGGTGTTTGTTGGGTTTTTTGTTTGTTGTTTTACTTTGGTTGTTTTTTTTTCTTTTTAGTTGATTTGTGTTGTTTTGTTTTGTTTTGTTTTATTGAAGTCTTACCAGAAGCTGAGATTCAAATTACTCTACAATTACAAAGTGGTTCCTGGTATTCTTTCCAGATTTTCAGACTGAAACTCCTAACTTCTAAAGCCACAATTACAACCCACTTGGATAAAGCAAGCAAACTATTAACATGCATGTAACACAAAGGGATGTTTGCTGTTTTTTTACTAGTGTCAAGTCAACCCAACAGAGTTTCGTTCTTTTCTATGTTCCATGTAATAAACTTCCATTTTGGTTTTTACTCACCAGTGGAAATTACTCACCTTTTTTTTTTTTTCTCATGTATGAAAATCAAAGAAAATAAAAAAGCTTCTACAAAAATACATGAGGATAGAGATTTTGCAAGTTGTTAATTGCTACTGAAGCCAAAGGTGATGCAAGACAGTAGTTACGATACACAACCAAGTGATCAGTTTTAGTTAGCTACACAATTAACAGATTTTCTAAGTTGCAAGTCGTGGTGGCAGTAGGTGTACCGCACTATAGGAGTGTAAAAATATCTCAGAAAATCCAGGCACATTTGGAAAAGACTAGTGAAAGCAAAAAAAAGAAAAAACTAGTTTCACAGGGGGATGAGAAAAGGAAAGTATTTGTTCGGTTTTGCAACATAAATTCTCCAAAATTAATAGGAATACCTTCAGCAAGTGGGTCAAGTGTGTGAATCATGAGCTGGAAGATGCTGTTCCTCATCAGACTGTTGTGGAGAGATGCAGAGCTTCCTCCTCGCTGAAGCCGTGGCTTGGTCTAGGTGGAAAAGTGAGAGAAAAAACTCAGTTGGAATGAAACATCTCACTTTGATTCAATCCATTAATTACTTACAAAAAAACAGGTTGTGAGGGTGGTAAGGTAGTGCAGACACCAACATATAGTGCACAGGCATCTTTTAAGTGTTTTTAATCACAGAATCATGGAACGATTTGGGTTGAAAGGGATCTTAAAGATTATCTAGTTTCACACCCCCCATCCTTGCCATGTGCAGGGACATCTGAGTTGCTCAAAGCTGCCTCCAACTTGGTCTTGAACACTACCAGGAAGTGGGCATCCATAACCTTTTGGGGCAAACAGTTCTGGTATCTCACCACCCCCACCATAAAGATTTTCTTTCTTTTATCTAATCTAAATCTAACCTCTTTCAGTGTGAAACTGTTACCCCCATCCTATCAATACACTCCCTGACAGAAGAGCTCCTCTCCATCTTTCCTATAGGTTCTCCTTAAGTACTGTAAGGCATCTACAAAGTATCTCTGGAATCTTCTCCTTGCTAAACAACCCTAACTCTCAGCATGTGTTCCTGTCTGTTATAATTTTTGTGATCCTCTATAAATCCACTCAAGACTGTCTATGTCTTTCTTGTGCTAAGGTCCCAGAGTTGAACACAATATTGCAGGTAGGATCTCACCAAGGCAGAATAGAGCTGTTGTCTCCTGACCTGTTAAGCTATGCTTCTCTTGAGGCACCCCAGGAAGTGATTGGATTTCTGGGCTGTGAGCACACACTGCTGGCTTTTGTCCAGCTTTTCATCCACTAGTAGCCCCAAGTCTTTCTCCGCAGGGCTGATCTCCATCCATTCAGTGCCCAGCCTGTATTTGTGTTTGTGATTGCCCATGGACAGGACTTTGCACTTTCCCTTTTTGAATTTCATGAGGGTCACACAGGCCCACCTCTCAGTCCTGTCAAGGTCCCTTCAATGGCACCCCTTTCCTCCAGCAAGACAACCACGTAACACATCTTAGGTGTCATCAGAAAACTCGCTGAAGGTGTACTCAATCCCAATGTCCATGTTGCCAACAAACATGTTAAACAGCACCAGTCCCAGTATCAACCCCCGAGAAACGCCATTCATCACTGATGTCCACTTGTACACTAAGCTGTTGACCACAACTCTTTCAGTGTGACCATTCAGCCAGTTCCTTATCCACTGGGTAGTCCATCCATAAAATCTACATCTCTCCAATTTAGAGACAAGGATATCCTGCAGGACAGTGTAAAATGTTTTGCACAAGTCCAGGTAGATGTTTTAAAGAGATTTAAGACATATTCTGAGGTTCTTCCCCACGTGCCATTTTCTAGTACAATAATCAACACATTTAATATATCCCATAGAGTAAGACTACTTTTGAGATTGCTGTTAGCTTGTTTTGATAAAAAGGATAATCAGAGCCAGCAGACTCTTGACTAATGAGACCCTGAAATCCAATTATAGGTAAAAAACAACCCTGGAGAAAATAGTCTTTTGCAATAATGCATGATATGTAGATTAATCTTTGGTGTCAGGCAAACAAATAAATAATGAAATTATTTTTAAAAAATTGGGAGAAACAAACTACTTTAAAATTACCACAAAAAATATATAGAAACTGAACAAAAAAATAATTCACCACTTTATCTTTGGAAATGAATTCCTTAAATTCTACAGCAACATAGAAGGGGGAGAGAAATCCTAGTAATCTGGAAAAATGCTGATGGTGACAAACCACAGTAAGGTTTGTCTCACCACCCTCCTGAGAAATAAATGCTGAGATACATACTAATTGCTGCCTACCGTCAGCGTTTGGTCATCCTTGTCGCCAGCATTAGGTGACTGCATGAATGGGAAGAAGAACAAAGAGAGTGTCAGATGGAGCATGCATAGAATGGAAAGGCAGTAAAACACCACAGATATCTCATCCTATGAATGCTGTGATAGGTTTGTGAATCACTCCAATTAAACTATCCTAGTGATCAAGCACAATAGACTAGCTCACACTGCAGTGTTGCAGGAGCCTTTAATTCTCATCAGATTCTTGAAAATTAACTGTTGTAACTTCAGGACCTGGCACACAGCAGCCAGCTGAAGATCACATATACATTTTGTAGGGAGGCAAACTGCCTGTACATCAGCAAGTTTTGAGAGATTGAGGACTGAAAAAGCAAAAGTGGTAAGAAAGTCAGGACTGACCAACTATTCAGTAAAAGCCTAAAACAGGAGTAACATTACCCTGGTACTTTGCAAAAGGGGACGAGGTAAGAGTAAAAAATAAAATAAAAAAATAATGTTTTGTGTTTAACAACTCCCAGCCCAAACTGGCAGCTCTGGTTAAGGGCAGGCAACATGGCACATACTGGTCTGCCATGAAGGAAAGTGAAATTCTGAGAAGATTTTAAAGGTAATGAATGCTTCCAAGTAAGGTGATGTATCCTGGTGATGATTTATGACTCCTTTATCCTATCCCTAGAACAGTAGCGGTAGACCACATCATCAGGAAACACTTCTGAGGGATAACAAAATCTGCACTGAAAACAAGCAAACAAAATTTTCAATCTGATTTGTAGTCAAGAGTTTTGGTTGTTTCTCTAACAGAATTAACACTTGTGCTAAATGGAAACCCAAAACTGTTGACAAGGAGCATGTTTCCATGACATCATGCAAGCTGTGTGATAAAATCACAGTATTTATCTAGTCACTCTACTTGACATGAGGAAGGAAAGATAACACCAAAATACACCAGTCATTAAGTACTAATTAAAATAGGACAGAGTGTACGAAGTATTATAAAGTATAATTTTTCTCTTATAGAAACATTTAATATTCAGACACCATACACACCTTTTTAATTAAAGTCAACAACTGATATCTGGTCCAGTGTTAAAATGGTTGTGTTACTTTACACTGGGAGTAAACAATATATATTTTTAACATACTCAATAGCAATGTCCATAAAGAAAAATACTTATTTTCTGTAAAGATAAGTTTGCTTTTAAATCCTGACAACTGCTATGTATTAGTTCCCTTGGGATCAGAAAGATGGAAATTCCATGTCATCTGGGCATTATATAAGCTTCTGAAGAAAGTACTGGTAAAAGAATTATCTTTTGCAACTCCATTTCTTTCAAATCATGATTGTAATATATCTCTGCAAAATTAAAACCATGTATTTTGGTATACTGTCTTATTCATAAGTATCAGAGTGCAAGCCATTATTATATTATCAAAACTATAAAAAGATTGTTCATGAGACAGTTTACTATTTTTTTTAGAGAATTCACCAAAATATTTCTTGATTCTTCCACATGCCATGGCAGCAGGTAAGAGTTTGTCCATCCTCCTGTTTGTATTGGTGATTGTGTATTCAAGACGTCTGCGCTTGAAGTCTTTAAAACATTGCATGACTGCTTGCTCTGAAGAAATGGTCTGTGGCATCCTTTCACACATCTCTTTTTCACAGTGATGTAAGTTCATCACTGATTAAGAGTGGTCTCTTCCTTGACTTGTCTGGGAGTGCATTATCTAGAGAAACAGGCTGCTGAAGTAATTCATACAAGAGATGATATCTCAGTAACTATGTGGAAAATCATGTCATGTTTTCCTTTAAAATAAAGGGCATCATGACATTCTAATAAGGAGCATAATCTATAAAGAGCCCTAGATATTTGATGCTGAATATCCTTGTTAATAAAATATGTTGATAAAGATTATGTATTCCAAAAACAGAATCAGAGAGCTGACTGCTTGCAGGAATAGGGATACTGGTCAATGGTAGGCTGAACATGAGGCTGCAGTGTGCCCAGGCTGCCAAGAGGGCCAGTGGCATCCTGGCCGGTATGAGGAACAGTGTAGCCAGCAGGAGCAGGGAGGTCATTCTGCCCCTGTACACTTCACTGGTTAGGCCACACCTCGAGTACTGCGTCCAGTTCTGGGCCCCTCAGCTTAGGAAGGATGTTGACTTGCTGGAAAAGTGTCCAGAGAAGGGCAACGAAGTTGTGAGGCGTTTGGAGCACAAGCCCTGTGAGGGGAGGCTGAGGGATCTGGGGTTTCTTGGCCTGGAGAAGAGGAGCCTCAGGGGTGACCTTGTTGCTCTCTACAGCTACCTTAAGGGAGGTTGTAGACAGGTGGGGGCTGGTCTCTTCTCCCAGGTAGCCAGCACCAGAACAAGAGGACACAGTCCTAGGCTGCACCAGGGGAGGGTCAGACTGGATGTTAGGAAGAAATTTTACACGGAGTGATCGCCCATTGGAATGTGCTGCCCGGGGAGATGGTGGAGTCACCATCATTGGAGGTTTCACAACCAATTGAATCACATAATGGCTCAGGTTGTCAGGGACCTCCAAGATCATATACACCAATCTCCCCACCATGGGCAGGGACACTTCTCAGACAGACTTGGCTCCTCAAGGCCTCATAGAGCCTGGCCTTGAACACCCCCAGGGAGGAGGCATCCACAACCTCCCTGGGCAACCTATTCCAGAGTGTCACTACCCTTGTACTAAAGAGCTTCTTCCAAAGATCCAGTCTAACCCTATCCTTCCTCAGCTTCAAACCATTCCCCCTTGTCCTGTCTCTAGACACCCTTACAAAAAGTCCCTCTGCAGCCCTCCTTTAGGACCCTTCAGGTATTGGACAAAGCAGCTGTAAGGTCCCTGTGGTGTCTTCCCCAGGCTGAGCAACCCCAGCTCCCTCAGCCTATCCTCATAGCAGAGGTGTTCCATCCCTTGTATCATCTTTGTGGCCCTCCTCTGGACTTGCTCCAACAGCTCTGTGTCCTTCTTATGATGGGGACACCAGAAGTGCAATCATGAAAGATGCTTTAACCCTGATGTTTCTATTGCTTCTTCCATCCTGCTATTCCTAGTTATACCTGCTTCAACAGCAGGAATTTTCCTGAAGTTTAAAATATATTAACCAGCAGTACAGAATGTGTGAAGACTCGCCACATGTTTCTAATACAGTACCATATCTGTATTTTCAGGTCAAAGATGGAACTGATGTTCAGGAGCAAAGGCTTACCAACTGGAAACTGATTTTATCATCATACAGAAGACAAAAAAGTTCTCAGGTAGTGATGCACTTGCTACATGCAACTCATATCGAAAGTCTAGACTTCAAATATATATCAACTAGACTTAAAATATATATCAACTTAAAAAACAAATATATTTGTGTTTAGGAGGAGACCTGATAGGGTGCTTGGTTTCATGGTTTAGTTAATTAGGTGGTGTTGGATGAGAGGTTGGACGCGACTATCTTGAAGGTCTCTTCCAATCTGGTCTATTCTATTCTATCTATTTCTATTTCTATTTCTATTTCTATTTCTATTTCTATTTCTATTTCTATTTCTATTTCTATTTCTATTTCTATTCTCTAAAATACATGGTTTTTTTTGATGTATTGCAAAAAGACAGGAAAAATGAGAATCACAGTAGCATTTTGATAGAGTCTGCCATTTCAGAGTACATCTCTTCTGAAAAAAAAAGTAATCAGTGAGATGAGGACTGTGGGTAAATCATGACATTTTAAGCTGGCCTGTTTCACAGTTTACTTGTTGAAGTAAGTACATTTTACATGTATATATATATAAAAAAAAACCCTTACACTTTTGCATTTGTACATTTAATGATCTTTGGACTTACTGGAATGAGAGGTGGGTTTTCACAGTTTTTACAGGGAAAGAAGGAAATAGAATCACTGACCTCATGCTTAGGGATATGGTTTAGTACTGACCCTTCAGTGCTGGGTCAGAAGTTGGACTGGATGATCTTTGAGGTCTCTTCCAGCTGGATATTTTCCTGTGATTTCTGTGATTGGCCAATGTTGTTGTCAAGGAATAAGGTTGTGGGTAGATGGCCCTGCTTGAACCACAAGCAGGTTGAAAACCTATGGGTAAAATTAGAGATCAAGGCAACAAATTGAACTTTCTGGTTGGTGCCTTATAAGCCACTCAATCAAGAGGAGACTACTGATGCAGCTTCTTATTCCAGCTATGGGAGGCTTTGTGCTTGTATGCTCTCATTCTGCTGGGGGACTTTAACCATCTTGGCATGTGCTGCAAAAGTAACACAGTGTGCTGTAGGTAATCCCAGGGACTCCTGAGACCAATGAGGACAACTTCCCCAGCCAGAGAGTATACAGCCGTACCAGAAGTGATGTGATACTGGACCTGATGATCACCAATGACCAAGTGAGATCATGAGTGATGCCAAGATTGGAGGCAGCCTAGGCTGCAGCAAATGTGGAGTTCACAGTGATGAGGGACAGGGTTAGGTGAGGAGTAAAGATAGGACTCTGAATTTTAGGAAAGCAAAATTTGAGCTCTTCAAGGACTCTGTCACTAGGACACCCTGGAAAGCAGTCTTCAGTATCACAAGAGTAGAACAAAGCTGGCAGATCTTTAAGGATGCTTCCATAGAGTGCAAGAGCTCTTGATTCCAAGAAATTTAAGAAATTGGGCTAAAAAAGGGAGAGATCAGCATGGCTGAGTTGAGAGCTGCTGGCAAAAATAAAGGGCAAGGAAGAAATGCACAAGAAGTGGAATCAGGGACAGGTATCTTGGCTAGAGTACAGGGACACTGCCCAGTTGTGTGGGGCTGGGAGCAGAATGGACAGGGCATGGCCAGAGCTGAACTTGGTAAGGGATACAAAGAATAACAAGAAGGGCTTTTACAGGTGTATCAACCAGAAAAGGTAAGTTAAAGAAAGTGTACCCCCACAATCATCAAGATAGTAAGCTAGTTACAACAGACCTTAGCCTTCACCAGCAACCTCTTTTCTCTCACTTCATAGGTTAACGGACCACAAGATGAGGATCAGGAATCAAAGTCCTTCCCACTGTCAGAGAAGATCAGGTTCATGAGCATGTGAGGAACCTGAACATACACAAATCTATGAGATCTGATGAGACACATCCCAGAGTCCTGATGAAATTGGCTGATGTATTTGTTAAAAGACTCTCCACTATATTTGAAAAATGGTGACTGAAAGACATGAAAGATTGTGCCCATTTTAAAAAATGGTAGAGAGATGGACCCTGTGAGCTACCAGCATGTCAGACGCACCTCTGTGCCTGGGAAGATCAGAGAGAAGATCCTCTGAAGAGCTATACTAAGGTACATGAAGGGAAGGAAAGTGATTTGAGACAGCCAGCATAGCTTCACCAAGAGCAAGTCCTGTCTGACCAAACTAGTGACTTTCTACAATGAAGTGAGTGGATAAAGGAAGGGAAACAGATGTCATCTATTTGGACTTCTGTAAAGCTTTTCACACTGTCCCCTACAACATCCTTCTCTCTAAGTTGAAGAGATTTGATGGGTGGACTGTTTGATAGATAATAAACTCGTTGGATGGCTGCATCCCAAGGGTAATGGTCAATAGCTTGACACATAGAAACCAGTTACAAGTGGTGCCCCTCACAGGTCCATACTGGAACCAGTGCCATTTCATATCCTCATCAGTGACACAGACAGAAGGATCGAGTGCACCTTTAGCAAGTTTGCAGACAACACCAAGCTGAGTGGTAGTTAAATTCCAGAAGGACAGGATATCACCCAGAGGAACCTGAACAAGCTGGTGAAGTAGGCTTGTGTGTACCTCATGAGGCTCAACAAGCCACATGCAAGGAACTACACCCGTGTCAGGGCAATCTTTAATTACCAATACAGGCTGAGGGATGATGTTATTGAAAGCCACCCTGTGGAAAAAGACTTTCAGGTACCAGCAGATGAAAAGCTGGGCATGAGCCAATAATGTGTGCTTGCAGCCCAGAAAATCAATTGCATCCTGGGCAGCATCAAAGAGTATACAGCAGGTTGAGAGAGGTGATTCTGCCACTTTGCTCTGCTCTGTTGAGACCTCACCCAGTGTACTGCATCACACTCTGTGTCCCTCAACACAAGAAAAACGTTAACCTGTTAGAGCGGGTCCAGAGGAGGGCTACAAAAGTGATCTAAGGGCTGGAGAACCTCTCCTACAAGGACAGGCTGAAAGAGCTAGGGTTGTTCAGGCTGGAGAAGAATTGTGGCCTTTAGTACTAAAAGAAAGGCTTCTAAAAATATAGGGACAATTTTTTTGCCAAGGTCTCTTACAACAGGACAAGGAGTAATGGTTTTAAATGAAATTAGAGTAAATTCACACTAGATGTGAGGAAGAAATTTCTTATGATGAGGGTGGTGAAACACTGGCAGAGGTTGTCTAGAGATCGTAAAAGTCCTGTCCCTGGAAGTGTTCAAGGTTATGTTGGATGGGGCTCTGAGCAACCTGATCCAGTTAAATATGTCCCTGCTTACTGTGGGGGTGTTGGACTAGGTGACCTTTAAATCACAAAATCATAGAATGGTTTGGGTCAGAAGGGACCTCCAAAGGTCATCTCCTCCAACAGCTTGGCAGTGAGCAGGGACATCCTGCATTAGATCAGGTTGCCCAGAGCCCCATCAAGCCCATCAAAGGATGGGGCCTCAACTGCCTCCCTGGGCAAACTGTTCCAGTGCTCCACTACCCTCATGGTAAAGAATTTCCTCCTAATGTCCAACCTAAATCTACTCTTCTCAAAAGCATTCCATGATGTCCATATTTAAGCTATGGTAAACTGATGGTAAGGATTTTAACTTACATATTACTGCTAAGTAGATTGTTACCAGAATCCAGTCTGGGAACTGAGAACCTTGGATCATATTTAAAAGAGTGAAGGGAAAACAAGCACAATACAAGAAAATAAACCAAAATTCTCTTTCACTTTGCCTGTCTTCTTCCTTCCTTTCACCTTCCCCTACTGGATTTACATCATGCCAGGCCTGCTGGTGGTAGATGCAGTACACGTCTCCCAAAATGAGAGAAGGGTATTATCACAGGAGTTGGCTGGGGTAACTGACAGGGCTTTAAACTATATTGGAAAGGGGAAAGCAGAAGGACCAGGCTCACTGAAGACAACCCTCGATCACTTGTGGGACAGTGTGATGGCTCCACAGTTATCTCAGGGAAGGCAGGGAATAGTAGGGCATGAGATAAAGACAATGCAAGAGCTATTGATGAGTTAGGACCTGTTGTAGTGCCTGGGAATGATCAAGCACTGAGTGGACCCCTACCCTGCACAAAGGCACCCTGACTGAAGTGTATCAATGCCAATGCATGGAGCATGGGGAGCAAGCAAGAAGAGCTTGAAGCTATCACCCAGCAGAAAACCATTGCCCTGATGGAAACATAGTGGTATGAATCCCACAGCTGGAGTGCTGTCTTGGATGGCTACAGTCTCTTCAGAAGGGATGGGCCCAGAAGGAGAGGCAGTGGGGTGGCCCTGTGTGTTAGGGAATGTCTTGAGCATGACAGTGATGGTGATGATAGGGTTGAAGCCTTGTGGGTAAGAATCAAGGGAAAGGCAAACAAGTCAGATGCCATGATGGGGAGCTGCTATAGATCACCCAACCAAGATGAGGAGGTTGGTTAAGTATTTTATAGGTGTCTGGGGAAGGTGTCAGAATTTCTAACCCTTGTTCTTGTCAGGGATTTCAACTTACCAGATACCTGCTGGAAATACAACACAGCAGACAGGAAGTAGTTCTGGAGGTTCTTGGAGTGTGTGGAAGACAACTTCCTAACACAAATGCTTTACTGCTCTCTACTACTGCTCTATTCACAGCTCTCTACTAGACCTGCTGCTTGTAAACAGAGAGGGACTACTAGCAGAGGTAAAAGTTGGTGGCCATATTAGACAAAGTGACCATGAGATGGGGAAGTGAGTTCTTGGTGAAGTTAGGAGGGGACTCAATAGAACTACATCCTTGTTGCCTTGTTTAGCAGACTGGTTGATGGCATCCTCGGGGAGATAGTCCTGAAGGACAAGGGAGCCCAGTATGACTGGACATTCCTCGTGACGGAAACCTTCAGGGCACAGCAACAAGTTGTCCCTGTACATCAGAAAATGAGCTGGTGGGGCAGAAGACCAGCCTGGCTAAGTAGAGAGCTTTGGGCAGAACTCAGGAAGAAAAAGAAGTCTACTGGCTATGGAAAAAGGGGCAGGCAACTCAAGAAGAGTACAAGGCTCTTGTAAGGATATATAGGGAGAAAATTAGAAAGGCCAAAGTTCAACTAGAACTCAATCTGCCCAGTGTCATTAAAGAAAATAAAAAGTCCTTTCATAAGTACATTAACAGTAAAAGATGAGATAGGGAGAACATCCATCCACTACTGCGTGCAAGAAGGAACCTGGTGACCAAAGACAAGGAAAAGGCTGAGCTGCTGAATAGCTGCTTTGCCACAGTATTTGCCAACACCACCAGTTGCTCCATGAGGGTTCAGCCACTGCAACTGGAAGAAAGGGATGGGGAGCAGAAAGCAGCCCCCACAATCCAGGAGGAAATGATCAATGACCTATTGTGCTGCTTAGATGTGCACAAGTCTATGGGACCGGATAGGATCCATCCAAGGGTACATAATGAGCTGGCAAAAGTGATCACCAAGCCACTCATCATTTGTCAGCAGTCCTGGCTAACTGGGGAGGTTTCAGTTGACTGTATGGTAGCAAATGCAATGCCCATCTACAGAAATGGCTAAAAGGATGACCCAGGGAACTACAGGCCTGTCAGTCTGACCTCAGTGTCAAGAAAGAGTATAGAGCTGGTCATCCTGAGTGCCATCACACAGTACACACAAGATAACCAGGTCATAACACCCAGTCAGCATGGGTTTATGAAAGACAGGTCCTGTTTTGACTAATCTGATCTCCTTCTACAACGAGGTGACCTGCCTAGTGGATGAGGGAATCACAGAATCATAGAATCAATAAGGTTGGAAAAAACCTCAAAGATCATCAAGTCCAACCTGTCACCCAAGAACTCATGACTATTAAACCATGGTATGAAGTGCCATGTCCAGTCCCCTCTTGAGCACCTCCAGGGATGGTGACTCCACCACCTCCCTGGGCAGCCCATTCCAATGACTAACAACTCTCTCTGTGAAGAACTTTCTCCTCACCACCAGCCTAAACTTCCCCTGGCACAGCTTGAGACTGTGTCCTCTTGTTCTGGTGCTGGTTGCCTGGGAGAAGAGACCAACCCCCTCCTGGCTACAACCTCCCTTCAGGTAGTTGTAGACAGCAATAAGGTCTTCCCTGAGCCTCCTCTTCTCCAGGCTGAACAATCCCAGCTCCCTCAGTCCCTCCTCATAGGCCTCTCCCCAGCCTTGTTACCCTTCTCTGGACATGTTCAAGAGTCTCAATGTCCCTCTTAAATTGAGGGGCCCAGAACCGGACATAGTACAAAAGGTGTGGCCTAACCAGAAGTGCTATGGATGTTGTTTACCTGGACTTCAGTAAAGCCTTTGACATTGTCTCCCACAGCATTCTCCTTCAGAAGTTCATGGCACAAAGCTTGGCCCTCTGCACTGGATGAAAACATGGCTGGCTGGCCAGGCCCAAAGAGTGGTGGTGAGTGGAGTTAAATCTGGCTGGTGCCCAGACACTAGTGGTGTCCCCTGGGGTTCAGTACTGGGGCCAGTCCTCTGTAATATCATTATTAATGATCTGGATGAGGGGATTGAGTGCACCCTCAGTAAATTTGCAGATGAACCCAAGCTGGGTGGCTCTGTCAGTCTGCTAGAGAGTAGGGAAGCTTTGCAGTGGGATCTGGACAGGTTAGACCAATTGTATGAAGTTCAGGAAGGCGAAGTGGAAGGTCCTCCACCTGGATCACAACAACCCCATGGTAAGCTACAGACTTGGGAATGCGAGGTTGGAAAGCTACATCTTGGAAAGGGACCTGAGGATATAGGTCGTTAGCTGACTGAACATGAGTCAGTGGCGTGCCCAGATGGCCAAGAAAGCAAATGGCATCCTGGCTTGTATTAGAAACACTGTGGCCAGCAGGGACAGGAAGATGATCATGCCCCTGTACTTGGCACTGGTGAGGCTACACCTTGAGCACTGTGTTCAGTTCTGGGCCTGTCACTATAGGAAGGATATTCACATGCTGGAGCAGGTCCAGAGAAGCACAATGACGCTCATGAATGGTTTGGAGCACGTGACCTATGAGGAGCATCTTTAGGAGCTGGGTTTGTTCAGTTTAGAAAAGAGAAGCCTCTAAAACTACCTGAAGGAAGGTTGGAGTGAGGAGAGGGCCAGCTTCTTCTCCCTGATGACAAGGGATGGGACTACAGCATATGGTTTCAAGCTGCACCAGGGGAAATTTAGGCCAGGTATTAGGAAATATTTCTACACTGAAAGGGTTATCAAACATCGGAATGCTCTGCCCAAGGCAGAGGTGGAGTCATCATTCCTAGGAGTGTTAAGAAGCGTGTGGACCTGGTGCTTAGGCACATGGTTTAATGTTGACTCTTCAATACTGGGTTGACATTTGGACTGGATGATCTTCAAGGTCTCTTCCAAACAGCTATATCCTGTGATGTTGTAATGTACACACACATAGTGAATCCTCACAAATGTTCAGAAGAGACACAGTTTAAGGTATCAGTTACTAAATTAGATGTTAAAGACTTAATTCCAGATATTTACACTTACTATTAGACAAAATAGGACTCCTCCAGTCAGCCTGTAGGACCAATCATAAGATATCTCGTTACTCAACATGTGTAACAAAGTCAGAGTCTGCCCCATGTCTCTTACCTTCTCTGAACTCTCTTAAAGTCAGGTATCTTTGGCTTAGGATGGTAATGTAATAACTCTGGCTTAAGGACTTGACGAGTTTTTAATCACCTTAGTGTCAGAATTAATTATGCAGTTTTAAGTTGTGCTCTTATCCTCACTTCAGGACTTGTCAATGAAGTCACCTTTTGCTGTTTTTTAAATCATACATATCAGCACCATAGTTCTCTATGCCAACATAATTTTTAGGGGAACGTAAAGCTAGGTACATACAATGATCATTAGATACTCTTGCACATGAAATGTGTTCCCAAGTGATGGTGTTAAGTACTTCAGTATGGATTTATGTGGCTAGCTTTAAAATACCTGGACTTGTTTAATACGCTACTATTTCATCAACAATATTACTTGGGAAAGTATTAGCCAGTCCTCCAAGATTAATTTTACAAAATTAAAATGTGTCTAAATTAAAATCACCTATGAAACAAAACCAGGCTGCCCTGGACACAGGGCTAGGAAGGTTTTTTCAGATGAACTCAAACTACACCATAATGATTACTAAGAGGACACGCCTCATTATCATGTCTTACAACTAAACTAAACATGAGCAGCCTAGTAAGAAGCCAGTAAAAAAGCATTTCCTAGGACTTCTGATTACCTAAATAGACAAAGGATCTGCTAAAGATTACTGATGTTTTAGAGTTTGCCTCAAAAATAGTCACAATAATTCCCAGAAAGGAGTGTCTGAACAAGCTTGCTGATACTCTCTTAATTTGCAACTACCAAATAAATCTCATTGTATAAAGTTGCATTGGATTGGATGCATTGCAGAGGATTCATCATAAGGCTGCAGTTTCTCCCTTTCTGCCTCCAGTATCCTGAAAATCTTGGAAGGGCCCAGCCTTCACAGCCTCTAGGGAGAAGATGCTGAATCAGTGCTTCTACAGCTGCTCTCATCACATTTCCACCGAGCTCTCCTCACTTACGTTTCATGATTGCTTTTCCCCTTCAGGTGACTTTTGACACCAGAATCTCTGCCAACATTATTGTCAATTGGCAGAAAATCAAACCAAACCTAGCTCTCAGGACAGTTACTGCAAGAATGTAATCAAATGTGAGAAGAGATATAAAATAATGAAGGATACTGAGAAAGCCAGCTGAGCATTGCTAATAGTTGATGTTTCACACTGTCAGAACAGAAGAGAATAGATGTAGAACATTGGCCCTTCAACAAGACAAAGGGAGAGCCTTGGAATGCTTTTCCAGGATGGTACTTAAGGTAAAAATGTTTCAAATAACTGTGCTTTAAAAATGTAGACTCCTCATTTGCTGGGAGTACACTGCCAGCTTTAGGCTGCAGGACTCTGAACATCAGTTTTGCACCAGCCTAGCCGGCAAAATCTAGCAGCTGGCTTCCATTACTCCATTTCTCCATCTACGAACTAGAAATAGAGAACTTAGTTCTGATTATGAGGGCTGATTGCTTTAGAGGCAGTTACTGGATATGACTACTGTAACAATTAAATACACTACTTGGATTTTGCATCTTCCAATGAGCACAATACACATTCTCAATACAATAAACTACAATGCAGAAAGTCTCAGAGCAGCATCTCCAAGGTAAGGAATCAAAAAGTACCTCTCACAATGTTTTGTTAGCTGACAAATATCAAACAGTTTTTAAAGCTTTGGGCCACTTATGTCCTTAATGGGTCCAAGACTATGAGTTTACAAGATTATATAACAACAGATGCAAGCAAAACACACAAGTGGGAGATAGAATAGAATAGAATAGAATAGAATAGAATAGAATAGAATAGAATAGAATAGAATAGAATAGAATAGAATAGACCAGGTTGCAAGAGACCTTCAAGATCATCGTGTCCAACCCATCATCCAATACCACACAACCAACTAAACCATACAAGCACTCTATCAAGTCTCCTCCTGAACATCTCCAGTGATGGTGACTCCACCACCTCCTTGGGCAGCCCATTCCAATGGGCAATCACTCTCTCTGTGTAAAACTTCCTCCTAATCTCCAGCCTAAAACTCCTCTGGTGCAGCCTGAGACTGTGTCCTCTTGTTCTGGTGATGGTTGCCTGGGAGAAGAGACCAGCCCCCGCCTGGCTACAACCTCCCTTCAGGTAGTTGTAGAGAGCAATAAGGTCACCCTTGAGTCTCCTCTTCTCCAGGCTAAGCAGCCCCAGCTCCCTCAGTCTCTCCTCATAGGGCTTGTGTTCCAAACCCTTTACCAACTTTGTTGCCCTTTTCTGGACATGCTTATCACAACTTATCACTCTCTACAACCTGAAGGGAGCTGGGTTTATTTAGTCTGAAGAAAAGGACCTCATTGCTCTCTACTACCTGAAGGGAGGTTGGAGAGAGCAGAGGGTCAGCCTTTGCACCTTGATGACAAACAACAGGACTAGAGGAAATGCATGCAAGCTGCACCAGCAAAGGTTCAGGCTATATGTTAGCAAATATTTCTTCACTGAAGGGGTTATGAAACACTGGAATGGTCTGGCCAGGCTAGTGGTGAAGTCACCACCCCTGGAGATGTTTAAACAGCGTGTGGACCTGGTGCTGAGGGACATGGTTTAGTGGTGGCCTAGCAGTGATGAGTCAAAGGTTGGACTAGATGATCTTGAATGTCTCTTTGAACCACATATATTCTGTGATTCTGTGATTTCTGATGACCTGAAATGTGTGAGAAATGGAAAGGAGAAAAACTGTTAAGAAGAAACAGAAAAGACATTTTACAGAACAACCTGCAGGTAAGACACCAAGACTGTATTGCCAGTAAGCCTGATAGAGATGTGGATGGAAAAGTGAGTCTGAATTTCCAAACTTCATCTACAATTATAAAGCAAAGCAAATTGTTTTCACAGAATCACAGAAAAGGCCACATCAGCTTCTGTATTACTCTGATTCCTCCTGTCTTTTAAAACATTTTCTACAATGTTCTGCTTTGCATTAGATGAAAGAGAAGTTCTGTGCTCTGAAATCAAGAGCATCCTTGTCTGCTGGGATTCTGGAGATCACCAGCCATGTGGTCTGGAGAATCTGCAGCATGCACATGCCAGCTTACTTTTAACTGCTTTTGAGTCAAAGGTGGTATCAAGGCAGAAAGATCTGAACAGCACCACTTCTAAAGGCAGACTTAGAACATCAAGAACTTAAATGAGACCTCCTTCATTTTGCCTTTCAGTGTTTGGATGCTTAATTTGGGGAACTATGTCCTACACAGCATAGCAAAGGATAGACAGAAAATCTCTGCCCCCACCTTCTTTCATCAGTCTGCTATTTCACACTGCCTTTCATACTACTGATTTGTCTCTGCAGCTACAAACCATATGCCTGCAGGTAACCCATTGCCACACGTAGTATAGAAGTAGTGGATCTGTTGCTCTCCTCTGCAAAGCCTGGTCCTCTCAGAACACCTTTCAAATATCTAAGGTAAGTCTACAGCTCCAAAGATAATTCCCACTGTGATCAAATAGAATAAGGCATTAGGATAAACATGTTGTGGAGTTTGGGAGGACTAAATTATGGAGGGATGCAGTAGGAGATCACAGATACAAGAAAGCATGAGGGATCCTGCCTAAGCAGCCTTATCTTAGGCTCTAAATGATTTCCACTTCTTTTTCTCATTACAGCATAGGACAAAAGCATTTCTTTGCCTCCAAGCTGCCAGGCGACCTTCAATGTAAATTATGAGATTTCTCAAGAGACTTTTGCTGAGATGCACTATTTTGAACATCAGCTAAACTCACAATCTGCAAGATCTTTCAATTAGAAAGAAAAACTCACACTAACATCATCCATCTTTTACGTAATCCCATTCCACTACTAAAAATCTACTACTACAGGACTCAAAAGCAGGAGCCAAAAAGCTCTTTTTAGCCAATAGCTGCTCCCTAAATACTTCGTCTGCCTCTGTCTTTTTCTCTCATAAATTCTCTTCCAGTATCTCTGCTACTTCCATCATGTCTTGGACTTTCCTGCTGCCTTTCTTCCTCCTGTCTCTTTGGCAGAAACATCACACAATGCCCATGGAAACCCAGACCATCATAGACACCTCTGTTCCAAGGACTGGCACACCTCTTTATCTGAGATGGATGCTCTTACAGTTTCAGCTACCCATTTTCATTAAGAAGTGTGATCATACCTAACTGTATTTACTAAGGAGAAAGCCATTACAACCCACCCTGATTTCAAAATTGCACAGCTTCACTGGGCTTTCTTCAGTCTAAAAGGTGCAAGAAATTGAACGATCAGGAGAAGCCTTTAACAAAAACTATGCCCTCGCATAAAGTGAAGTCACCATGACAGAGGCGATATGGATGTCCATAGGAAAGCTGGGCCTTCATAACAGAATATACTGGATGTGAATTTCATTAAAGCAAATAAGATACCTTCTGAGCCTCAGTATACATACTTGCTGATTGTTTAGTAGCCAGAATCGGGTTTCTGTGGATGTGTTCTGAGTTGGCATGATTTTGCCTTTATTGACATCCCAATGTAAATCCTTGTTTTCAGGTAATGCACATAATGCCAAATCTATAAAAATCCATTTGTTCCAAACCTTTAACACAGCTTAACAAATCACAGAAAGAAAACTGCAAGGTTAGGTAAGCCAGAAATCCCCACACACATTGAGTCTTAAGCTGTCTGGAAATTATCCATAAACTAGTTTTTGATTCTACAGAAAATTCCCATTGCTATGAATGTACACATTTCTGTTTCTACATTACTACAAAATCCCTCTGCAAGCATACAAAAACTTTAGTGAACAATGTACACCTCAATCTCTCCACAACATTCACTTGAAGTTTGGGAAGCTGTAGTCTCTATTGTGCAAAACTGACAGTAAACACAATTATCATGGGTGGGAGCTTGTGAGAGTCTAATGAGGTTTTTATGAATTTAAGCCATTTTTTATTAGGTTGTGTTCTATACATAGTCTTTTATGTTAACCAACTTTTCTGATTGCAATGCTGATCAAGGGACTCAGAGAGAACAAATGCATTTCATCTGTGAAACAATACCTTCCCATTTGTGAAACACTGTGTGGACATAATGAGAAGAAACAGGGATTAAAAAATCGTATTTGCTTTACTGGCAATTTTACTGTAGGTATCTCTGTGCATATACATTTTAAATATTCTTCATAAACAGTATTCCTGCAGTCCTGCTGTGGATGTCTATGGTTATATTTGAAGAGTGCTTTTTATACTGTTTTCTTTCTTTTAATTCAAAACTGTGCTTATTCAATGGAAAAGAAACATTAAGATTGTTACTGTCCAATTTCTGTTAACTGTGTTCCATTTCCAAACTGAACACACTTATAAACAAGCATAGAAATCTCCTCTTGAACCATTTATGTTTTTCAATATTCTAGTGAAATCAATAAATCAAAAGGTCTTTGTTCCAGTTTGCAATCACATGACAAAACCTAAAAAGGTCAAGGTAAAGTCACAATCTTAACACAAATAAATGACAAGTAAGGTGGACACCCCGAGCAGATCAAAAGAACAGAAAAAAACCGGCTCAAAGTCTGATTTCACACCACTGCAAATTAATTTCCTGGGATGTGCAACTAAATGAGTTGAAAGTGTGATCTGGACAAGCATGCAGGAGGAGGTGTGGTATTTATTCCACAGCACATTAAAGCAAGGTGGCAACCTCATAATTTGTTATATACCAAGCAAAATACAGTGAAAATAAAATATGCATTTTGTAACATTTTCCATCCTCAGGGTTCTACTGGCTGACATCCTACTGCATTTGCAGCCATGAGTAGCATCATATGCTACTAAATAAAGAGTCTTTCTCTCTCTCTATGTTTTTGCCTGCTTAGTAAACTGGTTTCATCTAAGTTCACCTGTAGAAGGTATCCACAGCTTTCACACCTATCCCAGACCTTGCATGACAAAGGTATTTTCAGTCACATGGTCAGGCTCTTATGCCACCCTGCAGACTGTACAGACTTTGCCAGCTCAGCCTGCAGGCTGAGCACATAGCCTGATGGAAAAAATTTGAGACCCTGGTGTAAAGTCACATTTTCCTGTCATATAACACTGCAGTGACTAGAACTGAGAAGCCTGGGGACTCTAGATCCAGTTGCTCAACCTGACAAGCATGATCAGACTGGGCTTGGGTATCTACTCTGTAGAGTTCACTTGCTCCAACAATAGTCAGTGTTTACAGCAACAGTAATGTAAAAAAACTCATAAATTCAAATTAAAAAGAAAAAAATATTCCAGTGCTGTGGCAAATTATGGTGAGTTCTGCCACTGTCTCTCCCATACAAAGGACTGACCACTCTCTAGCAGAACCCAGAACAGCTTTACACAACACCAGGGCAGTAACACTGTGGCTCAACCACCCTCCACACCCCTCACTGCTTTCTCTCCCGGCCTTTGCCACATGCGTAGTCACAGGCAAGTAAGGACAACATTATAAACTACTCAGTGAGCTCATTAAAGGATGGAGAAACAGGAACTGTAACAGGATGCAAACCCTTTCATGTCTCATTTCTATCAGAAAGCTTGTTCAGGGAATAAACAAAATCTGCTACTGTCTGGCGAATTAATAGTTCCATCTGTGAACTATGGGCTGCAGAACCAACTTGGGTGATAGAGGATTTTGGTGTACTAACAGAATCTGTAGTAACACTGCCGATGCCTAGCAATCTTCTGGGGACATCCAGAAAAAAGCAAAGCACAGATCTGCACAGGGACAGACTGGGTCATTGAACCAAAGACACTAGATGTAAAAGTCAGCATAAAAGTTTTTGCACACAGTTTGGAAAAACTGCTCTCCAGACTTATTATCTGTCTTGCAGAAGAGCTACATGTTATCATTCCTCTGATGGAAGTAAGTCAGTTAACACAACTGTACAACTTAATTTACAACTGTGTTAATATAGAAAAGGTTCATTTTTTGTTCTAGACCACATGAGATACCATGGATGAAAAAAAGTCAAAAGAGAGAAAATACCACCAAAGCACAAAAAGTATACATTTTTGCAAGCACAAAGAGAGTGTTCTACCCACAGAAGCAAGAGTGCTTTTATCTTATTAAATAAGGACATACACAGCCTGAAAAAATCTGTCTTAAAACGCCTGTCTTTTCTACCTAAAAGGTAGCTACATACCCAGCACCATACTGAATTCTAACCATCGATTTTTAGGGGGAAGGCACTAAATTCATGTTATTTAGCTCTTGGAAACATGGGGCAGAAATATTCCAGAAAAAAATGTAGATCTGTTTGCTAAATCTTTCCATCCATGATTTGACATGGAAAATTAATCCTGAGATCTAAGCTAAAGCTATATCTTTATTCCTGGACCATGAAAGAATACCTACCAAAGGGACTTCCATATGTCTCTGATGAAAATATTGTGAAAAAGCTAATGACGCATATATTATACCTAAAGATAATTAAATAAATCAGAACTACAAAGAACTATAAGTAACTATAAGTAGCAATGTCCCAAACAAACAAAACCCAAGCACTTGCATCTGCAAAACAAGTTGGATTATACATAAAGTTTTGAAAGTCTGATGCAGCAATTTGGATTCTACTTACATAAAATCTATTTCAAAATATAGATGTCCTTACTGTCATCACTGCACTATCAGTTTCCTAAAATAATACCCTGCTTGCTACAGAATTGAAACAGACTGATTCAAAGCTTTTGCAGTAAATCTTTCATTATCAATTCTCATGTAATTCATCCTGCTGGGAACTGTAGCACTATTTTGTTAAATTATTTCATGCACTTTGTCTCTTTTAATGAGACCTTGTATTAGAATAATTTCTGTACTTTGTTTTCTGTCATTTAGGAACTTAGAGTTCATTGTGAGGTGTGTATGCCTGACTTCTTTAGAAAAAAACAGATTATTTTTTTCTTAATTCATTTGCTCCCTCCTTTCATGAGTTGAACAGAAAACTATCCCTGTAATTTAAATTCAGTGGGCTGTTTTTCAAAGTATTTAATCTGCTAGATCATTTAGCTCATCTAACTTTGCCTGACTTATAACTTACACAAACTAATGCCTAGAATCTAATACCTTACAGTTTCTTTTATTTCAGGAGAAAAGTAAACCATTACATGAATCTTGGTTTAATTTATAAAATAGTATTTTTGCTGCTTTATCCTTATGAAGAATACCTTGTAAACATAGACAGACATAAACCACTTACAAACATTAAACAAGTTAAAGTAAGCAAGTTTCATTTCTGCATTAAAAGCCAGAGAGTGGTGGTGTAGTCACATGCAAGAGCTAACCAAGCATACAGTCAGAAGCAAACTGTCTTCTTATACATTATACTTCTTATTTTTGTGTTTTTCATCCCCAAGGTATCAGCATAAGTTTTCAGCAATAACTGCATAAAGATCAAGGACTCCTTTAAAAAGTCACAGGTAGAAAATACTGTCGTCTTGAATAGTTGCTGTTTCTTACGCTCTTGTCAGTGAAAGTTCAGCACTGGGTAGTAGGTTACTTGCTACTGCAGATGAACAAAACCCGAACTTTTCCTATGCCCTTTGGAATTCCTTTAAATAAAATTACAATTTTAGGATGTTAAACAGAAATAATCCCATTCCACACACTTAAGGAAAAAGGTTTCAGAATCTCCAAAAGAAAATATTGATTCAGCATTCTTCGTCTGATTCTAATCTGGTCTTCAGAATTGTACTCTCAGAATATATTCACTGTCTTGTCTTGCATTTTTCTTTACCACTGTTAGTTTTAATGTGAGTTCTGTCGACAACCTCAGGAGAAAAAGTCACATATGACCTTTGCTGTGGTCAGAAGTGTCTGACAGAACTTTTAATATGAGTGGAAAATGCCATGCAGCACAGATTTCACTTCTTCACAAGAGATCAAAAGAACTATTAAAAGATTCCACCAATAGCAGTGAATTAATCTGCTGCAAGATGAGGTTTGAGTGTGTGTCTTGGAGAGATGCAATTACAACTTCTATCTGTTCACTCCAAGTATACACATTGATGCTACTTCACCCAGAAAGGCTTGCAATGATTGTTGGTCATTATCTTTTCCCCGAACTACACCACCAAAGGAATGAAAAGATCTCGAGGAAAAGCCTACAGAAATATGCAAATGACAGGCAGTTATCAGTGTTAAAAAAACAACAATGCAGCCTATCAACTGGAGAGCCCTGGACACCAAGAAATCATCAAGCTGTGCATAGTTTTCATAAATAGCCGCTCCCTACACCTTTTCAAGTAACTCATCAGATGTTTACAGGGCAAAAGCTTTAGTAGCTCCAGTCAAAAATGCAGTCACATGTCAAAACCATCAGCATCAATTTTGGACTATGAGTGACAGCATAAAGACAGACTTAATGTCAGCTTAATGGTCAGGGAGACTTAGTCTAATATAAAAAGATCAACATCACAAGGTGAAACAAAAAGTAAGGCTAGAACATCTTATGATACCCAAACAGATAGATGCCCAGCAGATGAAGTGATAGAGGCAGTATAACATAATCCTTGGAAAAGCCATGGCAAACTAGGGGAGATTTATCTTTAGATAGATCCATGACTCCTTGTGAGAGGCTGGTTCTCTGAATTCAAACGCAGCTGAACAGACTTTGTAGTGCAATGCTCCCACAGGAGAAGTAACTCCTGTGCTGTGCCTGATGTAGGTGAGAAGTCCTCTTTATAATGAATGTCACCTGAACTCACAGTTTTGAAATAAATAATGTTTCAATGAACATCTAGATCATTGAACAGGGGGGAAACATGCTTGGGAAGGGTCATACACATACTATACACATTATATAGTAATTGATTCTCTTTCAGAATTTCTTGCACTTTCTAGTCTTCTGCAGTATTTTTGCAACCACAGGATAGTGATCATGCAGACCTTTAAAGATCAATGTCACTAAATCATGCAATTCACTGAAGGGCTCATGCAAGTAAGAGTTTTTTGGACAGAGCTTCATTTTTAAAGCAAATACATTAGGATTTTATAAGCTCAAAAAGGCTTGTGAGGGTAATAAGCCATAAAGCCTATTAAGCTATTAAGGTAACCAAATAAAGCATCTACATTTTGATCTGTCTGCAGTCTAAATACTCAGCATGAAGCTTTCTTAGTGACATAAAGAAGTTTGAAAAAATCATTCTCCATGCAACAATTTTCTGTGTTCAGCTTCTGATAGAAAAGAATATAAATCCTAGAAACTTCTTTCAATTTTACAGCATATTGAATCAGCGTTATAGCTTCAGGTTCCTTTAGCCTGTTTACATTTCCACGCATTTCCACTGGTGTACCTTCTGCAAAATCTGTCAGTCATCTGTGGTCATCTCTGCTTCACCTACCACTTTCTATTACTGCTCCACACCATTGGCTAGATGTTCTCCATAAGTATTTGTCTTAAAGCTCTTATCGCTTTGCTTCAGAATCTGCTTAAAGACAGTTTTCTGTGCCGATCATAGTAAGCAAAGTTCATGAACTAGTGAAACTAAATTAAATGGAACTTTTTTGCTAATATTCCTTGGAGGCTGCTATTTTGCATAATGATTATGATTCAAAATAAAAAGATGAATCTGTTTCCACAGTAAGATGTAACTACAGTGTTACACACAGTCACTGTAGCAATAAACAGAATATGCAGTGAAGACTGCCTGAGTGCAACAATAGGCGAAAGCTGATCTCCTTATGCAATGCTGATTTTATTATTTCTTGCCCTTTCATTTTTTTCATCACAGCTGACATTTAATTACCACACACCATGTCAAATGAAGGTAAATATGAAAAAGTCTTGGATGACAAAAAATTGTGGCTCAAAGGGTTTACTTAGAGGATGAATTGAAAGGATACAGAAATATTCCCTTCATGGTATTTGTAATTTTCACTCTCACTAAATAGTTCTCACTATCTGAATGACTTGAGCATTATTCAGATTGAGTGGTCATAGTAGCTTGTACAAGCACTTGTTAAGGGTACAATTAGATTATTTTTACATTAGTCATCCAATATATTTAGATACAGGTACTCTAGGTTTAGTCTCAATGACACCAAATCAATAGAAGTATTTTTACAGTGTAAACTAAAATAAAGTACTCTTTTTCCAAGACAGCTTTTGCTTTGATCAGTTGATGGCTTAATAGGAAGAAAGATTATAAAATTCCCATTTCAGTAATTTAATTTATTCTAAGTCTCATGTAAATGACTGCAATTATTGTGTGTTTATTTTATATAACACTTTCCAAGAGCAGACTGAAAACCTCTAGGCTTGCCCCTAAAGTGTTAAAACTACACTTAGACTGATTTCAATGCTGATGGTTCTCTCTGTGCGTCAAAGGAAATAACTTTATTTATAACTGAAATATCTCTAGCTGAAAGGTAGTTATAGTTCACTGTAAAACAACACAGTAATTTGAGACAAGGAGTGACCAAGAAACTGCTTGGGAAAACTAGATGAAAAGGGCTATTTGGTGTACATGATGGATGCTGTGTTCTGCTTGCATTTCATACATCTCTCAAGCAGCTTATGAAATACTCCACATCTATTTTAAAGTCACCCACATCTGCGCATTCAGAATATTTTTATGGAGAAACTTAACAAAACTCTTCTCTCCAATTTTTATTATTAAAAGACTTTTATATAAATCCCTGAAAGGCTAAGCCACTCAGTGGGGGCCAAGGATTTCCATGCTGTGATTATAAAGGTTTCTTTTCTTGCTGTGTAGTGCTGTGATGCATATTACCATTATTGGTGACTTGGATGAGGGGATTGAGTCTACTGTTAGTAAATTCTTGGGAGGCAGTTGGGATCTGCTGGAGGGTAAGAAGACACTTCAGGGAGACCTGGACTGGACCTGGTATGAGGTTTAACAAGGCCAAGTGCAGAGTCCTACACTTTGGCCGCAATAACCCCATGCAGCGCTACAGGCTGGGGGATGAGCGGCTGGAGCACAGCCTGGCAGAGAGGGACCTAGGAGTGCTGGTTGACAGCTGGCTGAACATGAGCCAGCAGTGTGACCAGGTGGCAAGGAATGCCAATGGCATCTTGGCCTGTATCAGGAATAGTGTAGCCAGCAGGGCTAGGAATGTAATTCTGCCCCTGTACTTGGCACCTCAAGTGCTCTGTCCAGCTCTCAGCCTCTCACTACAGGAAGGATATCGAGGTGCTGGATCAGGTCCAGAGGAGAGCGATGAGACTGGTGATGAGACTGAAGGGAAAGTCCTATGAGGAGAGGCTGAGGGAGCTGAGGTTGTTCAGCCTGGAGAAGAGGAGACTCAGGGGAGACATCATTACACTCTACAACTACCTGAAGATAAGCTGTAGTAAGGTGGGAGTTGGGCTCTTCTCCCAGGCAACTCGTAACAATATGAGAGGACATGGCCTGAAGCTGTGATGGAAGCTTTAGGCTGGATGTTAGGAAACACTTCCTTAGGGAAAGGGTGATTAGACACTGGAATTGACTGCCCAGGGAGGTTGTGGAGTTGCTCTCCCTGGATGGGTTTAAGGGAAGATTGGATGTGGCATTTCGTGACGTGGTCACTATAGTCTGTGTGGTCGTGTTAGGTCATAGGTTAGACTTGATGGTCTTGGAGATTTATTCCAGCCTCAATAATTCTGTGTTTCTGTGAAAAGCAGGAGTCCCATCATTTCTGGGGACTTCTCATTGCTGTCTTCCATCCTACATTTTACTATGATGAATGCTTATATGAATCAGCTATTTAGATTAATATTCTGGAAATTTTGCTTAGGCGCTGGTACTGCACTCGACTATAAACTACTGAAGAGAGAACAAGGGCAGGCCCCTGTGGATTACCCTGACGTTTGAGGCAAACACTGACCTGCTTCTTCTCCCATACAGATGATGAGAACTGAAGGGCAATAGCAGGCTTAGTAGGAATTATTACAAGCTGTCCCCTCTTTAAGGATCCACAGAAGCATGGATGAAATGTCACTTCAATCTATATCTAGATTTTGCCCTGCCTGACAAGTTAGATAAATAAGTTCTACGTAATTCTGGATAAATAACTTTGCTTCAAATGGAATAAAATTAGTAGCAGACATAAGTCGCATTTAAATATAAGATCATTAGTCTATCCAAATCACTCTTACTATAGGTGCTTTACAGTCAGCTTAGAGGATCTGGCATTTGATCAGACAAATTTGTGGCATCTTATTCCTCCTTGTGAGCGATTGAGATAGCGCTGGGACATAAATTGCTCTGAAAGGAGAGAGGGAACAAGACCTTACTTGCATTGGAACGAGCACTTAATTCACTGCTGGACACTTGGCTTGCACTAATGTATCTCTGTGTACAAGAGCATTTTTATCTCAGAAGCCTCAGAACTTTTTCACACACTTTTTAAAAACTAAAATCTATTCCAAGTAAGTGTAAGAATATCTATTTCTTACAGCTTTATGGTTCTAGATTTCTGCTTTGCTGGAATATAAGGGAAGCCACCCTCAGCTCCATAATAAGAAAGGTTTCTTCCCCTCAATACATCCACACTTATATTTAAACAATATTAATTCCCAGATTTATTTAGATGTCAGGAAATTTGGTATCAGAGCAACTCCACCTGAGTAGAACAGCTCCAGATTACCAGTCACAGAATTTGTCTCAGTAGACTGTATTTTACTCATTTTATTTGAAGAGGTGGTACCTTGGTGCCAATCTAGGTATTTTGGTCAGAGCTGTTTCTGAGTGAAGGCTGAGTTCTGGATTTATCACCTAAAGGCTGAGTTCTGGTATAGCACCAGACTCAACAGAGTTAAATAACAATTAGACTTAATGATCTTATTAAAGGTCTTTTCCAACTGAAACAATATGATTCTGTGAGTCTATACCAGTGTTTTACAGAATACAAATAGCTCCAGAGAATCTGACACAGTATTTTGAAGTTTTAGCATTTGCTCCATTTTGGAAAGGTAAGTCACCTCAAACTATAAGGAAGAGCTATAAAGTAACGTAAGTACTAACAAAGAAGGCGTCAACATCTTGAGCTCAATTAATTTTCTTGATTCCAGGCAGAAAATTGAATTCTGTTCATTATATTGCTGCTGAATTTTTAGTTTAAATGCTGGTACAGACCTGCATAGCACCAAGCAGAGCTGATGAATCCTGTATATACTATCACTTCTCAACCTCAATGACCAAAGGAGGGATAGAACTTCTCCTACATGTCTGAGGACAGCAAATGGTCCTACATGATACTGAAATGTTCCAATGTTTCAATCTGTAAGTAGATAAGCAGACACCTATGTAGCATCTGTACATGAGTTGATTTAATTCTTTCAAATACAAAAATGTTATGAATACAATAATATGCATTACTATGTATAGCAACATTTATATTCCAGTAAGGCAAAAGCTGACCTAAACTGTTTTTTCTTTGCCAGTAAATGGCAAGTTAAAAATGTTTTCATATCACTGATTCTAGTTCCACAAGGATAATGGTGATGTAGAATAGGTGGCTCTAGGCTTTTTTGACAGCTCTATTGTTTATTAAGATTGGTAAGACTTGGACAACAAAGATAGTCCTAGCAGAGGTAGCGGAAGAAAGAGTACAAGGATGCTTACAAGCACTTTCTGTAATGTATCTAGAAAAGACAGTCAAATGTTATGATTGTGGCAATACTGGTAATGTCAGCTGAGGGAAAGAACAAATGCCTTCAACTGGAGTATTCCTTTCCCTTTATTCAGACTATGCAGACATGCAGAATGTTTCATTTCTCCAGATGCCGAAAACTGTACGGTCTATTCAGAAATGAAATATCTGGTTAAGTGTATCTCTGATCCCACTGAAATGCATGCACAAGAATCTTTGTGAAGCAGGTCCTTAGTGAATACTGTGGCTTTTTGATTAGCCACAGAAAACATGAAAAGCAAGCAACCTGACAAGACCTCTCTTTTCCATTATGATCTCCCTTCCAGAGAGGGCTGCGCCATCACTGCACCTTTAGGATACACTGCAAAGTTTCAAATTCCTACAAATAAACACTACTTATTCACAACAAACAGTCAAAAGATTAATAAGTATTCTTGGTTCTCCCTCTAATATACTGGATCACCGCTTGTTTCCCCATGTGCAATATTAAGATAACAATACAGACTTTTTGTAAGGTGCTTTGCCATTGGAAAATTCAATGAATCAGCTAAATATTTGATTCAATCATCTAGTGCCTTCACTATTCCCTTGTCAACTGATATTTCAACTTCCATTTACTTCTAGTTAAAATACCCATGCATCCTGGGCAATGTTTTTTTGTGGGTAATGAAACATTTAAACAGTTACTCTTCCTGATACTCAGAATGCTTTTCAATGTTGAAATGTATATACAAATTCAAAATATGTCTTAGTCTACCTCTAAATCCTACATAACAGAAATATTTACTTTTAGTTTTAGGGCATTTACAAAGCAAAACACCTTTTCAGCCCTGTATGGAAAATCTGCCTAGAAGCAAGCATGTACCAACATGTTAACTTGTTAAAGCATGGACCAAATCAATGTAAGTAGCAGCAGCAGCGTGGTGAAATAAATGTGTAAAACCTTCCTTTACATATTTTAGACTTCTGCTGCTATAGCCAGCAAGCTTCCCAGTTAATTCTCTAGGAGGCAGGAATTTTCTGAGCAGAGTAAAAGGGAAGCCTGCTGATGAGCTGGATTAGGTCCACCTGAAAATTCTTCTGTGGTGTACTTTGTTCCAGTGATCTAGGTGGACGCTTCTGTCAGCAAGGCTCTTCAGCCACCCAGACCAGGCATTTCATACTGTTTATGTAAGAGCCCTTAGTTCCTACGCTATCTTGCTACATACTTCACCAGAACACTGTTATTTGGATAATGGCAAAACCTATCTCAGGAATCAATGATAAAATATCTATTGATTGCAACAGGCACACACTCTTAGAGTTAATATTGCTCTGTACCATTTTAAGAATCCTGCAGAAGAGTTGGATCCTGTACTTTGGGTTTGCACGAATAAAAATAGCGTAGGGCAATGAAATGAAGCTGGAGGTGGGGAGATTCAGGCTGGACGTGAGGAGGAAGTTCTTCACCATGAGAGTAGTGAAGCCCTGGATGGGTTGTCCAGGGAGGTGGTTGAGGCCCCGTCCCTGGAGGTGTTCAAGACCAGGCTGGATGAGGCGCTAGCCAGCCTGATCTGGTGTGGGGTGTTCCTGTTGTGGTGGTGAGAGAAAGTTCAGTTCTCACACACACACAAAGAAACCACGGCTAACTCAGTCAGAGAAGCAGAAATGGGTAAGAGCTATATTTACAAGCAGGATGAAATGCAGATGTATATACACAATATACAATATTTACAATATGTACAGAAATACATAGCAAAGAATGTAATGCAGAACAAAACTCCCTCCTCAAGCCAGGAGGGTCCCCCACCCTGTACTCCCTATCTCCCCTAACTCCCTTTTTTTCCCAAAAAGGATTAGAAAGAGAGAAAAGGTAATTACTAAGGAGGAAATTCTGTTAGCTCAAAGCATATGCAAGAATTAGTTTCTCATCTGTTAGTTCAAGGTTAACTCGGTCCCACACAGCTGTTGCTCAGAGAGAGACTGAAACAGGCTGAAAAAGACAGACAGACTGAGACTCAAACTGAACTAAAGTTTAAAGTTGCATTCTGCCAATCTACCAATGAAATTAGTTTAGAATAATTAGTTTTCATTTTACCACCAAAACATTCAGCCAGAGTGTTCCAGCAACTGTGCCTTTCTTAAAGGCACAGCCTAAAACAGTCACACCTGCCCAAGGCAGGGGGGGTGGAACTAGATGCTCCTTGTGATCCCTTCCAACCCTGACTGATACTATGATACTATGATAAATCTTGCTGACAAACTACAAGAACTTCTGACACTCAACAGCCTAAGAATGCCAACACAGCATTACTGAAGTTTTGTAAATCTCAGGTTTAGTAGAAGCCACATATCAATCCCCCTAGAAGTCTTGGTCTTTGTTACTTGTGCACCTAATGATAACCAGGGAAATGAAGCCACAGCAAATATCCTGGTTTAATTAAGCTACCATCACCATATGACATCAACAGAGTTCTAAAAATGCACTGCTGTAAGCTACCCCCAGTAATTACAGCACTATAATCAACACGTAAGCAGTTCTCATATGCAGGCATTATGAAATATGGTGGAGGGATACAAGGATTGTATTAACCTTGCCATGGACAGCTTAATTGTCATGTATGAGGCCAGAGTGTTACAATAGCAGGTTCTGTCAATCTCATTTGAGTATCTTTTCTATTCTTTCTTTAGTTAAATCATGCTCCTGCATCTCATGCTGCTGTAAAAGTATTTCTTTAACATTTACTGCTCAATTCCTAAAATACATATGCATTGTCTCATCTGTTTCATAGTGCATCTTCCAGTTGTTCAAGTGTTCTTGATTTTATTTACTGATTTCAAGCCAAGGAGGCTCAAACTATGGTGCAATGAAAAAGGAAGCTTTAATGCACACATACTCCATGAGTTTTCTTTCTTTCTATAAAATGTACAGAGAAAATTTTGTTCAAAAGAATAATTTTTGGGCAATTTTATATATCCTTCCTGTGTATTGTTTTTCTCCTTGATTCCAGCCCTTCTTGGTGGAATTTTAATTGACAAAATTAAATAAAGGGCTTTTTATTTTGTTTGAGTATACATTTTCTCTTTTATCCAGAAACAGCATAAGGTAAGCTGGTTTTCAGCATTTTTCACCTGTCTTTTATCATCTTTTATTTTTCTTCATGAAGAATGTTGAGACTTAAATGATGTATTTGGTATTATCAGTCATTGATTGAAGAGTTCTTTATACTAATGAGGCACTGGGTATCACTCCACATCCTTCTCTGCACGTGTCATAATATATATAGCTGTGCAGATGAGGTAGCCACGGTGATGATGCTGACTGCAGTCTGTTTTTGTTTGATGAGAACAGTGTAGATGCTCCCTATCAGATATGAAAAGGTCAAGGAAAGAGACAATATTGCCTTAGTATTGGTATTAGTATTTTTCACTGGAATTGTTTATACTCAATGAAAGAGGGAGCAAATCCGTTAATAGATGAGTTCAGCTCTTTTTGCGCCATTTGTAAAACTTTCAAAGCATTTCATAGGACCTAATTTACAGCCTTACAAAAGATACATGGTTATATACCCAACATCAGAAACAACAGGCTATAAGAAGACAATGAGGAAGAAAAAAATCTACCATTTTGTGCATGCCCTTAGGTACGTACTGGGGCAGAAAGCCCCAGTAAACTACACTGTTCCTATATCACTTCCTAAGTGCTTTTACTCCCTTCAGTACTGATGAAGCCAAATATGATAGGAGATCAAATTTGTGAACTACATATTCTTGTTTTATTAAAATATTGTTCAAATTTAACACATCAATAATGACATTTTTTAGCATGATTGCTAATGAGTTTGTGGTCCATGTATGAACTTCACTGCTTTCCACAGCTTGTTGTTCAAACAGGCTTGCCATTTGGAAGTCACCTGCCATAACCAAACAGTGCAAAACACTGAAATTACATTGCTAAGTAATAGCTTGCATATTTTAGTTAGGTTTCTACAGTTAGGTCCATATACAGCAAAGCATTCTATAAGGACATTCTATGGCCTCCATTACATGGAACTGGTCAACACCTCACAGTTCAATAATGATACAACTGTTACACAGTCTCTTCTATCAGCAAGAAGATTATCAGTAAGGAGAAAGGTCATATTCCCTGACAGGATGATGACAAGCCATGTACATGTTTTCACTGCAGAAAACCCACACGTCAGGTGGTATCAAGGAAAGTATTTCCAACATACATTGGCAGCACTTCAAAAGGGCACTGGAAAAGACTCAACTGCAAGAAGGTAAACAGCTCTAGTCATACACCACAAAGAAATATGGGTTCTCACTAGGGAAGGTGCTGGAAAGAGCACATGGGTGAACAGGAAATGAGAAGACTGCAGAGCTTGATACTTCTGTGTAGGAAGAACAGCAGACTAGGTACATAAAGAGGGTGAAACAAAAGCATTGTAAACTGGCCAAGGAAACAGTTACTGTAAAAATGAGCAGGATTCCCACATGTAGGAATGATGACATTCTGAGCACCAGTACTTCTATCTAGCTTCTAGCTGGGGCTCTGGGAAGTGCCTACAAAGGACAGAACAACCTAATTGCCTTTGATTGCAAGCAACAGGACACAGAAGTCCATACCAGTGCTATGTTGTCAGGTTTTGCAATGACTACCTGCAGCATATCCTAATGAAAATCTAGGAGGAGATGGTAATTTTACCAGGATTTATGAAAATAATTTCATCCATTTGGTAAGTATGTGCAAGAAACCGAATTCTCCTTCATTATAATAAAATGAAAACTGCAGATACTCCTAGTAGTAAACACAACACATGCATATACACCCAGCTCGTGAAAATACCCCACAGCAGAATTTGGGTTTTATCTATTTAGGCTTTTATTTTTATTTTAATTTATTTTATTTTAATAATACTTTTTCTGAATTGTCTTCTAGTCAGCATGATTCACCAGTGGTTCATCGCTTTGACTGTTGTTGATCGACTTCTGCAGAGACACGGTAGGATGGAAACTCCTTATCTTTGTTCCCCACTTAAAACACATAATAGGGGGAGAAAAGATTGACAGTCTGGGGTATATGGTTTTCCAGGAGGGAACTCTGAACAGAAAGGATACTTTGGGAAGCTTTATAATAATCCACAAAAAAACCCTCCCTCATCTACAGGAAGTGAGCACATTTTTGCACCTCTGTGTTGTGTGTCTCTTTGAGAAACCTTTTTCTTTTCAAGATAGAAAACTGAGATGAGTCATATAATTGCTTTCACCTTGTATACTAAATGAAAACTTTGAAACAAACACCTGTACCCTGTAGCAGGCTTTGACTACAGTCAGAACTACTACAAGTGAACTTACATGCTATTTCGTGTCTAGTAAAATTATAGTTCATGCTATAAGTGCCTAGATGGTATATTTTGTGCTCAAGACACAAGGCAACTAACTTCAAGAACTTAGTAGGAGGCTATATTTATATTACTGCCTTTTAAATCCTCCCATCCTAGCATGTAGGTGTAAAAGGCCATCTTTAATATGCTGTAATAACACTGAACAGTATATATATTGCTAGACACAGCAGCATTAATTCCCTTGGAAATCATGTCACTGACAAAGTCTAATATGTAAGTGTAATAGTATGTTTAATCAGAGCCTATTAAAATACTACGCCCATTAAAATACTTGTGCACATCAGTAAAATATGTTCATAAAACACATGAAAAATTAAACATAAATCTGATTTTCTAAAAACAACTGAACTTCAATGACATTGCTCTGAATTGTCAAGTTCACATAACAAAGACATTTATCACACTTTGTGAAATAATCCCACATGAGAGAACAAAAATTATATGATGGGAAGTGAGAATAAATATTACTCTAATGCTTACATTTAAAGCTAGACTACTTCATTTAGATTTTACAAAGGAAAGTAGTTCCTCTAATACTTAAGAATGCAGCTATTAATTTGGATGCAAAATTACCACAGTGATATGACAGAAAATAATGACCTCCAAATGCAAAAAAAAACAACCCCCAAAACCAACCAACCACATTTTACTAAAACAGCAGTAGAGGACACTGCCTTGAATACCTGTATTTGCACGTAAGAATATTTAGGTAACCCATCTAGGAGTTAGATGTAGAAACCACTTTCTCCTCCCTCACAATAATGCACATGCACGCGCGCACGTTCACAGTGCTGTCCATGGTTTTGAAAAGCGGTAGCAAGGACAAAAAAAAACCCCAAACCTACTGACAAAATCCCATTTCATTCTGATGAATTAATTTGATCTAATTTTATGAAATATACTTCAAAACTAGTAATACTGAAATATGCAAGGACCTCCTTATGCTTAACTAAACATAATTAGATATATGTCAGAGTGATTCTGAGAAAATTTATCTTAAATCCATACTAAAAGTATGTACCATGAATGTACTTTAAAAGGGTACTGTTATCTTTTCTGCAATTCCTCCTTCATTAGAAAATACCACCACCATCACCCCGTGTATGAATTTCCTGTATCAAAGCAAGCATTTGACACACCATTCTGAGTCATACTACCAGGGTCTGGAAGTATGAAGCTGCAGAAACCCAATGACATTTTAACTTACAAACAAAGCTCAGGTTCCTTAAGGAGTCTGGGTGCCTAGAGACACCTTAAACCCATTGTACCATGGCATTTTGCCTTGTACAGGACTTATCTTAAACCCTTTCACAGCCATTTATTCAGTCTGGTCTAAGACAGCCCATAATTTAAGATACAGACAGGCTGGGAAACCTTCCTATCGCCCAAGAAAACCTCATTCAGTTTCCCATCAAACTTCTGATAAGGCCTAAGTTTAAATTTTTGCAAGTAGCATCTATGAAAGTTCAATCAGATGTAGCTTTGCAAAGAACTGCACATGATATTAAATTGTAGAAGAGAATATGCTTTCCTCCACTGGCAAAATGTTCTTCTCTCCTGCTTTTCCAACTCCACTTTTTTAGAGGTTTTCTCCAAAAAAACCCACAAATGAAAACACTCCTCTTCCTCCTCTTAACCCTCCAGAAGGGAACAAAAGTTGAGCCTCTGCAGCTCATACACAAGGTATTGCAAGGCTTCATTGTTCAGTAGCATCTACCCCTTTTTTTCCACTTTGTTTTTGGGTTTAAGTAGAACTTGCTTGTTAGTGAAAAAACTTTTTTTTTTTGGATGATGCAATCTACTCATCTGTTCGCAGTATTCCTATAGAGTCATTTCAATGTATAATTAATGTCTTTCTAATCTTTGACTGAAAATTAAGCAAGAACAGCAGCTATATCCCCGCTTAATAGTTACTTATGTTGACTTGCAAAAAAAAAAGTACAGGAAATATACTTATTTCACTAGTTTTGCATTTAGTCTTTTGCCAGTAAGAGCACTGCAAATGTGCTAATGTGACATGGTGGTATGACAAATTCCTGGCTAAGCCAGAGATACAGACTGCAAGAAAACTGTGACCTTCACTTTCGTCTTTCAAAATGCTAAGTCCCTCTAAGTATCAAAGCCATTAGAGAGATAGAAATAAAATTAGAATAGCTTGTGGCAGTGAATAGCCCTACCTCTAAAGCAAGGGGAAGGAAGGAATCAAATCCCCAAGGCCTAAAATATGGCCCATGATTGTTCCTTTACAAATATAATGGTTTAGAATGTCTATTTTTCCTCTCCAAATACCAGAGAAAGTGATACTGATTTAATGACTTTTCCAATGAGCTTCAAGTACATCTATACTAACCATTGTGCAGTGGCTTTCTGATCATGCCTGCTCTGTTCCCTTCCACATAGAAAGAAATTTCCACTCCCAGTTGTAACATGAATGGCATCAATATTTTCCTGACAAGTTTAAGGCTTAAAGTAATCCTCAGTGTGAAAGCCTGGGTGCTAAAGGTATGCAAAGTCAGCAGCAAGAGGAGAGATACTTCCATATGCATACTCAAAACTTCTATCAGTTGTTGGCAAAAATGGCATTTCACATTTCTAGAAGAAAAAGTGAACCAGAGCATCAGAAGAGCTATTAACAGAGAGCTTGGCAGCTCAATGTGTCCACCAAGTGCACTGTGCTGCAAGGGAAAGCATTGGCACAAGGGGCTACATTCTGCTAGGCAATCCTGTCCCTATGGGATGGTATCAGTTAGTTTGCCAAGAGGACTTCTGCAGCTGCAGAGAATTATTTGTTTGATAGTTCTAATATGTAAGTTAAAAGCATGAAGTCAGAGGAATAAAGCACTTCAAAATGTACTTTGCTCAATTCATAATTGCTGCAGAATATTAATTATTTATGAATCTCAGAATGCACTAACAATATGCAACAGACATTCTATAAAATAGTGGGTTAGGAATCTTGGCTACAGCAACCTGCTGTTAAGCCCTTCCTGAGAAGAGGGGAGACAACGACAATTTTTGCATGGATTAGCAATATGTAAATCATTATGGGTCTGAAATATTGTAGTTTTTAAGTGATCTTATCAATTTTATTTCCTTTTAAACTAATCTCCTTTGGTAACAGGTCCCAAAGAATATGCAATTTAAAGAACAAAATCCTAAGATCATAGTCAAAAAATAAGTATCTTAGACAACTTGAGTATTGTAGACATCTGACTCAGAATCAGCTTTCCATAATATTAAAATGTTTAAGAAGGTTGTTCACAAAATAAGTCAAACCTTAATCAGCAGTGTTGCTGCAGTTTATTGTCTAAAATAATACCTTGCAATCTTACTGACAGAATATTTTATGGCAAGTGTTTCAACAGCAGGACTTACATAAATTTATGGAAAACAATGAATATGAACTGGAAAAATCACATGAAGCATTCCGTACCTTATGAAAAAAATATTTTACCCTGAATAAATCATATTACTTAATACCTACGATATTCTGCAGATAAAAACAAGCATTCACTCAATAAAATTGAGTTTAGCTCCTCAGTTTAGCTCCTCAGTTTAGGAAGGATGTTGACTTGCTGGAACGAGTCCAGAGAAGGGCAACGAAGTTAGTGAGGGGCTTGGAACACAAGCCCTATGAGGAGAGACTGAGGGAGCTGGGGCTGCTTAGCCTGGAGGGGAGGAGACTCAGGGGTGACCTCATTACTCTCTACAACTACCTGAAGGGGAGTTGTAAACAGGCAGAGGTTGGTCTCTTCTCCCAGGCAGCCAGCACCAGAACAAGAGGACACAGTCTCAGGCTGCGCCAGGGGAAGTTCAGGCTGGAGGTCAGGAGGAAGTTTTACACGGAGAGAGTGATTGCCCATTGGAATGGGCTGCCTGGGGAGGTGGTGGAGTTGCCGTCACTGGAGGTGTTCAGGAGGAGACTTGACAGGGTGCTTGGTTACATGGGTTAGTTGATTAGGTGGTGTTGGGTGATAGGTTGGACGTGATGATCTTGAAGGTCTCTTCCAACCTGGTCTATTCTATTCTATTCTATTCTATTCTATTCTATTCTATTCTATTCTATTCTATTCTATTCTATTCTATTCTATTCTATTCTATTCTATTCTATTCTATTCTATTCTATTCTAACTGAGAAATTTTCACTTGCAATTGTGAGTTCATAGAATCATAGAATCAACAAGGTTGGGAAAGACCTCAAAGATCATCAAGTCCCACTTGTCACCCAAGAACTCATGGCTACTAGAGCATGGCACCAAGTGCCATGTCCAGTCCCCTCTTGAACACCTCCAAGGATGGTGACTCCACCACCTCCCTGGGCAGCCCATTCCAATGCCTAACAACTCTCTCTGTGAAGAACTTCCTCCTCACCTCCAGCCTAAACTTCCCCTGGCACAGCTTGAGACTGTGTCCTCTCGTTCTGGTGCTGGTTGCCTGGGAGAATAGACCAACCCCCTCCTGGCTACAACCCCCCTTCAGGTAGTTGTAGACAGCAATAAGGTCTCCCCTGAGCCTCCTCTTCTCCAGGCTAAACAATCCCAGCTCCTTCAGCCTGTCCTCGTAGGGCTTGTGCTTGAGGCCTCTCCCCAGCCTCACTGCCCTTCTCTGGACATGTTCAAGAGTCTCAATGTCCCTCTTAAATAGAGGGGCCCAGAACTGGACACAGTACTCAAGGCGTGGCCTAACCAGTGCTGAGTACAGGGGTACAATGATTTCCCTGCTCCTGCTGGCCATGCTATTCTTGATGCAGGCACATTTGCATTACAAGCCACAATTTAAAGACCAAGGAAATAAAATAGACATAACAAAATTAGATATATTATAACACTAAGTTAAAGACAAGTGTAGCTTTTTTCCCCCATCATCTGCTTATGCTTTGGACGTCCAGAAACTGCTTATAAGTACGTGTAATGATAATTCTTTTAGGAATTTGGAAACTCCTCCATTAAAAACATAGCCCACAAATGAGCCAATAACTTCTGGAGTTAAATATGTCATTCTGTTCTTTTCTTGGTGTATTAATTTAGTCTATCCTGCACAGAACTAATTTGCCAGTAGCTGTGTAGCAGAAAATGCCATTGTGAGCTATTTGAGGTCTGATTTAACTATCCTATTTTTCATTTGGTTCTTTAGAGGATTATGAGTCACCCAAAGTAATGTGTCACTCACTAACCTCTGTTTCTATATCTTCCCTTACAATCAAGTCATTCATTCTGGCTTAGCAGGACACTGGTTGACAGAAGAGCTGTATTCCAATACACAATGAGCAAAAATACATTGAAAACCACATAGACTTGGGTACAGTTCCAAGAAAAGTCTTCAGGTCAGCAAATAACATCTTAGGGACATGAACCTGTAACCAAATTCCTAAGTGAGGCCCATAAGATTCTGATCCAGTGCATGAAATGAATGCCTCAAAATGGTGTCCCGTTCAGCCCAGGATCCTGAGCAGGAAACCTTCCAAGAAGGCAGCAGAACACAGAGGATGGTTTGGTATCTCACCTTGGGTGGTAGAAAGGTCACACCTATTTGCTTCTGTGTCCCAGCTCTCATAATGGCTTCTGAATGTCAGCAATTGCTCAACAGGCATTGCTTCTGCCTGCTGAAAGGCCACTTCTGTGCTGTTGCCCACATTTCAGTACGGATATGCCCACACCACAGTGTGGCAAGCCACTTTACAACTTACAGGCAACATGTAACCAATGACACTGCTGTTGAGGTCCCCAGAAAAAACACATGCGTAGCCCCTTGACCTGTTCACCCCACTGGTTCTCCCCTTCCTCTGCCTCTTCCTTGCCCAGAAACCAACCAGCCCAGGCCCATGAAAATGAAGAATTCAAAATCCATTGAAATATTCTTCCCAAAAATGTGTAAGACATCTGTCATGCTGGAGCCCTCTCTAGCAGGCAAAGGGGTCCCAGCTGCAGCCCAGAGTCACACTGCCCCATGCTTCATCCCTGGATTAGAAAATCAATGGCAGATTTTTGCCCACAGAGGCAGAAGTGTAGCACCAATGGTGTGAGCCCACAGCCTGATGATTAAAACACTCTCTAGGGGCCAAGAGAGACAGCACTGATCTCCAACAGGCCAAACTAAAGTTAGATCTTCAACTTGCTTGTTGCTAGAGTCATTTGGGCTGGAAGGAGCCTAGGTGGGGGTCTCTAGATCAATTTCATGTTCAAAGCAAGTGCAACATTGAATTCAGTTCCAGGTTGTCAGGCTGTGTCTAGTCAGATCTCAAAAACCTCTGAGGTACATAATTCTGTAAGAAGCCCAGTCCTCTAGTCTGTGTGGTGGCTCACCCACAGAAACCTTCTATAAGATGATGCCTCTGGCACTCAGTCAGAGGACAGCTGAGTTTCCACACAACATCTAGGTTTTTGTATAAGCTAGCTGGTCAGCTACCAACACAGAAGAGACTTACGTAATTGTGCAGATCCTCTGTTCAAGAATGCTGTTAGGCCCTTCCAAGATGCACCTAATCCCCATTCAATGGGATGCAGCTATTTCTACTTAGATAACTCTCCTAACAACAAACACTACGTCTAAGAAATTCAGTCTGGTTAACATCTTATGTATGACCAAATGATAGTAAAGTTTTCAGAAAAATCACCTTGTTAATATAAATGCTGTTGTTGATTTACCTGATGGTTAAAATCAGCACAGTACCAAAATGAGATAACAGATACTGTAATGCAGCAATGTAATAAATAAAAACTTAATTATTTTGGTTGAAAGACTCAGTAATTAACAGTTGCTTGACTTTGTCATAGAATGAACTTTGTCAATTGGCAGATTTTCATGTAAAAACCAAGTAACTTCATGGTGGCAACAGTTTCATTCCAAGCTAAACTACACATCGGGCCTTGTTCAGACACCAGGAACTGTGGATAAAAGCTGTGTAACTCAGCTCCATTTAACTCATGTAACAGCACCACATAATGCTAGGCCTGTGTAAATTGAAGAGTGGTGCCTACAGTGAGAAAAGATTAACATTATTAGTAGATTAAGTATTCCTGTGTGTTGACGGATGGATGGAAGAAACAGTATTTCTACAGAAAGAAAAGGGCATATCTCTTGAAATACCTCTGCTTTGAATCACCAGAACCCACTGATCTCTGAACTGAACATTCTGTGAAACCTGATTTTCTCTCCACAGTGTTGAACTGTTTTATTAACCAGCAGGTACCTGATAAATATGTGGACACCTGCTGGTTAATAAAACAATGCAGGTCTGAATTTCTAGCTGTCATATAAATAGTTACTTGAAGTGACTACTAGGCTTTCTAAGCTTTTAAACAGTTGATACATAAGTTTTTGCACAGATGATGAGAACTGATTAAAAGATCTGGGACTTGGCTGCATGCCCAGACTTTAAGTGACTACATTGTGGAAGAACTACACACACTCAAGTAAAATTGTAGATCAAAAAAGTACCTTTGACTCAGGAATAGGTTTACTCAATCTCTTCTTTTCTCCAAAGGATGCATACAATATAATTTGTTTGGTTTGTTCCCACAGAGCTTGCAGTGGTTCCATCTCCCTTGTCTAAACACACAGCTTTAGTGAACTTCTGTAAATATTAACCATTCATTCTCCCACACATTAACTGGAACCCCAGAATTTATTTTTTTTTTTTTTTAAATTTTGTTAATATATAAAAGGAGGTCCTTCTCTTTTTATAATTTTGTTGACTAGATTCTGATAATGTGCATGGGCTCCATGTCCTGGCTGTTTATTAACTCTTGATTTTAGAATTCAAGTATCTTCTCCATGGTACAAGGCAGATTTGTTTCATAGTCCATGGTGGAACAGATGTGTTTCTGCTGTTCTTGCTGAGTAACCACCACACACAGCCCTACTCAGTCCTCTCATAATTTATGCAGAGTGCCTAGTTAATTGTGAGTGACGACTCCTACACATATAAACCTCCTTGCAAGAAAAGTTTAAATCTTACCATATTTGAACTCAAAAACAGATTTAAAATTGCTCTTTGACTACTGAATGTGAAGAACTCTGCAATGCTGCAGCAACTTCTGCAAATAACTGAAACCACTGTGGTGCACTGAATATTGCTGCAACAGACATTAGCAAACCACAGCTTTCACCGCCCTCTGCACCACATCCTAGTGGTTCAAGAATGTGCTGTGATTCCTATGGAAGTTTAAGCATTGGTGTACCTTAAGAGGATTTATTATAAATACTTCTAAGTTCAGCACATGGGCATAAAGCTCTGACTAGAAAACCGTGGAATAAGTAAACTGCTGTGCGTGTCTATTTCAGTGAAGCCCACAGAAATCACTGCCACTTCTGCCTATTCCTAAGTAACTCAAAAATTGCAATTAACCCTTTTGCTTGACAGTTGCGATCCATCTTGTTTAATTCTTTGGTAAACTACTCTATTTTTGTAAAGATTTAGGACATCTTTCTACCATCAATGTATGGCAGACAGAAAATATTAATACTACAATGCCTGCCAGCTCATTTTTCTATCCCTTTCTCTCTTCTTGATAATTTACAGTGTATTTGACAGTCACTCATTACAACTGAACTGTTTCAATCCTTTCTATTCCTCCTGATGTGGCAATGTGCTTTCTGCTTTGAAATGAAATGGGCAGCAACTGATCTCTTTGTGACTCTGATTTGGATACTGAAGGTATTCACCAGTTTATTGCAATACCTGAAATTCTATCTGATTCAAGGCTTCAAGGCAATGCCTGCCTAATTCTTGCCACACATTAAGCATAAAAACCACATCCTACCTACCCATCATGGCTACTAGCTCAAGGCTCTCAGAGAGAGGTCAATCCTGTATTAGTAACTCTTTTGAAGACTGTTTATGCTGCTGCATGTAAGGAGTCTTGCTAGTGTGGTGAATAGAGGACCTCAAAAAGGGGAGTTCCAGATCCCCACTGCATCTGACCTCATGTATTAATATATCTGCTTAGCTATTTGTCCCTTTTAAAAAAGACCTTCATGTTTTGAGACTGTTAAACAGAGTCAGTAATTGGAAGGAAAGCCATTGATACTAGGGCTGTTTATTTATTGTTTTGGTTTAGCCACCAAATCTAACAATAAATAAACACATATAAATATATAAAAGTGTGTTCATAGAAAATTGTTCTGAAATTAGCCTTAAAATTGATTGAAACCTCATTCCTTAGAGTGAATGTGTAATTGTTTGCGTGGCTGAGATGGGCTGCACCTACATATAGGAGTCTACCTCTATTAAAGTTCTATAGATTTCCCCCTGCACATAATAGAGAAAAAAAAGTATCTCCTGGGTGTAATGCAGGAATTTTTGTCTTAGATAGCCACTGTAAAAGCATTTGCTTCTCTTTGTGGCCTATGGAGAGCATTAGAGGAGGAGGAGTCTTATGCCAGACAAATCTGACGTTGTTGGGAGTGCAAGCAGATATTATCTTCTATACGTTATTGCCATCCATAGTGAAAATACAGCTCTAACTGTAGGTAAATATAATGTGGATGTTTCCCATTCTAAAAGGAAAAAATATCACAAATCTGAGAAGCACACAGGATAAATGTGTTGAGGAAGAAACTGCTGGTAAAATAAAGGTGATAAACTTATTTTCATCTCTTGAGAGAAAAAAAAACAAAAAAGAGTTGCTCAGAAACAGGCTCTGCTAGCAGTAATTTAAGAAAAATGGGGAAGACAAATTAATTTTAATGCTGTTGAGAGATGCATGGAAGTCCAAGTTCTTGATGAGATGTTACAGATCCATTCACTTAGTCCTAGCTAATACTTCAGAGACTGCTCACAGAGGAGGCATTTGTTTTTCACTTCAGCATTAATGTTGCCAACTCATTACAGCAATACAAAGCAATCAACTAATTTCTACCTTCTTTATGTTGTGCCTGAACAGAAGGTCAGCAAAGATTATTGTGTTTCTCTGTATGACTTCAGAGTGGAAAAAACAGTTGCTTAAAGTAATTCCTGGAACACAGACATGTTGCTTCACTTGTTTTCTCCTATGGCTGTCCAGGCATTAAGGTATGACACTAGAGGTAAAGTATTAACTGTTTGCATTGGGTATATTCACATGGTTCATAGTTTTTAATGGAAAGCGTATTTCCTTACATGTCATTGGAAAAATTAATTTACTTCTACACTAATCTAATCTTATCACAGTATCACAGTATAACTAAGGTTGGAAGAGACCTCAAGGATCATAGAGTCCAACCTATCAACACAGACCTCATGACTAGACCGTGGCACCAAGTGCCACGTCCGATCTCCTCTTGAACGCCTCCAGTGATGGTGACTCCACCACCTCCTCGGGCAGCCCATTCCAATGGGCAACCACTCTCTCTGTGTAAAAATATACCCAAGCTGCATCTTAGACCCAATTATAAAGGCATTTGCACATCTATCAGCAAGACTGTATAAATGACAGCGAAAGCTGACATTTGAACGTTTCTCAATTGTTCTTCATTTAACATGAGTAGAAATATTAACCTCAAGACTCCTAACTGACATGACACAAATGCCCTGAGCAACACTTGATGCATGTGTTTTACAACAGCAGACCATTGTTTATTTCTGTGGCTACTAATTTGTGATCCACTGATATGTGAATTATGATTAGAATAGAATGGATTAACCAGGTGGGAAAAGACCTTTGAGATCATCAAGTCCAACCTAACACCCAACACTATCTAATCAACCAAACCATGGCACCAAGTGACTCATCCAGTCTCTTCTTAAACACCTCCAGTGATGGTGACTCCACCTCCCTGGGCAGCCCATTCCAATGGCAAATCACTCTTTCTGTGAAGAATTTCTTCCTAACATCCAGCCTAAACCTCCCCTAGTGCAGCTTGAGACTGTGTCCTCTCGTTCTGGTGCTGGTTGCATGGGAGAAGAGACCAGCCCCCTCCTGGCTACAACCCCCCTTCAGGTAGTTGTAGACAGCAATAAGGTCTCCCCTGAGCCTCCTCTTCTCCAGGCTAAACAATCCCAGCTCCCTCAGCCTCTCCTCATAGTGTCTCACAAGAGTAATTTAGAATAGCAATTTAGACCTGTTAATACTTCAAGGTTGTAGAGTTCTTTTAGCTTTGTTCAGATACAGTTTTGCTGAAACCTTGTATAAAATGCATACCAGTTTTTTTGCTGGCTCATAGGACAAGCAGATCAACTCAGTAAACTATTATCTTGTTTTACACATATCCCATTATATGCACTTTCTGTGAACCATCTCTTACATTCCAACAAATTAATACCTGGTGTAACAGTGGTGGGGGGAAAAAAAAAAAAAAAGTAAGTGATCAGGCCATGATCTTTTTAATTATGTGATCAAAATGGCCAATTGTCACAAAGAGTCCTGAACCATACACAGTATTAACTGGATCTGCCTCTGCAAAACAGTCACTGCTCCTACATGTTCACTGGAATTTATGCGACAACAGAATTAAAAAGTCTACTTCATGGAAAGTGTACCATTGGCATACATGCTGCACTGGAGATGCTGGCAAGCTCACTAAAGGAGAAAACTGGCAAACATAATTGTTACTGCGTATAAGGAGACCAACATTTCAGCGTTGCATCTCATCTTACCTTCTGATTTCAATTAGACTTCTCTGATTTCCAGTTTGGAGGGTTCATGCCAGCCCCTACATGCAACAGCCAAAGTGGAAGTAACCAAAACCAACAGAATGGTCAACACAGGCCCAGGAGAGCACTGCCAGCTGTCACCACACATAGTTCAATCTCATCAAAACCATTTCTACTGTATTTCTTTTAAGCCTTTATGTATTTTACAAGGACCAATTTCAACCAGCTGACACACAACTTTTTCTGTAGTAGCACCCTGTTTTGGAATACTGCTGCATTAAAAAAATATTAATAGACACATATATACTGTATATATTTCTGCTCACAAAGCAGGAAGTAAGCAGTTTTACCCAAAACTATGTTTTATATTAATCACACACAGCTTCAAGAGCTTAAGTAAGCTCCTTATGTCATGAGCACAGTACACACCCTATGGTAGTAGTTCTGTTTTTCGCAAGCCTAGAAAAGCTCATTTCTAAAGTTCTTGTTGGGTGCCCTAATATTGAGCAATATAGCTGCCTTACAATACAAAAAGTCAGAATGTCTTCAGGAGTTAGAAAATCTTGCTTCTTTTTGCCACAATGTCTACTGCAAACCAATATCATTATGGTCACCACTTTCTGCATAGAGTATGCTGCAATTAGATGAATTTTTTCTTGCACTCGGAATCTGTCCAAACCCCATTAAAACCAACCATGGTGATATCCTACTGCAAACAGAAAGCCATCTCCACGCAGTTGGTCATATCTCTCCAATACAATCCTTGACAGACATTTGAAGCTGGAAGAACAGATTCTTCCCCTTGCTCTTGGCATCAGGAAGCATTCTGCTATATGTTCTTTCACAGGCTGCCAGAAAGGCTTCCTTGGCTCACACTTTTGAGAAACAGTGATGCAACAATCACAGCCCCTGGCACCCAGCAAACTCAACACATAGGAACAGAAACGTCAAGATGCTAGGAAAAAAGGTAAGTCATAGCTTCTTACCCAAGACTCTTCTAGTTTGCCTTACTCTCCATTCACTGCAAGAGGCTTTGTGAACAAACTGCAATTAGTCTTGGCCCCAGAAGAGGTCAGGGAGCACTCAGTGAGGCTTGGCATTGGCTGGTCACCAGCACCTGACCCCTTCACTTAGCAAGAATGTACTTGTGTCTCAGAAGGATGTGCAGCAAAGGGAAGATGTTAAATTTCAGGGTTTCCATGGCAAATGGACAGTGGTATAGATGTCATGAAATCTGTGGTTAATATAAAATAACGCATGCATAACAATGAGGTATGGCACAAAATCCTTAACATAACAGAAGGAATTTTGCCCTTTAAAAAAAATCCATTTCTCATTACTGATTTCCCATTGGTATGACTTACCCTTTTATCCTTACACTGGTACATGATGACAATACAATTGCTACTTTGACAGTCTATTGAGATGTCAAAAAAGGGTGGTGGTCAGAATACACTGCAACAGGAACAAATGATGCTCTGCATTTTGTAAGTGGAACGCCACTGTCTTCTTGCTACATATAGATATTGTAGCGTTGATTATTTTAAAGTGGTAGCATCCAAGGACATCCAGCTTGTTTAGGGTTTTTTTCCCCATAAATGATTACGACATGATAAAGATTTTACAACTGTGAGAGGAGTTAAGGCACACTGAAAGAAATTACTTGCCCAAACTGAACCAGTCTGAATGATCCATGACTGCAACCTGATTTCCTTAAGGGACTCTGTGCATATATGCTTCCTCGTGAAAGGCTCTGTTCCCTCGCTATACTGTAAAATATTTGAAAACATCAATTACCATTTAACTGTGAAGAACAAACTTCCAAAGATAGTGAAAAACATCTGGAACAAGAACAATATAATCTGATTTTTCATATTTAAGCACTTTTTTTCCCCCCCCATTTGGAAGCTAGAGTTGCAGAATCCTGACATGGCTTTCTTCATTAATTTAGGAGTCAGTATTTCAGTATTCCTAAGGTTGGAAGGGACCTCAAAGATCATCGAGTCCAACCTGTCACCACAGCCCTCATGACTAGAGTAGGCAGGACACTACTGCCCACTGCAGCCTTGAACTCACAACCTTCCCATTAAGGGTCTGATGTGCTACCAACTGAGCCACTCTTAAAAGGCTAAGTCATGTACACTGAATGCTAATGAAAATTTAATTAATTAAAGAATAGGTTAATTAATTAACCAATACTTTAATTCCGTGAAGGTTAAAATTATACCTCATTTTATAAAAAACAATCCAGAAAAGCCTGCCATGAATCATGTATGTTACCAGTCCCTGTAGCTGCAGTACCAGTGAGTTTTCTATAAATAACAGTAAGACTCACTTAATAGCCACATGCACATCTTTGGAACTACATCTGCTTCCTACATACTGACCTGAATACCAAGGGAGCAAGTCAAATGTTCACAGACTTGATTAACACCTAAACAAGCATTTTATTTTGTTTAGTGGCAGAGAGAACCAGTAGTTTTGAATAATCCCTATCTTGAAGGTGACCCTGTGAAAAATGACATCAGGTTGTCAGCACAACCTGATAAACTTTCAAGTGTTAGAAAAGGCAGGACAACGATGCATATTCAGACTACTGCAACGGAAGCACAGAAGTAGATTTTCAGATTTTACCAACCTATTGCTCTAAGTGATAGCTCAGATTAATTTTGCACAGTTTCAGGTCAAGGGAGGATTAACAATCTTGATTATAATGATCCAAATCATGCTATAGAAATGCTCAGTTCTTTGTATGGGACACAGAAGCAAAACTAAGGAGACAATTTTGGCAATTTTTTAATGCAGATCAATTAATCTGAAAATTCTGCTTTTTTATTTTTGCATATAACTTTTCCATTGTTTAGAAGAGAGTTCTTGCCTCCTGCATCACTCACAAAATTGTGCCTGGACATGTACTAACTGATTAGTTGTACAGCAGTAGATTTTTCTACATTTGAGAAAGTAATTAACTGACTGTACCTGGATCCTGCATTACCCTTAAAGAGATGGACTCCTAAAAATGATGAAGGCAGCAGTGGTTCCCAGTGATGAGATAACTGAGAAAAGACTGTTAAGGGCTCATCATTAACAATTGCTTTGAGAGTTATCAATAATCCAAAAACTACCCACATGACCAGACAGATCAGGCTGTGAAACACCAAGTGCCTTTCTCTTGTGTAAGTCCAAGGGCACAGGAAGCTGATAATGCTTGTTTTGGTTGCTCTGAGTCCAAAAGAAATTGCTTTGTTTCTAGGAGTGATTCAATATGGAGAAAGAGCAGCTCAGAGGATTGGAATTACACAGTGGCACAGTGAGACCAGAGAAACAGCAAAATTGTAATTCTCAGTGTCCTGACTTTTGGGCTTAATTTAATTTTTACAAAAAGCAACACCAAAACTTGCTATCAACTTTAAGACTATCTTATATTTAATGGTCCTTTCGCACAGAAAAAAAAAAAAAAGAGAACTCTTGGAATTATAAGAATCTACACCTACAGGTTTGTTCCAATTTAAGTATTTTTTTTCCACTACTGTTTCTTGTCACTGTTTTTAAGGAGGTACAATAATAGTATCATAGTATCAGTCAGGGTTGGAAGGGACCACAAGGATCATCTAGTTTCAACCCCCCTGCCATGGGCAGGAACACCCCACACTAGATCAGCCTGGCCAGAGCCTCGTCCAGTCTGGTCTTAAACACCTCCAGGGATGGAGCCTCAACCACCTCTCTGGACAACACATTCCAGGGTCTCACCACTCTCATGGTAAAGAACTTCCTCCTCACATCCAGCCTGAATCTCCCCACCTCCAGCTTCATTCCATTCCCCCTAGTCCTATCACTACCTGACATCCTGAGAAGTCCTTCCCCAGCCTTCCTGTAGGCCCCCTTCAGATACTGGAAGGCCACAATTGGGTCACCGCAGAGCCTTCTCTTCTGCAGACTGAACAGCCCCAACTCCTTCAGTCTGTCCTCACAGGAGAGGTGCTCCAGCCCTCTGATCATCCTTGTGGCCCTTTTCTGGACATCTTCCAGCATGTCCATATCCCTCTCGTAATAGGGGCTCCAGAACTGGACGCAGTACTCCAGGTGGGGTCTCACCAGAGCTGAGTAGAGAGGGAGGATCACCTCCCTTGACCTGCTGGCCACACTTCTCCTGATGCAGCCCAGGATCTGATTGGCTTTGCAGGCTGCAAGTGCACATTGAGAACTCATGTTGAGCTTTTTGTCCACCAGCACCCCAAGTCTCTCTCCTCAGGGCTGCTTTCCAGCCAGTCACTGCCCAGTCTGGATTTGTCAATGACAGGAATAATTTGTAATCAGGAAATCGACTAACATTTAAAATTTCAGCAAAAATGACTACTAAGAGAATTGTTTTCCACCATGCTTAAAAAATAACATGCTACTACACAAGACGTACAGTATCTGGCATGCCAGTTCCCACCAAGCCTTACCACTGTTTTCCACCATTCTCTCACAATCCACATGTTCTGCCTTGCCTCAAGATCATTTTGCCATCAATATGCTCACCACTGTTTTCCTTGCACACTAATCCAAGCAAGCAGAAATAAACCTTCCTACAGGACACTGTACAACATTCTCCAAAGGTTGAAAGCCACGGGTTTCTAAGAAGATTAAATGAAAGAGAGAATCACATCTCAACCCTTGAATACAAAACTAGAACATGAGCTTGCAATTCAGTGTATGCCTGTTATTGAGCCTATTGCTGTTATTTTAAGATGACAGTCTATATTTTTTTAGGCACATCCATGTGACCATATACATCAACATTTATTTCTATGGTCCTTAAAATGAAAGAAGAGTTGTAAATATATATACTATATATTACATTCAAATAACCTTATGAAATCTCTTGCAGGCAAACAACGTACAAAGGAAGTTATCCAAATAATAATAACCGATTATCCAAATAATAATAAGCCATTTCAATCTAATATTTTTTAAAATACTGGGTTTCAGTAGTATTAGCAAATAATTTCTTATCTGTTTGCAAACTCACAAACTAATAACATTTGCAAACAATTACAAAATGGGGCTGCTGACTTTCTTATTCCTTGGCTTATGATGACTTAAACTTTCCACAAGTAGCAATATGAGAAAGTAATACTTTAAATTCATGTCCCAACTTACAGCACAGTTTCTTCCTTATGAAACAAATTTCACTTACTGTATTTCCAGCTGTTGGTCTTTCTTTTGAATAAGAAATGGCCTTTGCTCTGCATGAAATGCTGTGTATTACAGAACAGTGCCCTGGGCCATTCCCATAATAGAATTAGGTCCTGATTACCTCACTGAAGAGGGATGGTTCCTTGCTTTCCAGTGATGCAGACCTTCTGTTTCTATCCACATAGAGGCACAGAGTAGCAGGAATTACTAATATGATATATTAAGGTATAATAAAATATGTCAATAGCTCAGTGCGTCATATCCTTGGCCTCAGGCAGGAGGTACTTGTTGCTTGGAAGGTGCCCAAATTTAAGGAGAAAACAGAGACATTTTACTCTGAAGAGCTAATCTGGAAAAGAATCTATAAGAAACTTGCTGCTTAGAAATTTTAAACATTTGTATATGTCTTACGAAAATGTGCTGCTAGGCACAGGACATGTAGGATGCAGGAACCATGTGAATTACCATTCTATGGATATGCGCTGTGGCTTACAGGGCACCTTACAGATTCATGATTACATGTGCATGGATGCGTGTATATACATAGGTGTGCCTACAAACACAAATGGTAAATGGTTCCTGAACAGACTTATTGCCTGGTAGTTATAAAAGGAATTTAATCAGCAATTGGATAAAAGTTTGCACCACCAATTAAATAAAATTAGCGTCTGATTAATCCCGAAGAGGTGCTCATCCTACAAACTTCAACCTTTTCCCTCTGACAAACACCTACATAACTGGAAAGGTCTCAAACAATGGCCTTAAAAGTCATTAAATGGTCTGTGGTACAAACATGTCTTTTCGTTGGTGCTCAGTATCCACTAGAGCTGTTTTACAGCAATGTGAGAGGGTGAAGAGTTTACACTAGGTGGTTATGCAATAAATGTCACTGGTATTATCACTGACTTTAGACTAGACTCCCAGCAATAAGCAGTTAAGAGGTGATAAAGCAGGATTAATTCCTGAGGAACATTTATCATTATTTTGTCAATGCAGTATGTACACAATCCCTGCAATCTTTATTCTTCCTTGAATAAGAAATTATTCTATGATTTTACACCAATCTATTCATCCCTTCAGAGCAGCACTTTGCAGTGATGTTAATGTCATTGCACGCACACCTTTAAGCCTGTTCTCTCACACTCACCTCAAAAGAAGGTATCCAAGATCATTGCTATTTATGGCTATACATGTAAATGAATACTACTTCAATGATAGAGAGGACAGTGGGATAGTAATGGAATAGTGCAAAACACAGTAATTAAGTAGTAACTATTCTTTGAACTGCTGTGATGGAATTTTATCTGGCAGAGACAATAAAATTATTCAAAGTAAGCTTTGACTGTTGACTAATGCTGAGCAGTAGCTACGCTGTTAAATAAAGCTGCTTTGGAGGCAATGTGAACTCTGATCCTCCACCTGCTGTAGAAATAAGTAACACTTAAAACTCTCATTGCCCTCCCAAGCCATAAAATTCAATACTGAAGCAAAGCAACAATTGTTTTCCCAATACTGCACTTCTCCATTTTCCTTCTCCCCCCCTCCCCCCCTCCCAAATAGGAACACAGAGCAACTATATTTCCTCTAAGCTGCAGATAGGGCCTACAAAATAATGAAAGAGGTGGTAATGTACTACAATGTATTTTTAATCATGTGTAACTGGTTTACCTAAAGTAGGTGCTAAGGCCACTCTATGGTAGGATTTTCCATTTGCTTGCAACAGTGACCAGCCCTTAAACAATACAGTAGCAAGAATTTCAGGCACACATTTACAGCAAAACCAAATTGAACCCAAACTTTCTGATCTGCCTGTTTAAAAAAAAACCACCAAAACAACCACAATCAAAAAACACAACCAAAACCGAAGCAAAACCAACAAAAAAAAAACAACACACAAACAAACAAACAAAACCCTCAAACAAACAAAAAAACCCAAACCCCAAAACAGTGCACCAACATCGTTATACTGGATTAGATACTATTACAAAATGAATGCTGTCATCTACTAGATCCATCACTGACTCTTGCAAAGATCTATTGCTGGATCATATAGAGAAATAAACTATTTCTTTAAATTAGCTTCTAGATATCTGCATGAGCTAAATAATAAGCAATTCAGTAACAGCTAGGATGATGAAGAAAAGTCTGATGCCATGCTAACTATACAGAAGGCTAAGCATATATTAATGTACATAAAATTCTATATGGGATGAATCATATTCCTCTTACTAGGCATGCTGAATGGCATTTATCTTTTTCCACCATGAGCTACTCAACAGAGAAACTGTTATTTCATACAGTTGTCTATGCACCTAATGTGATGGAGGCTAGATTATCATCTCAGTATTAAAATTAGTAACAGGCACTAGGGAAGGTTTAGGTTGTATATTAGGAGAAACTTCTTCATTGAAAGGGTTCTAGAATACTGGAATAGGCTCCCCAGGGAAGTGGTTAAATCCCCATCCCTGGAAGTATTGTTTAAAAAGACAGAGATGTGGTGGTGAGGGACAAGGCTTAGCACTAAAGTTTGTAGAGTTTGGTAATGGTTGGACTCAGTGACCTTAAAGGTCTTTTATAACTGAAACAATTCCATAATTCTGTAACATTTGTTCCTGTGTTAGAACAATACAGAGTCAAGAACATTCCATAAGCAGGAGTTCTCATTGACAGCCCAAATTTCCAGAATTTTTAAATACACAGGTACTAAGGTATTTGGATTGTAGTGATAAAGAACGGTAGTGATTTTCAGAAGTAGTTACTGAGAGGTTTTGGATTAAAATCACAAACCAGACATCTTTCTTTTTCAAAATCACCTGTATCTCACCTCATGATGCATAGCAACTAATCTGTGCAATTCATTACACTTACCTGATTTTGCTCTACCTTGTCATTTTAGGTTTAGCTGCCAGTGTCAAGAGAGAATTTAAACCTTTAGTTTGTGCCAAGAGCACACTTACTCTTGCACAGATTAATAGAACTGGTCATTAAGTTAAATAATAAAAAGTGTTATTTAAGTAAGAGCTGGCTGAAATACTATGGAATACAGCTAATCCTAACACAGGTTTAAGGTGAAGGAAACATTTTTATTTTACAGAATTAGTAACACTACACCACTCACAGCTTGAAGGTTAGGTAAAACACCTTGAACTACTAGGGAGAAATTAAGCCTTTTTCTTTATATTAAAGTTTATTTTATAAATAGCAAAAAGATTACTAAATAAATAAGAGATGTTTTAATCTATTGTTACAGGTACTGCACCTGTTTACATATACTAATCTCTAACCTATCTCTCCATCTGTTCTTTTAAAGTGTAAACTTTCAGGTCTCCTTTGTCTCCATATTTCTTTGCTTTTCTGACTAAAATGAGATTTTTAATTTTGGACAAAAAGGACCAAAGGAAGTTATTTACATTTTTAAACACTGGTATAGCATTTATTGTTGCTTGCCAGATAGTACGCACTAGTTTTGTACATTTGTGCCCATACCTTACCCTGTCTTTATAAAACACACAAGTAACAAGAGAATAGGAACCCAAACCATCCACTTCAGGTTTAGTCCTTTCCAAAGCTTTCTGTACAAAAGGGCTCTGAATTTCTACGCTTAAACCTTCCAGCTTTCAACAAATATCAGGCAAGCATGGACACAGACCTTATTATTAAGAACTGCTACATAGTTGTTGCGGTCTTTTGAATAGGAATTTCTTCAGCATGAACATACTATTCGTTCTGCAGTAACAAATTCAAAATTCTACGGTTACAAAACCAAAATGCCTGAATTCTAGGAAAACAGTTTTGGAAGGAGAAAGGGGCTGACTCCTGCTAATGAAATCAACTAAACTTCAGATTATGAACAAGGCAGAAACATTTCATCAAACCTAATTCTTTGGTATGTGCAACTGGTGGTATAGTGCTGTGTAAGGAATGTCCTTACTCAGGAAGGCCAAGGCCATCCTACAGCCAGGTCCAGGGCAGCTTGCACCATCCACATCTCACTCTTAAGATAGGTATCTATACATGCCCTTTAAAGACATGGTGTGGAAGTCTCACTATTGGCTTTTAAACAAGGCCAGAAAAAGTACAGAAGACAGCTGTGCCTTGCAACCCAAATCTTTTATGTGGTGAGTAGGGCACCACAAAGTGAGATGTGAATGGGGGAGATCAGTACGTAATCAGCACATAATTGCCTAAAAGTACTCTTAGCACCAGAACCCAGAATAGAATAGAATAGAATAGAATAGACCAGCTGTCAATGGGTCCATGTCCCAGTGGAGGCCAGTGACAAGCGGAGTCCCTCAGGGATCAGTCCTGGGACCTGTCTTGTTCAACATCTTTGTGGGTGACATGGACAGTGGCATTGAGTGCACCCTCAGCAAGTTTGCTGATGACACCAAGCTGTGTGGTGCAGCAGACACACTGGAGGGAAGGGAGGCCATCCAGAGGGACCTTGACAGGCTGGAGAGGTGGGCACAAGCCAACCTCATGAAGTTCAATAAGAGCAAGTGCAGGGTCCTGCATCTGGGTCGAGGCAATCCCGGCACAAATACAGGCTGGGCAGTGACTGGCTGGAAAGTAGCCCTGAGGAGAGAGACTTGGGGGTGCTGGTGGACAAAAAGCTCAACATGAGCTCCCAATGTGCACTTGCAGCCCGCAAGGCCAATCAGATCCTGGGCTGCATCAGGAGAAGTGTGACGAGCAGGTCGAGGGAGGTGATCCTCCCCCTCTACTCAGCCCTGGTGAGACCCCACCTGGAGTACTGTGTCCAGTTCTGGAGCCCCTATTACAAGAGGGATGTGGAGGTGCTGGAACGTGTCCAGAGAAGGGCCACAAGGATGATCAGAGGGCTGGAGCACCTCTCCTATGAGAGCAGACTGAAGGAGTTGGGGCTGTTCAGTCTGCAGAAGAGAAGGCTCCGAGGTGACCTAATTGTGGCCTTCCAGTATCTGAAGGGGGCCTACAGGAAGGCTGGGGAGGGACTGCTCAGGATGTCAGGTAGTGATAGGACTAGGGGGAATGGAATGAAGCTGGAGGTGGGGAGATTCAGGCTAGATGTGAGGAGGAGGTTCTTCACCATGAGAGTGGTGAGACCCTGGAATGGGTTGTCCAGGGAGGTGGTCGAGGCCCCGTCCCTGGGGGTGTTTAAGAGCAGGCTGGATGAGGCTCTGTCCAGCCTGATCTAGTGTGGGGTTTCCCTGCCCATGGCAGGGGTTGGAACTAGATGATCCTTGTGGTCCCTTCCAACCCTGAATGAAACTATGAAACTATGAAACTATAGGTTGGAACAGACCTTTGAGACCAAGTCCAATCTATCATCCAACACCATCTAATCAATTAAACCATGGCACCAAGTGCCTCATCCAGTCTCTTCCTAAACACCTCCAGTGATGGTGACTTCTGGAATTCACTTAATTTTGTTAAATATTAGTCTGAGAAGTAAATTTGGAGAATTAATTTGGGGAAAAAGGTAAAGGAATGTGGGTTCAATGGAAAAATAGTACCATGCTGCTTCACATGGGCCTGGAATTTCTGAGTCAGCCTGGAAGCAAAGCTATGGCATCTGAAGATCTCTGCTTAAAAGTGAAACTCTTTCAGAGTTCAAGCATCCCTAAGCAGGCAGTTATTTTGAGGTCTGGTATACTAATCTGGGGATTGAAATTCCACCCACACTCTACTGTAGCACCTGCATCCTGTGGAGGATCCAGAGCAAAGTACCCAAGATTGAGATGACAGAAGGAAAAAATATTTGTAATGTCTCCAGACTTTGGGACCATACATTACTCTCTTTGCACAGCCTTCAGTACAATTAATTTAATCATTTTTGGAGCTCTTCTGAAACACAGCACAGTGAACATTTGCCAACACAGCTGGTTTTGTGCACCCTATATAAAATATCATATGATTTCTTTTAATTACATATTCTTTTTACTTTTAAATATATTGACAGATACATTGTCCCCTTGCTGTTAATTAAAGGTGGCACAGTTTTAGACTTTCTTTTCCCAATACAATAAGCAAATGTTGCCTAATGAATCTCAGTGGACAGCCATGATTTAAGAGCATTCAATACATATTGCATATCCATGGTGTCACTTTCTGTTCATTATCAGGGCACATAAATTCTAAACAAAGAGACTCCAGTGCTGAAAAACACTCTAACCATTGCTTTGTAGTCAATAAATTACTGAGATGCGCTAAAAGAAGCAGAGTATTATCAGTCTCACTGTACCTGTGGCTGTATGTACCACCTTTTGGTAATGTCAGTAGTAGCCCTGAATTTTATCTACAATGCTAAATACTCAAGACAAATAAAACAACAGGATACCACTACTGGAGTAACACTAAGTTAACACGGAAGTAACTTGAAAGGTTTTGAAATAATAAAAGCAGATAAAACATATCACAAACCCAGGCTTTTATCAAGACAAAACATGACAAGGACCATGATGATGCTTATGTTCCAAATAGGTACTTAAAACAATGTAACCATTTTGCAAATGTTGATGTGCAAGGTTCAGATACTCATGCCTCTATATTCTCTCACACACACGTAGACCATCTGTGAAACATCTGTAGAACAAGACTCTGATCTCCCTGTGAACTCTGAAATACCACTTCAAAGTATCTTTTGGTGATGGTGAGTGAAGAAGGGCTATTCTACAGACGTAATTGCTGGTCCTGTGGATTCAACATTAAGAAGTCCTGAAAAAAGAGCTGTTTAGGAGCTCAAGCCAACCACAAACTCAGACCTTTCGCAGATTGCTATTTTTCCTATATGTATGCAGATAATCTAAAAATAATGTTAACAGCCTTTCCTTTAAAATACAAACATTTCCATTAGATACAATGTGGCAACACTTGAGATCAGTATATCTCTTAAAATATAAAAAATAAGCTATTCAAGTTTCTTAGACAATGAAACTGGCAAGAAAATAATGTCAACCAAGTTGTGTTGGTAAAAATAGCTCATTTTCCAAATGCAGTTCACTGTGAATGTAGAAAAACTGTATCTGTCTTCTTGCCACATATGTTATATACCATAAGGTATTTATCTAAAATGGTATTGACAGTGAAACAGATGTCATTGCACAATATCCTTGTGCCACCCACATTCTGTTCTCCTAGCTGCTGAACAGAATTGTTTTGAGTTATTTACTGAGCTATCAGATTCAAGCATTTCTACAATTATTCCAATGCTACATTGAACTACTTAAGAACAGAAATGCAATTTCATGTCTTCAATACACCTTTACAGGTACAGACTATGAAGAAAAGACTGAAACCTGAGGTAAGCTTTTTTTTTTCCCCCCCTTTAGGTTAAGGGGAAAAAAAATCATCTTATGGTTAAAAACTTTGTATACCAGGTTTTTCCATTTTGCTCTTCCCATTCACTCTACTTAATTTCAAGCTTCTGGTTTTAAACACCTTCCTTCACTCAGCTGAGGAAGATGTGGAATTAATACCAAAGCCATTAAAAAAAATATCATTTGTCCTTTGCAGAATGACTACATAAAACCTAAAAATCATGCCACAGAACAAGTTAAGCTAGAAGGGACTGTTGGACATATCTGGAGGTGGGGATCATAGTACTTACTGCCCATTCAGGGCTTCCCAGATGCTGTCATTTTTCAGGGACCCATCTTGGTCTTCATATACCATATGCCTCACTACACAGCAGAACTCAGCCATCTGGTTTTTATTCTGTTTTTTCACCCTGCCTTGCATTTTTATCTTTCCTCCATTTTTCCATCTTTGTGACAGTAATCTCTGAAGTTCATCACTATCAGACTGCTATCAGGCTCCAGGGTGTGACAGAGCATGAGATGGAGACTATTCACAGTTCAAACAAGACCTTGCCAGTGTCCCGCGTTAACTTTAAATGCAAGAAGACTGTAGCCTGTTCTTATCAGCGTCACCAAATTTTTGCCAAAAATCAAGTTACCAGACTTTCTCAACCTGTACCTTTTAAAATCCTGTATTGTATTTGTTTGAAAGCCTATGAGGGAATAGAATAAAACCTTTATTTAGAATAAACCAAACCAGGTTGGAAGAGACCTTCAAGATCATCGCGTCCAACCCATCAACCAATCCAACCCACCCAAACAGCTAACCCATGGCACCAAGTACCCTGTCAAGTCTCCTCCTGAACACCTCCAATGACGGCGACTCCACCACCTCCTCAGGCAGCCCATTCCATAGCGCAATCACTCTTTCTGTATAGAACTTCTTCCTAATATCCAACCTGAACCTCCCCTGGTGCAGCCTGAGACTGTGTCCTCTTGTTCTGGTACTGGCTGCCTGGGAGAAGAGACCATCATCTGCCTGTCTACAACCTCCCTCCAGGTAGTTGTAGAGAGTGGAAAATAGTGATCAAGTACTGTCTGCATTTATGTTTGTCCAAGTAACTGACATACTAAAGAAAACAAGATTAGAAAAAGTAGTTAAGTTTGAATATTCAGTTTTCTACTATAAAATAGTGCCTTAATTCTTACAATCGGTGATGAAAGGAATCTACACTCTAGCAACCCAATGAATACATTTAACAGCAAGTGACAGCCAAGCAGAAAAATAATTTTTTATCTAAGATCTTCTTCTTCGGGGAATTATTTGAGAATGCAAAACTTTCTTCAATCTTTCAAGTACCACAATAAACACTAAAATACATTATATCTCAAGAGTTTTTTAATCTTATCAAATTTTCACTCTTTGATACTTGTTTGCTAATAAGCCACCTAACACTTCAACCATCCAGCTTTATGATGCCTTAATTAGACCTCTCAATCTTGTGAGCTGCTTTCAGATTACTACACAAGATCTTAAAGATAAATACAGCAGACACTTTTTTTGTCGTTTTTTAGCAGAACACATGCAGTTTGGCAGCAGCAAAATGGAAAACAAACAGGCAAAAGAAGCGTATAAGAAAAACCAGAATTTTCAAAACACTCTTGAAATACACTTCTTTCAAGACACTCTAATTCACAGATTTCAGAGAGCTGCCTAACAATTCACTGCCTCAATGGAGGAAAAAAAAAAGAATGAAAAAGTTTCCATTATAAATAACAGATTGCAAATTATGCTTTTGTTAAACATAGACAGTCTTGATGAACAGAAGCCACAAGGATTTGTGACATTATTGGGGATTGGACTAGAGGACCTTTGGAGGTACCTTCCAAGACAGACCATTCTATGATTTTACAATCCTTGCTATCAGAAAAAGAGTTAATTCATCCTACTAAACACTGTTCAACTGAACAGTAAAGTAATTCATAATGAGTTACAATTTCAAGGTGTTAGCTGAATGGTTTAAAAAATTCTGTCATTACAGCATGACTCACAAAAGAAAAATAAATACATGGTCTTAAATCTTCAGAAGATATTTTTCCCAAGAAGAAAATACATATAAGCTAAATTTCAACAACATCAGAGCATCTCTTCCAGGCAACTGTACTCCTCAATGATTTACAAATACATTATTTTATCATTTTAATTAACAACAACAAAAAAACCCTTCATGAAACAAAAGATGCAAAGATTGCATTTTTAGGAAAAGTAGCTGGTTTTCTGATTTTTAAACCCGTATCAGAATTCTGTGCACGTTTAATATGAATAAATACTAAATAACATATCAAAAAATGAGTACTCCTAAAGGTGTGTTTTGAAAATCAAATCCATCTAGAGTACTTTAAATACTTTGTATGTTCAATAGAGTCACAAATAATTTATTCTTCTATCCAGTTTAAAACAACTGAGCACTTACAAGGGCATATAGCCACTCTACCTCACCCCTATGTCCTGGGGAACCCAAAGCATTTGCTTCAAATTCAGTTTCTGGACAGATGAAGGTGCATTGAACAGTTTCACATACCACAGACCCTTCCAACCAATACACACATTTAACAGAAACTTTCAAAGTACCTATAGTGCACTGGGAAATATTACATTATTTGGAAACTAACTAACATAAAGAAGCTCTTCATTCACCAGGGAAGAATAGTTTCTTGGTGTTGACCCTTCCTTTAATTTACTTATAAAATCCCAGTTAAGAATTTTGAGAAAGATGAAGATGAGCATGCTGATTTTGGAAAAGGTACAGAACAAAATGGAAAATATTTGAAGTAAGTGTACAGGGGTTAAACTTGGTAAGAAAATAAAGACGAAAAATAAAAGACGCTTTTCTGATTTTATTTTTTGTGGGTATTTTCATGGCTTGTCCTGAAACTGAAAACACCTGTTTGTACTGCTGAAGTATCCGTCTCTCTCTCTGAAGTTACGCAGGTAAGCGGAAACATGAGTTTTCTATTAAGGCACAGCCAGGTAGCCCATCTCTACAGTTGTATGTGCTCTATCTCTCTATCCTCCTATTTATACACATATGTATTCGTATCAGTGGATTGTAACTCTTCTGAACCACTCATAAAGGGCTGCTAAATGAAAGCAACAAAACAGTGAACAGTACTTTGATACTCTGAATAACTACCGGATAATAAGACCTTATCTGACGAATAAAAGTATTGTTATATAAAATCAGGGATTTCTATTTAGTATTAAACCTCCAATTAGCATACCACCACATATATAAGTATTTATGGAATCAGATCCTAAGTCCTTTAAATATAGTCTGCTTTAAGAGGAGAGTTGTTTACAAAATAACCCTGTGAGCCCACTGTGCATAAATTCCCTTCTCTACTTCTGGCCAGGTATTACACCAAAATTTAATTTGCTTAGTTACAAACACCATGAATGAGCAATCACCCTATGCAAAGAGACAACCTCTGCCTTTTACCATTGTGGTCAGAGTTTTGTTAACAGATTATTTTCCTATATAATTGATACTAATTACAACTGAAAATTAATACTCAAAAACATGTATAAAAATATTTTTGTATACTGTTCTGAATTATTTGCCTTTTTTTTAAAGAAAAATGTGCTTTAAAAGTCTTTGAAAAAGCAAATTTTGCCACAAGATCCTCTTGGGATATTGTTACTGCTTAATCCAAAAGCTGAGGGAATAAAATAGTAGCTATGTATCTGACCTCATCAATGTGCCAAAATGCTGAGTCAAGGTTTATGTTTTTTCTTGCTTTCTGTGATTAGGACCATTCTGGATTTAAAAGCTTTTGAATTCCTAGAAGGCTATCTCCAGTTTTGTATTTTATATCCTACTGGACTGATTAAACAAAAAAGACCTTTTAGCAAATCAATGAAACTTTTTAGGTTACTGACTACTGTATCAAGAGCCTTATGATCCAGAATAGCTCAGCACTTATAAGAACATTATTAAATACATGCTAATTAAAAATTGACCAACCGTTCCTTCAGCATCCGCTGTTGTTACCTTCTCAACTTTGTTCCTGTTCAAAAATTTCTTCACCCATTCTTCTACTTGAACATTGAACTTCATGAAAGTCACATAGAAAAAATATGCTGTCAGGAGTGTTAAACTTTCCCACCACATGATCAGGTTATCCAGAAAAAAGATGATTAGCAAGATCAAGTCAATGATGTAAAAGGAAACATCTCGAAAAAGTGGCCACCAAGTAAGGTTCAAGATCTCTTTAGAAAATAAAGCACACATTCCAATAACAAACAGGATATTGAACACAGCAGATCCCACTATTGTACCAATGCCAACGTTGCTGTGGGATATAAACACACCTATTAAAGAAGTGAAGAGTTCTGGGGCTGAGCCACCAGCAGCCATGAAGGTTGCCCCTGCAACATCATCAGATATGGCCAGCTTTTCAGTGATGACAGTCAAGGAAGGAACAAAGAACTCATCACAGACTATGGCTAAGGCTATAAACATGTAAATCATTCCAATCACATGGAGGATCACTGCTCCCTTTCTTCTCTCTTCAAGAGAGAAAAGGTCTTCAGGGTACTCTCCCTTGGCATGATCATCCGTTGCATTGTCTTGCTGGGCTTCGTATTTCACAGAAACATGCAGGTCTGGAGTGACATTTTCATCCTGTTCCGTGAAGTCCAACAGAGTTCTTTGGTGCCCATGCACCAGCTTTTGGCTATGTAGGCTGCTGGCCAACATCATGCTATGTGGTTCCATCTTGAAAAAGGCACTAATTGAAAGAGAGAAAGTACTAATGGCCACTACACCGACAAGAAGCCCTATAATTCGTATTAGCCTCAGTTTTTTCCTAACATTCCGGTGCCATCTGCAACCAAACAGTGGTTCCTCCAAACACCACTCCTCCAAGACATCAGCAGCAGTTTTTTTCGCAAGAGACATTTTGGGTTCTGTGTTGAGATGCTGAGGGAGTCAGTTGTATTTTTCCTTCATACTTTTCTCCAGCTTTGAAGTTAGAAGTGCTTTAAGAATTTTCCCAAAAATCAAGTACTTTTACTCTTCATAAGAAGTATTCATTCATCTTAAAAAACCAGATGATATTAATATTAGTGAAACAGCATATGAATAGGATCTTCTAAAATGCACTTTACAGACAGAGTAAAATGTATAATTTAAAGCATAATATTATTGACTGTTAACATAAACCCCTGTCACATCCCATCAGACAAAACAAGATGTTTGTTTCAGCAGAAAGCCTGCAGATAACAGTCTATCAATACTCAGAAAATTCTGTATTTCTGAACTACTGCTCTTCTCAGCTGCTGACCAAAACAAAAAAAAAAAAAAAAAAAGTCCTAGTGAAAGGTAAAAACTGTCCCCAAATGTTGCATATAAAGGAAGAAACTACTATCTATTTCAATGGTTATACCAAAGATTACTACCCTCTGTAATTACTTTCCACCATGTATGAAAATGAAATCAAAGTGCTAACAAGCATCTCATCAGACCTTTAAGCAACTGGGGTGGTATTAATTAAAAATTTTTGCCTATCTAGAGTAATAGTCATTGACACATAGGTAAAACACTACAATGTTGGAACAGGGTCAAAAATAAGATCTAGACAGCCACAGTATCTTTGAGTCCTCTGCAAAACCAAATCAAGTTTACACAGAGAACTCTGCTTCTGATCAGACACAGGACATCTGCTTAGACTAGCCAAGACAAAATTTCCATTCACCTTGACTTTTGTTTTAGTTTATCAAGCACATTTGGCTATAAATGTAGGAAGTTACTAAGACTACCTATGGCATAAGAATCTTTTTTAAGTGATCCTTAAGAAAAGTTTAAATTTACACAAGAGTTGACCTTGAAATATGAAACTGTGAGAAATTAAAGTATATGAGAAGGACCATTCAAGTATGTCAGAGCTGAGCCTATTAGATCAACAGCAGTTCTAAGCCAGGAAACAAACCACTATGTAACAGGAGTTTTGGTTACTGAATTTGAAAAATATATGTCACCTATGCATCAGTTACACGTGCATTACGCATGATAAATTGCATGTTATGGGACATAAAATGCAAAAAGCTTTCTAAATAAAACTAATTATTAGTCCTTACTACTACAGAAAAAAAATTTAAAAATTACACCACTTAAGAAATTTCTAGTAATAGCTGAATATCGGTCCATTAATCTGTAGAATATTGATTTGTATTTTTAAATACAGAATTGGATCCGTTACAGGCAGTTATTCACATAAACCTTATGTCACGTGCAGTTTCTCCAGATTTCTATGATTAACTTCCACACTTAGACTGTGCCATAATAGAGACATAATACATCTGTAAGATAACAGTACCACAGTTGAGATATTTTACTTTCCACCTTAGAGTTGCTGCTCAGAAACACTCTGCTCACAGTTCTGCCACAGAAACACTAAGAGCGAAATATACCAGATCGGCACTACCAATCCCTGCGCAATTTACAGCAATTTACCATCAGTCCTGCACCGTTATAAATCGCGCGAACGAGAAATGGGGGAAGCCCCTAGGGTATCCTCTGCCCTGTCCCACCCCCAGCAGCGCCCAGGCAGACCGCCACCCCACTCCACCACCCTGCCCGCCCGCTCGCCCCCGCTCCCTTCCTCGACCGAGCGCAGCCCCCGGCTCACCGTGAAGCGCGGCCGCACCTTCCCCGTCCCGCAGCGGGCAGAGATGGGGCAGAACCTTGTCCAACTCATCCCGAGCTCGTACCGCTCTGCTCCGCACCTCCCTATGCCGCATAAACTTTTTTTCCTCCCCGAAAGGGGTGCAGGTCCAGCCCCGGAGAGCCCCCACAGCTCCGCACCCAGAAAGCTGCGGAGGCACTGACCGGGTAGCTCGGGATGTAACGCACCCCTCAGCAGCCGGGTACCAACTGTGGGGACGTGCATTTGGGGAGGGGAGACACTGTGCCGCCGCCCAAACCCTTCCCCCGCACACCGATAATACTCACCCGCAGCTGTGCTGCGCCGGCCCGCGGAACGTTCGGCCGGGGCAGAGGCACGCGACAGCGAACGGGCAGGCGCTGCCACCGCTACAGCGCCGCTCCGTCTGCAGCGGGCGGTGGCCGCGGGATCCGCCCCGCCCCATACAGGCGGGGCAGGGGACGGCCCGCCCCCGGCTGGGGTCGTCGCGGGTGTAGCTGCGGCGAGGTCGTTGCTGCGCATCCCCTCGTTAGTTTGGCCTGTGGTAAAACCAGGCTGGCTAGGACTTGCTTACTTTTATTATTTTCTTCTTTATGAAACGGAGGTAGCGTTCATCGTTTCTAGCACAGATAACAACTCTCGAGGAATGTGGCGATTTTATAGATAGATCGAGCACCCGCTGAGTGAGTTGAGGTTGTTCAGCCTGGGAAGAAAAGGCTTCAGGGAGACCGTATAGCGGCCTTCCAATACCTGAAGGGGGCTTGCAGGAAAGGTGTAGAGAGACTTTTTGTAAGGGCGCGTGGTGACAAGGCAAGGGGTAATGTTTTTAAACTAGAGCAGGGAAGATTTAGATTAGACGTTGGGAAGCCATTCCTTACTACGAGGGTGGTGAGACATTGGAACAGGTTGTCTAGAAAAGTCGTGCACAACTCATCCTTCATGTGTTTGAGACGTGGCTGGGTGAGGCTTTGTGCAATCTGGTCTAGTGGGAGGTGTCTTTCCCCATGGCAGAGGGGTCAGAACTAGATGATCTTTTAACATCTCTTCCAACCCAAACCATTCTGTGATTCTATGATTTTATTCTGTTGTCTGATCAAAACAGTCTTTCTTCTGTATTACCCTGAAGACAAATCTAGAGATGACTGGAAAACACACTGCATTTTGATTTTGAATTTAAAGAAAGCAATATGTCCGCTATAAAGTCTTCATCATTCATCATTAATTCATTATCAGAAATGTCTTCAAACTGCATTTCAATTTATTCCCCCAGAGAACAATATCAATACATGGAACCCTAGAAAACAGGAAGTTCATAGCCGGAAATGTCTTCTTCTGTTTTGGTCTCCATCTTTCAATACAGTTATTTCCCAATAAATTGTGCTTTGCTAAGTAATTTCTTCAAGACTCAAACACAATGGAACTATTAAAATACAGTTCTGCCATAGCTGCTTCCTGTTGCTGTGTGCTGTAGACCCACTAGAGTACATAGGTGCTGCTCTTCTGAGGCACCACCTGCACTTCATAGAAAAACCCACGTGGCAATCCATGGATAGAAGACCTTCTTTGGGTCAGGGCAGCTGAAAAAGCTTACTTAAATGGCAAATTCTCAGACTCTTTGGCTTAGAGAATAAGTTGGATTTGTGTAATTTCTACCTTCTTAAATCTGAATTCTGATTTCATCATGTGGCAAAAAGAAAATAACTGTTACTCGGTGCTTCATGAATAGAAAAAGTAAGAATTTTGGCTAAGTGATAAAACGTGGCAATTGCAAGTATCTTCACTTTTTTTTATTAGGATACTACCTGAAAAATAAGGTCTGTCTGGGTAGGCCTGGGGTGAATATTCTCTTTCATTACCATGGGCCATTTTGATTTCCTTGACATTGATTGGAAATACATTAAGTTCTACAGAGTTATAAGATGGCAAACCCAAAACTTGAGAGACAATGTGAACATGCAAAAGATGCAAAAGCTTCAGAAGATATTTCCAAAATTTTACCAATTTCTAGTGAAAGCTTTGGCTGACTGACATGTACCAAGTACCCTGCAAAGGCAGAATTTGCACAGGTGGGTTGTATTTATTTCACATTGCACACTAGAGGGCTATCATTTGTGGCTGACAGCTGATAGTGCCTATTGATCATCCAGACTTGCATTGTTCAGGCTCAGGATGATGGAAAGAGACAAGTGGACATTGTTTAAATCATCGTTCTATAGCCACCACATAGATAAGAATTACTTAAAATTCAGTTTTATTGCCTGTATCCATCTATGTGCAAGATACAGGTGACATAGTTACATCTTAAATACCCAGCCTCTGCCTGCTATACAGTGATGACAGAGATTAAAGGTAAGCATGCTTGTATGATATCTTGTGGTTGCTCTATTTTTGCCTGTCAGTAGAAGTGACCACTTGAAAGACATACTTAAAATTTGATCTCTCAGCTTCACAAATGGCCAGGGGCAGACTGGGATATATGTGTAGTACTCCAGCTTCTATCCATTTCTGAAGTAAAAATGGAAGCAGGTAAAATCTGTGAATGACCACAGGGTAGAAAATCCCCTATAATCATGTTATAGTGTCCTATGTACTTTTATTATCTAGTAACCAAAAGCCCATGTATCTGAATTTTAATATCCATCTGTTTCTCTTTTTTTCCCCAACAATATATTGCAAGCCAAGGACAATATATTGCAAGTCAAGGACAATATATTGCAAGTCAAGGACAATATATGGCAAGCCAAGGACAATGAAATCTGTAACAGTGACGTGTATGTCTATCAATAACTTAAGCATTTTGAATCAAGTGACCTCACGTAAATGCTGCATAATAATGATGACGGAAACAAAAGAGTACAGTTATATTAGTGTAACTAATAGGATAACTAATAAGGAAACAAATTCCATACTTTTCTCACAAAAGGAAGTGTCAGAGCATGAGTAGGCTTTCATTTTTACGTATGCCAAATATGTAGTTTTTTTATCCCTTTAGTATAAATTTACTGCACCATGTGTGATGAGCCCTCTGGAATCATAAGCCACTCTTCTTCACTGCTTCCTGTTTCTAGGAAGCTCCATGGAGTAGAAATTTTTTGGGGATTATTTTAATATATATTTATAAAAAATATTTCTGTTTTGGCTCTTCTCTTACTGTTGTATGCTTTCAATTTGGTAAAAGCAAGCACAGAAGTGTCTTGGGTGCAGGAGAGGGAAGGAGGAGTGAGCCAAACAAAAAGTCCTGAATGACAACATCTCTAAGTATTACTACAGCATTACTTTCTAAAGCTGGTGAGGAGGTTACCTTGACTACAGAGGCGGCATATTTGAATGAAAATTGATCTTAAGCTTTTAAATGCTAATTGTAGCTGGGAACAAGTGACAGTTGAAATATCAAAATTGTTTCAGCACTTTGCAATGTAAAACAATTGAAAGGGGGTGAAAAAGATTATGATACAAAGTTTAATTTGGTATAATCTTTAAAGTATGTCACATTGTTTACTTGTTTGTAGTAAGGAGCAAAAAAAAAAAAAAGCATGTAAGTGACAGTGTCTGAGAGACAGAAACTGTTTATATTAACTGACAAATAAATTCTTGAGGAATATATTGAGCAAAATTAACTACAGTAACGTGTTTCCAGCAGCCCACATTGAAGAGGCTATTAAAGCTTTATATTTAGAAAGAGCTTTAAATTCTCAGTGATGAGTAAATCTTATAAATGCCTGACATTAGGAACGTTTCTGAGCTGCACTCCATGTACTGGGAAATAAAAGGTGAGCACATATGTAACGGTAGTAGAGTCCTCACCAGAGAGGAAACTGTAAAATAAAGTGGCATATAGACCAGTATCACTGTGTAACTACTGCAATTTGCTGCCACCCTGTATAACCAGACTTACATCTTTATCTTTTAAAGATACAATGTGCTTTGCTTTCAGCTGTGCTGTCTTACTATTAAACATCATCTGATATTTCTCTTTCACTTGCAGTAGTTTAGATTCTACTTGCTAACAGGTGCCTTTTGAAACAGTCTTGATACCACTACTGTTTGTCGTGATCAGCTGTCATGCAAATTTACATTTGGTAACAAATTATTGTTTTGAAAAGTATTGAAGGTTTCTGAGCGTTCCTTTGGGGTTTTGGACTCGATGATCTTTGAGGTCTCTTCCAACCTTGGTGATACTGTGACGTAAGAAATCTTGGGACTTTACCTGTATTTTCAATAGCTACAGTGAGCACCACAAACAGCTTTGCTAAGGAGAGTAACTGTTTCTCGGATTCCAGTTCCTGCTAGCAAACACAGTGGTAGGAAAATACAAGTGGCATACAGCTTTAAATGAAAATAGCTTTCTTGGACATGTTTACAGGACACTAAATAACATGTTTTTCATATGTAATATTTAAAATACTAATTAGACATCGCAACTGTAAATGTTGTCTTCATGGCATGACAGTCTCTTTAATGGACAGTCTACGTTAATGAAAGTACAACTTTTCCTCTTAATCTAGGTTTGAGAGGTCCAAATCATAGTAGAGCCACTACAGCCTAGCATCTAGGCTAGGCTGGATTGACATTTTAAAAAAATTATTGTATGGGATATCATTATTGAAATCCACTTTAAAATCTGAGCTATTATGTCCAGATGATTATTTTTACTTACAGGGTAAGTAAAATGTCTAAAAACAGCAGGATGGAACAACATGACTTTCTCTTTCAGATGACTTTCAGATGTGGTAATTTGCTCCTCTGAAACAGCCTGTATCCAAGAGCTGTAATGTAACCCCAGTGAGCTGCACTGAAGTCAGCAAGAGTGCTCATTTTGCTGTAATCTGTAGTTTACCAGCCTCATTTATAAGAACACCTGCAAGCTGGCAAGTCAGCAGCCTTAGGAACAATAGTTGATTTGGTGGATGGGTTCCAACTTCCTTGCCAATTTCCCAGCAGTTTCACATATCAAGTTACTTGGAACTTCAGCTTGAAACCCTCTGCTCCCTGTGACTCACAACACTTGCGAGTGCCTGAGGGATAGAAGTCAAACTCAATACTAGCTACAATTCTGATTTCTTACACAATTTATTTCTGATGCAGTCATTGTCCAGGCAGAGCTTGAGGGAAATGTCTCCCACTGACCATACTCCTCTCACAGATTAAATTGTCTTCATTGCTATACCATCACAAAGTAATTACCCTTTTCTTCATTTTCTTCATCCTTTTATCTGTCTTCTCATATTCCTTGCACTCAATGAATTTCAAGCTATTTATCTTAATATCTGCAAAAATCTAGTTTTCAAGTTATCTCCTCTGCCCTCATGAAATGTTTCAGGCAAATAAACACAAGGTAAAAATCTTCCTCAAATAGTGAGATGTGAAACTGAGAGAATTTATGAAATAAACATTGCAATCTGCTGATTAACTATGCGTAGAGCTGGTATGCCGAGGAGGCAGAATGAAGGAGAAGAAGATGACAAAAAAACATTTTAAGGCTGCAGTGACCACTAACTCTTGACATTTCTAGTAAAAGAAAAATAAATTCATGGAGTCATTTCCTTTTTACATTGCTAGGTCCTTGTGTACATAGTATGCATTGCTCAGTTAAGAGAGTCCTGCCCTCATGCACCATAATTGCTTATACCGTTGTAATGTGGTGGGTTTAAATTTCCCCCCCAACATTAACTTTGCCAGACCAGACCAGCCGGAAGCAAATGAAAGCTGTATTTACAGGCAAAACTACAATTTACAATGGAATGCAATGAGTGTGTACAAAATACACAATATTTACAATATTTACAGAAATTTACAATTAACAAACAGCACAAGAACCCCCCCGGTCAAGGACCAGGGGAAGCTACTAGTTTCTCCTTTTTCTGTGCTCCTACCCCCCTGTCCAAAAGGGAGAAGAGAAAGGAGCAGAGAAAGTTGCTCTTAGACTTACCCAAAACAATGCAGCCAAGGTCAAGCAGAAGCAAGTTAGTATTTCTCCTGAGTGAAGAAGTGAGAAGAGACGAGATGAGAAAAAGAAATAGTTTTGGTTCCATCAGTCTTATGGACGATACCTCTCCAGTGGAATTGTTAAGAATTGTCTTTATTTCCTTTTCGCACCTAATTGTGATTTATATCCATTTTACTACTTTTCTGTTCAAGGTCTGTGAAAATTTTTAAAGGTATAGCCTAAAACTACCACAACCATGAGTTAAAATTTCTCAGCAGAGTTTCCAAATTTTCCAAATTTCCAAGTGGTTGTAATAGAAACAAAAATCTTTCAAGAAATAGCTAACATACTGGATTTTGCGTTTAATAGCGGTTACAACATTCAGTATTCAGTATTCCTAAGGTTGGAAGAGACCTCAAAGATCATCGAGTCCAACCTGTCACCACAGACCACATGACTAGAGTAGGGAAGACACTACTGCCCACTGCAGGCTTGAACTCACGACCTTTCCATTAAGGGTCTGATGCACTACCAAGCTGAGCCAATTGAGTCATGCTATGTTGAATTTTAGAGTAGGATCAAAAGAGTGGTTTAAAGCAGCATCAAAAATTAGTCCTATCAACTGAAAACCAGCAACAAAACCAAACAAAACACAAACCCCAGACCTTTCAAACTAAAGGAGGATCTGGAATCAGAACATAAAAGGAAAGTTGGAACCAAAATAAATTGATATATGGAGAAGCTTTCAGAAAACAAGATATATAGGATTTTGAAACACAATACTCTATCAAACTAAATAATTCAAGTATGTGTAATCTTCCTGCATTCATTCAGAGCTTTTTACAGAAATTTAGCCCAAAACATTGCCAATTTTCCCAAGCTTGCAAACTTGTATTTTGTAGGATAATTCTGATCACAAGTGATGTTCAACAATCTTGTTGGTGTATTGCAGTAGCTTTTTAAAGAATCGAGTAAGCAAAACAGACCAACACAGCAGTTTAAGAGGGGCAGCAAAGAATTACTTCTACAGTTGTGTGGTGGGCTATGCACATCCTGGAAAAAAAACAGGGAGGGAGGGCTTGTGAGAGTTTGGTTTTTTTGCCCTCCCTGGAGGGTGTTTTCTCCCCTGGGAAACTGACTTGGTCTGTTCCACTTGCCCCCATCCTGTACAGCAGAGGTATAAGAGGGAGGACATTGGAGCCATTGCTCGCTTGCTTTCTTCTGCTTCGCGGGGAGGAAAGAGTTGCTGCTGGCTTGCTGCTCCCCTGCCACGAGGTCTTCCCTGCTGCTTCCACACTTTGCAAAGGACTGGTTCTGTTTCTCTTTTTTTCTTTTTCTTTTTTTTTTTTTCCCCCTTTTTTCCTTCTCCCATCCATCCTTGTTCCCAACCCTTGTGAACCTTGCCTGTAATTGTTATGTAAATATATATATACTGTTTAAAGAAAAATTCTTTGCCTCTCTACTTCCAAGCCGAACCCAAATTATTTCTTGGTGGATTTGCTCCCCTTCTTTTTTTTTTCCTCTCTCTATTGGGGAAAAGGAGGAAGGAAACGGGGGAAGGATTCTCAACCCTGCCCCCATCTGGGCTTTTAAGCCCCAGTTAAGGCTCAAACCAGCACAAGTTGAGACATAAGAGAAAATAGTATCATACTATCAGTCAGGGTTGGAAGGGACCACAAGGATCATCTAGTTCCAACCCTCCTAGTTCCAACACCCCACACTAGATCAGGCTGGCCAGAGCCTCATCCAGCCTGCTCTTAAACACCTCCAGGGAGAGGGCCTCAACCACCTCCCTGGACAACACATTCCAGGGCTTCACCACTCTCATGGTGAAGAACTTCCTCCTCACATCCAGCCTGAATCTCCCCACCTCCAGCTTCATTCCATTCCCCCTAGTCCTATCACTACCTGAGATCCTGACAAGTCCCTCCCCAGCCTTCCTGTAGGCCCCCTTCAGATACTGGAAGGCCACAATTAGGTCACCTCGGAGCCTTCTCTTCTGCAGACTGAACAGCCCCAACTCCTTCAGTCTGTCCTCACAGGAGAGGTGCTCCAGCCCTCTGATCATCCTTGTGGCCCTTCTCTGGACATGTTCCAGCACCTCCACATCCCTCTTGTAATAGGGGCTCCAGAACTGGACACAGTACTCCAGGTGGGGTCTCACCACAGCTGAGTAGAGGGGGAGAATCACCTCCCTTGACCTGCTGGCCGCACTTCTCTTGATGCAGCCCAGGATCTGATTGGCTTTGCAGGCTGCAAGTGCACACTGAGAGCTCATGTTGAGCTTCTCATCCAGCAGCACCCCCAAGTCTCTCTCCTCAGGGCTGCTTTCCAACCAGTCACTGCCCAGCCTGGATTTGTGCCTGGGATTGCCTCGACCCAGATGCAGGACTCTGCACTTGGTCTTGTTGAACCTCATGAGGTTGGCTTGTGCCCACCTCTCCAGCCTGTCAAGGTCCCTCTGGATGGCCTCCCTTGCTGAGGCAAACTTGCTGAGAGTGCACTCAATGCCACTGTCCATGTCACTGACAAAGATGTTGAACAAGACAGGTCCCAGGACTGGTCCCTGAGGGACTTCGTTTGTCACTGGCCTGCACTGGGACATGGACCCATTGGCAGCCACTCTTTGGGTGCAGCCATCAAGCCAGTTCCTTATCCATCTAGTGGTCCACCCATCAAACCCATGTTTCACCAGTTTGGAGACCAGGATGTGGTGCAGGACAGTGTCGAAGGTTTTGCTCAGGTCCAGGTAAATGACATCAGTTGCTCGCCCCTCATCTATTCATTTTGTCACCTGCTCATAGAAGGCCACCAGGTTGGTCAGGCAGGATTTGCCCTTGGCAAAGCCATGCTGACTGTACCAAATCACCTCTTCACTATTCTTCTGAGTCAGTAGTGCCTCCAGGAGGATCTGCTCCATGATCTTTCTGGGCACAGAGGTGAGACTGACTGGCCTGTAGTTCCCTGGTTCTTCCTTCTTACCCTTTTTGAAGATGGGGGCAATGTTTCCCCTTTTCCAGTCTGTGGGGACTTCACCAGATTGCCATGACTTTTGAAATATAATAGAGAGGGGTTTAGCAACCTCCTCTGCCAGTTCTTTCAGTACCCTTGGGTGTATCCCATCGGGTCCCATGGACTTGAACACTTTCAGGTTCTTCAGGTGATCACAAACTTGATCTTCACTTACAATGGGCAATTCTTCCTCGTGGTCCCTGGCATTGTCTTCCATAACATCAGGAGTGTGGCTAGAGGCCCTTGCAGTGAACCGGTAAAGAAACTACTGAGTAACTCAGCCTTTTCCTCATCACTTGTGAGCATTTCACCATTTCACAAGTAAAGTGATCTGGAATTAACCATGCATGGTTGTTGTTTGTTGTTTTTTTTTTTTAAATCCATCTTGATTATAATGCAGTTTAATGTTCAGGCTAAGATAGAAGTAAATAAATAAGATGTAATTTGGAAGATGACTTAAATATTTAAAAAAATCAAACACATCACCCATTAAACATTCTAAGGTTCACTGTAACATGCTCAACACATTAAGAACAATTTGAGAATACAGGTGCAATCACCTGATGTGAGGATTATTTTTTTTTCCAGATATGTGATCCTTAATGCTGAGAACCTGTGTTTTATAACAAATCTAAAAGATGATGACTTTTGCAGGTATCTCCAGCTGGACCAACAGCACCAGTTCCTACAAAGCCTGCAAGTCTCCATCCAAGTGCCAACAGCCAGTGTAACCTTGAACACAGTCTCCAAGGATCACCACTTGATGCAAAAAGAGCTAGGAAGGTCCTGCCGTAACTTATTTTTCCATTACTTTCAGACAAATTTGGACTGTCTTACTGACCCTTACAAACTTGTGATAGTTTATCTCTTTATCTGTGTTTAAGAGGCAGGAAATTACATATAAGAAGTATTTTTAAAGACATAGTTTGTGACAAAGTACATTCCATTTAGCTCTATTTTAATGCCAAGAATGAGTAAAGATCTTCACTGATTCCTGTCATCTCTGGAAAAGAGTAGTGCTTTCATGATTTCTTTGTATTGAATGGTAAATGCTATGTACAGTGGCCCAGGTCAGAGACGGTTTAGCATGTAAACACACAGTCGAAATTAAACCAAGGACTGTAAGTATGCTATAAATTACAGATTTGTTCCCTTCAAAACTTGGCAATCAGACTTGTATTTTTCAGCACGAACGAGAAAGCAAGCTAAGCACGTTCTTACGGCTCAGGAAGTCTTTATCACATACATCCTTGAGTATTTCTGCAAGTAAACGTGTGCTTCGTGTTTCACATAGAACTGTACTTCTCCAAATTTTATGCTTTGCATACAGGCTGTTTGTGTGTTGTTAAAATGTACAGATGAGCCAACTGAAATGGGGTTGAGATTGGCAGAAACATTGTTTAGCAAAGGCTGAGCTTTAGAATTTGAACTTTAGGTGCCTTCAGGTTCGAGCTAACTCCACTGAAATGGCATGTGTGGGCTTGCTTGCAGAACGTAAAAGCCAAATCTACTTTGGCAAAATTAATCCCTCTATGACTGATTTCTGCTGCTTTCAAGAGGGCCCAAGAGATAGGTTTAGCTTTATTTAATCTGTGGCCAAGTTATTCCAAGAGTTCAAACTGGATGATTCAGTCATGGATTTACCTGAATTGCCAAGGTTTTGTGTGGTGTCTGAAATGCTGCTAGCCTAGTTGTAACTCAGTTTTATCCTGACTTGATATTTTACTTTGGGAGAGTGAGAGCAAGAGGCTGGCTGCTTGTGATGCTACCTTAAAAACAAAGGACTTTGCTGGCAATAGAAACTGGGGGTGTAGTAATTTTTTGGATTTGTTTTCACATCAGACGCATTCTGTTGGTAATTTCATTAAACTGATGATTAATACATTAAAAAAAATAATCACAAAACCAAACAAACAAACATGAAATGGTGACTGAACGAGGAAATTTTCCACAGAAACTGCATCTGAACTGCACAGCTGATCTTGTATGTTTGGTCTTCAGGTAACCTTGTCAAACAAAGATTCTAGGGCAGTTGTGAAGATCTGCAGGAGGTTGAACAGCCATGGCTTGGTGCAGCCCACAGGTACATGCCTTACAGAGTGGAAGTGCAAGACAGAGAGGAGCCCTTCTCCCCACTTGCTCCTCACAGGCATGAAGGAGCTGCCTGGGCTGTGGATGCGGTACAGCACATTGGAGGCCATCCTATGCAGAGGGACCCATCTCTCTGCTGTGAAGTCACAGGGTTGGACTGCATGTTTTCAAACACCAATGATCACAAATTGTTGCAGGTCTCAAAGTTCTGGGAGAATGTGTGTTTTTCTAAACAATAGAATCAGAGAATAGTTTGGGTTGGAAGAGACCTCTAAAGGTCATCTAGGCCAACCCCTACTGAAGTAAGCATGGACATCCTCAACTAGATGTAATATCTCCCAAAAGATAGCCTCCTACATCAGTGGAGTGAAATGGCTAAGGGTCATTCCAAAGCTGAGAAATCCTGAAACCTACTTGCAGCATAACCTGGTATCATTGCTAGCATGGGCGGTACTGCCACCCAGGACAAGATTCCAGGTTTTCTTCTTAGTCATTCTAGCTCTGGACTTCAGCAGATTTATTCCAGGTTCATACTGAGCTGCTGAGATTGACCTTGTTAATTACATTAGGCACAGCATGACCTCACCCGCAGCAGGCAGAAGTCCAGAACAGCCACCAAGCAGCCTCTCTGTGCAGAAACAGCGCTTCCAGAACTTATGCCTGTAGAGATTTTCACTGCATAGTACCAGTGCTATTTTGTATTATTTTCAGAATTGACAGTTATATTACTTTTGCATTTCATAAAATTTGGATAATGCGAACACATTGACCAAATATTTTTGCACTTCTTGCTTCCCCTTTTAGGTTCGCATCACAGTCTTAACACTTTAATATAAAAATACTATGCTAAGATTGAAATTGAAGATGGGCTTTGCTAAAAACACTGGAGAAAAAAAAAACCAACACACCAAAAGCCAAAAATTCCCCAAAACTACAGAAGATTACTATCAGTTTCAACTGGGTTTTAGCATTCATTATGCTTGGCTTCATCACAAATCAAGAATCAAGTTTGAGATAAAATTTGAATCACACAGTCATGCTTGTTTCTCTGATATCTATAATGTAGTTGTTGAACTAAGATGAATCGAAAATGCCTTACATATCCACAATTAGCACTTATATGTTTTTAAAGAAGAATAAACTTTTGAAAAGAGAACTTGATAATAAGACAGGTAAAATTTTAAATACTGTATTAAATGTTCAGCTTGACAGTTTCCAGATATTTAAATTGACTGTAATTTTATTGCTGTTGTAAATTGTAAATACATGAAGGTGTATGAGAAAAAACACCCAATCTGGTATCCATATTCATGTAGTCCTTATGTGTAGAATAGCATTTTAGATCTGACTCCAGGAAATGATATACTCCAAATCTGGTTTCAATGCTACCTCAGGGGACAGGGAAAAACCAAACCAAACCAACCAACCAAACACCACAACAGTGCCTTATTTATAGGACCCCTGGCCACTGCAAGGCACCAATTCTTCCTAGTGATTTTTGCAAAAGAACAGTAGAAGAATGTATCTGCAGAGGTTATTCTCCCGATCAGATGAACTCTAATTCCATTTTAATCTCAGTGGGCTATATTAAACAAAAGCAGAAGGTCTGGATTTTAGAACAGATTATCCTTGACCTCACAGAGATCAGACTTACTAAGTAATCAGGTGTACATAAATTGCCACCAAGAAGGGCTTTTAATGATGCATTGTGGGTAGCAATACAGGAACAGAGTAAAACTTCCTTGTAGTATAAATCAAGCAAGAAAAGTACAGCAATTGCTTTGCTACATTCCACTGAAATCTGTACAATTTACATGGGAAGCCCCTTTCTATCAGGTATTTTACTGCTTCTTAAGGAATAAAATGTATTTTCTGTAGGTATTAGGATGATGATAAAAAAAATTAGGTAGGAGCTACAGAGAACTAAGGGTTGAGAGTTTGTGAAAACATTACAGTATAATCGGTAAAAGACATAGATTACGTTAGGGATAATGCTTTTTTTTTAAAACTTACTAGGCTGACCATGATGGTCAGTGGAAACACTCCCAAGCAGCCACTCATCATCTGGTTATCATTTATATCCTTAATAATACAAAACCTGCTTCTTATGACTGGGGATAATCTCCGGAGTTACATAGCCCAACATCCTGCTATATCATCTCATTTTACATTTCACAGTATATTAAAAGCTTCAGAAAAAGTCTGCTCACAGAAACTCTAGGAGATCTTGTCTGGAAAACAGGAAAACTCACGTATACTAATAAACAAAGATACCATATTTTAATTTAATTTACAGTTTGTACAACTAGTCATTGTTTTATCCCATTTATATCCAAGTTGATACCTATTCTGTTCAAAATTTTCTCTGGAAGCTTACATGGTATGATTATGGTTGTGTTAGGCAGTGGTCATGTTGCAGTAAATCCAGTTTCAAAGGACTAGTTTAAAACCTTATCCATGTAAAGCAAAGCACTGAATTGTAATTAAATCTCTCTGACAGTTCAAAACCGTTCTGAGTTGTTTGGGGTTTTTTTGTAGGGAGCTCAGCAGATTTTATTCCAGATCAAGAGTTATCTGTCTTCCAACAGTGTAAAATTGGCATAAACATATTACCGTATATGATCGCTAAGGCAACAGAGACATAAATCATGCATTCCTTCTGGTCCAGCTTGGCTTTCATGTGCCAGATGATCTACTACTGTGTGAATGTGACCTTAATTATCAAATAACCACAGCCAATGGCTAAATGTGCATCATAATTTTTTTTTAATACAGGTGCTATTCATGCTATTTTCTAGTTGCATGGTACCATTATAAAAAAGATTATTTTTTGAATACTCCAGATTTAGCTCTGACCTTGCTACCTGAGCTCTAATTTCCCCTTCGATATCCTTATTCATGTTGTCTATTTCCATGTTGAACAGCATCAGCTTTATAAAAAAAATCAGTCAAAATACTCATTTTATTTTGGAACATATGTAGATTCATCTTAATATTTACTTCAGCCTTGCAAAGAGCTGCAGAGAGGCACATCTGGTTTTTTGTTGTAATTCTGCAGGTAGCACTGGTGACTACAAACTATTTTCCTTTAGAAGTTTGAATTCATGTTGAATTTTGATAATCCTAATTTTATTCCTGCCTTCACAGATGTAATTTCCTTGGATGTCAGATTTCCCCTTTCCTTTTCCCCCCTTCCCCTTTCCTCTTTTCCCTTTCCCTTCTTTTCTGTTTTGTCCACTTTCCTTGTTCTCTGTTACTCTTAAAGTGTTTTCTATGTGTTTATCTTTTCAGTAAGGTCCTAAACCTTTTACTAATATAAAAGTCGGGCCTGGTCTGTATTCAAGTCCTTCAGTACTGCTGATATCAGTAACTAATCCACTTTATTTTAATTTGTTGAGGATGTGTCTGCACATGGACATGCAAATTTGTTAGTGTTTACAGTGATTATGGCTTTGAGAGACATATTAACACCAAAAAAGCAACATGGAGGCAAACAGAGAATACTAGAGTAGGGTTCCCTATTTTTCCCATCAGTCTAGGGACACTAAAAGAATTTTCTCAATTTTCTATTTCTGAAGATGCTTACCCAAGACAGAAAATAATCTTTTTAATCTCATCTACCTGTCTGCTTACAGTTATCTGACCTCTTATTCAATCAACTGTCGCCATACTGCCTTGAGATTTTTATGTCAGTGATCTCCAGCTTAACTGCTAGCAACTGTCCCAGCCTCAGCATGTCCGCATTGGTGTGGTGGGGCATAACCTACAGTTTGTGATTACATTCCAAATCTTCTAGTTCTTCTCTGAGCCTTTCAGAAGGTCAGTGCTTAATAATAAGTTTTTTGTCATTCCAGATGGCCACTTCAGAACGGTAATTCATCATAGACAGCTGTGGTTTTTTCATGTCGAGTGTGCCTTGGATACTTGTCCTTGTTCCTACCATGGCAGGGTATCCCCTCTCCAGAGGTGTGTAAAACAAGCCCCTTACTCTGCAAGCATTAATTCTGTTGCTGTTGGGAACAGCCCTGCTATCAGTCTATCAGCAGAGACTTTGCAGGTCATGACCCTGTGGGTCTATGACTGCAGGATAAAAATGAGAAAAAAAGTTGCATCACACAGAGAGATGTTCTTCTTCCCTGCAGAGTGCTTTAGAAATATGAAAACCAGATAAAGCTCCTGCTCTTATTGTTCCCTGTGATGTTGCATTCGTACCGGGCTTTGACATTACCATGGTAATGATTGTTATGTTAAAAAAACAAATATCAAAACCACAAAGGCAATTAAAGAGAAAAAGAAGCCTGACACAAAGGTGGCTTTTCACTTTTTAAATACTATTATTTATAATAGGGCTCTGGACCTAGGTTGGATTTGTTCATTACTGTTACTATTACTATTGCTGGCTCGCTCTTTCTGAGCTACATATAAGAAGAAAGTTGCACTTGCCCTGTTATGAAATATGAGGAGACCACTTCAAAATCCACATGTGCTGCTGCTCCACTGGGTTCTGATCAGTGACTGGAGTCACCTCTAGTGAATCTCTTATTTTTAAATAGCACTGGAAATAAACACTAAAGTCTGTTTACTTGTTATTGAATGAGAAAATGGTAGGAGACTTAAAGAAGATTTAGCCAGGCTTTCACCTATAGAAAAGGATCAGAACAAAGATTCATATACAGAGAAGAGCAGAGACAGTAACAGAGGTTTTGTGTGGAAACTTTTAATTAGTACCTGGAACATTTTGAGGTCATGTTTTCTCTTGTCACAAAGGTACCATATATATATATATATGTATGTATGTGTGTGTATATATATGTATGTATGTGTGTGTATATATATGAACGAAGTACTTTTTTAGTGCTGTATAGCTTCTGAAAACACAAAGTCATTTTCTAAATCAAGCCTCCACAATTAGCTGAGCTATGATAATTGTTTGTGTTAGTACTCATAATGTACTTTAGAGGTGTGGGAAAAAATACCTTCCTTTAGGCTAGCATGCTTTACTGTGCATTTCCTGCTAATAGATGTCATGTAGTTATTGCAGTTTACTGTGTGAATAGAAATTTCTTTATCTACTCTTCTGTACTCAGAGATAAACCTGTTCCTACTGTCAAATCCAGGAATGGCACCTTTCCCCTCCAAATATTAAGCAGAATCTGAGAGGACTCCAGGTTCTCTGTAAAACACATCTATTCCCAGAATTAGCCATGATGGATCATCACCTGCTCTCTGAGGTATGCACTGAAACACTCTTTTTGTGTGCAAGCCCTCCTGTGTCTGTAAATATCAGACAAATTTTGTTTTGTATGTGAATGGAAAAGGCTTTGTGAGCAGCAGTACAGAAATGGTTCTGCTGACGAGTGTTTAAGATAGGCGCTGTGGCTCCTGCATCCAGAGAGGGCTGTAAGATACCTGTCAGAGTGGAAATGGGGATGCAAGTATGGGATGGGCATCTCTTAGTACACGGGTTTATTTTTCAAGCTCTCCTCTCTTTGCAAAAGGGAGCGTGACTGCACAACAAACAGGAGTGCTGCAATGCTTTCAAATGGTTTCCTGTGGCTGTGGAGATCCTTTGCCTAAAAGTTGTTTTACAAAGGCCTGGTGCAGGATCTAGAATTTGTTCCTTCTCAGAAATGTTTGAGAATTGCAGGGGAAACTGTTATATTATTTTCTGTCTTTTACAATGGAGCCTGTCAGTGTTCTCCTTCATAGAATCTGTCCCTGGTTGAACTGTGCTGAATAAAGACACTTTCCCCTTCATCAGGAAGAGGAGCCTTATATAACTCATCCCCACTGATTGCACAGATGCATTCAAAAAGTCCTGTATAATTCATTCATCCTCTCATCTGCATAGCTCAGCACTGACGTGACACAGCATTTTTTTTGCTGTGGAAGTTTACTGTAGGTTAGTCATCTTGGTGGTCAGGGTGGATTTTGAGCTGAGAGCAACCTTTACCAGATTTCAGATCAGCACAGTGAGCAGTGGTTTGAAACAGCTATGGTTTTTTCTAAGGCCCTACTTCACTGTTTCATTGCTCTTTTTACTGCTATTAGCTGAATGTCAGGCACTTGGAAAGATGTCCACTGCATGCATTTGGATTGCTCTCAAAGGAGCATAATTCTTGGTGTTTCAGTCTTTACTGTTTATCCTCTACTGAAGATACCTCTCACTGTGTCCTTCCCTTCAGAGAATAATGGAGTGGGCAGAAGGGAGGGCAGAGTTACTGTGGCACCTGTGCCAGCTGTGCTTTGTTATGGAATGGCTAGCACACTCCCAGTTACAGGCTTTAATTTGTTTACCTTTCTCTTAGCCCAGTAAGACTTAGGATCACCAGTTCACTATTACTTCTATAGGTAGTGTATACAAAGATGTTTTTGCAATTTGTATAGTTTTACACTTACTAAATGTTTTTCAGGTCACTGGCAGCAGAGCCGGTGGCTTTAATGCTCTCCAAGTACACTGATAGCTTTGTGAACATCAGCCACACCTACCTGCAGTGCAGGCATACCTCTAGTGTGAGAGACATTAGAGTCAGCATTTCCTTGCACTGCATGAATTAACATGACATTATAGAAAACCCTCTTAGGATAAGAAAAGCAAGCTTATAAAGAGGAAATTGAGTTTCATGGCATTTGCCATCCCCATAATGATTCTTCCCATACTCAGAACTGCATCTTCATAAGATGAGAAAGGTTGTATTTGTAAAATAAAAATACACCTGTCTCACACGAACAATGAGGAAGTACTTCCTCTTTTTTTTCCTCTTCTCTCCACACCCCCACCCCCCCCCCGCCCCCGCTAAAAAAAAAAAAAAAATAATTATCCTGCTCTGTTATACACAGGAATCTGTTTATAACCATCTTTTCTGTTGGTTAGTGGTCTGGTATATAATATGTTCAATAATTTAAGACTAAGCTAAAAATGGGGTTGATCTACTTTCTTGGAATACCCTCTGGGAATGTGCAGAAGAGAACTGGAGAAGCAATTATTTCATGCCACAGCTGTATGTTTAGCTGTTTTCTTTCTCACTGAAGTGGCATCACGCATTCTCACAGCTGAGGTAATGGAGGAATCTGAGATTCTTAAGTGCATCAGTGAGTCTTGGGAGGTGATTAGCACAGCAGCCTGGATCTTGTTTCCTTTTGGCCAGGCAGTTCATTGTGTGAACTATTTCAGACAAAAGTGCTCAGCTTTCAATGCATATCATATCTGTTTACTCAGGTCTTGACTAAAAAGTTAACTAATTAAGAAATTGGTGATAGCCTTATCCAAACACACTGTTTCAACTCAATGTGCATGAAAGCAAATCAGGATGAAACTATGCTCATTTTATTCTGAGAAAACAGAAGCTGCTGTATGATTTGCCTCATTTCTTTAGCATATCTGACAGACTGAATATAGCTCAGGCATTGTCACAAGAGACTGCTTCCAGCTGATCAGTTTTCTGGTGGTAATATTTACAGTTCCTATCTCATATGGGGAAGCAATGAAGGGCTTATGTTATTTTTGGACTCCTTGACACCATTCTTGTCCTCCAACTTGCTATGAGCTGGCAAAACATCACTTGCAGTATGAACAAGGTGCAAGATGCAGAATGCAAGGGGCAATGAAGGTCAAGAAGACTGGGTATAACTTGGTGTATACCCTGTGCATGGAAGTGCATACTACTTGTTTGCCAAGGCCAGGACTGCCATTTCAATCATTCACTTCTGAACACCAGGACAAGAGAAAATGAAGCTCTGCTCTCTGACAAGGCCACCCAAAATTGCAGGACAATTAATGAGTAGACTAGTCACTTACTGAAAACAAAATTTCAGGGCATTGATGCTGATAGGTGATTACACTGAGGTTCTTACTACTGTAGGATGTATATATTCCATAGGGGATGAACTGTTAGTGCCATATGAAGAATAATGTCAGACTGGCTAAACTGTCTTGAAGCTTCTGCAATTTACAGCACATAAATATACAACATTTTTATAAGGCAGGTGGCCTTGCATTATGCAGGAAGTAGGTAGGACAGATGCAGTACAGAGGAATGATCTTTGGCGATGTGACTGCTATTCACAGTTTCAAGGTATGAATCCAAAATACACAAAGGGCTTCCAAAATCCTGAGGTAAAAGAAAGGCAGAAAACATGCAGAGACTTTTTTTGTCCCAAACTAACTGACAAACTTTTAGTTTTCTAGTAGAGTACTGTCAAGAAAAGTATTTTGCAGTATTCAGCAGTATTTTGCTGCACTTAGAAAACCTATTTTTCTACTGCTGGTAGATGCTTTAAATTTTGCCAATTATTTTTTTATAATAATTTTTAATAAGTAATACTGCAAAGACATGATTGCAGGTGGCACACACTGCATCTAAGCTTTTAAATTATTATGAATGTTGCAGAGAATCCATCTCCTATATCTTATTCAGCACCTTAGGTTTGCATTCTATTTTATCTCAGTCTTGTGTAATACTTTCGAGCTTCAGAAAGCTTCAAATTATTCCTGCATTTCACCAATGGCAATAAAAGTCATAGAATATATCAAGATTAATAATCACTTGAATTTGCAAGAGACACAATTAAGAAGTCTCCAAAATGGTCCAAAGTCAATTCCCACGTGATACAGGAAGAAAACAACTGCTGCAGCATGAATGATCAGAGGTTTATTGACCCCAGCAACTGAAGGTGCTGCCTGAGGAAGCCAGCTCATAGCAGCTCCCAGACTGTGATGTTTTCATGCTCAAGGACTTAACCAAAGGTACATTTTTAAAACTTCCCATTCAAGGAATGTATTTGGTTTGTTTTCCATGAGCTTATGCAATCTCCCTGTAAGCCCATTAAAGAACATACCATGACTGTGAGTTCCACAGCTTTATTTGTGAGACAGGTGAAAAAAACCGCTAAGTGAGGTTGCAATTTTATGCCTCCTGTTCCCTTGCTTCTTTTGACAGAAGAGACATAGATAACCACATTTCACTTCACCCACAGTAATGTGTGATCTGTCATAGTGTCCCTACTCATCTCTTTTTCAGGTTGAAGTACAGTATATGCCTTAGTCCTTCAACAGCCTAGCAGAAGGAAAGTTTGCTGTCATCCAGTGAGAGGATAAAATTGAACATGCTGAGTTGTCCTCAGCATTTCCTCAGTCTTGTTTCAAAAGAACAAACTCCAGAAGGCAGTTTCTTTCCTGTAGAGCTTTAGCTAAAAATGATGCCAGATGGGATTGCACTTCCTAAGGTGTTAACAAGGACACAGCCTGTTGCCTCCAACAGGACAGGCCCTACTGCTTTCAGATGACAATGATTCAGCCTGTGCTATTGATCTGGACGTGTCATTTACCACGCGGAGACAAGCCGTTTTATCCCAGAGATATAAATAATAATCTGAACACACAGGGAAGAGAGTGCTCTAGGTCTAGAACCAGCTTCTTCTTTACAAGTTTAATCTTTAGCATCTGGTCCAGGGACATGCAGTGTGTCCTGACACTTACCTATTTTTCCTTTTTATGTTCTTCTTCAGTCTTTTGATACTCAGCTGTTGTGTTCAGCCTTGTCCTTGTACTCTCACTGAAGGTGATGTCCAGTTTTGCACTAAAGAGCTACAGTAGTTAATTTACAGCACTGTTACCTTGAGTAAAGTCAAAACTGAACACATAAATGTGATCATTTAAAAGTACTTCTTTGTGAATTAAATTATCAGCTACCAGTGAGGAAACAAAACAGTCAGCTAAAAATTGCAATCAGCATTCGGCTACTCTCCATACGGGGAGAGGGAATAAACTGTGACCATGTAAAAATCTATGGATAAACCAGTAAAATTTCAGGCATTCTCCAGAAAGTTTTGTAGCAGTACTTTGTGTCTTAAATGAAAATATAGCTCTAATGTAAACATGGAACACATGCTTGCTGTTCTTTCTTACTGAGTCTGCAGAGTTGCATGTGGCATGCTCCTAACATTATTCTTTGGACAAATGGTAGCTTTTAGGGGCAGAGGCAGCATTCCTGTTGGTATGCTTTTTTGGCTTGCCACATTTGCACAGGGATATACACATTTATTGCAAGCATGATGTTCATACTCCAGTTCCTACTGAAAAACCCATTATTTAAAATTAAGCTCACATTCCCAGTGAGATCTGAAGAATCCAGGATAATGAAAACTTGGGAAGCATAGGAGGAAGAAGAAAGTAGATGTTTTACACATCTTTAAAGCTTGATGTTTTGGTTTATATTGCCAAGAAATTCACACTGTGTCAAGAGAAGTACAGGTTAATTCATCTTTGCACAGCCTAGACCAGATCTGGGTAGTTCTACATCTCGTCTTCTCAAACTTCAGGAAGACTTTTGTTCATATCTCCATTTTCAGTTATGAAAGCTGTAGCAATGTGCATTTGAATAATTTGTTATTATGTATTTCACATTATACTTAACCTAATCCTTTATAACTATAGAGATAGGAGACAGTATACTCTGTCAGGCAGCATTTTAAATGTTGCATCCTTTCTGCATGTGTACAGCTTTTTCACATGTGTGTCTAACCTTTGACAGAAGGATGGCAGCATGTATAGCCCTTGGCAAAACCAAAGGAATATTTCTTCCCACAGGAAAGGCCAGCACACACATCACATGACTGCTTTGGGGCAAAGCATGGGGATCAAGGCCATAACATGGAAATCCCATCTGTGCTGGCAATCTTCTCACTTCACCATGTTGAAGAAGGCTGCAACTAGTGTGAGTGTGTCCAGAAACCATCCACCACAGGGGTTTCCTGGCTAGACAGCAGGCAGCTACTGTAGATATTAAGGTCCTTCAGTCACCAGAGAGATAAGCAGATTAAGGGTGTTACTTCAGGTTGGAGAGACGTAGCGGCCTTTTAGGATTTAAAAAAGCCTGAAGTGTTTCCTCCTTGTGAGCTGCTTTCTACACGCACGAAAAATCCGTACCTCGCCGACAGCGGGACGCAGTGAGATCCACAGGGTTTTATCACCACCCAGTGGGAAGGACGGGGAGAGCCCCGAGTCAGAGGCCGCTTCTGTCCAGATTCCCGTCCCACAGGTCAGGGGACTGATGAGGGCACCGATCGCTGCCGGTAATGTTAACCTGCGTCTGGGAGACTCATATCTAAGAGTTTCCCGTGTGTCTTCTCCCTGTGCACCAGCTGATGATGCAAGTTTTGATCACTTTTTTTTTTTTTTTTTCTTTGTTAATGCAATTATTCATAGAAGATATAACTGACTTTTAGAATGATAAATTAGCCTGAAGATGGATTTCTGAAATTTTCAGTTGTTCAGCACTGATTTCTGTTATCAGTTGCTCATTCTCTAGCCTCTTCTTGATCTAAGTGGTAAACATGGAATGCTGCGCCAACAGTCCTACCTGGAAGACATGTGCTGAATACAAACATACAACTGTATTTTCTTAGTGGTTGCAAGCCTTCTCTGAGTGAGCTAGGTGGCTGCTCACTTCCCCTAATAATTACAGAATCACAGAATGTTAGGGGTTGGAAGGGAGTTCAAAAGATCATCTAGTGCAACCCCCCTGCCACAGCAGGAGCACATGTATACGATCACAGGAATGCAATCAGGTGGGTTTTGAATATCTCCAGAGAAGGAGACTTCACCATCCCCCTTGGTAGCTGGTGTACCATCACCCTCACAGTGAAAAACTTTTTCCTCATGTTTACATGGAACTTCCTATGCTTCAACTTCCACCCCTTGCCCCTTGTTCTGTTGTTAGGCATCACCAAGAAGAGCCTTGCTCCATCCTCTCAGCACTCACCCTTTACATATTTATAAACAGTAATCAGGTCACCCCTCAGTCTCCTCTTCTCCAATAGTGAAAATCACCTATGAGCTTAGAGCATCCTGCATACAGCTTCCACAATTCTAAATCTGCACAAAACATTGCCTCTTCATTGAAACACCTCTGCTCTGAGAACGAGTGATGTACTGCCTTGCAGTAGGTTGCACCATAGACATTGCACTGGTCTGTGTGTAAAGGCTGGAAGCTGCAGTATTAAAAAACAATGTATCAGCCAGATTTCCCCTGGCTTCTCAAGATGAAGCTAACAGATATTCAACTGGCCAGATGTCCTAGCAGCATATGGGGAGCATAAGGAAGATCAGAATAATCATATCTCATCAGATCAAAAGTCTATCCAGTTTAGTGATTCTGTTTCCAAATCTAACCAATAGCAGATGTCTCAGGAAGACTACAACAAAGCAGGCATGTACTGCTACTTTTCCAGATTGCTCACTCATACTCCACAGATTTGGAGTATACTGATTTCTGACAGATTCGGGGCATACTGATCTCTGAACTTGGTTGTGTGCTTTGACATTTGTAAACTGCTGTATTTCAGCTTCTCTTCCCTGCAACAGGTACACTTCTAATGTCCATAGCATTCTGAGTCAAGGAGTTGCAGTTTGATTGTATCCTGTTTGCTTTGTTTTGCTTTGATGCTCCCGCTGCTGTGTTATCAGAACATACATTAAACAAGTTCCTTCTCCACTCACAGATATGTTAGAGACTTCTTTCACACTTATCTATTCCTTCCCATTGCCCATTGGATGGGCTGCCCAGGAGGTGGTGGAGTTGCCATCATTGGAGGTGTTCAGAAGGAGACCTCTATTCCATAGAATAGAATAGAATAGAATAGAATAGAATAGAATAGAATAGAATAGAATAGAATAGAATAGAATAGAATAGGCCAGGTTGGAAGAGACCTTCAAGATCATCGTGTCTAACCTATCATCCAACAACACCCAACCAACTAAACCATGCAATGAAGCACCCTGTCAAGTCTCCTCCTGAACACCTCCAGCGATGGTGACTCCACCACCTCCCTGGGCAGCCCATTCCAATGGGCAATCACTCTCTCTGTGTAGAACTTCCTCCTAACATCCAGCCTAAACCTCCCCTGGCACAGCCTGAGACTGTGTCCTCTTGTTCTGGTGCTGGTTGCCTGGGAGAAGAGACCAACCTCCTCCTGTCTACGACCTCCCTTCAGGTAGTTTTAGACAGCAAGAAGGTCTCCCCTGAGTCTCCTCTTCTCCAGGCTAAGCAACCCCAGCTTCCTCAGTCTCTCCTCATAGGGCTTGTGTTCCAAACCCCTCCCCAGCTTTGTTGCCCTTCTCTGGACACATTCCAGCAAGTCAACATCCTTCCTAAACTGAGGGCCCAGAACTGGACACAGTACTCGAGATGTGGCCTAACCAGTGCAGTGTACAGGGGCAGAATGACCTCCCTGCTCCTGCTGGCCACACTGTTCTTAATGCAGGCCAGGATGCCATTGGCCCTCTTGACTGCCTGGTCACACTGGCTGGAGGGCTGAGCCCAGAGAGTGGTGGTGAATGGTGCCACATCCAGCTGGCGGCCAGTCACCAGTGGTGTCCCCTATGGATCAGTGCTGGGCCCCATCCTCTTTAATATCTTCATTGATGATCTGGATGAGGGGATTGAGACAGTCATCAGCAAATTTGCTGATGACACCAAGTTGGGAGCAGATGTTGGTCAGTTAGAGGGTGAAAGGGCTCTGCAGAAGGACCTCAACCAACTGGAAAGATGGGCAGAGTCCAATGGGATGGCATTTAACAGGTCCAAGTGCTGGGTGCTGCACTTTGGCCATGGCAACCCCATGCAGAGCTACAGGCTGGGGTTGGAGTGGCTGGAGAGCTCCCAAATGGAGAGGGACCTGGGGGTGCTGATTGACAGCTGCCTAAACATGATCCAGCAGTGTGCCCAGGTGGCCAAGAAGGCCAACAGCAGTGTGGCCAACAGGAGCAGGGAAGTCATTGTGCCCATGTACTCTGCATTGGTTAGGCCACACCTTGAGTACTGTGTCCAGTTCTGGGCCCCTCAGTTTAGGAAGGACATTGAGACTCTTGAACGTGTCCAGAGAAGGGCAACAAGGCTGGTGAGAGGTCTTGGTCATAAGCCCTATGAGGAGAGGCTGAGGAAGGCGGGATTGTTTAGCCTGGAGAAGAGGAGGCTCAGGGGTGACCTCATTGCTCTCTATAATTACCTGAAAGGTGCTTGTAGCCAGGAACGGATTGGTCTCTTCTCTCTAGCAACCAGCACCAGAACAAGGGGACACAAATCTCAAGCTGTACCAGGGGAAGTTTAGGCTGGAGGTGAGGAGAAAGTTCTTCACCGAGTGAGTCATTCGTCATTGGAATGTGCTGCCCAGGGAGGTGATTGAGTCACCATCCCTGGAGGTGTTCAAGATGGGACTGGATGTGGCACTTGGTGCCATGGTCTAATCATGAGGTCTGTGGTGACATGTTGGGCTCGATGATCTTTGAGGTCTCTTCCATCCTTGGTGATACTGTGAAAGAGCTGTGAGCTCTAGAGTGGCCAAACAAACACAGACAGAGAACAGACGGCTTACGTTGGGGCAAGGGTGGAACTGGAAGGTGAGACTTCTGCCAGTGTTTGTGACATTAGTGATCAACTGCCAGCCTGGGGGTGGAAAGATTTGTTTTGGAAATTCTATAACTGCACAGAAAAATTCAGGAGTGCAAACTGACCTTTTCTGAAATTATAAATTAATCTATGTCCAGGATCAGACTGACGAACTCTAAAATGCAAACTCTAAAATGTCTTAGTCACCCTGAAATGTGAGAGAGTTAATAAAGCATAAACAATGCAATGCTTACACGGCAATAAAAAATACAACTTGGCCCCTCATTCCATTATCTGTGTAAGTGTATTCAAATTGATAAATAATTTAAATATATTTAGGGCAATATCACTTGCATGCTTAGATCAGTGGATATCTGTGTTGAACAAGTATTTGCAAAGAATGTTACACCTTATGCCAAGATGGACCACTCAGTGTAAACGTATTATCAGTATAGGCAAGACCTATGCTTCACTTTTTTGATCTTTAATGAACAATGTTAAGAAACTATTTTTTTAACTCTGGATTAAGGAAATGTCAGAATGAGCCCAGCTATCAGAACAATTCTGCTGTGACTTTCCTGCTCCATCCTCTTATCCAGTCTTTAAAGAAGACACAGATCACTTGAGGGGGGAGGAGGAAGGAGTGGGAAGGAACATTAATGTTGTCTGAGAGTCTACAGCCGAACAAAAGTACATCCTAACTGTTTTAAAAGGTAATTTAGTTTGTAGCTTTTCACATAGCACCTGCCAAAAGATAAACCAGAATAAGATGTTAAAGAAAGTTCATGATGAGCACTTCAAAAATATCCTCCTTTTCTTTGTTCTGTCTTTCTCTAGGATTTTTTTTCTTTTATAATAAATGTCCTTATCTTTGTCTTCAAGGGGCTCCTGAAATGTGGTCCTGTTTGTCTAAAACACAAACAATCTCTTCAAGTGTCTGAATGACAGGCTAAACTTTCACAGTTGCTATCTGTGAGTTAAATTAATTCTGCTGTAAACCAAGGACTTACCCCTACAGATTTGTCAACTCTATTATTTCACTGAAACTGAAGCTAACACATAGCATGCATATGTAGTTATTGTTGGAGGGCGAGTGAATCAAAGTTGCTCAGTACCACCAACTGCTCTGAGATTATGCAGGAATTCCTCTCCCAGCATAAGATATTTATCAACCTTGATCTTAGAGCACGAATAAATGTAGTAAAGACAAGAGGCCTGTTATGTGTCTTATTCATATTTCTCAGTGCACCCTTCCAGGAAGCACTATGCAGTGCAGTAAAGAAATAAGAAGTGGTAGAGGAGTTCAGTCGGCTGTTACAGGCTCTGCAAGACAGTTGACACAAGAGTAGGCTATTCTGGATGAAAGGAGAAGGCAAGATAAGAAGCTGAGCTGTTAATGCCAGCTAAGATGCTCTGGTGCTATGTCTGCAATGTGTGAACTCAGCCAGGCAAAGGTATCTGCCTCAAACACCTGTCACCAAAATAGCTGGGTGCTGAGACTTGGAGCTGACAATTAACACAGCTGTGCTGTCTCCTCCCATGCAGCCTGGGGAATGTAGGCACCCCAACCACAACATGCTGCTTTTGGAAAGCATCATAAAGCAGGTCTGTGCTGCCTAGAAGTATGCAGACCAGATTAGACTACAGAGAAAAAGTTAACGTTTAGTTGATTAGAGCAGCTGTAATCAATTTAAGGACCATACTTGTTACTCACTTAAGACTGTATTTGACTTAAATCACATACAAGTCAGTGTGTGGCTCTCCCATTACCATTGCCAGAGGAAGGGTAAAAAGCTCCTGTTACCTTATAAGCACTCATGCATGTCTTTCTTGCTAGCCATCTGAGTGTCCTAAGGACATCAGACCCCATCTGTCAGAGCACCTTCAGATAACTCTCTTCACATGTCTGCAGGGAAAGTGTCAAGGCTCACAAGAACATGCATAAAATGGGCTGTAGCAGGAGATGTGTGATCCAGCAGTGGAAAGCAGTAAGGCTGACTGGGTAGAGGGCTGTTAAAATCTCTAATGAGCAATAGTTTCTCTAGGCAAGAGGAAAGGAACAGGAGAAAAGCTGCAGGCAACCTTGCAATCCTTTGATATAATTATAGCTGTGAATCCAGGGTGAAAAGTTAATTTCTTACATGGGAGTAACAAAAGAAGGAGATACAGCATGTTACACCCATTGTGCCTACCACTGTCAGTTCCTGAATATCACCGTGTATTCAACCATGGCCAAGGCACCCTATTTCCTTTATTGCTGGTACGAATACCAATAATGCTTTTGGTCTTGAATTTTTGGAAAGGAATAAAAATTCTGCTACATTTTCTTTCAAACTGTCTATTTACCTTTTGGCGGTGGTTGAAAATTGCATGGGTTTAAAATAAATACGCTCTTTGAAATTATGATTCTACCACTTTCTTGTGTATCAGTTTTCAATTTGTAAATGCCTGTGTTTTACAGATTAAGACAGAGAATTAAGTTTCCTTTATATATAAACACAGGCGTCCCTAAAGATACTGAAAGACAGGATCTGATTCTCTCCCAACAGTTTAAAGATATTACAAATCTAGAGATTTGAGAGAGATTTTGAAATTGAATCAAAATGAAAACACACATTTATATGCACACACATAAAGGTACAGAAATACAGGTACACATTTATCTGCCTAGCAATGCATACTATGTGTTAGTAAGATATTAAAATGTGTTTATTTCACAGTGCTTGAAAACTATTGCCATGGTAATAATGATTTGGTAACTCTAAAGAGTTTTTGCCTTCATCTTTTATAATTTGATACAACCATGCAAAGCTTTATGCCTTTCAGTAGTATGATATTATTTTTTTTTTCACTTTTATGGACTTTTTAAAGATTGCTCTCACTCTTTGAAATTTTTCTTTGACATCAAGGCACTCAAGATCTAACTAGCTTTCTATTACACTAGCAAATAAATTCTTAGAAGATATTTTTTTCCCACAACAATTTATGATTAGTCTGTCCATGGCTAATTTATCTTCACCCTTTTGTGCTGATTGTGTAGAACACCCAACATGCATTTCATAATACATATTTCTGTTGTATTTTGTTCTCAACACTACTGATTTCCTGAACATAAACTGAAACTTACTGAGATCTGCTGCATCTTGAAGACACCAGATGATGACAGCTCTAAAAGGATAGAACGGAAAGGAAAGATGGAAACTGTCAACTAACTTCTTAGCTAGTGGTTCTGAAACAGTAGTAGAACATGTAGGACTTCATCTATTTCAAACTTCTTTTAGAAAACTTCCACAGCAGATCTTGCTTTGCAAAGGACTTTTTTGATGGTCTGCACATTACTACTGCCTCCAATGGTTTTATGGTAGGGCTTACTCTTCAAGAGTGCTGTTTGCTCTTGTAACAGGCAAATAGCTTACACTGCCAGTAGGACTATTCTTTAAGCAGATCATCAGAAGGTAATGACCATCTAATCAGGATGTTCAAAGGGCTCCTTTCTAAGCATGTTGATCCCTTATGTTACGTTATTGCAAGCCCAGCAATACAAATGAAGCTGTGAAACTACCTCCAGGTTTTATTTCAGTCCTGGTCATTCTAAGAGTCATTTCCATCTCTTTCAAGGATGTAAAGAGTTATATATTATGCATGCAGAGGATTCTCTGTTCTGGTCAATAACATAGGCCAAGGAGGTCAATGGCATTCAGGAAAGTCTGCCTGAAAGCCCCTGTAAATTTTCAAAGGTGAAAGAGGATGATTTAGAGATTGGATGTGATCTGCCTGTGCAGAAGGAAAGATAAAATGCTACTCTGTAAAGGGCAAGGGAATATAAAGTCCCATAAAAACCTTAAGGGGCTATACAGTCTCCTCAGTAGGGGAAGAATTTTGCCCACCCAGGTTTTGTTTTACTGCAGGGGCCATAAAAAAGCACTTAAAATTAATGCTTAGAACACAACTGATGCAAAAAGGCAAAAGCTGAAACTTTCTTTCAGCCTTGTCTTCTGCCCCCATTCCTCTTTCATCACCACGTATTTTGATGCAACACCTTCAGAATAGGCAATTTGTCATTGATACCATCATAAAAACTCCAGCCATCCTTCCTTCCCAGATGTTACTTGGTTTCTGCTTACAGATCGGAGTTGACACAGGCCCAAAGAAATACATATCTTCTCGCTGTGCTTAGGAATACAAGTACTATTTTATGAGATATTAATTCAGCTTAGGTTATTCCTTATGTTCCATAAAACCTATTGCTGTCAGAAATCTTTGGGACTTACAACAAGACAGGCTCAGGATTGCCCTCTGAGAAGGTGATACATGGTCTGCATAGATCCAGCAAGAGCAAGGAAATAATGAGTGACAAAGGGCAAACCATAGAATAACAGCTGGAAAATTTGGGACATGGTTTAAAAAGTCCATAATTTCCAGAAAGTTGCTGAGAAACACAGATGTGGCAGCTGCTGTTTCTGCAAACGACAAAAGCTTCTAAGATTCCTTAACTGAACAACTACAAGCTGTGAACTTGTTTATGAAGAACGAAACAAAACGTCGTATGAGTGCCAAAAGGAAGCATGCAGAAGCTGGACCTTTGGGTGTACTGAGACCTCTCTTTACAGGGACCTATTTTTAGTGCTTTATATAGGGGACTATTTTTAGTTTGTGTATGGGGCTGAATTCTATTAGTTAAGTGGGTTAATGTCCAAGATAAGATAAAGTATACACAATCAGGTACTTCAGGAAATAGGGGGCTTCTGGGACTTCTGTTAGGGACACCCTGAGACTCTCAGATTTTGCAGTGCTGCAATAAAGGACTTCTGAGATTCTGTACTCTCTGCATTTCTGGAATTCTGTTGTGGAGCAGCAACAGGGCTTGAGCCTTATCATTCACCACAAATAACAGGGATCACAACACACATCTGAGGAGTAACCAGTGAAAAGGGAAGTGCATATGCATATGGTACTGATTTACTTTACATTAAGAAAATTCAGAATTTTTGTTGGGAAAAGTGGGGACTATATGGAGGTGGGCAATTATTTCTTTCCCCTGGATCTGTGGCTATGCAGTGCACAGGAAAAGAGTATTTTAATACCACTGGCTCCCAGAACAACTTTGAGCCTGCGTTTGGATCACTGATAGAAGGAAGCAATGTCATAACTGAAAGCACTTGCTATCTTGAAGAATAGAAGGTTGGAAGAGACCTTCAAGATCATCGCGTCCAACCTATCACCCAACACCGCCTAATCAACTAACCCATGCAACCAAGCACCCTATCAAGTCTCCTCCTAAACACCTCCAGTGACGGCGACTCTACCACCTCCTTGTGCAGCCCATTCCAGTGGGCTGCACAAGGAGTTCTTTCTGTATAGAACTTCCTCCTAACATCCAGCCTAAACCTCCCCTGGTGCAGCCTGAGACTGTGTCCTCTTGTTCTGGTGCTGGTTGCCTGGGAGAAGAGACCAACCTCTGCCTGTCTACAACCTCCCTTCAGGTAGTTGTAGACAGCAAGAAGGTCTCCCCTGAGCTTCCTCTTCTCCAGGCTAAGCAACCCCAGCTCCCTCAGCCTCTCCTCATAGGGCTTGTGTTCCAAACCCCTCACCAACTTTGTTGCCCTTCTCTGGACACACTGCAGCAAATCAACATCCTTCCTAAACTGAGGGCCCAGAACTGGACATAGGACTCAAGGTGTGGCCTAACCAGTGCAGTGTACAGGGGCAGAATGACCTCCCTGCTCCTGCTGGCCACACTGTTCCTGATGCAGGCCAGGATGCCATTGGCCCTCCTGGCTGCCTGGGCACGCTGCAGGCTCATGTTCAACCTACCATCCACCAGTACCCTGAGGTCCCTCTCTGCCTGGCCTCTCTCCAACTGCTCTGACCCCAGCCTGTATCACTGCATGGGGTTGCTGTGGCCAATGTGCAGAACCCAGCACTTGGATGTGTTAAATCTCATGCCGTTGGACTCTGCCCATCTGTCCAGCCTGTCGAGGTCCCTCTGCAGAGCCTCTCTACCCTCCAGCAAATCAACTCCTGCCCCCAGCTTGGTGTCATCTGCAAATTTACTGATGATGGACTCAATGCCCTCATCCAGATCATCAATAAAGATCTTAAAGAGCACAGGGCCCAGCACTGATCCCTGGGGGACTCCATTAGTGACTGACCGCCAGCTGGATGTGGCACCATTCACCACCACTCTCTGGGATCACCCTCCAGCCAGTTCCTAACCCAATGCAGTGTGCTCCCGTCCAAGCCATGGGCTGACAGCTTGGCTGGGAGTTTGCTGTGGGGGACAGAGTCAAAGGTCTTGCTGAGGTCCTGGTAGACTACATCCACAGGCCTCCCCACATCCACCAGGCAGGTCACCTGATCATAGAAGGAGATCAGGTTGGTCAGGCAGGACCTGCCCTTCCTAAATCCATGCTGGCTGGGCCTGATCCCTTGACCATCCTGTAAGTGCTGTGTGATTGCACTCAGGATGACCTGTTCCATAATCTTGCCTGGCACTGAGGTCAGGCTGACAGGCCTATAATTCCCTGGCTCATCCAACCGGCCTTTCTTGTGGGTGGGCACCACGTTGGCCACCTTCCAATCATCTGGGACCTCTCCAGTGAGCCAGGACTGCTGAAAAATGATGGAGAATGGAAAAATGATCGAGAGCGGAAAAGTGATGGAGATTCTCGTTTTAAATAGAGAGAAAAGTTGGGGTGGGGACCAAGAGAAAACCTCTTTTTCACACCCTGAGGGATAGTGAATGTATGTACAAGATACGTATCTGGCTAGAGTATGTAGGGGATCTAAATTCTAAAATTAACCTGAATTCTGGAATGAATCTAAATCAAACCCATTAACAATTTCAGGCAATTCAGCCAGCCTATGTTTAAAAAAAAGTTTTGTCACACTTTCTCAATTCTAAATTATTTCTGAACCTGCTAGAAATGAACTAAACATGAATAATTAAATACAGAAAGGGCTTTTTGCTTCAGTGTGCATCTTTCTCATATTGCTGAGTAACAAGCTGAAAAATGCAGTTTTCCAGAACACAGAACATTTATGCCAAGAATTGAATCTTGATATTATGGACATTTTAGGAAATAACTTTTGAGTACTGTGAAAATCATCAAGAAGTGAACAGTTCACCACCTTTCTGGGAAACATGAGAGTAAAGTGTATCACCAGATAGAACAGTTTATTCATCTACTGTTGTATACACATATTCAAAGTGTCCCACATTTCTTGTTTGTTTCTCTTCCACTATAGCTCAGCATAAAATTATTTTAAATTGGTGTCTCAAATTCAGGGATAGAATCAACTAAGTATAATTTCCAGTGCAAGCCTGGAAGCAAAGTGAAAAGCTGTCAACAGCGTCAAAGTCTGCTTGTATCTGCCTGTGACTGTGGTCCAAGACCTCTTAAAAACATGGTCATTTTTCCACAACTAGTGAAACTTCATATGTTATCAGATATCATCAGTGATGGATTTTTCTCATCCTAAACAGCACCAACATCAGGATTTGTGGCCACAAACATAAGAGACACCGTAAAAATCCCACCACTCTACATAGTCCTGAACTAGCAAGTACAATGCTTGTACAGACACTTTGTGGCACTTCCCAAGGCCTGAATGCTCCATCATCTGTCTTTGATAAATTGTCTTCTGAAGTTGGGTCTGAAATTGTTTCCATATAATAATGCTGGCTCTGAATACTGCAAGCATGGTTATTAGAAATTATATTAAGTGATGCCATTTATGTTTTTGACAAACTGTTTCGTGTTCTCTTGTGGAAAAAGGCTATCAGGGTACACTTCCAAATACTTCACTATGATAACTTCATGCATATCATAAAACCATGCAGTTACATGTAACAGATGCTCTGTTGATACATGAAGTCTAAAACAGTCAGGATATTTTCGGCCAAAATAAGCCAAAGAAAATGCTTATCTCTTCCTGAGTTTTTAATAGAGAAGAAATTCCAGCTAGAATGTCTTAACAGTTTAAAAAGTAGAGCCCTAATGATTCATGATATTGGATAAAAAACAACAAAACCCAGAAAACATCAAAATGCATACATACCAGGATGCACTAGCAGGACTAAATTCCAGATCTCTGTTTGCCTAGCTGATTTCCACAATAGTTTGGCATGGTCTGGCATGGTGTAGCGTGGTAACGAATCAAAGCCTGTTACATGCCCTTCTGTACCAAGACAGTAGATGTTAGGAAAAAAACCCCTTGTACCACTCAAACTTTCAAACAATACAAGCACTACAAGCACACACATGAAATAAACTAGCAGTGGCATGCTGCACAGAAATAACTGTATTGCTGATCTTAATCACATTCCCAGTGGACAAACACGTTTGTCACCCAAAAATTCATTTGTCAAATACATTTGTCCCCACCAAAATTCTTACTAATTCATGCCTTTGTTGCTGGCTTCTAGAGACTGAGCAGACCCCTAATGGACTTAGATGCTTTCCCTAGACCAGCACTGAAGTGAAAGAAAACTGTGGAAACCATTGCATTGTTGTGTCCTTGCACTTGAACCCCTCTTTCGTTCCTCAAACCACTTGCATTTGGACTCCTCTTTTGTCTCCTGAACACTGTAGCTTGTATTTATTTCAAAAATTATATATTCAAAGCTACTCTTTTCAGTGACCTCAGCATGAGATGGTTTATATATACATATAACTAGAAATGGGAGAGACGAGGTTCCCATTGTTTCCAGGCTCTTTACATTGTGTGGCATTAAAAGCCAAGCACGTATTGCCTCCTTATACCAGCAGAGGACGGTACCACATCTCCTTAAATAAGATCCATTGCCATGGCAAACACTGAGGTTTCCTTCGAAAAGAAATTACATTTGCTCTGCTTTCTAGAGGTTCAGGGGAAAGAAATGCATCAAGATTATCTTATATATATTCTGCTGCATTTAGTCACATAAAATGTGGATTTCAGACAGCCACGGATCTGTCCTTCACCACAATACTTAAAGCCGCCCAAACAGTGCAACTATGAGATCATGTGGTTCTGGTCCCACAAACATACTTAATTTATTCTTAGAGGGTTTTATTTATTCCATGGAAAGGTTCTCCTTTGTTAATTTAGTGTATGAAGGGATACTAGGCAATATAAGCTCTCTCAGCAGAAGGGCAGTGATCTGGAACATAAAGCTTGTGGTTTAGGGTCCAGTTCTGAAGAATTGCTTGCACATGCTACCATGGTAGACAGGATGTCCACAGGAATAGGACCAATTACATCCATAAATAGTCATTGGTAAGTGTTCTGTATTGTGCATGTATACATCATTCTGTCTAGCTGTGCACTCAGATGATCATTCTCAGCCTGCTCTCAGTTCATGGCTCATATTTATGTGTTTTTTGGCATGCACACATGAATAGGATAGGATAGGATAGGATAGGATAGGATAGGATAGGATAGGATAGGATAGAATAGAATAGAATAGAATAGAATAGAATAGAATAGAATAGAATAGAATGAACCAGGTTGGAAAATACCTTCGAGATCATCAAGTCCAACCTATCACCCAATGCCATCTAATCAACTAAACCATGGCACCACATGCATCATCCAGTCTCTTCTTAAACACCTCCGGTGATGATGACTCCACCACCTCCCTGGGCAGCCCATCGCAATGGCAAATAACTCTTTCTATGGATAATTTCTTCCTAACATCCAGCCTAAACCTTCCCTGGTGCAGCCTGAGACTGTGTCCTCTTGTTCTGGTGCTGGTTGCCTGGGAGAAGTGAACAACCCCCACCTGGCTACAACCTCCCTTCAAGTACTTGTAGACATCAATAAGGTCTCTCTGAGCCTCCTTTTCTCCAGGCTAAGCAACCCCAGCTCCCTCAGCCTCTCCTCATAGGACTTGTGCTCCAAACCCCTCACCAACTTTGTTGCCCTTCTCTGGACATGTTCCAGCAAGTCAACATCTTTCTTAAACTGAGGGACCCGGAATTAGACACGGGACTCAAGGTGTGACCTGACCAGTGCTGAGTACAGGGGCAGAATGACCTCCGTGCTCCTGCTGGCCACACTATAATGATTTTAAATGCATCTATATAAGTAGCTTTCCTTGCACATGATTTGTAATGTATTCTTTATAATTTGTAATACATTCTTTATCATTTGTCTTGATTGTCTAAGGCAAGTTGTTTACTATCAGGCAATTACTAAAGATATACTCTTATTCTCGCCTGGAAGCTGATTCAGGCAGAACTAAAGGTGAAGGTTCATTAAAGGTAAAGTGAGTCCTCACTGCACACTAGGTGTCAAAAATAAAGTGTTGTCCTACCTCAGTGAAAGTGACACTGACATTTTCAGGTGGCAATTCATCCTAATGATGGGAAACATTTGTGCTGCAGAAGTAATCCCCCTCTGAAGCTGCATCTCACATTTCAAAATAATCTCCATTGAAAATGAGGCCAAGAGAGCTCACTAAGACCCGACATTTCACATCTAAACACATAAACTGGCAGTATTAATCCTTCAATAACTGCCCTGTCCAGCATCTCACAGGAAATTTGTGATGCCACAGGCAGCATGAGGTTTTGTGAGTCCCAGCCCAGAGGCTTAACTACCGAATGCTCCCAAATATTTCTTTAGTAAATCCTGATAGTAAACCAATTGCCTTAGACAATCAAGCCAAATGATAAAGAATATATTATAAATCATGTGCGAGGAAAGCTACTTACATAGATGCATTTAAAATAATTTTACAAACTCAGAGCTCCTTGGAGTTCTTTCTTTCCTCATTACTCTTATTGACAGTGCTAAGAATTATTTCTGAATGAAGAACAAGATTTGGCCTCTGCAATTCCATAAATAGAAAATCACAAACAGAAATAATAACTTTGTTTCCACAGTTTTAATTTGCTTCAGTGCTGGCCTGGAGAGAACATCTAAGTGTATTCAGGGTCTGTTCAGTCTCCTGAAACTAGCAACAGAGGTGCCAATTAATGAGACTTATAGTGTTGTTTTTTTCTGACAAACATATTTTTCCACTGGGAATGGGACTGTAATCAAACAGCTTTTGTGTAAGGCATTTTACCAGCACTGAAACACAACAACTTTGCTGTGGTGAACTCAAACCTAGAAATAAAAAGATGTATTGCAGTATTGCAAACCTCCTTAGCTTGCAGTTCCTTTCTAAAACACAGTTCACCACAATACCCATATCGGAAGCACAAAACAGCGGAAAAGCACAAGAGTAATATTATTTATAAACACACGATGACTGCAGCCGGCTGAGGGGCTGGGTGGAGATGCGGTCGTCTGTGCTGCCATGTCACTCGGAAGGAATGTGGAACGGGAGGCGGGGGGTCAGGGCAGGGGAGAGACCTATTCTTCCACTGACTGTAGCTAGGGGTTCATTCCTCCACCCACCACTCGCAAAGCAGCTTCAGTGCTTCTGCAACTGGTGATGGAACAATGGCTTGACCACGGTCCCACCCTCCAAGCGTTACACAACAGTAAAAGCGAGGTGTAAGTATTGCTGTCTCTGATCTAAAGTGGGGACCGAGAATGTAACGGCAAACAACGGGGACAAGCGGATGGGCTGTGTACCGCGCCCTCTCCTTTCTTTGCCCCTTCCCTCCCCCGCGCCTCCCGCAACCCAGTCCTCCGAAGGGACGCCTTTGGGTTAAGATTCACAACCTCGGCTACGTCCAAATGCTTTCCCAAGAGATTGTACACTTGTGATTGCATCTGTATTTTAGCGCTGTGTAGCTGCTCCATAGTTCAGCACATTTATCATTGTCAATCGTGAAGAAACTGTGTATGCTGCGCATGAACAAACTGTGCTGTTCCTGCACCCGACTGCTTCTTTCGAATGTGGCCAGGCGTACAGCAAGCAGGCTGTTCCTGCACCTGATGTGAGGCTTAAAATAACGGGAATAAGTGGCTTATCTATTAAGGGATTAATCCAGCTGCCTGTAGATCTAGCACCACTAATCTCTGAGGACCAGCTAGACCATCTAGAACTCAAGGGAATTAATTTCTTACTAAAGTTATCCTTCACTAAATGCAACAACTCTGTCACAATTTAGGGTTTTGTTGTTTTGCTTGTTTGGTTTGTTTTTAATAATAAAATAACACATACACACACACAAAAAAAAAACAACCCCAAACAATACCAAAACCCCAGAAACACCCAGAGACATAAAGTGGGTGAGATTTGAAAACTAGCACTGCAATTATTAAACAGAGAAACTATTTTTAATGAATAAAGTTTAAACTATATTATGTTAGGCAGGTACCAGTTTCCTCCTATCACTTGATGTAAATGGTTTGGTGGCCAAATATTAGCAGAATCTTTTCTATATGTCTAATACCCTCACTGAAAAATGGTAAAGGGACATGCTAGAATTCCTCCCTTCTCTGTTGTAAAATAAAATTAAAACAACCATGGATAGATTCTCAGGGTGAACTTTGACAAACTGAAGCCTGGCAGTGATAAAAACCAAAAATCCAGATCCTCATACACTCAGTGGAACTGAAGTTCCTCACAGACAACAATAGGATGGGAGATGTGGCACCTCATCAGTCACTATTGTTTGAAATTGGAAAGGGGAGGCTTTAGTACGTCTCACAGCGAGAGTTTTCAAATAAATTTGTTCATTAAAAGAAACCCAAACATTCCATCCCTGACTGAGCTGAGCTTTATTTGTGAAACACAGTCTTCCTATCTGAATTCAACTCAGCATTGCTGAGGGAGATACAGTGTGAGCTGTACCTCAACTTGACTAGCAGATGACAGCTTGAAGGTGAAGTGAATATTTATAGGGTTGAATTAAAAAAACACCACCAACAACAAACCCACCAACAAATGAACAAATCAACTGAACCCCCCCCCCAAACAACCAAAGATACTACCTTCCCTTTAAAACTAACATAAATATTACCTTTGGGTAGTAGAATCAGGCCACTTAAGAACTCCACCCACTCCAGGCTTCTTAGCAGTAAATGAAATATCAAAAGTTCTTGGTCAGGAAAAGAAAGGCTGGAGTGTTCCTGACATGGGAAAGGGAAGATAGGAGTAGGGGAAAGGAGCAGGAGAGAGATAAGTGCTTTGGAGGCTGTTATGACTGTCCTGGGGCTTGGGGGAAGCCTAACCCTGTAATGAAGACAGCAATGCGTCAAATAGTTTCTCGCTATGGAGTGCATCCCTATTATTCTCCTGTCCCAATGGATAAACATTATTTAACACATATCTTGAAGTAGCCATTTGCAGTCCCTTTAAACTCTTGCCATTTTGCTCATAGCTCTCTTTCACTGAGCCTGGACCATCTGGCACTAAGTGGGATGTTTGATCACCTTGTGAAAAACAAAATAAATGAGCATGTTTTACACATCTGAAAGTGCTTCTAAGCCCAGTAAACAACAGAGTCTTTTGCTGGTAAATTTGAGAAACAGAGATGTCCTTTGGTGAGTTCAGTTTGTTTTCCTTAACAATTCAATAGCTTGTGAAATGGACCTTTTCTGTTCCAGGGCACTCTTGTGTCAGGTTCCTTCATCTGCAGTTTAAGACAAGTCCAGCATTCATGTAAATATTCAAAAGGCAAGACATACAGGTAAAAGCTATGAAATATTAAAAAATGAACCAGAATTGAGCTTTTCTATCTTGATTAAACAGGGTAATTATGTTCATATGCTACACATGGAAGTTGCATGCTCATATAGAGAATGCCTATTCTTGCACTGTAGTCTTAAATTTCCTTAATAATATTACCATAAAGAAAAACACTGTACAAAATAATATTTTATTTTGAAGTATATTACATAATTTCCTCTTTGTCAGAAAATATTCTTTTTCCAAATTTTTTAAGGAAGATTGCCATCAGCAAACATTTAGATGTAGGGTGTTTTTTAATGATGTATGAATTGAAAATATTTTCTGCTTTTTCAAAGAGGGTGGACGTTTCCATCCTTAACTGGAAGAAGTCAGTACAATCAGTACATGATGGAAAGGCATCTGGGAAATCAAAATTAGCACAAAGCCTCTAAAAGATCAAGGACACATGTATTTATTGCATCTGTAGTGGATGATTTTCACTCAATGAGACAGTCAAGTCTGAATTTTTGCTGAAAATGCTAAGGTTCTTTGTGTTTCTACACAGATCACCTTTCTGACAAAATCTGTCAAGGAATATTAGTCAGCATGTTGTGGTGGTATTAATGTCACCAAAAAATGATGGTGAAACTCGAACAAGAGCCTCAAAAAATTGTATCATCTATCCGCTAAAGCAGAAACTGATACTAATTTTACTTTGTCAGCACTTTCCTGATATCCAGATATGCAGGTAAAGCCTTTGTCTGTGAGGGAGCTTGCCAACCAGACGCTTATTTGATGTGATCTTGCCTGCCCTCCACACCTGGGGACACACACATTTATGGGGCTGAGGATGAAGCAGGCTCTCTCTTCTCTGACTGAGCTTTCTAAACAGATGAGTTCCTCTTCCTCTGCTCAGAGAGGAACTTGTTCTCCCCAGGCCATTTCTTTTCCCCTCCCTGCTCTGCAACATGACTGTGCTCAGTCTGACACAAAAGACTCTGAGTTTGCTTTGCTGTTTGCCTAGTAATTGACAGATGGACAAATATCCAGCAGAGATAGTAGAGCCAGGTAGGGATTTTCTGTCAATATCAAGTAGGTGAAAACCAGACCTGAGCAGTACTGTTACTACTGCCACCAATATGACTCCCTACCATGACACAGACATCACTTCTGTTGATACAAAACTCAGTGAAAGAGAACAGAAGGGAAAAGATGGGTGCAAAGAAGCGGCATACAGAGGCTGCTGCTGTAGGGCATGTTTTACAAACTTATGTAAATGAGATGACTACTGTAGTCCTAAGACAAACGTGTACAAGGAACTTGACTATTTGCAGCCTCTGAGCCCACATCTGTTTTATTAAAAGTAACTATACCTTTGAAGTATTAAAAAAAACAAATAAAACATTACACCAACTGCTGGCTCTCACTAGACCAAGCTTTCCTACATTCAGAGGGCTTATTTGCAATCTGAGACACCATAATACATTGCTTTGTTACCTGTCAACAACCCTAGTTCTCCAGCATTCACTCCTTACTTCTATGACAAAATACCCAGGTCCTCAATATGTTTGCTGTGTTGCAACAAACGTTGTTCATGAGACACAGTTTACAGCATTGATAAAACTCAATATAGTATTTGAGAAGAGAAGAGAAGAGAAGAGAAGAGAAGAGAAGAGAAGAGAAGAGAAGAGAAGAGAAGAGAAGAGAAGAGAAGAGAAGAGAAGAGAAGAGAAGAGAAGAGAAGAGAAGAGAAGAGAAGAGAAGAGAAGAGAAGAGAAGAGAAGAGAAGAGAATAAACCAGGTTGGAAGAGACCTTCAAGATCATCATGTCCAACCTATCATCCAACACCACCTAATCAACTAAACCATGCAACCAAGCACTCTATCAAGTCTCCTCCTAAACACCTCCAGCGATGGTGACTCCATCACCTCCCGGGCAGCCGATTCCAATGGGCAATCACTCTCTCTGTATAGAACTTCTTCCTAAGCTCCAGCCTAAACCTCCTCTAGTGCAGCTTGTTCTGATGCTGGTTGCCGGGAAGAAGAGACCAACCTCTGCCTGACTACAACCTCCTTTCCGGTAGTTGTAGAGAGCAATAAGGTCACCCCTGAGCCTCCTTTTCTCCAGGCTAAGCAGCTCATCTCCCTCAGCCTCTCCTCATAGGGCTTGTGTTCCAAGCCCCTCCCCAGCTTTGTTGCCCTTCTCTGGACACACTGCAGCAAATCAACATCCTTCCTAAACTGAGGGGCCCAGAACTGGACACAGTACTCAAGGTGCAGCCTAACAGTGTACAGGGGCAGAATGATCTCCTTGCTCCTGCTGGCCACACTGTTCCTGATGCAGGCCAGGATGCCATTGGCCTTCTTGGCCACCTGGGTACGCTGCAGGCTCATGCTCAGCCTACCATCAACCAGTACCCTTAGGTTCCCCTCTGCCTGGCTGCTCTCCAGCCACTCTGACCTCAGCCTGTAGCTCTGCATGGGGTTGCTGTGGCCAATGTGTAGAACCCGGCACTTGGATGTGTTAAATCTCATGCCGTTGGATTCTGCCCATCTGTCCAGCCTGCTGTGGTCCCTCTGCAAAGCCTCTCCTACCCTCTGGCAAATCAACTCCTGTCCCCAGCTTGGTGTCATCTGCAAATTTACTGATGATCAACACAAAGCCCTCATCCAGATCATCAATAAAGATGTTAAAGAGGATGGGGCCCAGCACTAATCCTTGGGCACACCACTAGTGACTGGCCGCCAGCTGGATGTGACACCATTCACCACCACTCTCTGGGCTCGGACTTCCAGCAGTTCCTAACCCAACACAGAGTGATCCTGTCCAAGCCATGGGCTGACAGCTTGACCAGGAGTTTGCTAAGGGGGACAGAGTCAAAGGTCTTGCTGAAGTCCAGGTAGACGACATCCACAGGCCTCCCCACATCCACCAGGCAGGTCACCTGATCATAGAAGGAGATCAGGTTGGTCAGGCAGGACCTGCCCTTCCTAAATCCATGCTGGCTGAACCTGATCCCTTGGCCATCCTCTAAGTGCTGTGTGATTGCACTCAAGATGATCTGCTCCATAATCTTGCCTGGCACTGAGGTCAGGCTGACAGGCCTATAATTCCCTGGCTCATCCAACCGGCCCTTCTTGTGGATGGGCACCAAGTTGGCCACCTTCCAGTCTTCTGGGACCTCTCCACTGACCCAGGAGTTCTGAAAAATGATGGAGAGTGGCTTGGCCAGCTCATCTGCCAGCTCTCTCTGCACCCTAGAATGGATCCTGTCTGGTCCCATGGACTTGTGGGGATCCAAGCAGCTGAGGAGATCTCTCTACTCCCTCCTGGAACAGAGGAAAACTGCTGCTCCCTGGTTCCTTCTACCAGCTCTGCAGGCCAGCTTTCTGGAAGACATTCTGTCCTGCTAGTAAAAATTGAGGCAAAGAAGGTGTTAAGTACCTCTGCCTTTTCCTCATCCTTTGTTACAACGTTCCCCTCCGTGTCCACCAAGGAGTGGAGGTTGTCCTTGCTCCTCCTCTTGCTATTAATGTATTTATAGAATGGCTTTTTGTTGTCCTTCACAGCAGAGGCCAGTCTAAGCTCCAAATATACTTTCGCCTCCCTAATTTTCTTCCTACAAGACCTAACAACATCCTTAAACATTCCATGGGTTGCCTCGCCTTTATTCCAAAGATAGTACACTCTCTTTTTTACCCTTAGTTCTATTAGAAGTTCATTGCCCATCCAAGCTGTCCATCTGCCCCGGCAGCTCATCTTCCGGCACATTGGCACAACCTGTTCCTACGCCTTCAAGAGTTCTTTCTTGAAGTAGGTCCAGCTCTCCTAGACCCCTTTATTTTCAAGTGCTGTTTCCCAAGGAACCTTCTGAGTTAGTTCCTTGAATAACCTGAAGTCTGTCCTCTGGAAGTCCAGAGTGGAGCTCTTCTTTTGTACACAATCTCAATCTTCTGAGAGGAACTGACACTGGAAAAGTTTTGGAGAAGTGGGCTGTAATAGAGCTAGACAAGACTATAAAGTGAGGCTGAGAGGTAAGTAGCTCATCTATACATAACCTGAGAGAGTAATTTCTGGAGAATAAATTCAGCTTAGGGGGGAAAAAAAAGCTATGAACCAGACATTTACAACATGTCATCTGGAAATTACAATAGTCCTAATAATTAGAGTAACAAGCCTCTAAAAGGCCCTTTCCATTAAAGAGGTGGAGATTAAGAGTTTAACTAATCTACATGTGAAGCTTAATAAATTTATGCCAAAGGAAGGAGTAAGAAACAACAGTTGCAGAGAAGCATCTTAATGATATCAAGCTTCATAATGGTGTGATCTTCAAAATTTAGAAGTCTGCTTTTTGCATTTTTTCCATGAGAATAATGACAAATGACAAAACATTTGTAAACAATTTTTGAAATTTATCTTTTTTTTTTTAATTACAGAATGCACAGTATTCATTTGGCTTAGTACTTCTGTTGTGACAAATCTGATGTAAGATGACATGATTTTTTTGTATTCATTACAGCAAGCTTATTTTGTAAGCAAGAATACATTTTTATCCAAACTTTCAAATTTACCAGTCAATACCTGCTTTCCATAATAACATTTTATTACCCTTCATAACTGCACAAAATTATGGATCCTGTTGGAAGTTGTTCATCATTTATCCAGGACTCTAAAATGTAACTTCTCTACACACTGGTGCAACTTTGGCTCTTCTGTTTGTTTTTTTTTAACCCACAATCTCTTAATCTTTCCTAGTGACTGAAGATGTGTTACATTACATATTCAATGGATTAAACATGTCCTCAGCAGCATTCCTTGGAAACTCATGAGAGTAAAGTGGTTGGTTACTTCAGAAAAGAAAAAATAAGTATTTAACTTCAGAGGCTGCTGTTGAATATTCTCTTGGATTACTGCTGGATATAGAAGGATTTTATTGCCACTTGAAGCAAAAAATACATCATGCAGTTGGTTCCAAAATGCAGAACCCAAAATTTCACATGGATTGAAATTTGAGCATCTCAGCCCATCCATCTTCTGAGTCTGCCATTACACTTGCAGCCACAATAAACATGACGCCAGAAAAGTCTGATATTCCTAAATGACTATGTAACACACCCCAAATGTTAGGACTTGCCAGGAGTTCAGGAAAAAATACTGAATTTCATGTATTTCCACTATTTCCTGTGTATGTAGGCATGTTTCTTCTTGACATCATAGCCACTGGGAAGTAGTTTAAAATAGAGCAGTAATTAGATAGGAAAAAAGTGCATTGACCATTAAAAGGATATTTTTTCCGATGATGATACACCACTTTCTCCCTTTGAGAGGTTTATTAGTAAGCAGCTCCTGGAAGAGTTTTTCTTTTTCTTTCCTTTATTTTTTTGTTTCCCCTAATTTAGTGACTTTTCCCTGTTTATCCTTTATCTCACAGATGCTTAAGTGCCATACAGTGTCCCAGATGGTCAGTCTGGGAAGTAGACACAGACATTTTCAAAGAGACAATGTTGATTCCTCCCCCTCCCACCATCCCCACTCATTCAGAGTTTTTAATCCCCAATAAACACAGTACTTAAGTAAGAGAAGAAAGGTAGGCCACAACTTGAAGCCAACTAAGGACACAGAAATCCATGGCTGGCATTGACAAAATATAATTTAGGGTAGCCCAGTACCATTGTTTGCAGCATGGATAAAACCAGCTGGTTGTATTATGCTTGACTGAGAACTAGACAAGGGAGGGAGGATCACATGTGGATAGCAAGTGTTATGAAAGGAGATGAAGAAGGAAAGCTGACACACTCAAGATAAGGTCTGAAAAAAAGTCTGAAAAGCGATGAAAGCCTTACTGGGTATTTTAATCATTCCAATACCAACAAAATTAATGACCTCTTTTTATCCTTCTGCAAAATATAGAAGCAAAAGAAATGTTTTGCTATAAACTTGCCACAGAGAAAATACAGGTGCTGTACTATGTAAAGTACTAACTTACTTGATTGTTCATAACTCTTTCTTTCTTTTAAAGCCACATGTACAGCAGGCCAAAAAAACTAACTTCTTCACAATCAGGAGCAGAGAATAAGTTCTCTGCCTGGGTGCAGCAGAGGCAGAGAAAACTGCTAGCATGGTGCTTCTGTTTTCTGACAGAGGAGTCATCTTGCACAAATTTGAGTATGTTGTTGAAGCAGTTGCAGTAAAGACTACATGAGCAGCACAAACGCCAGTACTCGTCATCGGCAGGCTCCATGTTGGAGCTGGAGCTCCTCTCTTTCTATCCATAGCTCTTGGCCATGTAGAACTCTTGCTGCTTTCTCCACAATCCAATGACTGTTTTCACTTGAATATCAGGTTCCCGTTTAGTTATTCATCTGGCAAAGGATGTGAAAAATAACAAGGGTTTCTTCAAGTACAGCAGTAGGAAAAAGAATACCAAGCAAAGTGTGGGCCTGCTGCTGAATAAGGTAAGTGCCCTGGTGGCGAATAATAGAGAGGTGGCATGGTTATTGAATGCCTTCTTTGTCTCAGTCTTTAATGCTAAGGCCAGGCCCTCAGGAATTCCAGTCCCTGGAGATAAGAGGGAAAGTCTGGAGGAAGGAAGATATTCCCTTAGTCAAAGAGGACTGAATTAGAAATCACCTAGACAGGCTGGACACCCTCAGATCCATAGGCAACAATGGGATGTACCCATGAGTGCTGAAGGAGCCGGCTAAGATAAGCCACTGTCCATCATTTTTTGAAAGGTCATGAAAAATAGGAGACATGCCTGAAGACTGAGGGAAAGCCAATGCCACTCCAGTTTTCAAAAAGGGCAAGAAGGAGAACCCAGGAAACTGCAGACCATTCAGCCTCACATCCATCTCTGGAAAGGTGCTGGAACATCACAGAGGTCACCTCTAAGCACATGAAGAAGGTTATCAGGAACTCGTTAGCATGGATTCATGAAGGTGAAATCATGCTTGACCAATCTGATAGCCTTCTATAACATCATGACCATCTGGGCAGATGAGGGGAGAGCAGTAAATGTTGTCTACCTCAACTTCAGCAAGGCTTTTAACACTGTCTCACATAATATCCTCACAGGTACGCTTAGGAATTGTGGTGGATTGAGAACTGGCTGAATGACAGAACACAGAAAGTTGTGATCAGTAGTGCAGTGTTCAGTTCACACACAGAATCACACAGAAACATTTAGGTTGGAAGAGACCCTCAGGATCACCAAGACAAACTGATAACCCTACTCTACAAGGTTCATTCCTAAACCATATCCCCAAGCACCACCTTGGGCAGCCCATTCCAATGCCTGACCACTGTTTCTGCTAAATTTTTTTTCCTAATGTCCAGTCTAAACCTACCCAGTTGCAGCTTGAGGCTGTTCCCTCTTGTTCTATCACTAATTACCTGTGAGAAGAGACCAGCACGAGGTTCTCCGTAATGTCCTTTCAGGTAGTTGTAGAGAGCAATGAGGTCTCACTTCAGCCTTCTCTTTTCCAAACTAAACAGCCCCAGCTCCTTCAGTCACTCTTCATTAGAATAGAATAGAATAGAATAGAATAGAATAGAATAGAATAGAATAGAATAGAATAGAATAGAATAGAATAGAATAGAATAGAATAGAACAGGTTTCAAAAGACCTTTGAGATCATAGAGTCCAACCTATCATCCAAGATTATCTAGTCAACCAAACCATGGCACCAAGTGCCTCATCCAGTCCCTTCTTAAACATCTCCAGTGCTGGTGACTCCACCACCTCCCTGGGCAGCCCATTCCAATAGCAAATCACTCTTTCTATGAAGAATTTCTTCCTAACATCCAGCCTAAACCTTCCCTGGTGCAGCTCGAGACTGCGTCCTCTTGTTCTGGTGCTGGTTGCCTGGGAGAAGAGACCAACTCCCACTTGGCTACAACCTCCCTTCAGGTACTTGTAGACAGCAATGAGGTCTCCTCTGAGCCTCCTCTTCTCCAGGCTAAGCAACCCCAGATCCCTCAGCCTCTCCTCATTGGGCTTGTGTTCCAAACCCCTCACCAACTTTGTTGCCCTTCTCTGGACACACTCCAGCAAGTCAACATCCTTCCTAAACTGAGGGGCCCAGAATTGGACACAGGACTCAAGGTGTGGCCTGACCAGTGCTGAGTACAGGGGCACAATGACTTCCCTGCTCCTGCTGGCCACATTTATTCTCCAGGCCCTTTACCAGCTTCGTTGTCCTCATCTGCACTTGCTCCAGCACCTCCACATCTCTCCTGTATTAAGGTTCCCAAAACTGGAAACAATACTTGAGGTGTGGCCTCACCAGAGCTGAGTACAAGGGAAAAATCACTTCCCTACTCCTGCTGGACACAGCATGTCTGATACAAGCCAGGATGCCTTTGGCTTTCTTGGCTACCTGGGCACACTGCTTGTTCATATTCAGTTGCTTGTCAATTAGCATCCCTAGGTCCCTCTCTGCCAGACAGCATTCCAACCACACTTCCCCAAGTAGCGTTGCTTGGGGTTGTTGTGACCCACATGCATGACCGGAGGTTTGGCCATGTTGAACTCACCCCATTAATGTGGGCTATTGATCCAATCTGTCCAAGTCCCTCTGTAGAGCCTCCCTACCCTCATGCAGATCAACAATCCCACCTACTTTGGTGTCATCTGTGAGCATACTGGTGACACACACTGTGTCTTCATCAAGGTCATCAATAAAGGTGTTAAACAGAAGTGGTTCCAACACTGAGCCCTGAGAAACACCACTTGTGACCAGCTGTCACCTGGATTTGACTCCATTGACCACCACTCTTTGGGCCTGTTTGCCCAGCCAATGCTTTATCCAGCAGAGTGTGTGCTCATCCAAGCCACAAGCAGACAGTTTGTCCACTGGAATTCTGTGGGGGACAGTGTCAAAGGCTTTTCAGAAGTCTAGGTAGATGATACCTACAGCCTTTCCCTCATCCAACAGTCAGTCATCTTGTCATAGAAGGAGATCAGTTTGCTCAGGCAGGACCTGCGCTTCATAAACCCAAGCTGACTGGGCCTGATCCCCTGGTTGTTCTCTGTATGTTGTGTAATGGTGCTTGAGATGATCTGCTCCATGGCCTTCCCTGGTACTAAGGTCAGACTGTCAGGTCTATAGTTTCCCAGATCCTCCTTTATTCCTTTCTTGTAGATGGGCATTGTGTTTGCTACCCTCCAGTCCATTGGGACCTCCCCAGTTAGCCAGGACTTCAGGTAAATAATGGATAGTGTCTTGACAAGCACATCTGCCAACTCCCTCAGCACCCTTGGGTGTAGCCCATCCAGCCCCATAGACTTGTGTGCATCTAAGTGGCGTACCAGATCACTGACCACTTTGTCAAGGAAGTTGGAGGGCTGTGACTGGTGGTGTCACTCAGGTGTTGGTACTGGGTCCAGTCTTGTTCAACATCTTCATTACTTACCCAAATGAAGAGACAGAATGCATTCTCAGAAAGTTTTCTGATCATACAAAACTGAGAGGGATGTCTGGCACACCAAAAGGCTGTGCTGCCAATGAGCCAGACCTGGACAGGCTGCAGAGCTAGGCAGAGAGGAATCTTTCCTCCAGTCCTGGCTCACCAGTGAGGTCCCAGATGACTGGAAACTGGCCAATGTGGTCCCCATCCACAAGAAGGATCAGATGGAGGAACCTGGAAACTCCAGGCCAGTCAGCCTGACCTCAGTGCCAGAGAAAATGATGGAGCAGATTATCCTGGCGGCAATAACACAGCACCTGAAGGATGGCCAAGGGCTTGGGTCAAGCCAACATGGAATTAGGAGGAGCAGGTCCTGCCTCTCCAACCTGATCTCCTTCTATGATCAGGTGACCTGCCTGGTAGATGTGGGGAGGCCTGTGGATGTGGTCTACTTGGACTTCAGCAAGGCCTTTGACACCATTTCCCACAGCAAACTGCTGTCTAAGCTGCAAGCTCGTGGCTTGGACAGCAACACTCTGTGCTGGGTTATGAACTGGCTGGAGGGCTGAACCCAGAGAGTGGTAATGAATGGTGCCACATCCAGCTGGCAGCCAGTCACCAGTGGCATCCCCCAGGGATCAGTGCTGGGCCCCATCCTCTTTAACATCTTCATTGATGATCTGGATGAGGGGATTGAGACAGTCATCAGCAAATTTGCAGATGACGCCAAGTTAGAATAGAATAGAATAGAATAGAATAGAATAGAATAGAATAGAATAGAATAGAATAGAATAGAATAGAATAGAATAGAATAGAATAAACCAGGTTGGAAGAGACCTTCAAGATCATTGCGTCCAACTTATCATCCAACACCACCTAATCAACTAACCCATGTAACCAAGCACCCTGTCAAGTCTCCTCCTGAACACCTCCAGTGACGGCAACTCCACCACCTCCCCAGGCAGTCCATTCCAATGGGCAATCACTCTCTCTGTGTAAAACTTCCTCCTGACCTCCAGCCTGAACTTCCCCTGGTGCATCCTGAGACTGTGTCCTCTTGTTCTGGTGCTGGCTGCCTGGGAGAAGAGACCATCATCTGCCTGTTTACAACCCCCCTTCAGGTAGTTGTAGAGAGTAATGAGGTCACCCCTGAGTCTCCTCCCCTCCAGGCTAAGCAGCCCCAGCTCCCTCAGTCTCTCCTCACAGGGCTTGTGTTCCAAACCCCTCACTAACTTCGTTGCCCTTCTCTGGACTCGTTCCAGCAAGTCAACATCCTTCCTAAACTGAGGGGCCCAGAACTGGACACAGTACTCGAGGTGTGGCCTAACCAGTGCAGTGTACAGGGGCAGAATGACCTCCCTGCTCCTGCTGGCCACACTGTTCTTAATGCAGGCCAGGATGCCATTGGCCCTCTTGGCTGCCTGGGCACACTGCAGGCTCATGTTCAGCCTACCATCAACCAGCACCCCCAGGTCCCTCTCTGCCTGGCTGCTTTCCAGCCACTCTGACCCCAGCCTGTAGCACTGCATGGGGTTGTTGTGGCCAATGTGCAGAACCCAGCACTTGGATGTGTTAAATCTCACATTGTTGGACTCTGCCCATCTGTCCAGCCTGTCGAGGTCTCTCTGCAAAGCCTCTCTACCCTCTGGCAGATCAACTCCTGTCCCCAGCGTGGTGTCATCAGCAAATTTACTGATGATGGACTCAATGCCCTCATCCAGATCATCAATAAAGATGTTAAAGAGGATGGGGCCCAGCACTGATCCCTGGGGGACTCCACTAGTGACTGGCCGCCAGCTGGATGTGACACCATTCACCACCACTCTCTGGGCTCGGCCATCCAACCAGTTCCTAACTCAGCACAGAGTGTTGCTGTCCAAGCCATGGGCTGACAGCTTGGCCAGGAGTTTGCTATGGGGGACAGTGTCAAAGGCCTTGCTGAAGTCCAGGTAAACTACATCCACAGGCCTCCCCACATCCACCAGGCGGGTCACCTGCTCATAGAAGGAGATCAGGTTGGTCAGGCAGGACCTGCCCTTCCTAAATCCATGCTGGCTGAGCCTGATCCCTTGGCCATCCTGTAAGTGCTGTGTTATTGCACTCAGGATCCATGATCTTGCCTGGCACTGAGGTCAGGCTGACTGGCCTATAATTCCCTGGCTCATCCAGCCGGCCCTTCTTGTGGATGGGCACCACGTTGGCCAGCTTCCAGTCCTCTGGGACCTCTCCAGTGAGCCAGGACTGCTGAAAAATGATGGAGAGCGGCTTGGCCAGCTCCTCTGACAGCTCCCTCAGCACCCTAGGATGGATCCCATCTGGTCCCATGGACTTGTGGGGATCCAGGCGGCTGAGTAGATCACCAACTACCCCATTTTGGAGCAGATTTTAGGAGCAGATGTTAGTCAGTTAGAGGGTGAAAGGGCTCTGCAGAGGGACTTAGACCAACCAGACAGATGGGCGGAGTCCAATGGGATGTCATTCATCAAATACAAGTGCCAGGTGCTGCACTTTGGCCACGGCAACCCCATGCAGAGCTACAGGCTGGGGTCAGAGTGCTGGAGAGCGGCCAAACGGAGAGGGACCTGGGGGTACTGATCAACAGCCGCCTAAACATGAGCCAGCAGTGTGTCCAGGTGGCCAAGAAGGCCAATGGCATCCTGGCCTGCATTAAGAATAGTGTGGCCAGCAGGAGCAGGGAGGTCATTGTGCCCCTGTACACGGCACTGGTTAAGCCACACCTGGAGTCCTGTGTCCAGTTCTGGGCCCCTCAGTTTAGGAAGGACATCGAAACACTTGAACGTGTCCAGAGAAGTGCAACAAGGCTGGTGAGAGGCCTTGAACACAAGCCCTATGAGGAGAGGCTGAGGGAGCTGGGATTGTTTAGCCTGGAGAAGAGGAGGCTCAGGGGTGACCTCATTGCCCTCTGCAACTACCTGAAAGGTGCTTGTAGCCAGGAAGGGTAGGTCTCTTCTCCCAGGCAACCAGCACCAGAACAAGGAGACTCAGTCTCAGGCTGCACCAGGGGAAGTTTAGGCTCGAGGTGAGGAGAAAGTTCTTTACTGAGAGTCATTCATCATTGGAATGGGCCACCCGGGGAGGTGGTGGAGTCACCATCCCTGGAGGTATTCAAGAGGGGATTGGACATGGCACTTGGTGCCATGGTCTAGTCATGGATCTGTGGTGACAGGTTGGACCTGATGATCCTCGAGGTCTCTTCCAACCTTAGTAATACCGTGATACTGTGATACTGTAATGAAGTTCAACAAGGGCAAGGAGGAATAACCCCATGCACCAGCACAGGCTAGGGATTGACCTGCTGGAAAGCAGCTCTGCAAGGAGGGTCTGGGAGTGCTGATGGACAAGAAGCTCACCATGAGTCAGCAATGTGTGCTTTTGGCTGAGAAGACCAGTGGTATTCTGGGAAGCATTAAGAAGTGTGTGGCAGCAGGTTGAGGAAGTTTATCCTGCCTCCTCTACTTTGCCCTGGTGAGGCCATACTTGGAGTATTGTCGGATCCCCAGTTCAAGATAGGGAAGTACTGAAGACAGTCCAATGGCGAGCCAGGAGGAGATGGGGAAAAGCTGAGAGACCTGGGGATCTTTAGCCAGGTAAAGAGACTACTGAGAGGGGATCTTATCAATGCTTATAAATTTCTAAAGAGTGGAGATCATGAGGATGGGGCTGGTCTCTTTTCAACGGTTCCCAATGACAGGACCAGGAGCAATGGGTAGAAACTAGAACACAGCAGTTTCACTTGATCTTAAGGAGAAAATTCTTTACTTTGACAGTGCCAGAGCACTGGAACAGGCTGCCTAGAGACATTTTGGAGTCTCCTTCTCTGCAGACTTTCAAAAAACCCTTGGATGCATTCCTGTGCAACCTGAGCCAGGTGTAACTGCTTTAGCAGGAAGGTAGGACTAGATGACCTCAGAGGTCACTTACAAGCCCTACCATTCTATGCTTTTCTGACTCTACGAGTCTATGGTTTTACAATTCTATGAAATGGGAACAAAATAACCCATATTTCTGTGTGATTCTCTGGCCAAAACTGAATGCATTTCCTGACATATCCAAAGCCAGTTAAGTAGGTACTTGTCTGAACAAATCAAGGCGTTTGGTTACCCACAGAGCCATTCAAAGATGAAATTTGAGTATTTTAATAGAGACTGAATTTTTTGGTATTTTGAAGGAAAAAAAAGTTAAGACATTGCTTGGCCTAAATTACAAAACACAGGAGAAGCATTTTCTCCTGCTACTAAGTTGCAGCTATGCCTGTACTGAAACAAAACGGGTACTAAGAGAAGTGGCAGATGAGGTTGCTAAACCCCTCTCTGTTATATTTCAAAAGTCATGGCAATCTGGTGAAGTCCCCACGGACTGGAAAAGGGGAAACATTGCCCCCATCTTCAAAAAGGGTAAGAAGGAGGAACCAGGGAACTACAGGCCAGTCAGTCTCACCTCTGTGCCTGGAAAGATCATGGAGCAGATCCTCCTGGAGTCACTACTTGCTCAAAAGAATAGTGAAGAGGTAATTGGGAACAGCCAGCATGGCTTTGCCAAGGGCAAATCCTGCCTGACCAACCTGGTGGCCTTCTATGAGCAGGTGACAACATTAATAGATGAGGGGCGAGCAACTGATGTTATTTACCTGGACCTGAGCAAAGCCTTTGACACTGTCCCGCACCACATCCTGGTCTCCAAACTGGTGACACATGGGTTTGATGGGTGGACCACTAGATGGATAAGGAACTGGCTTGATGGCCGCACCCAAAGAGTGGCTGTCAATGGCTCCATGTCCCAGTGGAGGCCAGTGACAAGCGGAGTCCCTCAGGGATCAGTCCTGGGACCTGTCTTGTTCAACATCTTTGTGGGTGACATGGACAGTGGCATTGAGTGCACCCTCAGCAAGTTTGCTGATGACACCAAGCTATGTGGTGCAGCAGACACACTGAGGGAAGGGAGGCCATCCAGAGGACCTTGACAGGCTGGAGAGGTGGGCACAAGCCAACCTCATGAAGTTCAATAAGAGCAAGTGCAGGGTCCTGCATCTGGGTCGAGGCAATCCCAGGCACAAATCCAGGCTGGGCAGTGACTGGCTGGAAAGTAGCCCTGAGGAGAGAGACTTGGGGGTGCTGGTGGACAAAAAGCTCAACATGAGCTCCCAATGTGCACTTGCAGCCCGCAAGGCCAATCAGATCCTGGGCTGCATCAGGAGAAGTGTGGCTAGCAGGTCGAGGGAGGTGATCCTCCCCCTCTACTCAGCCCTGGTGAGACCCCACCTGGAGTACTGTGTCCAGTTCTGGAGCCCCTATTACAAGAGGGATGTGGAGGTGCTGGAACGTGTCCAGAGAAGGGCCACAAGGATGATCAGAGGGCTGGAGCACCTCTCCTATGAGAGCAGACTGAAGGAGTTGGGGCTGTTCAGTCTGCAGAAGAGAAGGCTCCCAGGTGACCTAATTGTGGCCTTCCAGTATCTGAAGGGGGCCTACAGGAAGGCTGGGGAGGGACTTCTCAGGATGTCAGGTAGTGATAGGACTAGGGGGAATGGAATGAAGCTGGAGGTGGGGAGATTCAGGCTGGATGTGAGGAGGAGGTTCTTCAACATGAGAGTGGTGAGACCCTGGAATGGGTTGTCCAGAGAGGTGGTTGAGGCCCCGTCCCTGGGGGTGTTTAAGAGCAGGCTGGATGAGGCTCTGTCCAGCCTGATCTAGTGTGGGGTTTCCCTGCCCATGGCAGGGGGGTTGGAACTAGATGATCCTTGTGGTCCCTTCCAACCCTGAATGAAACTATGAAACTATGAAACTATGAAAATTGTCCTGGTATATCTGAGGGTAAGAAACCCTTGTAGCTCCCTCACAAAGCCCTAATCACATAGCTATCCCTCTCTGTTCCTAGGGAATTCAGGAGTATACAATTAGCTGGTACATCATTTCTGTCCACCACCTCCAGGTCACAGGTACTGACAGCCTTGCACATGAGGAAAGCCATATGGAAACGTTTAACATCAGTAAAACTCCTGGGAATAGAAATAGTTTCCCAATCAGTCAGGTTGCCCTGGTTTTCTGGTCTAAGTTTAAATCTCCAAATCCCAAATTTCCCGCTGTGACAATGTTTAGCAAAGGCCTAGATTTCCACACATCTGTGAAACACACATCTGGTTTCCAAGACGGCAGGTAATCATTAGGGCAAGTTGATACAAATGCTAAATAAAATTGTTTTCTAATTGCTCTCAGCACTCCTGTTGTCTCTGAAAGGCACTGTAGAGATAGATGTAGCTTATAATGAGTGGCAGCTTCTATTTCCACAGAATGTTAGGAGTTGTAAGGCACCTCAAAAGATCGTCTAGTCCAACCCCGCTGCCAGAGCAGGATCACCTCTACCAGGCCACACAGGAATGCATCCAGGGTGGGTTTTGAATATCTTCAGAGAAGGAGACTCCACAACCCCCCTGAGCAGACCGTTCCAGTGTTCCATCACCCTCACAGTGAAAACTTTTTCCTTGTGTTTACATAGAAATTCCTATGCCTCAACTTCTACCCACTGTCCCTTGTCCTATCATTGGGCATCACCAAGAAGAGCCTGGCTCCATCCTCTTGGCATCACCCTTTACATATTTATAAACATTAATGAGGTCACCTCTCAGTCTCCTCTTCTCCAAGCTGAGGAGTCCCAGGTCCCTCTTTGTCTCCTTGTGAGGAAGGTGTTCCTCTCCTTTAACAATTTTTGTGGCTCTGTGCTGTAGTCTTTCAAGCAGTTCCCTGCCCTTCTTGAACTGAGGGGCCCAGAACTGGACATAATATTCCACATGTAGCCACACCAAGACAGAGTAGAAGGGGAGGAGAACCTCTCTTGACCTACTGACAACACCCCTTCTAATCCACCCCAGAATGGCATTGGCTATCTTGGTCACAAGAGCACATTGCTGGCTCATGGTCAACCTTCCATCCACTAGGACCCCCAGGTCCTTTTCCCCTTCACTGCTCACTAATATGTCAGTCCCCAATCTATACTGATACCTGGGGTTGTTCTTTCCCAGGTGCAAGACTCTCCACTTGACCTTGTTGAATTTAATTTCTCCCTGCCCAGCTCTCCAGCCTGTCCAAGTCCTGCTGAACAGCAGCACAACCCTCTGGTGTGTCAGCCACTCCACTAAGTTTCATGTCATTGGCAAATCTGTTGACACTGCACTCAGTGCCCTCATCCAGGTCATTGATGAATATATTGAATAGCACTGGTCCTGCTACTGACCCCTGAGGGACTCCTTGAACTTAAAAGAAAAATCCCATCAGCCTCTGTGAATTCAGGCTAGAATGTGCCATCTTTACATCAAATTTCCATCCAGGTTTTGGGCCAATGTTAACAGTGTGTGATATCTTTGCTACCTGGAGTCTTGTGAGGACAATATTCCACAATATCCTTACCTGGTAGCCCAAAATTGGCATGGACTAAGTTGTTTTTAAACTACCTAATCATGGGTTATCTTTCCAGGCGTCTTGAAAGTTACATAGCAAGGTAAATCAGGCAAGACCAGTTGTAATAAATCAGATTATACTGCCTATAAATGCATGACTAAAAGCTTTTATTTATTTCCTCATTTCTACTCTCAGTTTTCAGGCAGAAGGAAAAGCCTTCCAAACGTCCCAAATATTTTCCAGTTACTTTCCAATTGCAAATTTTTATTTCTTGTTCTTGATGTCTGTTTGTGGCAAGCTGTAAATGTTTGCCTGTAAGCACTGACTGACTATCATTTCTGTTTAACAGTAATGGCACTGCTCTTCCATGACATCAGAAATTACATCTGTAACATACAGCTAGCCACTTAAACTACCACCAGCATCTGAGGGATTCAACCAACTGAAACAGCACAGATAGAGGCAGTCCATCACAACAGCTGAAGGTAAAAAAAGTATAAATAACTAAAATATCCCTATCAAGCCATTCTCAGAATTTTTAGAGGTTCAGCCAGCCTTAGGTACATATCACTGTTCACTAAGGGCCCAGAGCTTTTAGAAAACACTAACATGGGGAGACGAAAAATAGCTTAGATCAGCTTGTGGCTTTCATGTGAAATACTACCATAGATATTTGATCTATTAAGTAGTTGTTTGTGGACTTTCTAGGCATGATATTTTTAAACATTAAGAATACAGGCAAAATAATTTGGTAATAATTAAATTATTAGACAATTGGTATTTCTTTTTAGGGCAGGCCAGAGAGTTATGTTAGCTCTGGGAGCTGTGTAGTCATGATTTGATCTATAGGGAGTAACCCACAGTGTCAAGTCCTTTATAATAAATGCTTCAGAGAAGAAAAGCCAGGCTAAACAACATATTTCATCTTAGTGGCAGCAAGCTACAAAAGGGTTGATCAGCTGGTTGTATATGAGATATGTATGTCTGGACAACTCCTCCTGAAGTTCTTAGCTGTCATTACATCCTTCCTGCAATATTAAACCAGCAGTAACATTGACTGATCCAAATTGTGCTGCCTAAAATCTTGCAAACTAAGAGGGGATGAGCATGAATTTCTGCATAAACTTTATCCTAGCTAGTGAAGATCACTTATAAGATGCTTTCCTGAGACTTTTTAAAATAGAAGCAAAACTTTGCCATATCTTGATGAGCAGAGGATCTATCAGGATGCAGTTATCCCTAACAGATGTTTTTTTCAGCCAGTTACACTAGCACACTTCTCCTTGGTACAGTCCTGATGTTCCATGACTAATGCCAGGGTATCATTATGTCCCATGCTTGACAAGAGGAATAAGTATCTCTAAGTATGCTTTTGGCATGCTTGACTTCTTTATGCCATCTGAGGCAAAGGGGTTTCTCCTTCAAAGGTTTAATCCTGAAGACATTTGTCATGTATAGCTCCACAGAGTATAACTCATAAACAGAAGCACATAAAACTAAGCCAAAACACACTATATACAGAGATTATGGATATTCCCACATTTTTTTGCAGAACTATACCTCTATCTAAAGGCTGTGATTTAAAAGGAAGAAAGAGGAGGGAGAAAATCTTAGCTGCCAACAGCTGTTGTTTCAGAGCCAATGAGAATGCACGAGAAGTCTGTATGACTACAGCCTTCTGTCTGCCAGTGGAGTAGTACAATAGGAGAGATGGTCCAATAACACAGTTATGGGAGGGTGTGAAGTGAAAGAAGTGGTGCTGTAGACAAATCTTCAAAACCTTGACCTGAGGCTCAGCATTTAACACTCAGGAGCAATCCAGCTCTCAAATTTGTCCTTACCAGAGTCATGCATTGCCTACCAAGCAAGGGTGCATGTAGATGCATGCATTCATGATAGGCTACTCTTGTCAGGGTGACATGGACATCATCCTCACCTCTTTTTATCTGTATTTGTCAGTGGAACTGCATGTCACTTACCCTCATACCACATGCAAAACAATGTCATATAATGCTGTCTTCTCTCTAGAAACTTGAGTTGATTGGATTTTGATTCTATTCCACTTGTCATGTCTACTTTGTGATTTTCTGTAATGAGCATATCTGAGTCAACTGCAAGCTGAGTCTGTTTAATTTAGCTCACAATTAGCTTAGCTATGGTGCTAAATAATAACGTATTCATAGCACTTTTTTGGGAGGGGAGGGGGAGATATTTTATGTAAACCACAGATTTTTATCTTATTTCTCACATTAAACATGATGCAGAAGACTACACCATATGCTCAGGCTTCTATGTACTATTATTGTTTGGAAGAGGCAGTGGCTACTATGGCAGCAGAGAAAAATCTTGTTTGGGACACAAATGTTCACAGATAATATATTCTTCTAAAATTTATGGGTAAAATTAGAGGGACTTCTCTCTTGTTTTATATATATGTGTTTGTGTGTGTGTGCATGCATGTGTGTATACACATATATATACATATACACATATATATACACATACATACATATATATATTCATATACATATATGTGTGCATGCCTTTCCTGTCTTCTTAAACTAGAGACTTCATCATTATCCACTGAAACCTTTCATCCCTCTGGGATCCTATTGAAGTGCCTGCTCTTGGTGATATCTTGCTGCAGTGAGTAACCCAAATGAATACCTTACCTGTGGGAGTGTTAAAATGGCCTCCTTTTGAAAGCATTAAATTGTGCTATCAGCAGACATTGCACAGATACTGTCTTTTTTTCACAATAACAGAAGAAAAGCAATAGGAGACACTTTATGCACTGCTGTGTCTCTGCTACTGTCTTGTACACATGCAGGTGTATAAAGAATACTGTAACATCCTAATAACAGCCAGGAACTCTCTTTCACTTAGATGCAATTGGTTCATTGACTAAGGTTAAAAATGTATTTGTTTTAATTAAACTCAGTTGCAATTTGTCATCACTGAACAAGATCACTTAGCATTTTTTCCTCAGGGCAGAATGCCCCACAAAGGTGTTATATCAGGCCTCTAAGCTCCGGAGAAATACTTTGAGACAAAGTTTAACTGTCTTAAGCAGGCCCTATGGGAAGATGTAAAAGAATGTGCTCATGCTTGTCTTCCATGAAATATAAAAGCAGTAGAAACCAGTAAGATTTGAATAAGCTACCAGATAGTGCCCACTTCATTCTCAAATGCAGCACTAAAACTTATACTAACATAGAAAAATACATATTGAAGCAATGTTGACACTAGCTGTCAGAGACACTCCATTCCCGTACAGTCTCACCCTTCCTGATGAAAAGAACTAGAGCTGCATGTATAGTAGGTTCATTTTCACCCCTTACCAGCCATGACTTGTTCAAAAGCCTGGGAAATCAGTATGAGGTTTTTTCCATCAGTTTCCAACTGACTTGCATCAGACTAGCAGTGTTCAGCATGCTACACTGGAGCACATATTGGAATGACTATCAGTCCCATGTGAATGGAGGCATCCCAGGAAGATGACCATATTTATTCTGCTTAGGATAGGATAGGATAGGATAGGATAGGATAGGATAGGATAGGATAGGATAGGATAGGATAGGATAGGATAGGATAGGCCAGGTTGGAAGAGACCTTCAAGATCATCATGTCCAACCCATCATCCAACACCATCTAATCAACTAAACCATGGCACCAAGCACTCCATCAAGTCTCCTCCTAAACACCTGCAGTGATGGCAACTTCACCACCTCCCCTGGCAGCCCATTCCAATGGGCAATCACTCTCTCTATAAAGAATTTCTTCCTAACATCCAGTCTGAACCTCCCCTGGCACAGCTTGAGACTGTGTCCTCTTGTTCTGGTGCTGGTTGCCTGGGAGAAGAGACCAGCTCCCACCTGTCTACAACCTCCCTTCAGGTAGTTGTAGAGAGCAATAAGATCTCCCCTGAGCCTCCTCTTCTTCAGGCTAAGCAACCCCAGCTCCCACCCCTCACCAACTTTGTTGTATTCTGTGTGGTGGAGCCTTAACCAGTTTCTAAAAACTATAAGCGAAACTATCAAGATCAAAAAATGTTGGCCAGAGCCGTAATGTAGCTAGAACCAAGGTTTATATCTGTGCAGGGGATCACAGAAAGGGAAGTAAATCAGAGATGAGCAGTCTAGACCAATATCTTGACATACTCCTCCCATGTCTAATCTGTTGTCTGGGTTGTTTTGGTTTTACCTCCTTTGTACTTCCCCTTGAATCTCATGCCCCAGTGCATCTTCTCACCAACTGCTGGTATTGGATAACCTTTGACTGCAGGTGCCCTGCAGTGTGCCCCTTAGACAAGGCAGCAATCACAGAGATGGCAAAGGTAGTCCAATCTGCCAGAGAATTACTTCTGCAGTGCTGGGAGATTTCTGGAGCAAAAAGGTCCAGTATAAGTGCCTGTCTGGCCCTGAGCTGATACAGCTATCCATAAACAAGCAAGCCTGTGGTCAAAATCTGGAGGACATGGCTGAAACATGCTTTGTATTGCAGATGGCTCCAGATCCCGTCTATTCACCTCCTCAGATGTTGATACAAATTGTTTTTCTTGGGACTGCCACACTTTGTCAATTTATTTTTAAAAACTACTCATTTTAATTTTCTTATTGAATAACCTTTTTTCTCAGTCACTTTAATTTCTGCTAACAACTTACAGAAATTCTAGGCACCCCAAGAAATACCTGCAAAGCATATGCTTGAAATCCGTGACAAGGTCTTTCTCTGAGTAAAGTCAGTGGTAAACAACTCCAGTATAATCACTTCTGTGGCAATGCCAGATAGATATTCTGTGTTCCTTCTTGATTGCATCAATACCAAGACTGGTTCAATATTTGTCTGAGCTATCACAGGATACAAGTGAGAAGGTTCTTTACTGAAAACACTTAGAGAAAATAGTGTTATAGGAGATACTACAACAGCAACTGCAACAAAAATTGGATGAAAACAGCTTCTCACTGCAAAAACTAATCTTACACTCTTAAGAAATGCTACAGAAAAAGAAAGTCAACCACAGAATCATTGAATAGCATAGATAAAGATTGGGGTTTTGTGTCTCTGTTTTCTTTGCTGGTTTTGGTTGGTTGGGTAGGTGGCTGGTTTGTTTGGTGTTTTTTGGGGTTTGTTTGGTGTTTTTTTTCCCTCCCCTTTTTCCTTTATTGGGGTTCTATTACCTCTCTAGTGGATGTCTCTGTGGGAACAGAAAGGGTACAATGAAATTGGGGTGGGCTGGTGTTAAGTAGTAATTATCAAAATGGAGAAAAAATAGCAACTTTTGTTATTTCAAATGGTAATTACCTGATTAGTCTTCAGTCATGGTGTCTGTCACTTAGAAAAGGACAGAATGAAGATATTCCAGATGCTTTTATTTAAAATCATTAAAGGAAATATACTAGTACAGACTTCCAAAACCAGAAACACCAAGACAAAAGAATTGATTTTATCTGTAAGCAAAGAAAAATGTTGATTACTGGAAATAATATAAGTACAAACAATGCTGAACAACCATATTCTTCATGAAGGGCCACACTTGACACTACACTAACAAACAATAAAGACAGGCATGGTTTAGCTAGATGCAAATGAGACATAGAGGAAACCTAATAGAGAACTATTATGACAAGTTGAAGAAAACTTGAAGGTAAAATCCAAGCTACAGGATCACCATGAATACCAAGCCCATCTGCTTCATTTTTTCATTCTTCCCCCCTCCCTTATTTTTTTTTTTTTTTATAGATTTATGATAGTGATTAAGGCAAACACTGGAGGAACTTCGAGCTACCATCCCTCAGTCATAGTGACCAAAGCATTCATTTTGTTGCATATCTACTGCATGAGTTTAGAGAGAGAAACTCAGGCTGAGATAAATCAAATGTCTTGGCCACACACTTCTGGGCAAAGAATTAAGGAACTTTGTTCTTTACAGGGCTGCAGTTCCTGCAAATGATGGAAAAGCTTGAACTTACACCTCTGAGGCAGCTGTCAGGGTTGAAGATCATTTCAAGTTTTATGATTTACCTCCCTAAGCTGCTTTCATATTCTGTTCTTTTCATCAGAAAAGCAGTTTTATGTCATACTTGGACTTCAGACAGAGCTGAAGGGAGGACAAGGCTACATATATTATTATTCCAAGTCACTGGAGAGAGAGGAAGAGGAGCAGAATGCTCAGATATAGAAGCTGAAAAGGCAAAGTAAGAATGTCAGGGATGTCACATGAATATATCAGTGGTGACCACTCTCTATTTCTTTATGGTGCAAGTTTACCTCATGTTTCCCACAATCAGCATGGGTGCTCTACACAAGAATAAAGGGCAGCAAGTGCACAGATCATTTTAGTTCCAGCAAATGGCTTGAACGTACTTGCTGTAACACATTGGCAGTTTCCATGCAACCATGGCAAACCTCCTGTGCAATTAGCACAGCTTGCATTTACTTCCAGTTTTTAAACATTCCCATCTAAAATACATCTCAGACAGCTCCAACACATAAGGTAGACACTTTTCTTTAATCAGTTCAGGGCATGTGCCAATAAGATTCATTTTTAACAGTCTGGGAACACAGACCCTTTTATCAGTAGGAACTGAAATGCCACATCTTTTCATATTCCATCCTTCGCTAATGGATTCAGGCATCTGCCTGAATCCAACAAGATCAACTCATCTCTTTATTTTACCTACCTGCAGAAAGAGAAAAGTCACCATATTTGAACCCTTATGTCAGATTGATAGGCTGGGAATATGATAAAATATGAATATAGCTCATTAAATATTTAAAAAAATATTTTCTGAGCCATTTTGATCCAGGTTCATTTGCCTGGTCGATGATAGGTTAATTAGACATGATAGAAGGCTAATAAACATCAGAATAACAGTCTAGAACAATCAGAACTTGGAATAGAGAGGAACAAACTAGAAATTTCTTATACAGGTGAAATCAAACAGCAATGTTGCCTCGGGGTGGTGAGATAGACCACCTCAAGCTCACAACAGAACCAACCAACAGCTAACAAGCTATAAACCTTAGAAATAACCAGGTAAATTAGCATAAGTTACTCATGAACCCCCAAGCTGTTAACTACCAAAACACTGCTGAACAAAGGGATGTTCTGGGTTTGTAGTTATAGTCCAAAGGGCAGTGTCCGAAAATTAGAGGAAGTGAGAGAGAGGAAGACATGCTGCTGTGGTGAAGATGACAGAGAGTGAGAGAGAGAGAGACAAGAGCAATGAACATACCAGCATACGAGCAATGAGTATACGAACATATGAGCATTCAAAGTCTTCTATAAATTCCCTTTTTTGAAAACTGAACGGCCCAATGGCACATTAACTATTCAAATCCTGCCAATCAGTTCAAAATGTTGTATGGCTAGCAAAACTGCACACTCATAGCCTCTGACATGTGCAGTTGCCTTTCTGAAACATGAGGCTCGGGGTCCAGCTTCCACTCCCTCCAGGCATCCCTAACGGCGCCTGCCTGTTGGCTCCATGACCTCAATCCAGACCCTGCAACAGAGAGGGAGGAGAGAGGGGCAGTGGCTCAAACAGATTTAGCTGGCTTTTTAATGCCTCTTCCAGGACAGCACAATTCTTAAAAAGCCTGAAGTAATTCTAAGAGTCTCTAAAGGTACTGCCTTCCTGAAATATGCTAGTCACCCAGGTGATAGATGCTTGCTGGATAAAATAATTAAAAAGGTGTTTGTTAAAACATATTGCTGCATTCTAATTTCATCATTGTCCTAGTTATCCTTGGGACAGACTTTAGAACAACTCACTGGATTCATAGTGATACTTATGCAAACATGTAAATCAGCCAATATTCATACTAATTTTGATAAATTAATCAGCTGCCACTATCACATATACACAGAAAAAATTGTGACCTAATCTGTTTCTCCAACAAAGGGCAGGTGGGACAAAGATGCAAAGATTCTCTGTAGTATTTATTATGTTTACGGAAAACATTTCAAAGAAGAAATTCACAATCCCTTCCTGTTTAACATTTCCACTAAACACCAGTCTAAAGTCATAATGAGCTGTTCACAGAAGTATATTAAATGGTTTTAATTTTTTTTTTTTTAAGAGTATATTGGAAACCAGGAAAACAGTGAGGTCAGGCAGCAGTCCAGAATTTTTGAAGCAGCTTTTCTGGAGACACAGTCTGTGGTCTCAAGTTTGAGCAAAGCTGCTATTAACCAAAAATATGTGGAAATAGACAAGAATTTGTATGAAAATCTCCTAGCTTTTTCCATTGCAGTTATTTGTTCATTGTCTGGTACTAGTAATCAAGATATCAGTATTCTAAGAGTAGTTTTCTATGCTCCCAGGCCCTCTGCAGATAATCTAGTGGGCTATGTCTGAGAAGAGTTTGGCAGAACTTCTAGCATTACTGAATCTAAGCATCGTGCAAAGAAACAAACAACCAACTGGGGTTGCAAGCCCTACTTTCCTGTCTACCTCTGTAGGTTCTTAGGAACCTTGGAGAAGTTGGAACAGCAAATCATTAAGGAATCCCAACACGACTATCTGATGTGGAAATGGTTTTCTTTATCAACATCTCTGTATGAGAAAGATTCACATATATTAATTATCACCTAACCAACTCAGAATACCAATTAAAAGAAGGAATTAACAAGGTTAGGAAAAACCAAACATTTCCTTGAAAGATTCCCTGCATAACCTGGTTTTCTGTCATGTTGAGCCATTCCCCTACTGGCAGAGCACATGCTTTGTTAAATACAGTTTTATTGCATTTTGCCCTGTGCTTCCGTTAGGAAACTCTAGCTCCTCTGCTACCTGCAAGCTATTTTCCATTATGTGGCACACTGCATGGCAGCACCAACTGGCAATTTCCCCTGTGTGGTAAGGGGAGGTGTGACACTGGCTCTGCTACCACAACTTCCTCCTGCACTGGAGCCAAGTACAGCTAGTGGGACTAGAATAAAAAGCTCCCCAGATACACATTCCACTGCTTGACTGGCACAACACAGTAGCAAACCTAGCTTTACATAAAAGAAGACAAACAGAAATCAAAAGTCTTAACTTGAGAACAACATGGCTCAATTAAAACTCTGTGAATAATTGTAGCCTTTGGATTGCATAAACCATTGGACACTGGGCAGAATTTTAAGGACATATTGATTTTCATTTCCTATTGTGGAAGAAGGTCTGCCATTATTTTCTCATCTCTTAAACAGCAAGAGTAGAAAGAGATATACATAATTTTTAGCTGCAGTGAACTTTCATCTCTGAAGTGAAACCTGATTTGTGTATTGAATTAAGCAAATGAACATGGAAGCAATCCTTCCTCCAGAGTCAGTAGCAAATAAATCCCAGTTTCATGATGAAAAAAAAGTCTTAAACAAACAAATAAAACACTGAAATGTAGAAGAATCATGGGTGAGAGAAGATAAAGCAAACTAGATTGTTTTTTCTTTTTATTTTGGCACCTATAAAAGTGACATGGAGTTGCTGAATATTTGCAGAAATGTTCAATGAAGAACTGAGAGTAAAATGTCTGGTTAGCTTTATGAAGCTCCCTTAGCAATTTCTCAACCCATGTTATTGCATATTTTCAGTCCAAATATTAGCAAAAAAGAATCTAACCCAAAACCAACCAACCAACCAACCAACGAAAAACCAAAACAGAACCAAATAAAAGTGGAATTTACTAGGTTTCTCTTCAGAATAACAGGGAATGTTTAAAGGAATATTGAAAGATTAGTGGTAGACAAGACTGGAGGAGGAATAAAATGAACTAATTTCCCACCCCGCTTCCCACCCACCCCCAGTTTGCCAACAGGTATAAAAGATGGGAACTGGCCTTCCTGCACTTGGTCCTATGACTGCAGCTCACACAAATCTAAGCTGAGGTCAGCCTCCTAACACACTCAATACAGTTTCCTAAAATGAACTGTGACCCTTCTAAACAAATATTCATGGGAAACTTTCACAGGTAATAGTTTGCACTCTTTTAAAGTGCTTCACATAGGAGCACTGCAGAAAAATAAATAAATCTGTTACAATATGCCGTACAACAAATTGTAGTACCATAGACATTTTGGACCTTTGCTTTCTGCCCTCTTCTGTTTTTTTTTCATGTATGATGCATAGTGAAAATTCAAAAACTAATGCAGATGCAACTAAATCCTGAATATGTCTCAGTGATTTACTGTTGCATCACGGCATGTTTCAGCACCTATGTTCTACTTTGAGGCAAATTTGTCTCTGAGTTCACCCAGCTTTGAGACTCCTTGGAGATTCTTCCCTAAAAAGATCCTTATTTCAGCAATACAGAAAATATCCCCATATCACAAAAGGACTGAGGATGTCAGGTATGCCTTTCCAAAGAATTATGGAAGTACTTTTTTCCATTGCTTTAAAGGCTACCAGGACTGCTTCCCTCCAACAGAGAGGAGAGGGAAGGTAACACAGTAAAAAGTCCAGCTGAGATAAAAAGTTGAGATAAGAGCTTTAATGAGACAAATGAGATAACACAAACCTTAGCTTGTTCTCAGAAAAAGGGCAACAAAACACAGCAACAGCAGCAGAATTCATCAAACTACTACTCCACCCCCTCATCCCCACCCATCCCCTTCCTATGTCATGCCAATGCAGTGGAAGAAAACTAACATCCCAAACCCAGAAACCAGAAACAGTATCAGGAACAGGAAGCCTCTCATGTTACAGTCTGAACTTCAAGCCCCATAACACTTTGCTCCAGTTAGCACTTCCAATTTGAAGCTGTCAGGACAGCAGCATAGTATTGAATAACAGCAGCAGATTCAACTCAGCCCATGACAACTGTGTAGCTCAGCCTCTAAGTAAACTCCACAAAGATAGGAGCAAAAGCTCAAAGGCACCAGGAGACCCATGACCAATAATTAGAACATCTAAATCTCTAACCAGATTTGGAATGGATTTGTCCAACCAAACCATAATTTATGCAAAGTTCTTCCTGAGTGTAGCATTCTGCTCACAGATGATCAGTGTGATATTTATGACATTTTGGAATAACTTCCCCAATACCTGGGAGAGAGAGTGAAAACAGTGAGCAGGAATGAGCTTTTGAGCTATGACATCCAGCCCCTCCCTCCATCACCTCACAGAAACACAATACCTGTGTTAGCTATCTGTTGTAAGCTGGTTGATAAATATACACAGGACAGAAAATCCTTCTGCAGATTAACACATTAACCCCAGGGGACTGGGAGGAGGAGGAAAAACAACACCTCTCCATGGGTATTCTTGACAACAATGCTTTGCCTTTTGAGACTTTGGCTGATGGTGCTAGCAAGTGAGCAGATAAGCGAGGTTGCAGTGTTTCTCAGGTTGCTGCTCTTAGCTGGGTAGAGCTGCAGGTGAAGGTAAAGGAGGAAGAAACATGGGGAATGTATTCTCAAGGAAAAAGGAAATAAACCTGTGAACAATGAGAAATAAAGCATGAATCACAGCTGGAAATACTGTGTTAGCTTGAGGGGGTAAAACAAACAAACAACAAACAAAAAAAACCCCAAACCAACCAAAAGTTTTCAACTTTGCCCAACCAGGTTCTAAAGAAAGATACTTTAAGATTTTTTTTCCCTAGGGTTCCAGTAGCTTCCATTTTTATTTCCCTTTAATCTCTCAACTCTGCAGGTGCTGACACTTCTAAGAAAGACTACGTGCTTTTGAGTGCATCTTTGTAAGAAACACTTTTTCTAGGGAGTGAATAAGGAGATTTGCAAAACAAGAAGGAAAGAGTACATAAAAGAAGAGAAAAAACAAACAACACCAAAACAAAATGAAAAAACAGCAAATAAATCAAGATGCTTGTTTCAAGTGCATTTATGTTTCTATGGAACTATTACGCTGTAAAACAGCTAACAGACTTGCTGTCCAACTTGACCTTCCAAATATTTTTTATTCTACAGTCTTATACTTTACAAAAGCACAGTTTGAGGGAATTCTGTCAATCCACAAATGTTATTGAAAGTGAAGAGATTCTAACTACACAAAGAGAGGTAGAATAAAATTCATAAAGCTCTTCATGCTCTGCTTAGAACACCCCCCCCCTTTACAGAGACACATACCACAGGACAAAAAAGCCGAAGGCAAAAGGGAGCTTGTATTTAATTTTAAAATAGATGTTAACTATAAAACAAGAAAGACCATTGGATTTATTCCAACAAACCTACATCACTGAAATATAATTATTTATTTTGGAGATCAGATGACAGCGTCTTGTCAGTGTGTCCATGCTGCACCTCAAAAGCTCGGTTGCATATTGATGCCATAATAATACCTAACATTCTTCCTGGAAATGTTCAAGAAAAATCCTCATATTGTGCCTTCAAAGGGTGCTTTCTCTGCTCCATGGCTGCTAGCAGCAATAAACTCCTCAGAAAACTCTACATTCAGAGGCTTTTCACCAACCTCAAAGGAGTCAGTGTGGGTGGAGAGCTGCCGGGCAGAAAGGGACCTGGGGTACTGGTTGACAGCTGGCTGTACATTAGACAGCAGTGTGCCCAGGTGGCCAAGAAGGCCAATGGCATCCTGGCCTGCATCAAGAATAGTGTGGCCAGCAGGAGCAGGGAAGCCGTTCTGCCCCTGTACTCAGCACTGGTTAGGCCACACCTTGAGTCCTGTGTTCAGTTCTGGGCCACTCAGTTTAAGAAGGACATTGAGATACTTGAACGTGCCCAGAGAAGGGCAGCGAGGTTCGTGCAAGGTCTTGAGCAGAAGCCCTGTGAGGAGCAGCTGAGGGAGCTGGGGTTGTTTAGCCTGGAGAAGAGGAGGCTCAAGGGAGATTTTATTGTTTTCTACAACCACCTGAAAGGAGGTTGTAGTCAGGTGGGAGCTGGTCTCTTCTCCCAGGCAACCAGTGGCAGAACAAGAGGACACAATCTGAAGCTACAACAGGGCAGGTAAAGGCTCAAGGTGAGGAGAAAGTTCTTCACAGAAAGAGTGACTGGCCATTGGAATGTGCTGCCCAGGGAGGTGGTGGAGTCACTGTCCCTAGAGATGTTCAAAAAAGGATTGGATGTGGCACTTGGAGCCATGGTTTAATTGTCATGAGGTGTTAGGTATTAGGTAATAAGTTGGACTTGATGACCTCTGAGGTCTTTGCCAACCTGGTTGATTCTGTGTGATTCTGTGATAAATGAAAAACCATACATCAAGCAATATATAGCAATATATATTTTTATTTATCTGAATCCATAGACACACTGGCACAGCGTCCAACTCCTACATGTCTTGCTTTCTTCCAGGAGAGCTGGTGTCAGCTGTTTAAAGTGGTAATATAACATGAATAGCTAAGTGGGAATGCTAACATAGAGAAAGTATGAAGGAGGTAGGCACATAAGAAATCAGATAAGTGCCATAAAACATCACAGAAACACACACAAGCATATAATGTAATGATATGTAGAGTCTTTGACATGGAGATTTATCATTTTCCCCTTCTCTTTCAATGAAGAAGGGGGGGAGGAGAGGGAAAGAAAAAAGAAGTGTGCATCTTGTTACTACTTTCATAACGAATCTTCCAGTGCCAGATAATGACAGCTTTTGAGGTGACCATGCCTGAGCTGAAATCAGTTTATAACCCACTGTGTGATTCTTGTGACCTTTGGCTTGTCAGCTCTTCTTTTGTTTAAACTGGCCTTTGCAATGGGAAGTACTTTCCACTCTGAAAGGACAGGCTTATTTTCAAAAGTTGTTTTGACTCTGTCAAAGTTACTTTGTCCTGAAAGAATCCACCCCACTGAAGGATTGTTGCTCCTTCAGCAGGCTGCTGCATACTATTCCAGGAAACTCATGATTTAAGTAGTACATCTAATAGTTCGGATCAGGGCAGATGGGATATTTCAGTTCAGTATTTTCATAAAGAAATCTCCCAAATGCTGTTGAACTCAGACCAGTATAGCCTTAATGATCTACAAAAACATGCAAACCAAGGTTTTTATGCAAGTATTTTGTTAGGTTAACTGGTATTGCTGGAAAAAAAGGTCCTTCTTCAGTTTGTGGGCCTACTCAGAGGTGGATGGCTTTGCCTTTGAACTTACTACAGACATGCCAAAGAATTTGTTAGATATTCAGATGGTGTAAGGTGTTACTTCTCAAGTGTTACTGATACACAAAGGTGGAGAAGGAAGGAAAGAAGAAAGGAAGGGTTGTGGTGGTAGCAGAACAAGTTGGAATCCGCAGTCAAATCTCTGTTCATTTTATTCTTGTGGCCATCTTGGACATTGTTATCTATTCTGGCAGTGTAAAGGGTGGTATTTGCTGTTAGTGTATAGAGTCTAAAGGAAACTCTGAAATTAGCTCAGGCTTGCTAACATTAGTAAAACTTTGGCTAAGTGGTTTGAATAGGGGGGAGAAGTGTCCTAAAAAACTGTTCTTGATTTCACAGCTTTCAGCCATTAACACTATACCTAACAACTGGGACCCTTAGCAGCAACTTAGGCTGGCCTGGAAAACACACCATGACCATTTAGAACTGCGATTAATGACTCACAAGCAAGAGAGAATTGTACTAAAGAGGGAACAAGCCAGAGGTTGCCACCAAATGCTGTCCATTTACTTACAGATAAGAATTTTAGTCAGGAAACACAGAGCATAAATCAGAGCCTTCTGGGAAATGAAAGCAGAAGGATTATAGTTTCATAGTTTCATAGTTTCATTCAGGGTTGGAAGGGACCACAAGGATCATCTAGTTCCAACCCCCCTGCCATGGGCAGGGAAACCCCACACTAGATCAGGCTGGACAGAGCCTCATCCAGCCTGCTCTTAAACACCCCCAGGGACGGGGCCTCGACCACCTCCCTGGACAACCCATTCCAGGGTCTCACCACTCTCATGGTGAAGAACCTCCTCCTCACATCCAGCCTGAATCTCCCCACCTCCAGCTTCATTCCATTCCCCCTAGTCCTATCACTACCTGAGATCCTGACAAGTCCCTCCCCAGCCTTCCTGTAGGCCCCCTTCAGATACTGGAAGGCCACAATTAGGTCACCTCGGAGCCTTCTCTTCTCCAGACTGAACAGCCCCAACTCCTTCAGTCTGCTCTCATAGGAGAGGTGCTCCAGCCCTCTGATCATCCTTGTGGCCCTTCTCTGGACACGTTCCAGCACCTCCACATCCCTCTTGTAATAGGGGCTCCAGAACTGGACACAGTACTCCAGGTGGGGTCTCACCAGGGCTGAGTAGAGGGGGAGGATCACCTCCCTCGACCTGCTAGCCACACTTCTCCTGATGCAGCCCAGGATCTGATTGGCCTTGCGGGCTGCAAGTGCACATTGGGAGCTCATGTTGAGCTTTTTGTCCACCAGCACCCCCAAGTCTCTCTCCTCAGGGCTACTTTCCAGCCAGTCACTGCCCAGCCTGTATTTGTGCCTGGGATTGCCTCGACCCAGATGCAGGACCCTGCACTTGCTCTTATTGAACTTCATGAGGTTGGCTTGTGCCCACCTCTCCAGCCTGTCCAGGTCCCTCTGGATGGCCTCCCTTCCCTCCAGCGTGTCTGCTGCACCACACAGCTTGGTGTCATCAGCAAACTTGCTGAGGGTGCACTCAATGCCACTGTCCATGTCACCCACAAAGATGTTGAACAAGACAGGTCCCAGGACTGATCCCTGAGGGACTCCGCTTGTCACTGGCCTCCACTGGGACATGGAGCCATTGACAGCCACTCTTTGGGTGCGGCCATCAAGCCAGTTCCTTATCCATCTAGTGGTCCACCCATCAAACCCATGTGTCACCAGTTTGGAGACCAGGATGTGGTGCGGGACAGTGTCAAAGGCTTTGCTCAGGTCCAGGTAAATAACATCAGTTGCTCGCCCCTCATCTATTAATGTTGTCACCTGCTCATATGGTGGAAAGTGACTGGTTTTTACCAGAATATTTTGCTCTAGGCTATTCTCGATATTATTCCTTCTCTAATGTAGGATTATAGGTACATTACCAGCAAAAATAATTAATCCAAGTCTTCCAATGTCTAGGAGTCATTCAAAGTGTAATTTTGGAATATGTGCATGGCTTTATAATAGCAAGGTATGCACTCAAATTGTTATTAAATTCATGCTTGCTGTGACTTGTGAAGAAGAAATAGTAATCTTCTGCAAAAGATGATGCTTGTAATTATGCCTTTAGCAATTTTTCATTTAGGAGCATCTTGCTCTGCACTAAGGCATCAAATAAATAGGTACTCACTAATTTGGATTCTATTGAGAACTGAACATTGATAATCTCAGACTAGCATTTTGTCTCTTTTGACTGGAAAGAGTTTTGTTCACACGTAGTAATGAATGGTTGTATTCCTTAAGGAGAATGACACTATTCAAATATATTCTGTGATGCAGAAGTAATTTCCTTTCTTTCTCATTACCTGCTAACTCAGTTACAGTGAATCTCCAGTCTGATTGTTTTGGAGAAGTCCAAATGCATACAATCATCTTTTTGGCCAAAAAGATGTTACAATGGGAAGTAAAACCTCAGCTTTTTGAACATGTCAGGGTTATATAAAGGCAACTCCCATGAGGTATTTGCTCCCAAATATAGTTGTATGCTTGGCATTGCCAAATCCTATGCTGGAGGACCTCAAGAATGTTTTGAACAAGGTTTCTTCCAGTGCACAGGCCACAGAAAAACTGTGGGAGACACATTGTGACCAAACCTTTCTCTCCCAATAGACTGTTAACAGACCTGACTTTGTACCAAACAGTAGCTCATATTTGTGTTATTAATTCTAAGGTCCCTCCCTTCATATGGAACTGTGAATACAATAATAACATTTCCCAGTGCAGGTTGCCTCACTGTCAAATGAGAACTATGTTGCTACTTGTGGTGGTTTTAGGCTATGCCTTTAAAATTCAGTTACAGATTTTGAGCAGCAAAGTAGAAAAATATAAATGAATCACTATTGGGTGTGAAAAGAAAAAGAAAAGATTATTCTAAACAAATTAATTGGGTAGATATCTAGAATAAGAGAAGCTGTACCATAACAATTCTCCCCTTTTCTCTTCTCTTCTGCTCTCAGCTGTTTTTGCTTCGCTCGGGAGAGATAACGTACTTTGGCTGACCTTGGCTAAGTCTAACTTCTCTGCTCCCTTCTCTTGTCCCTTTTGTACAGGGTAGTAAGGGAGGTAAGGGAGGGGGAAGCTAGCAGCTTCCCCTGGTCCTTGGCCAGGGGGGTCCTTATGCTGTTTATTAATTGTAAATATCTGTCAATATTGTAAATACTGCATATTTTGTACATATTCATGACATTTTATCGTAGAGTGTAGATTTTGCTTGAAAATACAGCTTTAATTTGCTTCTAACTGAGTTGTCTGGCAAAGTTAATGTTGGAGAGGAAACTTCAACCCACCACACTACTTCTATGCAAATTGATTCAATTACATTATTATAACCTTCCATTAGTAAATGGCTTCAGCAAGAAAGCCCGTCACTTCCTTAAGCTCCACTGCAAAAGAATATCTGCACTTCTAAGCCTATGTTTTGGAGGATATTATTTTCATCTGCATAGGATGCTGTGCAAGCGTTTCACAAGTGGAAAGCACCATAATTCAAAAACACATCAAGAGTGTAATGAACTCAGTTTGAAGTGTATTTCTGACCAAGTAACATTGTGCAGTAACTAAGTCTAGAAATGCAATAACTTTCCCACCAAAACTGATCACAGAGAAAACACATTAATAGGACAACTTGGTTATTAATACATGTGTAATGGGTTGGGGCAGACCCCCCTCCCCACCACGTGCAGAAATAACAACTCAAACAAACAGATTGCAAAAATGATGGAAAGTTTAAATAGAGAACAGTGGGTGCGTGCAGAGAACTAGAAACACAGTGACAAGAACCCCAAAACAGACCCAGAAAGATCCCATCCCCACTTGAGGGTGCACCCAAAACCCCAGGGCTCCTCCTTCCCCGCCCCCCGCTAGGCTAGTCTCAGTGGCCAGATCTGAAACTGCCCATCCCCCCGTGGCCTTGGGCCTAACCAGGCCCATGGCTAGGAGATCTCTCCCCCAGTTACCGGGTGGCGAAGAGGAAGGAAAGAGGAAATGCCAGACCCTGCCGTGAAACTTATAGTGGTGCAAGGGATCATGGTAGGCAATAACCTAATTTCCTGTGTCCACCCACTGGGCTGGACTTCTGGACACAGGAAACACCCCTGTAGCAGAGGACACCCAGCCCAAACTACAACAACATGTGATAGGTCGAAAATTCCCCCCAACATTGAATTGCCAGACCAGCCCAGTTGGAAGTAAATGAAGCTGTATTTACAAGTAAAACTACAGTCTACAATGAAATGCAAATAATATATACCAAATACACAATATTTACATATATTTGCAGGTATTTACATTTTACAAACAGCACAAGAACCCCCCTGTTCAAGAACCAGAGGAGCTGCCCTTCCCTGCCTCCTTCTTACCCCTCTCAACGTAAAGGGAAAGGATAATTGTTTGTTAGGATACTCAGCCACAACAAAGAACAGAGCCAAGGTCAGCAAAGTCTAGCAGAAGCAAGTTCACAGAATTACAGTATCACAGTATCACTAAGGTTGGAAGAGACCTCAAAGATCATCAAGTCCAACCTGTCACCACAGACCTCATGATTAGACCATGGCACCAAGTGCCGCGTCCAATCCCCTCTTGAACACCTCCAGGGATGGTGACTCCACCACCTCCCTGGGCAGCCCATTCCAATGACGAATGACTCTCTCGGTGAAGAACTTTCTCCTCACATCGAGCCTAAACTTCCCCTGGCGCAGCTTGAGACTGTGTCCCCTTGTTCTGGTGCTGGTTGCCTGGGAGAAGAGACCAACCTCTTCCTGGCATTGAGTGCACCCTCAGCAAGTTTGCTGATGACACCAAGCTGTGTGGTGCAGCAGACACGCTGGAGGGAAGGGAGGCCATCCAGAGGGACCTTGACAGGCTGGAGAGGTGGGCACAAGCCAACCTCATGAAGTTCAATAAGAGCAAGTGCAGGGTCCTGCATCTGGGTCGAGGCAATCCCAGGCACAAATACAGGCTGGGCAGTGACTGGCTGGAAAGTAGCCCTGAGGAGAGCGACTTGGGGGTGCTGGTGGACAAAAAGCTCAACATGAGCTTTCAGTGTGCACTTGCAGCCCGCAAAGCCAATCAGATCCTGGGCTGCATCAGGAGAAGTGTGGCTAGCAGGTCGAGGGAGGTGATCCTCCAGCTCTACTCAGCCCTGGTGAGACCCCACCTGGAGTACTGTGTCCAGTTCTGGAGCCCCTATTACAAGAGGGATGTGGAGGTGCTGGAACGTGTCCAGAGAAGGGCCACAAGGATGATCAGAGGGCTGGAGCACCTCTCCTATGAGGACAGACTGAAGGAGTCGGGGCTGTTCAGTCTGCAGAAGAGAAGGCTCCGAGGTGACCTAATTGTGGCCTTCCAGTATCTGAAGGGGGCCTACAGGAAGACTGGGGAAGGACTTCTCAGGATCTCAGGTAGTGATAGGACTAGGGGGAATGGAATGAAGCTGGAGGTGGGGAGATTCAGGCTGGATGTGAGGAGGAGGTTCTTCACCATGAGAGTGGTGAGACCCTGGAATGGGTTGTCCAGGGAGGTGGTCAAGGCCCCGTGCCTGGGGGTGTTTAAGAGCAGGCTGGATGAGGCTCTGTCCAGCCTGATCTAGTGTGGGGTGTCCCTGCCCATGGCAGGGGTTGGAACTAGATGATCCTTGTGGTCTCTTCCAACCCTGAATGAAACTATGAAACTATGAAACAACCACCTTTCAGGTAGTTGTAGAGAGCAATGAGGTCACCCCTGAGCCTACTCTTCTCCAGGCTAAACAATCCCAGCTCCCTCAGCCTCTCCTCATAGGGCTTGGGATCAAGGCCTCTCACCAGCCTTGTTGCCCTTCTCTGGACATGTTCAAATGTCTCGATGTCCTTCCTAAACTGAGGGGCCCAGAACTGGACACAGTACTCTAGGTGTAGCCTAACCAGTACCACCTGGGCACACTGCTGGCTCATGTTTAGGCAGCTGTCAATCAGCACCCCCAGGTCCCTCTCTGTTGGGGGCTCTTCAGCCACTCTGACCCCAGCCTGTAGCTCTGCATGGGGTTGCCATGGCCAAAGTGCAGCACCCAGCACTTGGATTTGTTGAATGCCATCCTGCTGGACTCTGCCCATCTGTCTGATTGGTCGAGGTCCCTCTGCAGAGCCCTTTTTACCCTCTAACTGACTAACATCTGCTCCTAACTTGGTGTCATCTGCAAATTTGCTGATGACTGACTCGATCCCCTCATCCAGATCATCAATGAAGATGTTAAAGAGGATGGGGCCCAGCACTGATCCCTGGGGGATGCCACTGGCGACTGGCCGCCAGCTGGATGTGGCACCATTCACCACCACTCTCTGGGCCCAGCCCTCCAGCCAGTTCCTAACCCAGCACAGAGTGTTGCAGTCCAAGCCATGAGCTGACAGCTTAGACAGCAGTTTTCTGTGGGGGATGGTGTCAAAGGCCTTGCTGAAGTCCAGGTAGACTACATCCACAGGCCTCCCCACATCCACCAGACGAGTCACCTGATCATAGATGGAGATCGGGTTGGAGAGGCAGGACCTGCTCCTCCTAAATCCATGCTGGCTGGACCTGAGCCCTTGGCCATTCTTCAGGTGCGCTCCATCATTTTCCCTGGCACTGAGGTCAGGTTGACTGGCCTATAGTTTCTGGATTCCTCTATCCGACCCTTCTTGTGGATGGGGACCACATTGGCCAGTTTCCAGTCATCTGGGACCTCACTGGTGAGCCAGGACTGGAGGAAAATAGTGGAGAGCGACTTGGCCAGCTCATCTGCCAGCTGTCTCAGCACCCTAGGATGGATGCCATTTGGTCCCATGGACTTGTGAGTGTCCAAGTGGCTCAGCTGGTCCCAAACTAATTCCTCATGGATTTCTAGGGCATTACACTGCTCCCTGACCCCATCACCCAGCTCAGGAGGCCACTCCTCCTGAACTCCTCCTGCCTTGCTGTTAAAAATTGAGGCAAAGAAGGTTTTTCAGGACCTCAGCCTTTTCCTCATCTTCAGTCACAGTGTTCCCTTCCAGGTCCAATAAGGAGTGCAGGTTCTTCTTGCCCTTCTTTTTAGTGTTAATGCATTTGTAAAAATGCTTTTTGTTGTCTTTCACAGAGGTGGCCAGCTTCAGTTCCAACTGGGCCTTTGCCCCTCTAATTTCTTTCCTACATAATCTAACAACTTCCTTAAACATACCTTGAGAAGCCTTCCCTTCCTTCCGAAGGTGACACAGCCTCTTTTCTTACCCTTAAATCCTCCCGGAGCTGCTTGCTCATCCAGGCCGGTCACCTTCCCTGCCAGCTCATCTTCCAGCACATGGGAACTGCCATTTCCTCTGCCTTCAGGAGCTCCTGTTTGAAGTAGGTCCAACCATCCTTAGCTCCTTTTTCTGCATTACTCTGACTTTCTCCAGGAAGGAGTGGGGAGAGAGGGACCATGCCTAGACACATTAGGGTCTGTCTAGGTTTGTGCTGGGGCTGTTTGTCCCTACCATGACACTAGCACTTAATCTTCACACTGAGAGTCAACCCTGATTTTCAAGAGATTTTGCTGTAACAGTGTATGGTTTTAAGTGAAACTCAAGCCCTGCTTGCATTTTTGCATGCCCTTTTTCAACCATGGGACAAGTCTATCACCCAGAGGAGTTGCTTGTCCACTTCTCAGCCCTGGATTTGTTTTTAGGGATATTAAATGTTTCTGGCCTTCAGTAAACCTGAATATAAATGGTTATTAGGTATTCTCATACACCTGGTGTAAGCATTGTATTTCAGTGAGCTGAAAAAGAAAGGCTGTCATGTTAAGAAAAAGCAACATGGAGCACAGTGAATCCACACTGGATATTCCAGAAACACCATTAAACGGGACAATTACTTTGCCAGTCATCGGAGAGACAGGAACACAACAGATGTATTCCTGAAACAAACCTCTCTCTGTGTTTATCTGTTTGTTGTTAATTTGCAGAAGAGAGACATGCATAAACTTCAGAGACTTCATTTCAGTAGCCAGTTTTGGAAAACAGTTTATAACAATAAAATTAAAAATACTTCCTGCTTCAGGCCTGCTGCTACATGTTGTGGGGGAATCCATTGCCATCCATGATTAGGTTTTATAGATAGGTGTGTATATGCCTTCCCTTTTCCCTCAACACCTTTAATTAATTGTTAAAATTACTTTCTTAGCTTCCAATTCTGTGCAAGTCTTTTTGTTTACTCCTCACTTTCTCTGCTTATTTTTTCCCTTGAGTGGGAGAGGGAGTGGTAGTCTAAATCTGTCCTGTGGGGGTTTTGCCCTGAAACCTTTAAATGGTGCCAATCCTAAATGACGTAATTGTTAGTGCTTTGAAAAAATCAGTTTTCTGATAAAAAGAGTAATGCACTGGGAAGCTGTGCTAGTTTGTGGCCTTTAAGAAAGAAAACCCAAACCACAACACAGAGTTGGAGTCCTCTACGAGGACTGGAAGCATGCAGTCTGCAACCCATTTACAGAATAGAAGAGAGGATCAGAGAAGGCTGCTGCAGGGCAGAGGGTAAGTCTTTTGAATTCGAATCTTCAAACAGTACAGTGTTCCAATTACAAGAATAAGCATCCTCCCACTGTCCTTAAAACAGATGAAGGTGCAAGAAACCCACATAACTTTTTCAAAAGTTGCCAATTAATATAAGCATTCAGTTAATATAAGCATTCTTGAAGGTCTCTTCCAACCTGGTCTTGTCTATTCTATTCTATTCTATTCTATTCTATTCTATTCTATTCTATTCTATTCTATTCTATTCTATTCTATTCTATTCTATTCTATTCTCACTGGTTAATCAAAATGTTTCAGACCACTCTTTAAGAAACATGCTATTTATGCTCCACAAGAGAATGTATTGCTAGTAAGAGGGTAAGCACCTAAACTGCAGATGATCAAAATGCCTCTGTGACTGTGAAAAACATTTCATCATATATAGATCTTGAGTGTACAAGGACATAAAAGTAGAACTTGACCCCCACAGTGATAATTGTAGTGGTTTGAGCCTTAACTGGGAGTTAAAAGCCCAAATGGGGAAAAGACTGACAATCTCTTCCCCACTCCCCCCCCACCTCCTCCCTCCAAACAGAGAGGGAAAGAAAAAAAAGGGGTAAGGAGCAAATCCACTAAACAACAATCTGGAGTCGGCTTGGAAGTAGAGAGGCAAAGAATTTTTATTTAAACTATATATATGTATAAATGACAATAACAGGAAAAGTTCACAAGGGCAAGGAACAAGAGTGGATGGGAGTGGGACAGAAAAGAACAATACAAAACCAGTCTTTCTCTGAGGAGGTGCGGAGGCAGCAGGAAAAAGGATCGGATCTGGCCACGTGGCTGAGGAGCAGGAGTGCAGCTGCAGTAGCTCTCATCCAGCAGAGGCAGGAGCCAAAAGGAGATCCAACAGCTATGATGTCCTGCTTTTTATACCCTAGCTGGGCAGGGAGGGGGGAGTGGAACAGACTCAGCTTTCCCAGGGGAAACGCCCTGTAGGGAGGGTAAAGTATCTGCAAGCCCTCCACCCTGCTTTGTTCTTTTGTTTTCAGAAAAAGGCATTAACCCACCACAATAATAGAAGGAAAACTTGAAATACAAATATTTTCCTTCTAGGCTGTCTAATGACAGTTATTTTACTGAAACACTTTGATTTTAAAGTATGCTGAGAAGTAAAAATTGTCCCAGATACAGATTACTTTAACTTCCTGTCTCTTGAGGAAAATTCTAGTAAGATTTTTCCTGAGAAGAATAAGCAGGAACTTTTTCATCCAGCTAACCCAGAGTAATAAATTATTTTCTTCTGTCTCATATGATCATGTTGGACTAGGTATACTGGGTACAAGGGTCAGTGTGCAGAGGTTTAAGGGCTGCACATCATTCCTGCATGGGGCTACACTACGATATCCTTTCCTGTAAATTCCTGGGCAAGGGCAATGGACTTATGAAGGAGCAGCCTTTACTTCTGAGTCTGCACTGTAAGAGGTGGAGAGATAAAGAAGTGATCTGTGGTCAGGAAAGCCACTTCTCCACAAGAAACAATAGCTGTGGAAACACTAGCACCTCAGACTATACCTATAGCACTGCACCTACCATTCCTAGCTCACTACCCATGGAAACTCACACTCAAACCCACTCAAACTGAGGGTTTGTTAATTGACAGAATTGCTTAAACTGAAGAAAAGTCCCAAATTCCCAGTGCTAGTTCCCATCCCTGATCACTCATCCTTACTGATTTTGAACCATGCAGATCTAGACACCACTGATTTTAAAGAGCAAAGGGCAAACACTGCTAATCAAACTTCCTTCCTAGCAAAGTGTTTGCAAAGTGTCAAAGGGTTCTTCCTTGTCCTTAAAAGACCACTTTTGTTTCAAAGGGAAAATAAGTTAAGAGATTCCACTGCTGTCCACAGTAAACACATTAAATCCAATCAGAAGTGGTTAGAGACCATACTGCTGAAATATGGACAACACATAGGAAGTAGAGGAAGCTCTTTTTCAATTTTAACTGTATACATGGTCAAGTCATTAAAAGGCAAGACTAATTTTGAAAGCTTCAGGTTGCTATGTTAAATGAATTTTAATTTACTATCATATATGAGAGATTTAACTATGTCTATGTTTTCTCTATTGTGATTTACCTGCACATTATTCTAGCCAATAAGGATTCATGGAAAAAAATATAATTCACCTTTAGAGCCCCATTCACTATACTTTCCCTGATCAGCTTACCCTGAGAATAGTCCACAGCTCCTTCTTCTAATTTATGGAAGTCCTCTTCCATTCCAAATCCTGCTGTTTAAAGTTAGTCACAGAAAGGCTACTGAAATTACGGGTGTTCTTACTCAACAAAGATCCCTGTCCCATCCTCACAACCTCCAACCCTTTAGATACTTGAATGTATTTAGAAGTCCTCTCTCTCAGTCTTACCTTTCCCAGGCTAGATCCCCAGGCCTCTTAGCCTCTCCTCATAAGAGATACTCAGTTACTTAATCATCTTTGTGGCGCTCCATTGGACTCTCTGCAGTAGTTACAGGTGTCTCTCATGGCAATTCCAGATAGCCATTGTCAGCTTTCAAAGTGATTTGCAAAATAGGCAGTTCACCTTTGCTACAGAAAAAAAATCACGTTGCTGGGAACATTATTTTTATTTTCATGAAGGAAGAGTCACTGAAAAGGGAAAGATTCTTCCTCCTCCCATTTGCAGACCAGAGCAACACTAAGCAAAAACCAGAGGTGAGTACGCCAAAGAAATTCATTCATAACTGCAGAGGGACATGAATTGTCCTCTGAAATTCATGACAGAAATTGTTCTGACTTTTTAAGCACGTTTCATAGAATCATAGATTCATAGAAGTTTGTCAAAGCCACAAAGGAAACATTGTAACTGTGGTTGCCAGAAAAGAGGGGGGGTGGGGGTATATGACACGTGCATATGTGCGTGTACAGTGAAAGATGCCTGGCCTGATGCCACCATATGCTGTTTACTTTCAGGCTTGCACTGGATAATGGGCAGCAGAAAGGGGAACAATGTCTTTCCAGGGGCCTAAATGTGTTGTTAAATATGATCAGATGTATACAGCATATTTCACTAGCTCAGATAATCAAGTTCACAATACTAAGTTACCAGCTGCAGTCTAGAAGTTACTCTCCCTTGGCCTTTCACAGGATAAACGATCAGATATTTCTTGATCCACACTAAATAAAACAATTGCTTCCATGTTCAAGGAAGCTCATGTAACTATGCTGTTGCAGGAAAGGCGCTAGCTCCAGGTCCCCAGCACTTCTGGCAATAAAATTAGTCTGAACCTTTAAATATGAAGCAAATACTAACATATATGCTTGTTGATTCGCTTGTGTGCAGTGGTCAGCAATTCTGATGCAGACTACCAGTACTGATGTTTGAAGAGACTGGGGTAAGGCAAAAGATGACCTAACAACCCTGACACACATGCCTGCTAACAGGCTAGATTCAGTTTTTTGATGTTAACCAAGAGTCCATTTTAACTGGTCAAATAGCCACTGTGTCTTTGCATGATAAAAAATATGTATTTGGCAGGATAAGGGGCTCTGCTTTCTTGTAAAACCATGAGTAAGTTTTTTTGAAAAAGGAAGTTTATATTTTTTCCCACAAATGAATATTATAGTTTGATTTTGCTTTGCAATAATAACTGTCTGGAGGTCCAAGCCCAGAGAGTGGTGGTGAATGGTGCCACATCCAGCTGGCGGCCAGTCAGTAGTGGTGTTCCCCAGGGATCAGTGCTGGGCCTCATCCTCTTCAATATTTCTTACATAGAATACGTAGAATAAACCAGGTTGGAAGAGACCTTCAAGATCATCGTGTCCAACCCATCAACCAATCCAACCCACCTAAACAACTAAAACATGGCACCAAGCACCCCAAGCACCCCATCAAGTCTCCTCCTGAACACCTCCAATGATGGTGACTCCACCACCTCCCCAGGCAGCCCATTCCAATGGGCAATCACTCTCTCTGTATAGAACTTCTTCCTAACATCCAACCTAAACCTCCCCTGGCACAGCCTCAGACTGTGTCCTCTGGTTCTGGTACTGGCTGCCTGGGATAAGAGACCAACATCTGCCTGTCTACATCTTCAATGGTGATCTGGATGAGGGCATTGAGTCAGTCATCAGCAAGTTTGCAGATGACACCAAGTTGGGAGCAGATGTTGACCTGTTAGAGGGCAGAAGGGCTCTGCAGAGGGACCTCAACCGACTGGACAGATGAGCAGAGTCCAATATGATGGCATTCAAGAAATCCAAGCGCTGGGTGCTGCATTTTGGCCACAACAACCCTATGCAGTGGTACAGGCTGGGGTCAGAGTGGCTGGAGAGCTGCCAAACAGAGAGGAACCTGAGGGTGCTGGTTGACAGCTGGCTGAACATGAGCCAGAAGTGTGCCCAGGTGTCCAAGAAGGCCAGTGACTTCCTGGCCTGCATCAGGAATAGTGTAGCCAGCAGGAGCAGGGAAGTCATTGTGCCCCTGGACTCTGCACTGGTTAGGCCACACCTTGAGTACTTTGTCTGAGTTCTGGGCCACTCAGTTTAAGAAGGACATCGAGACACTTGAATGTGTCCAGAGAAGGGCAACAAGGCTGGTGAGAGGCCTTGAACACAAGCCCTACGAGGAAAGGCTGAGGGAGCTGGGATTGTTTAGCCTGGAGAACAGGAGGTTCAGGTGAGACCTAATTGCTGTCTACAACTACCTGAAGGGAGGTTGTAGCCAGGAGGGAGCTGGTCTCTTCTCCCAGGCAACCAGCACCAGAACAAGGGGACACAGTCTCAAGCTGCGCCAGGGGAAGTTTAGGCTTGAGGTGAGGAGAAAGTTCTTCACTGAGAGAGTCATTCGTCATTGGAATGGGCTGCCCAGGGAGGTGGTGGAGTCACCATCCCTGAAGGTGTTCAAGAGGGGACTGGACGTGACACTTGGTGCCATGGTTTAGTCATGAGGTCTGTGGTGACATGTTGGATTTGATGATCTTTGAGATCTCTTCCAGCCTTGGTGATTCTGTGATAATATGCCATTAATACTGCATTACACTTGCTCTTCATGTATCTGATTAAATATGTTGTGACACAAGGTTTTCTGCAAGGGAGGGGTTTTTTCATAGTGAAATGCACTTTACAAGTGTTAGAGCTCCAACTCCCAAAGCTAACACTGCGCTTTCTTACAAGTAGTGAATTGTTTTTTTCCCATCAAATTTGCAAGTAATCAAAGAGAGGCAATTGCACTCTCACAAGAGCCCGTAAGCACAATGCCAGTATAAGCACCTACTCCTTTGAAATGTTTGTTTCTTGGTAGACAAACTGCCATTTTTTGCTGAGCATTATGTCAGTACAGATAAGCTGAAGTATTTTCAAGAGGCGGTATAAAAGAGACACTAGTGCAGGAATGGACACTAATATTTTTCCCACATTTGACACAATCAAGAGAGCCCCAGTAACTGCAAATCTGTAGTGGAGATCAATTGACATACTGCAGCTAAGAAACAAGTTTCAGGTTTTCATGCCAACTCTTGTTTACCCAGACATTATTTCTGCAGCTCTATGGATTTGTGTTTTGAGGTTGGAGGAATCATTAATGCCTACACCATCAGTCTGTAAAAACAATATGCATTGCAAAAACTGTGAAACACAGGTGATAGTCTGTATCAAGGTGCTCATTTCAAGAAGAGATTCCTATCCACCAGACTTCTATGGTGGCTAGGTAGCCCTGTTTGAAGTTGTTATAACTAATCAAAGCAGTTTAGCATGGATGCCATGCCGTGCCATTTTACTAGGGTTACAACTGTTTTAAAGTCCGATGTTGCTACTCACTAGTATATTAAGTGACAAACACTCATTCACCAACCTGAAATTAGTAAACTGAGAGTTAAGATTTTGTAAAAGTGATATTTAGCCAGTTAAACAATGTGATGTTTAAAGACACTACTAAAACTGCCTGGTGTCGCAGAGCCATAAAGTGGTCATGCCACCTTAACCTTCGTTTTGTTTTGATAGGCAAAAAATGATGAAGTGTAATCCAGTTAAATATATATAATTTTAATAATTTTTTTTAACTGATGTTACTTACATTTTAATGTTGTGGCAGGTACATATATAATGTGCTCCTTATGTTATTTCTTTTCAGTGAAATTACTCCAACAAGTCCTGCACCAAAACACACACCACAATAATAAATAACTCTGTTAAAACTATTTTTACTGAGGTTTGTTTTCTATTTCACATCTGAACTTAAAAGATTTACCTGAGTACCTGAAACAACATTTTCACACTAAGAATTTGTTGGGAAAAGTTCCTCAAGTTGAAAGAGTAACACATAATTTTTCCAAGCATGTAAAACATAAAATTTTCCCAGTTTCATTCATTAGGTGAAAATAGACTTTAAGTGTTCCAGGTGAATGCCTAGGTTTGTCTTTATTTATGAAACAGATTTGCTTTATTTGGGAAAAGCCAGTCATCACAGTTTGACTACAGACCCTCATGATTATATCCAGGGCACTGATTTAATCTATTCATGTCACATCAGCAGAATCAAACCCAGTATTTTGGAATTGTTTTGTGTCACACTAACCACGTTTTTCTCCCATTCACAGATAGCTTTTCAGGACAGCTAGAAGGCAGGGTTTGGTTTTGTTTGGTTGGTTATGTTTTGTTTTGTTTTGTTTTTAAGACAGCCTTCTTCCAATTACCCTTGGCTTTAATGGTGGATTAAAAAAAAAAACCAAACAGAGGGAGAAAAGTAATCTTTCTTGGTACTTTTGCCCACAAGGCACAATACATGTTTAGAATTTAGGATAAGGAAAAACATGCTGGACGGACTACCAATTACACTAGTTATAGAGGGAATATCCATCCCTGAAACAGCTTTCATGGCTGTTACCTGGCAGTTGACACAAATTAAGAGCAGATTGGTTTTAATTTGATTTCTTCTTTACTCAGGTCTCTAGTTTCATATTCCTACTATAAGCTTCCCCATCTTATTTCCCACCTCCCTCACTTCCTTGCATATTGCTATAAAAAGAATAATTTTCTTCTCTCTTCAGTGCTCAGAAACTTCATTCAGAGCTTGAGTATGACTAATGGAAAATAATATTTACAAATTGAGTGAAGAAAGGGTTGAAAAGGATTTTTGACATGTGTACTTTTTCTTGTTCTGATGTGGTTTTGTGTATTTGCTAGGGAATATTTAGTTAAGTCTCTAGAAAAGGGGGGAGAAAAAAGGTTTTCTTTAGCTTCCTGTTCACTGAGAAAAAGGAGCTTATTCTCATTGAAATATTCATCTTCCTCAACTAACAAGAAAAATCCTAATACTTCTAGATAGAAAAAGACAGAGCTAATTGAAATTAACACACTTAAAATCACAGAACCATTAAGATTGGAAAAGACATCTAAGATCATCAACCTAACATCACCATGTCTCGCAAACCATGTCCTGAAGTGCTGCATCTACACATTTTTAAAAACATTCCCAGGGATGGTGACTCTGCCAGTTCCCTGGGAAGATTTTTCCAATGCCTGATCATTCAGTAAAGACTTTTTTTGCAATATCAAATCTAAACCTACGCTGGTACAATTTGAAGCCACTTCCTCTTGTTCTATCACTTGATACTAGGGAGAAGAGACCAACTACCACCTCACTACAACCTCCTTCCAAGTAGTTATAGAGGGCAATAAGGTCTCCCCTCAGCCTTCTCCACACTAAATAACCACAGTCCCTCAGATGCTACTCATAACACTTTTTCCCCCAGTCCTTCACCGGCTTCATTGCCTTTCCATGGACCTAATCCAGCACTTCAATATCTCTCTTACACTAGAGCACCCAACTGAACACATTACTCCAGCTGCAGCCTCACCAGTGCTGAATATAGGGCCAAATTCTATATTTCTCAGAAAGATTTTGTTTTTAAAATCAGACACCATGTTTTGTTAGGTCTTCTCTGACATATAAAACTAATAAAAATTCACCTCATCACTTTGATGGCTACTTGATGTCACATGGCAGGAAGCCTTCCTCTTCTTTGCTCTCTCATCCTGGAAATCAGAGAGGTATGTGGACTGTAAAAGAGCATATATTTATAAAGGAAGTAACATGTGATGAGCAATTCAGTATGGTCAATCTGTGAGGATAGTGGGGCCATTATAACCACTCATGTATTATTTAATATTTATTAAGAGTAACTGTTTTGCTCTGTTGTACCGTCAGGTTACACCCATGTCTAGAGGGGCTGAAAAGAACCTAGCCCCCATGTGGACAAAGAAACCTGACCCAGGTGGGCAGAGAGACTTGGTTACTCCTCCCAGGGGAATGGGTCCCCAGGTCAAGGTCCATTCCACTCCCCCTTCCTATCATAGAACTGTTAGGGTTGGAAGGGACCTCCAGGATCATCTAGTTCCAAACCTCCTGCCATGGGCAGGGACACCTCACATTACATCAGGTTGCCCAGAGTCACCTGCTGCTATTACCATGTGGTGAGGCCTTCTCATGCTGCATTCAAACTCCTAAGGACTGTATCTGAAGAGAATTCTATGCCCACTGTGCCTGGTTTTGTATATTTTTTCATTCACCCTTTTTCGTTATACATTTCTCACTTCCCCTTTACTCAAATGCCGTATATATCTTTTTAGACTTAGCTTTTTACTTCCAAATCGATTCCAGACTGTTTCACCTCTTATTTTACCTCTCATTTCCCCTGCCTAATTTTCTTTTACCCTACCAGGAAAAAAAAGGAGAGGGGAGATAATCTAAATCTGTTCCATTTGGGCCTTTGGATTCTGGGAAAGGTTAAACCACAGCATGTGCTCAAGCTTTTTTAAGTTAACCAAATTTTCAATGTGGAATTAGAACAGAGCATCCATACAAGAGCTTGCAGTACAGGATCTCTAAAAGCTTTGCGTGTATTCCTGAACAACAGCTTGAAAGGGACAGCTCAATTAATTTCTTTCTCTGCCACTCAATAGTTTAAATAAAACATAACAATAAGATTGTCAGTGTTCAGTGGCAGTGAACAGCCCATGCTTGCTCTAAGACAAACACTGCTGGCCTGTTTTTGTTGATGGGCGATTTACAAGGTTATTCTGAAATCACATGTATATAATAAAATAAATTCATCAAGGTAATAATTATTTTTGAAGTATTGCTAAAAGTTTAGGGTAATAGGGAGAATGTTGTGAAATTGGATTAAACCGCAGGGGAAAAATCCAAACTGAATTTCAGGAGACTTAGCAAACCATTGACTCAGAATGATTTGGAATAGCTTATGAATTAATATTGTGGATCTTTGCAGGTCATTAAGTCAGTAGTTTCATAAGTGTAACTAGGCATGTCTTGTATTCAGTGAGCAATTAGTTATAGCCAGTGTCACAAGTATGTCTTTGTCTCTAGATCAAGCCACCAAGTTATTTCATTTTATTTTCTGCATTGCAATTGCTGAACAAATAAGAGAACAATTAAAATGCAAAGGGGCAAGTGTGCCTGTCTATGCTGAGTTGAAATTTCTCATTGGACTGTCTTGCATCATATAAGGTATTTGCATGCCCCTGAAGTGTCATTTATTCCTTATTCCTTTGTGTAAATCGATGCAGGTTTTTGGTTTGTGAGCAGCATGCTATTCATTTCTACAACTGTTTACAAGTGAAACAGCATTATGTTTAGAAATACATTGTCACAGCAGGAATATCCCTGGAGTTACTTCCTCAGCTAAAACACTGGCATGAGGAAGAAGGGGCCTGAAAAAGATAGTGCCTTATAGCAATGTATAGGGTAGGGCCAGTTTTCTTCCAGAAAAGACCCTAGTTTGGGCTATTTATATATTAACATTCCACCTTTGTTGAGCACCTCCCTCATAGAATCAACATATCTCTGCATGTCAGTAAAACATTTCTCCTCATTAAAGAAGAAACTGATCATACCCAGAAGTTGCATTACTGTTATTCACCTCCCACCTCTCCTATTAACTATTCCCAGGCCAGTACATCTATGGTTAAGTAATATTTGCATAAATTTTCCAGGGGAAAGGTGACAGTACAGACTGACTTCTGAAGAGTAAGGAAAGGCTAGGCTTGCAAATCATGGCCTGCAACTCCTTCCATATCCAAGGGACTTCACCAGCTGCTGAAAATATATTTGCATAAGGGGACGTTTTGTGGTCAGAGAGGCATCTTCAAAGCTGCTGGCATGGCATCTTTGGCAGAGATTGTGCTGGGGAAAGAAGAGACAATGTGAGACTGATATAAATTAATAGATTTTAAACTACTGAAGAGCACTGGTAAAAATTTTTTGTTTCCTCAGATATTTGTGCAGCCTCCTGAGGGAACTGTGCACTGAAAAGTCTTACAAAATGTAGTTTATCACCTCAGCCTGTCTTATATGCCATTGGTATAATAGCCAGATTTTACTTTGGCGTGGTTCCTTTTGCTGCCAAAAAAAGTGAGAAGTCTTTACTCGTTCCTACACCTGGTTTCAACAATGATTTTCCACATACTTCTAAGATACGCTGTTGAACAGACAGTGTCCAGCCCCCAAAACAGAAAGTTTATAAACTTACCAAAGTGTGGCTGCACCTCAGCTAATCAGTGGTGACCTAATGAGCCCAGGCACAACCTGACATTAATTCAGTTTTCATACTGTCAAGACCCAGGCAAGCATGTCCCCAGTGCACAGCTTCAAGTTCTTTAAGTCCTCGTGTGTTCTGGTTCATGGTGGACTACACAGACATCACCTGTGGACACTGAAGGCTAATAATTCTTTAAATAATTTCAAAAGAATGTTAAGACTCACTTGTGGAAAGGAAGGAGAAAAAAAGGGGAAAAGCAGATACTTCCCTTCTCCAAAGACTTTGTCATGCAAAGAATTGAGCTCCAAAATTCCAACACAACTTTCCTCTGTGATGGAGAATTTATGCATATGTGACAGTCCTCCTGAGGTGGCTGTCCTTGTAACCCAGCCCACAGTGGCGGCTTCTGTTACAGTGGCAGATGGGGCACTGAATGGACTTGTGTAAAATTTCTGTCATATCCAGTCTTTGCTCTGCTTCTTTTGGGTTGTCACTGCTCAAGTTAGTTGCTGGTTTTGGGTTGACTGTAATAGCTGTGGTTCACACATAATAAATTGCCAAAGACCTACAACCCAGGTAAATACAGGTGGGCAGACAGTAGCTGTCATCTTTGTGAAGGGAAGCTGGTTTTGAGGTCTGCAACAGAACTGGAATGTAAAAGCAGCCCTTCAGACACCAAGTCTTGGCCCCAGTCATCACCTCAGCCTCTTAGGCACAGCCTAAAGCCTTTACTTCAAACCAAATCTGGAAGCCAAAAATCTGACTGCTATCAGCACACAAACCACAAACCTCATCACCTTTTTTTCAGGTGTTCTGTGAACGGTTCAAGATGGGCATTTCCTCTCAGGAGCATGAAAATACAGACATCAAGATTGGAGCAAGTGTTGATTTGTTAGAGGGCTCTGCAGAGGGACCTTGACAGGCAGGAAAATGGGCAGAGTCCAACATCATGATATTGAACAAGTCTAAGTGCCGTGTTCTACACACTAGCTACAACAACTCCATGTGGTGCTACAGGCTGGGGACAGAGTGGCTGGAGAGGAACCAGGCAGAAAGGGACCTGAGGGTACTGGTTAACAGTATGCTGAACGTGAGCCAGCAGTGTGCTGGCATTGCGGCCTGCATCAGAAATAGTGTGGCCAGCAAGAACAGGGAGTCATTCTGCCTCTATACTCAGCACTGGCTAGGCCACACCTTGAGTACTGTGTCAAATTCTGGGCCTCTCAATTCAAGAAAGATGTTGAGTTGATGGAACGTGTCCAGAGAAGGGCAACAAAGCTGGTGAGGGGTCTGGAACACAAGCTCTATGAGGAGCAGCTGAGGGAACCATTTCCTCCTTCTTCCTCAGCAGGACCAGAAGTGTCCTGCACAGCAGCTGGTCCGTCTCAAAACCTGTCAGCTTCTATTAAGGTGGCTGTAAATTCAAACACAACTCCAATTAAGCAAGTAGCAGTTTTAAAAACAAGAAGTGGAAAGCACAAAGCTGATCCAGGAGCTGATGGTGGAGAACAGCAAGATACTGATGCTGGTGAGGGAACTTCTGCTAGAAAAGATCCTGCTGAGGAGGAAGAGAAGGTTTGTTTTAAAGATCTAGCTGAGTTATTGAGATCAACACAGGATGGAGATGCAGGTCCTGCTAGGACAGCAGCTAGTGGTGGTGCTTCTCATCTTAACGAGATCCTTAGGAGAGTGACAGCAGGATTATGGGGACAGCAAGGTGAGGAAGAAGGGGCAAAGGAAGAAGAAGAAGAAGATGACGTTAGTGAGTGTTCTTCACCTCGGGAAGAGCTTCGAAATGTCTGGAAGGATTACATCAGAGTAGATAAGGAGCCAGTTCTAGCTTGGCTTGGTAGAGGTTATGACACAGGTGCTCCAGCTCTAATGGTTGGAGACAAGTCAGAAGCTCAGCTAGAAACTCTCTCAGGATAATGGAATAGATAGACATCTAGGCAAGGCTCTCAGTAAGGTTAATCTGTGGATACACCTTTTATTGGCAGTTTTCATGAGATACCCTTCCCGAGATGATCTTCCATGGAATCCTAAACCCTGGATTACCACAGATGAGGGGATTAAGCGTCTGAGAGAATTTGCTGTTAGAGAGATACTCTCTATATATGGTGACCATGAAACTGAATTCTGATGAAATTCCTGTAGGAACTGGTCTTGCCAAAAAGCTCATCAAACTTTCTCCTTCTAATTATGCAAACATTCTGGCAAGCAGGATTGTGTCAAGAAATTACGGTGGAGCTCCTCCTACGGTTGGCCAATTCACTGATCAAATGAGACAATTGGATGATAGCATGATAAATGTTTCTTTGGTTTCAGCCATTGAAACTCTGTCTGAAAAAAAATGAGAATTGCATGAAAGAGCTAAAGGATGAATTTAAAAACACCATATCCCAACTGGCATAAAGAAATAGTTTCAATTCTTCCTCCAGGTGGATACAGGTTTCATCTGTGAGGAATAGGCATCCTCCAAGGAGGTCATTCCAAAGCAGATCAAACCAAAACAGACCACCAAGGCAATCATATGGGAGTATTTGGACAACCCTGTGTGATCAGTCTGGTGAGAACATGAGCAGATGGGATGGTCAACCAACCTCTAATCTTTTCAGGAGACTGAGGGAACTGCAAAGTGGCAGAACCCGAGGTAGCAATACCAGAAGGGTAGCTGTTACTGCCACAGTTCCCCAGAACAACTCCAGTAGCTCCAACAGTGGCTCCAGTTATAACACTGGTCAGTGTGCTCATTGCACATGTGGGCATATTCCCCACAACTAGGGGTGCCCTGCCTCCCGCCAGGGGGAGGAGAGGGATAACAGAGATAATAGAATCTATTGGGATGTGTACATCCAGTGGCCTGGCACTTCACAATTTCAGAAGTACAGGGCCTTGGTTGACACAGGAGCTCAGTGCACCATAATACCATCAAATTATCAGGGATCAGAGTCTATAACTATTCTGGGAGTCACTGGTGGATCTCAAGAGTTAAGTAAGGTGGAGGTTAATATAAGTTTAACTGGTAAGCAATGGAGGAAGCATACAGTTGTGACCGGACCTGATGCACCTTGTATTTTGGGAATTGATTTTCTGAGAGAAGGGCGTTTCAAAGACCCTAAAGGTTACAAATGGGCTTTTGGAGTAGCTTCTGTAGAAATTGATGGACAAAAATTAAAGCTGTCTGTTAGACCTGAGCTTTCTGATGAATCTGCAGTTGTGGGACAACATAAAATACAGGACATTAAATTGCCGGTTGCTTCTCAGACTGTGCATCACAGACAATACAGAACCAACCGTGACTCTTTGTTGCCCATTCAGAATCTGATTCGTCAGTTGGAGAGTCAGAAACTCATCAGCAAAATTCATTCACCTTTCAACAGTCCAGTTTGGCCTGTACAAAAGCAGAATGGAGACTGGTGTCTGACAGTCGACTACCGAGCCCTAAATGAAGTGTCACCACCTATGAGTGCAGCAGTACCAGACATGATGGAACTCCAATATGAGCTGGAATCCAAAGAGGCCAAATGGTATGCTACCTTAGACATTGCTAATGCATTTTTCTCTATTCCCATAGCAGAGGAACACAGGCCTCAGTTTGCTTTCACCTGGAGAGGAATCCACTACACTTTCAACAGATTGCCAATGGGCCGGATCCACAGCTCAAGCATCTGTCATGCAGTGACCCACGATGCTCTGAAGAAAGGCGGTGCTCCAGAACACATCTAGTTCTTCAATGATATCATCGTCTGGGGTAAAACTGCAGAAGAAGTCTTTGAGAAAGGTAACAAAATCATTGACATTCTTCTGAATGCAGGTTTTGCCATCAAGCGAGACAAGGTGAAAGGACCTACCACAGAGATTCAGTTTCTGGGAGTGCAGTGACAGGATGGACGCCGACACATTCCAGTGGATGTGGTAAACAGAGTCTCTACCATGGCAAATCCCATGAACAAGCAAGAGACCTTACGTTTCTTGGAGATAGTGGGATTTTGGAGACTGCACATTCCAGGATACAGTCAGATTGTGAAACCTCTGTATGATGTGACTCGAAAGAGAAACCATTTCCACTGGGGACCTGAACAACAAGCAGCCTTTGACCAGATAAAACAAGAGGTAGTTCAAGCAATGGGTCTGGGACCTGTCTGAGATGGTCCAGACATTAAGAACATCTTGTACACGGCTGCAAGTGACAATGATCCAACCTGGTGCTTGTGGCAAAGAGCTCCAGGTGAGACACGTGGACGACCTCTTGGTTTCTGGAGTCGAGGTTACAAAGGTTCAGAGGCAAATTATACTCCAACAGAAAAAGAGATTCTAGCTGCCTATGAAGGAGCAAAAACATCTTCTGAAGTGATTGGAACTGAATCACAACTTCTCTTAGCTCCCAGATTACCAGTTTTGAATTGGATGTTCAAAGGCAAAGGTTCCACACCACATCATGCTACAGACTCAACCTGGTCTAAGTAGATGGCTCTGATAATACAGAGAGCTCGAGTGGCAAATCTTGAAAGACCTAGTCTAGTGGAGGTGATCTCAAGTTGGCTTGAAGGTACCAACTGTACTAAACCTCCAGAGGAGAGGGTAACTCATGCTGAGGATGCTCCTCCTTACAATGACCTTTTTGATGATGAAAATAAATATGCTTTGTTCACAGATGGTTCCTGTTGTCTTGTCAGAAACAAGCGAAGGTGGAAGTCTGCAGTGTGGAGTCCAACACGTCAAGTTGCAGAGGCAAAGGATGGAGAAGGAGAATCCAGTCATTTTGCAGAGGTAAAAGCTGTCCAGCTAGCTCTCAACGTAGCTGAACGTGAGAGATGGCCAAAGCTCTATCTCTATACCGACTCATGGATGGTAGCCAATGCTCTGTGGGGTTGGCTAAAGAACTGGAAAAAGAATGGTTGGCAGAAGAAAGGAAAACCCATTTGGGCAGCTGACCTGTGGCAGGACATTGCTGATCGAATAGAGAGAATTCCATTGAAAGTGAAACACATCGATGCTCACATTCCTAAGAGCAAAGCTACTGAGGAACAGCAACACAACCATCAGGCAGACCTAGCTGCAAGAGTTTCTCAAGCAGACACAGACTGATCTTGATCTCGACTGGAAACACTGAGGTGAGATATTCTTAGCTCAGTGGGCTCACGATTTGTCAGGACATCAAGGCAGAGATGCAACATACCAATGGGCTCGTGACAGATCCACAGACATTTCCATGGATGCTATCACACAAGTCATCCATGACTGACTTTTGTGCTGCTATTAAGCAGGCAAAGCTAATTAAGCACTTATGGTATGGTGACAGATGGTCCAAGTACAAGTATGGTGAAGCTTGGCAGATTGACTATATCACTCTACCACATTCTCATTCTGGTAAGCAGAACATTGTTACTATGGTGTCTCGGTCCGGAGACACAGTTCTTTTAAATATTCCCATGTTGTGAAATCAGAGGCACAAATGAGGCCAAAATATCAACAGCTAGACTATTTATTACATAAATAAAGTGGACATAAGAAGGGGAGAGGAAGAAAATAGAGAGGGAGAGAGAGAAGAGAGAGAGAAGAGGAAAGGAATTATATTACCACACCCCTCATCCCCCCCAAGACAGTTTGAGTCTGTGGAGGAAAGGTGCTGCAGGAGATGTTGGGTTGGTACAGGAACAGTGCTGAGGCTATGGCTGGAGAAGAGATGTGGTCCTCTGGGGAGCCTGGGTAGAGAAAGGGTGCTGAGGCTTCTTTTCTCCGGAGCAGCATTGTCCCAGGCTCCTTCTCAGCGGCATGGTCCATCCCCTGTGTTTTCCTTCATCTCCGTTTTTCTCCCCTAAGCCAGTCTGGGGGATACAGTCCCCCACATTTTCCTTCCGCGTTTTTCTTCTCAGTAGCCAGTAGTGGCTCCAGTCTTTTATACAGTTTTTAATCCTTAGGTATGTGTCCAAGTATTGTCCCTCAGGAATTCCAGGGACAGGAAATAATCCTTAGGTAAATATCCAGGTATCGTTTCCCTGGAGATCTTCCTGTGCATTTCTCTGTGTTTGGGCAGGAGATCTGGATGGGGTGTGGAGGGGGGCCCTCTGCCTCCTTGACCTCCTCATCCAGACAAGCTCCCACACTCATTACACATCAGGAAACAGGTGGTGCACCTTTCCCAGGGTACTTGATGGGTGGAGATTATCTTGCCCTAAAGGCGTGATGACTGGGTCCTTGGGTCCATTGTTGTAGTCCAGTGTTATCATGATGCAATTGCAAGGTGATTTGCATCCAGGATTGGTCTTTGCACCTTCCTTCCAGTGGCTCTGCCCAACACATTAGCAATTGTGGGCAAGCAGCAAGTGATTTTATCTTTGTTGACTCACACCAAGAGAGACAAACTTTTAGTCTCTCACATATGGTAGAGGCAAACACTGGATGGTTGGAAACTTACCCAGTTCCACATGCAACTGCACACAACACCGTTCTCGGTCTGGAGAGACAGATCCTGTGGAGACACGGATCTCCAGCGAGGATTGAGTCAGACAATGGAACTCATTTTAAGAACAATCTTGTAAAGAACTGGGCAAAAGAGCACGGCATTGAGTGGATATTCCACATTCTCTACTATACACCAGCTGCAGGGAAGATTGAACGCTACACAACAGTTTGTTGAAGACCACTCTTAAAACCATGGGAGGTGGATCTTTGAATAACTGGGAAAAACATTTAGCACAAGCAACCTGGCTGGTAAACAGTAGAGGTTCAGTGAGTCGAGCTGGACTGGCACACTCAGATCTGCTACAGTAAGTAGAAGGTGATAGAGTTCCTGTTTTTAGAGAAAGGAATCTGTTAGGTAAAACTCTTAGGGTATTTTCTCCCTCAGGAGAGGCTAAACCTCTCCGAGGGGTGGTTTCAGCTGAAGGTCCGGGTCACACTTACTGGGTAATGCAAGAAAATGGTGAAATTCAGTGTATTCCACAAAGAAATTTAACTTTATCTGAAAGAGTTTAATTTCAGACTGTTGTATAGCTACATTGCGTCCAAGGAAGAATCCATGAGGAATCTATGGTGCACGAACCCTGAGAACTCTGAGAGCCCTGAGTCAACTGAGTCCCTGTATTCCTGTATCCCTGTTTCCCTGTTTTCCTTTTCTTCGCTTTGTCTGCGAAGAGATAAACTGTTTTCCATTTTTTTCTTGTTTCCTGATTTTCTTGGACTTTTGAATCATCTACATTTGAGGATAGCTGGAATGGACTATGAACTTTACTTACAAACTGTCAATATCATTTTAGATTAGATGGACAGTACAAACAGCCAATGAAATTGTTTAGAAGGGGTGGATTGTGATCGTTTTAGGCTGTGCCTTTAAGAAAGGGACACTGCTGGAACACTCTGGCTGAATATTTTGAAAACAAAGATAGGTCTAAACGAATTTCATTGGTAGATAGGTAAAATGCAACTTTAATTAAGTTTGAATCTGTCTCTGTTCCAGTCTGTTCTGCCTTTTCAGCCTATCTGCTTCTGAGCAACTAGCCGGAGCTGATCTTGAGATAAGAAAACTAATCCCTGCATGTGCTTTTGAAGCCTAACAAAATTTCATCCTTTTTAATTACCTTTTCATTCTCTCTAGCCCTTTTTGGGGAAAAAGGGAGGTAGGGGGAGAGAGGGGATACAGGGGGGGAGCTCTCCTCTGTCCAGAGGAGGGACTTTTGTTCTGTATTACTTTCTTTGCTGTGTATTTCTGTATATATTGTAAATACTGTATATATTGTATTCATCTTGCTTGCAAATACAGCTTTTCCCTTTGCTTCTCTGACTGATCTAGCTGTGGTTTCTTTCTTCGTGGGGGAAGGAGAACTGAACCTTCTCTCACCACCACAGTTGTTTAGCCTGGAGAAGAGGAGACTCAGAGATCTTATTACTTTCTACAACTACCTAAAATAAGGTTGTAGCCAGGTGGAGTTGGTCTCTTCTCCCAGGCGCTCAGTGACAGAATGAGAGGACACAGTCCCAGTCTATGTCTGGGGAGGTTTAAGTTGGATATTAGGAAGTTCTTCATAGAAAGAGTGATTTGCCATTTGAATGGGCTGCCCAGGGAGGTGGTGGAGTCACTGTCCCTGGAAGTGTTTAAAAAAAGACTGGATGAGGCACTTAGTGCCAATGTTTAGTTGATTAGATGGTGTTGGGTGATAGGTTGGACTTGATGATCTCTATGGTCTTTTCCAACCTGGTTAATATTGTGATTTTGTGAAATGTAGTTTGGGAGCATTCACTCCTCCTAAATGCCACTGTTTAAATAGGGTCTGTTAAGACAGAAGAGAAATTGACTTTAAAGAAATGTGGGCTGGGAGAGAAGCTGGCAACTACAGACCATTTAAAGTGTATGATGTTCACAAACACTTTAATGGTGAGAGCCAGACATATTGCAGAACTCAAAAGATATCAAAAGTGTCAGGGAAAAAAAAAGAAACAAAAAGTAAGAAGAATGATGGATTTTGATTGTGGAGAGTCCTTGGCTTTCTTGAGGAAACAGGTTTTGCAGCTTAACTATACTACTCAGTCATCAGCAAGTTTGCAGATGACACCAAATTAGGAGCAGATGTTAGTCAGTTAGAGGGTGGAAAGGCTCTCCAGAGGGACCTCGACTGATTGGACAGATGGGCAGAATCCAATGGGATGGCATTCAACAAGTCTAAGTGCTGGGTGCTGCACTTTGGCTACGGCAATCCCATGCAGAGCTACAGGCTGGGGTCAGAGTGGCTGGAGAGCTCCCAAACAGAGAGGGACATGGAGGTACTGATCAACAGCCGCCTTAACATGAGCCAGCAGTGTGTCCAGGTGGCCAAGATGGCCAATGGCATCCTGGCCTGCATTAGGAATAGTGTGGCCAACAGGAGCAGGGAAGTCATTGTGCCCCTGGACTCTGCACTGGTTAGGCCACACCTTGAGTACTGTGTCCAGTTCTGGGCCCCTCAGTTTAAGAAGGACATCGAGACACTTGAACGTGTCCAAAGAAGGGCAACAAGGCTGGTGAGAGGCCTTGAACACAAGCCCTGTGAGGAGAGGTTGAGGGAGCTGGGATTGTTTAGCCTGGAGAAGAGGAGGCTCAGGGATGACCTCATTGACCTCTACAACTACCTGAAAGGTGGTTATAGCCAGGATGGGGTTGGTCTCTTCTCCCAGGCAACCAGCACCAGAACAAGGGGACACAGTCTCAAGCTGCGCCAGGGGAAGTTTAGGCTCGAGGTGAGGAGGAAGTTCTTCACTGAGTGAGTCGTTTGCCATTGGAATGGGCTGCCCAGGGAGGTAGTGGAGTCACCATCCCTGAAGGCGTTCAAGAGGAGATTGGACGTGGCACTTTATGCCATGGTCTATTCAGGGGGTCTGTGTTGATAGGTTGGACTTGATGATGGACTTGGTGTCATCTGCAAACTTGCTGATGACTGACTCGATCCCCTCATCCAGGTCATCAATGAAGATGTTAAAGAGGATGGGGCCCAGCACTGATCCCTGGGGGACGCCACTGGTGACTGGCCGCCAGCTGGATGTGGCACCATTCACCACCACTCTCTGGGCTCGGCCCTCCAGCCACTTCCTAACCCAGCACAGAATGTAGTGGTCCAATCCACGAGCTGACAGCTTAGACAGCAGTTTTCTGTGGGGGACAGTGTCAAAGGCCTTGCTGAAGTCTAGGTAGACCACATCCACAGGCCTCCCCACATCCACCAGACGGGTCACCTGATCATAGAAGGAGATCAGGTTGGAGAGGCAGGACCTGCCCTTCCTAAATCCATGTTGGCTGGACCCAAGCCCTTGGCCATCCTTCAGGTGCGCAGTTATTGCCGCCAGGATAATCTGCTCCATCACTTTCCCTGGCACTGAGGTCAGGCTGACTGGTCTGTAGTTTCCAGGTTCCTCCATCTGACCTTTCTTATGGATGGGGACCACATTGGCCAGTTTCCAGTCATCTGGGACCTCACTGGTGAGCCAGGACTGGAGGAAAATGATGGAGAGTGGCCTGGCCAGCACATCTGCCAGCTCTCTCAACACCCTAGGATGGATCCCATCCAGTCCCATGGACTTGTGAGTGTCCAAGTGGCTCAGCAGGTCCTGAACTAATTCCTCATAGATTTCCGGGGCATTACACTGCTCCCCGACCCCATCACCCAGCTCAGGAGGCCACTCCTCCTGAACTCCTCATGTCTTGCTGTTAAAAATTGAGGCAAAGAAGGTGTTCAGGACCTCAGCTTTCTCCTCATCCTCAGTCACCGTGTTCCCCTCCAGGTCCACTAGGGAGTGCAGGTTCTTCCTGCCCCTCTTCTTATTGTTAATATATTTATAAAAATGTGTTTTATTATCTTTGACTGAGGTGGCCAGCTTCAGTTCCAACTGGGCCTTTGCCTCCCTAATTTTATTCCTACATAATCTAACAGCTTCCTTGAACATACCTTGAGAAGCCTTCCCCTCCTTCCAAAGGTGATACAGCCTCTTCTTCCCCCTTAAATCCTCCAGGAGCTGCTTGCTCATCCAGGCTGGTCGCCTTCCCTGCCGGCTTGCCTTCCGGCACATGGGAACCGCCAATTCCTGTGCCTTCAAGAGCTCCTGTTTGAAGTAGGTCCAACCCTCCTGAACCCCTTGGTTCATGAGGGCCGGTACCCAGGGGACTTTACAAATAAGTTTCTTAAATAGGCTGAAGTTCACCCTTCGGAAGTCCAAGGTGAAGGTTCTGTTGGTGCTCCTCCCTATCTCCCTGCATATTGAAAACTTTACTATCTCATGATCACTATCCCCTAGGCAGCCTCCCACGATCACGTCTCCCACCAGCCCTTCCCTATTGGAGAACAGCAGGTAAAGCAGAGCCTGTCCCCTGGTAGGCTCGCTTAACAGCTGTGTCAGGAAGCAGTACTCCATTTGCTCTAGGAATCTTCTGGATTGCCTTCTCCCTGCTGAATAAAGTTCCCAGCAGATATCTGGGAGGTTGAAGTCACCAACAAGGACAAACACTAGGTCAAAGGTTGGATGAGATGATCTTGAGGGTCTCTTCCCACCAGACATTCTGTGATTCTATGAGTCTGTGCTCATAAACCACAAAATACTCTGAGAATAGTTGAAAAGCAGTTAAATTCACATGGTAATGTTCCCAATGTGAAAAACAGGCTGGAAATTGTCCACATTAAACAAAGGCAAATTCACAGAATCATAGGATCATAGAATCAACAAGATTGGAAAAGACCTCAGAGATCGTCAAGTCCAACCTATCACCCAACACCTCATGACTAACTAAACCACGGCTTCAAGTGCCACGTCCAATCCTCTTTTGAACACCTCCAGGGACAGTGACTCCACCTCCCTGAGCGGCACATTCCAATGGCAAATAACTCTTTCTGCAAAGAACTTTCTCCTCACCTCAAGTCTAAACTCATCCTGGTGCAGCTTGAGACTATGTCCTCATGTTCTGGTGTTGGTTGCCTGGGAGAAGAGACCAACCCGCTCCTGGCTACAACCTCCTTTCAAGTAGTTGTAGAGATCAATGAGGTCTCCCCTGAGCCTCCCCTTCTCCGCGATAAACAATGTCAGCTCCCCAGCTTCTGTTTATCTGTGTTTGTCTTCCATCATACCAATGACTCCACATCAGAAGCCTACTATATTAAAAAAAAAAAAAAAAAAAAAGAATAAAAAATGTCAAAGCAACCACACTGCATGAATACAAATGCATGGAGTTACGGACATGCAAACCCAGTTTATTCTGTTTCTTTGCTTTCTATTTGGAGACTCCATGGCACTGCTGGGAACTCTGTTTGGCAGCATACTTTGTACTTCACTGTTTGAGATGTTATTAATAGTAAGTAATTGGTAAATGTGTAAATCATTACACATTGAGAAAATACAGAAGTCTATCTGCTGTGGTATTGTAAATCTCTAAAACAGATTCTTAAACTAACTGAGATGTAGTCTAGGGTTGCTTGTTCAGACTTAATTTGACTTATGATCTGTGATACCATCTGTATTTGAAGAAAGACAGCTGCATTTTCAGCTACTAAAGCTGACTTGAGCACTTTGTAAAAGAGACTACTTAAATCAACACAGATATAATTGCTTTCATATTCATTAACCATCCCCAAAGAAAAATGTTACAAAGCAAGTAAATGAAGCAAGATCAGGCAATAATACAAGTGTAGCGTCTCAGTGAATGAAAAATTTTCTTCTTCTGAAATTAATCAGACACTTCTCTACTCAAATGACAGAAAAATTTAATGCATGTGTGCAACTGACAGATGGGCTCCTGTGCCTGCACACCGCTCTCTACCATCTCCTGGGGTACAATCTGGGAGCCCAACAAAGCACACTGGCTGCCTGTGCACAGCCCCCTCAGAGGAGGCTGGGACATGCCTAAGGCAGGTGGTGCCATGGCATACACCATCATGCTGCTGGGGGGCAAGCACTTCCTGCTTGGATGTCTGTCCTTGTGAGTAGGAGCAGGTAGGACCCAGTGCTTTGCTTTGCAACAGCCTTCCTCAGCAGGGTTAGGACTCAAGTTCAATGACTCAAGATTCACCATTAGACTTTCTTAAATGTTTTTTGGGGAAAAGCTCTTAGTTTGGGATTTCCTAAAAGAAATGCTGTTTCAACTCATTGCATGTAAGTGAAAATTACATACCAGTACCTTTCAGTGAAGGCAATAAAAATCCATGCTCAAAAGAAGCAATTTTTGCTTGCTGTCTTGGAGGCGGGAAGTCCTTCAGGAGGATTTTCATACATGCCTGAGTCTAGTTCCACTGATAGGGATCATTCTTCACCCATCGGGGGATGACTTGCAGGATCTCATGCAGAACCACAGCAGAGCAAGACAAGAAGGAACAGGGCACCGTCCTTGCCTTCCTGGATTATGCCTCTTAAAAAGCCTGTCTGAACCACAGCAGCACTCCTGCCTTGTGGACTATCCTACTACATCTCCATGATCCCAGTGGGGTCATGAACCTGCATACACAGACAGACCTCTGATTCCACCTGTGTGTCACTCCGGCTGCAGGGGGATAGGCACTTCTGACAGGCACTCAGCTGTACTGATTTCCCAGAGAAGATGTAGTGGCTTTCCACATAGTGCTTCATAGATGGAAAGCCCTAACATGCAAGAGTTTTGCTAATATAACACAAGCTGTACAGTCATTATTACTACTATTATTTTCCATTTAGTAATGAGATATTACCATGGATATAAACACAAGTATATATGTACACATGTATACAAACAAAAACATCAGACACTAGGCAGAAATGCCAATTCATAATTCATAATGACAAGTGAGCTGCCTCTAGTAAGATTGAGTATATCTGCCTGAAGAATACATTTTTTACTGCTTTAGTAAACATTATGAGAAATGTAGTGTCATTTATTCCACAAATGTAATAATTATCGGTATTGGTTATGGTTTCATGTTGTGAGAATGGCTGCTCTGAAGTGTCCAACTGATGAATCTTACATATCCCTAGTGAAAATGCAATGGGTATTCTCTTCTCTCTCCCAGCAATGGCAACAGTTATGGTAAGATAGTGATTTAATTTTCTGGTTCCAGCTTCAGACCAGGAACATAGACATCTGAGGCCTTGTGATGCAATCACATACACACAAAAAAAGAGAGAGATAATTTAATTTTTAACATCTGGCCTTGAAAGAATCACAAAACAACTAAAGAAGTGTCACGGAAGACTATTTCTGATGCCTAGAACACGAAGAACAGACTTTCTGTTCACCACCCAATTACACTAAATTTAAAAAGTAGGAAACAAAAAACATCCAGACTTCTGTAATTTGCAGTTATGCTTAGCTGATTTAAATGACTGTGAACTAAAATGACAAAGTGTACTGCTATTCTATCTAATGTAGCACATCTTCTGTCCCTTGCTAGGACTATGGAAGTCTTAGTGATTATTAGAAACTTCAGTAAATGTGTCAACTGCAAATAGAATTTGAAAAATAAGAAACCTGGAAAATAAGAAACTTTTGCCCTTATATTTTCTGAATTCCACTTTTTAAATTTTTTCCTTTTAAAGAATGTTACAAAACATTTTCAAAGTGAAAATGAAATTTTAGTTAGGTTGAATACATGTCTAAACATTTCAGGAAACACTTTGCTAAAGGTTTTATCACAGTCAGTAAACAGTTTGAGGAAAACACAATAAAGTTGATTAAAGCAAGGAGAAATACTGAAACATTATTAATTCATAGTTTGCTGAAAAAAAAAAACCCAAAATAATGAATCCCCACAGTCTATGCTGCTACATACAGATGGACAGGTTAAAAGTAGGTACATTAGTTGTATTAACTGTTTGTCATAAACTCAAAAATGATTGGCATGGTTGTCAAACAAAAGATAAAAGGAGAGCCAAAGCACAAAGTGTGCTGTCATGTTTAATCTTGATTAGTTTCCTATTAGTCTCATTATCTGAAGGTTATATTTCTGTTGGTTTTCAGGGCTGTCACCAAGTGAGACTTAGTACTGAAATAACACAAGTAGGAAAGATGTAGACTTGAAAAAGCTCTATTTGTAAGAGGAAATACAAAAGATAAAAAATCTGGGCAGTGAGAGATCATTAGTAAGTTAAAAGACTCAGCAGTCATATTGCTGACACTCACTATAATGTGATGTCAGTCTATGAGACAGTGAACTGTTTATTAAGAGTTCTTCTTTGAGGCATAGGAGATAATGATGTAGCTGACCAAAGAGATTAAAGTAATACTGGCAATTCACCAACTCAGAAATCTGCTGTCTTCAAACCTGCTGAAGAGAGGGCTGTTCCTTGCTCTAAGACTGCTTTGCATGACTACTTTTCCAATAGAAAAGAGGAGCACAAATTGCTGCCTATTCAAATGTGTGTGGCTACTCAGTGATCTTGTAGATGATGATAAAACAATCAAACACTAATGAACATTTGTCCTCCTCATAAAGAAACAAAACAAAAACAAAAACAAACCCACCCCCCCTGCCCCCCCCCCAAAAAAAAAGGAGCTTTCCTGGTGATAACAGCAATGTAATTGCACTTACAGCAGAGATCTGCTCAGAGCAGAGCTGCCCTGTGACAAGCTATTTGTCAAACTAGCCAGCATTCAGCTGAATGTAGGCTTGGCATGCTGACTGCTGCCTTCCTAATCACTTACATGTTTCACACTTTCCATTTGAATACTACAGAACATGAACCAGACCTTTGAATGCTCAGAAAGTTTCTACTCTACAAAGAGAGAAATAGAAAACAGTCTCAGGGATCTATTCTTTCCTTAGATGCAGCAAATACAGGTGTTTGCCCCCCACATTTTTTTAAGAGAAAATGAAGAATTGTCATTGGAATCTGCAGTAATTTTGATGTGGTCACCCACACTCTGACTTTGGAGCAACCCAACAGAGAGGTGATATTGCAATACCTAGCTTCATATGGATTTGCTGGACAAAATTTTGAAAAATTTGAATTTATTTTAAAATTTCTGACTTTTAGTTATCTAAATAAATAAGAAGGAGGACTCAGAGAGAGTAAGAATTACTATCGGATTACAATGTGCCTGTTGATCAGCTTTTAAAGATTTATGAATACTTGGGAGGTATGATGAAACAGGAAAACCTGTGTATTTTGTCCTTCAAATTCTTAAACTAGAGGATTTTGCAATGCACAGTGTACTTAGTCTGAAATTTAAGGGTCATTTACTTTTTAAAGGACATTATTCTATAGGACTTGTTTATGATTTTCAATAAAAACTTTGTACTCTCAGACCTTGGATATTCTCTGAAGGCCAAAACCCCCATAACAACAAGGAAATAAATCAATACTTTCAGACTTCTGGATCCTGCCAACAAGGCTAACGAGTCATAACAATCCAGGGGAACTGAAAAATAATAGGGCAAAGTTTGGAAAAATAATGCTTTCAATTAAAAACAAAACAAGCAAACAAAATGAACAAAAAGAACCCACCCCACAAAATTTAGTACCCTCTTATGAGAGATTTCAGAATTTTCATTCATGTTGGTTTATGTGGAAGCCTGTAAAAGCAATCTTCTATCTCTACCATGAAATTCATCTGACTTATGGATCTCATGGATTGTTTGAGCTATCCATTTTGAAGATCATCACAAGGAAAGCTTTTAAAGGCTTTACATTTGGCACAGCATGACACATCCTTTGGATAGCTAACAATGAGCTTGATGAGAGTCCTAAATCATTGAATACTACATAGTTTCCGTAGCACCCAAAGCTATTTTTTTTTTCATCTTTGTAAGCAAAGCTCCTACAGAATTCAGCTTTTGATATAAGTGGTATAGCCCTAAAAATTTCTCTTTGGTTTTCAGTGTAAATCCTGTGCTCATTTTTTTCCTCACTTTGTGCCCCAACTAAGAAAAGGAGAAATTGTATGATTCTTCAAAATACTATCCAAATGGGTAGTCCCACCCAGTGGAGCCTCCATAGCTCTGGAGAGAGTTAAGGTCTCTGGAGAATGGAATAGAATAAACCAGGTTGGAAGAGACCTTCAAAATCATTGTGTCCAACCTATCATGCAACACCACCTAATCAGTGCTACAGGCTGGGGTCAGAGTGGCTGGAGAGCAGCCAGGCAGAGAGGGACCTGGGAGTGCTGGTTGATGGTAGGATGAACATGAGCCTGCAGTGTGCCCAGGCAGCCAAGAGGGCCAATGGCATCCTGGCCTGCATTAAGAACAGTGTGGCCAGCAGGAGCAGGGAGGTCATTCTGCCCCTGTACACTGCACTGGTTAGGCCACACCTCGAGTACTGTGTCCAGTTCTGGGCCACTCAGTTTAGGAAGGATGTTGACTTGCTGGAACGAGTCCAGAGAAGGGCAACGAAGTTAGTGAGGGCTTGGAACACAAGCCCTATGAGGAGAGACTGAGGGAGCTGGGGCTGCTTAGCCTGGAGGAGGAGACTCAGGGTGACCTCATTACTCTCTACAACTACCTGAAGGGGGTTGTAAACAGGCAGAGGTTGGTCTCTTCTCCCAGGCAGCCAGCACCAGAACAAGAGGACACAGTCTCAGGCTGCGCCAGGGGAAGTTCAGGCTGGAGGTCAGGAGGAAGTTTTACACAGAGAGAGTGATTGCCCATTGGAATGGGCTGCCTGGGGAGGTGGTGGAGTCGCCGTCACTGGAGGTGTTCAGGAGGAGACTTGACAGGGTGCTTGGTTACATGGGTTAGTTGATTAGGTGGTGTTGGGTGATAGGTTGGATGTGATGATCTTGAAGGTCTCTTCCAACCTGGTCTATTCTATTCTATTCTATTCTATTCTATTCTATTCTATTCTATTCTATTCTATTCTATTCTATTCTAAACTAAACCATGCAACCAAGCACCCCATCAAGTCTCCTCCTGAACACCTCCAGTGACGGTGACTCCGCCACCTCCTTGGGCAGCCCATTTCTCCTAACATCCAGCCTAAACCTCCCTGGTGCATCCTGAGACTGTGTCCTCTTGTTCTGGTGCTGGTTGCCTGGGAGAAGAGACCAACCTCTGCCTGTCTACAGCCTCCCTTCAGGTAGTTGTAGAGAGCAAGAAGGTCACCCCTGAGCCTCCTCTTCTCCGGGCTAAGCAACCCCAGCTTCCTCTGTCTCTCCTCATAGGGCTTGTGTTCCAAGCCCCTCACCAACTTTGTTGCCCTTCTCTGGACACACTCCACCAAGTCAACAACCTTCCTAAACTGAAGGGCAGACAACTGGACACAGTACTCGAGATGTGGCCTAACCAGTGCAGTGTACAGGGGCAGAATGATCTCCCTGCTCCTGCTGGCCACACTGTTCCTGATGCAGGCCAGGATGCTATTGGCCCTCCTGGCTGCCTGGGCACACTGCAGGCTCATGTTCAGCCCACCCTCCACCAGCTGCCCCAGGTCCCTCTCTGCCTGGATGCTCTCCAGCCACTCTGACCCCAGCCTGTAGCACTGCATGGGGTTGTTGTGGCCATTGTGCAGAATCCGGCACTTGGATGTGTTAAATCTCATACTGTTGGATTCTGCCCATCTGTCCAGCCTGCTGTGGTCCCTCTGCAAAGCCTCTCTACCCTCTGGCAGATCAACTCCTGCCCCCAGCTTGGTGTCATGTGCAAATTTACTGATGATGGACTCAATGCCCTCATCCAGATCATCAATAAAGATGTTAAAGGGCATGGGGCCCAGCACTGATCCTTGGGGCACACCACTAGTGACTGGCTGCCAGCAGGATGTGTCACCATTCACCACCACTCTCTGAGCTCAGACTTCCAGCCAGTTCCTAACACAATGCAGTGTGCTCCCATCCAATTCATGGGCTGACAGCTTGGCCAGGAGTTTGCTGTGGGGGACAGTGTCAAAGGCCTTGCTGAAGTCCCGGTAGGCTACATCCACAGGCCTCCCCACATCCACCAGGCGGGTCACCTGATCCTAGGAAATCAGGTTGGTCAGGCAGGACCTGCCCTTCCTAAATCCATGCTGGTTGGGCTGGACTCCTTGGCCATCCTGTAAGTGCTGTGTGATTGCACTTAAGATGACCTGTTCCATAATCTTGCCTGGCACTGAGGTCAGGCTGACAGGCCTATAATTCCCTGGCTCATCCAACCAGCCCTTCTTGTGGATGGGCACCACATTGGCCAGTTGCAGTCTTCTGGGATCTCTCCGGTGAGCCAGGACTGCAGAAAAATGATGGAGAGTGGCTTGGCCAGCTCATCTGCCAGCTCTCTCAGCACCCTAGGATGGATCCCATCTCATCCCATAGACTTGCGGGGATCCAAGTGCCTGAGGAGATCACCAACTACCCCATTCTGGAACAGAAGAAAACTATACTGCTCCCTGGCTCCTTCTGCTAGCTCTGCAGGCCAGCTGTCTGGAAGACATTCTGTCCTGCTAGTAAAAATTGAGGCAAAGAAGGTGTTAAGTTCCTCTGCCTTTTCCTCATCCTTTGTTACAACATTCTCCTCCATGTCAACCAAGGATTGGAGGTTGTCCTTGCCCTTCCTCTTGCTATTAATATATTTATGGGAGGATTTTTTGTTGTCCTTTACAGCAGAGGCCAGTTTAAGCTCCAAATGTTCTTTTGCCTCCCTAATTTTCTTCCTACAAGACTTAGCAACATCCTTAAACATTCTGTGGGTTGCCTCACCTTTCTTCCAAAGATGATACACCCTCTTTTTTCCCCTTAATTCTTCTAGAAGTTCATTGCCCATCCAAGCTGTCCGTCTGCCCCGGCGGCTCATCTTCCGGCACATTGTCACAGCCTGTTCCTGCGCCTTCAAGAGTTCATCCTTGAAGCAGGTCCAGCTCTCCTGGACCCCTTTATTTTTAAGGACTGTTTCCCAAGGAACCTCTGAGTTATTTCCTTGAGTAACCTGAAGTCTGCCCTCCAGAAATCCAGAGTGGAGGTCTTCTTGCTACCCCTCTTAGCTTGACTGAATACTGAAAATTCAATTATCTCATGGTCACTGGCCTCTAAGCACCCTCCGACCACCACATCACCCACCAGCCCTTCCTTATTGGTGAAGAAGAGGTCAAGCATAGCCTTACCCCTGGTAGGTTCTTGCAGCACCTGGGATAAGAAGCTGTCCGCCATGCACTCTAAGAACCTCCTAGACTGCCTCCTCTCTGCTGTGTTGAGATCCCAGCAGATATCAGGCAGGTTGAAGTCGCCCATGAGAACAAGGTCTGGCGATCTTGAGACAGTCTTTAGCTGCCTATGGAATGACTCACCAACATCTTCCTCCTGGTTGGGTGGTCTATAACAGACTCCAACCAGGATGTCTGCCCTGTTGGTCTTCCCTCTAATTCTCACCCACAAGCACTCAACCTGATTGTCCCTATCTCCAGCTCAATGGCATCTAGTGCCTCCCTGAGGTACAGGGCCACCCCTCCACCCCTTCTTCCTTGCCTGTCTCTCTGAAAGCCTGTAGCCGTTAATTGAAGTGCTCCAGTCATGTGAGTGATCCCACCACGTCTCTGTCATGGCAACTACATCATAACTTTCCTGCTGCAACAAGGCTTCCAGCTCCTCTTGTTTGTTGCCCATACTTCATGCATTAGTGCCCATGCACTTCAGCTGGGCTGCTGGTTTCACCCCTGACTCCATCTTTCCACACTCAGACTCCTGCCTGGGGGGACTGGTTCCAGCCCCTTCCCCCTTCAAATCTAGTTTAAAGCCCTATCTATGAGGCCTGCCAATTCTCTTCCTAGAATCTTTTTCCCTTTGAGGGATAGGCCATTCTCGTGCACTCTGATCTTTGCCCTCTCTGGGACAGATGTACTCCATCTGTTGCCAGCTGACCTGGTGCAGTAGAAAGTTCTTCAAGATCAAAAAGCCCAAAATTCTTTTGACTACACCAGCCTCTAAGCCACTTGTTGACTATAGCTGCTGACCTGTTCCTTCTTGTATTCCCTCCTGCAACTAAGGGTAGAGACGAAAAAATTATTTGTGCACCTGACCCCTCAACCAGATCTCCCAGGGCCTTGAAGTTGGAGAAAGTTAAGGTCAGAAAAACTGAAGTCTCAAATTAATGATGGTTGCAAAAAGAGAACTATGAAACCATCTGGAAGAAATTACATCTTAATCACAGGCCTTGCTGTGAAGTAGTGATACATTTTAATTCACTGCACAGCCGCAAGACTTCCTATGAGATCTTCTGATGGCTCACAACTGTGCTAATCCACAGTATATTCAGCACCAGATCTCAGGGAGAAATTAAATTACATGTCACTAGTCATCACTATGGACACATCATCTTACACTGTTTAAATTCCAATATTATCAGTGTGATTACTCCAATTTACACTAGCAGAAATACAACCCACCTTTCTGAGAGCCAGTCTCATCCACACACAATGATAATATGCAGGAAAGGCAAGATTAGGAAGAATTCCTAAAGCAACCTTTTTTGGATCACAAACTGGCTAGCACAGTGTGGGATAGTAGGCATTTAGTCTGGAAAAGCTTGTAGTAGATCTTTTCCTTTCTCCTTTGGTGCATGGCACTGGTTAACAAATTTCATCATCCCAATAATACAATTCAAAGGTCACACACTGAGAAAGAGCTTTGCCTGCCACGTAGTGCTCATAAATAATCATCGTCATTTTTATAACTTGGTTTGAGCACCAAAGTTAAGCAGTTACTTAACTATGTACCACCGTTGAACTTGTGTGTGTTGCAAGTTCTGCAATTGTTATGACTAGGTCATAGAGATAAAAAAAGAAGTGTTGGAATACATTTATTGCTGCTTTGGAAGAATGATCATATAGATGGTCTTCCAGGTGTTGCTGTTCCAGCAGGGCAGAGTAGATTGAAGTGTCCAAATTCAGGGATGCTACCAAATCCTCTGTCTCCCCAGTCTACATGTATCTCATATCCACTGAAGGAAGAAAGGCAATTAACCAGTAGAACACAATAACCAATAAGGATGGAAAGATGAAGAAACTGAACTGATGTTTCCTGATAAACAGCAGAATAAGTAAATAGGTATGGCTAGAAGTCATATCCAGACACGAATTCAAAGAAATTTTGAGAAAGAAACACTATTTGCTTTCTTGTGATTAAGGGAATCTGTATGAGATCACACTCCATTACACTGCCTAGAAGACTCTCAGTTTGTTTTCTGTGAACCAAAAATATATTACAAAGAAGACTACAGCACAACCTAGTGCACAAAACCTCAGGGCTGTGGACATTTTACATAAATTCACATGACAGAAAATAATACTTAAAAATTTTTTCTTTGTTGATATCAAGACACCACTGAGGTATGACTCATCTTGTGGGACAAGCAGTACTTTAGTTATTGATCAAATCATTATCACTATTTTTTTTCCCCTCATGTTTCAATAAATAGTTCCTTTTCTTGCTAGAGCTTTCTTGAGATTCCAAAGCCTGGTGCTTGAAACTAGGCTATGCTGTATCACTGCTTAGTAGTACACATTTGCATATACATATTTTTAGCTCCTTTTTACAGAATTCTTTGTCTTTTGCAGGGGTGGCACCGAGAGGTATTTCCCGCACAGCTGATTAACACTATTTTCACTACTAGGATTTGATAGCATGTAGCCTAATTTCCCAGAGATTCCAGTAAAAAAGTCAGTAAGGAAGAAATGCTGTTGTTGACATCTGAACTTTCTGGTCATTCTTAGAAGATGAAACAAACTCTCTGTCCTTTCTCATCTAAGGAAAAAAGACAGATCTAGGTTTTGTGTTTCCCCTCTCACCTCAGATCATAAACAGCACACAGCTGTCCTAGTGTGTAATGAGGCACACATCTGCAGAAGACCTTTAAATCTCACATGTTCCTTCTAGAAAACACTGCTCCTATGGTATAGGTTTCCAGTACTGAAACTATAGTAGCAGCTGGAACTCTATAGACACACCAGAAAGCAGATTCTTTGTGGCTGTGCTGAGCAGAAAGGGGTAGTAGGGGCACAATGTCATTTCAGCTGAGACATTGTAGGCAGATATGCATAACTGGGGAAAAGAAGTTTCCACTGTTCTTGATAAACATATTAGCATGTCTGTTTGGGTTCATATTTTAAACAAATGTCTCTGTTAAGCACACAGTCATATTGAAAACTAGTAGTTTTTACCTGAAAAAGAGCTAAGCTCAACTCATGACCTTAGATTTAATAGAAAAAAATTAAATTTGCTGTCTGACAAAGCTATGAGTGGTTTTTTTGGCAGCACTGTGAGAGAAAATTGGTCAATGGTCAAAATTTCATAATATCACTTCATTCTTTCCCAAGGTGTACCATACACTTAACAGTAAAAGCACAGAATTCACATTTGTATATAAAAAGCAGATCATCCTGGCTGTTAGTATGTGTTTGATTAGGAATTTCTGACACTGCAAACATACACAGGCACCTTATTTATATTTATATTATTTATTTCTATTTAATTTAACCAGATAGGGTTTACATACAAAAGCAAGAATACATACATGCATTGAACAAATTTAGCACTAAGCAGTTCTTACATTGCTGAAAAACAGGGGTGAGTGAAGTGTTTTAGCTATGTCACAGAAAGTATATTTAACATGTTGCTTATTAGCATGACTAGGAACTGTGATTTTACCCTGCTTCTAGTTTATTTTAAAAATCAAATAAATATAAGACAAAATAAGAAAAAATTCTAGAGAGATTTGATAATTTATACAATTCTGGGGTAATTTCTGCTCTGCTGAATTCAACTGGAAGATTATACCATAGATATCTAGACTACCATCTTACAAAGTCTAAGACCAGATACATAATTTATGAACAGTTCACAAACAGATAACAGTGCCCTCAGCTTTGAATTTTCCTTTGTACGAGGTACCTACTTATCATCGGGTAGTTTTAATATCTATAAATGGGCAAGATTAAGTAAAATTGATTAAAAAAACATTTGGCCCTTGGGCCAAATTCTGCCTTTGGCTGTATTTGTGAATTCCCTTCCCCCCACAACTTGAATGCATTGGATCTTTTTGTGTAGAACAGTGGAATAGTCTCATAGACAATAGAAAGCCCTTCAGCTATACCCACTGAAATCTGCTGATGTCCAAATACAGGACTGTCAGCAAAAAATTCAGCCCAGAAGCTCCAAGATAATCCATGCCCATATTTCAGTTTCATTCTTTGTGAATAGGGATAACTATTAGAAATTTTGGAGTTGTAGTTGTATCTATTCCTGCTTCTGCCTTTTTAGGGCTACAGTAGATGGTCCACAATACAGGGTAAATGATAGAGAATAATTTCCTTCATGAGCAAAACTTGATGTGACCATTTTCAGTCATTACACTTTTATAATTTCAAACTAATCCCACCACAAAGTGGAGGCTCCTTTCTCCACTCAGGTTGATACATTTCAAGTAGGGCCATAAAGTTATTAGTTGTTCTCCCTTCACTTTGCGCTATCATTTATCTCAATTATTTTTAGTACTAATTCTTCATTCCTCTGAAATGCAGAAAAGACAAGATCAGGGAAACAGGGTGGCATTCACAGTTAAATATATTAACGAGTGTGATAATGTTTAAAAACTCGTTTGCAAAGAGTCTCCCAAATGATTAACTTCTCTAGTAGATGGCAACACATTTCCCAACACAGATGGAGAGACAAAGCAAGGATTATTTTTCATTCCTAAGCTTCTGCCACAGCACTATTTTTTTTTTTAATCCAATTCTGTATTTTCAGGAATTAATTTCTACTCCTCTACTTTGCAGCTGTATCAGATGTGAATTTGTCAGCTGCTTCCACAGAGAGTGTTTTTCCAGAACTATCCACATCTGCATATCTCTACAGCACTGTTCCTTGAATCCTGCCACTAAATTAATCTTTGTACACTATAAAAATCAAGCACCTAGCAGGTTGCTGTGATAAACTCTGCTTTCTAGCTGCATCTTAGCAAGAAACAAGACACAGCTTTTAAATTCACAACATGACTTCTCACTTTCCTGTTCTTTTTCCTCGCCTACCAGTAAGCTTTGATTCAGCAAAGCATTGAAGCTTGTTGCTGACTTTGAGCTGTGATTTTTAATCCTCACTCAAGTGGTCTCCCCATCACAGATACGCCTGTGTGAAGGCATAGCAAAACATGTTTTGCTGAGTGAGAGCCTTGCACTCTAAGTTTTCTGAGAAGGCACCACTCTTCCAAAGCATTTGCAAAGAACTTAGCACCACAATTTAAGCCCATCTGGATATGTTAAGGTGCTAGTCAGTGAATAGTAATCAAAGTGGCAGAAGCTGCTAGATTTCATAGTTAGGCAGCCCCACAAAATTAAATGGAAACTAAAGAATAGAATAGAATAGAATAGAATAGAATAGAATAGAATAGAATAGAATAGAATAGAATAGAATAGAATAGAATAGAATAGAATAGAATAGAATAGAATAGAATAGAATAAACCAGGTTGGAAGAGACCTTCAAGATCATCGCGTCCAACCTATCATCCAACACCACCTAATCAACTAACCCATTTAACCAAGCACCCTGTCAAGTCTCCTCCTGAACAACTCCAGTGACGGCGACTCCACCACCTCCCCAGGCAGCCCATTCCAATGGGCAATCACTCTCTCTGTGTAAAACTTCCTCCTGACCTCCAGCCTGAACCTCCCCTGGTGCAGCCTGAGACTGTGTCCTCTTGTTCTGGTGCTGGCTGCCTGGGAGAAGAGACCAACCTCTGCCTGTTTACAACCCCCCTTCAGGTAGTTGTAGAGAGTAATGAGGTCACCCCTGAGTCTCCTCCCCTCCAGGCTAAGCAGCCCCAGCTCCCTCAGTCTCTCCTCATAGGGCTTGTGTTCCAAGCCCCTCACTAACTTCGTTGCCCTTCTCTGGACTCGTTCCAGCAAGTCAACATCCTTCCTAAACTGAGTGGCCCAGAACTGGACACAGTACTCGAGATGTGGCCTAACCAGTACAGTGTACAGGGGCAGAATGACCTCCCTGCTCCTGCTGGCCACACTGTTCCGGAATCCGGCACTTGGATGTGTCAAATCTCACATTGTTGGATTCTGCCCATCTGTCCAGCCTGTTGAGGTCTCTCTGCAAAGCCTCTCTACCCTCTAGCAGATCAACTCCTGTCCCCAGCTTGGTGTCATCAGCAAATTTACTGATGACAGACTCAATGCCCTCATCCAGATCATCAATAAAGATGTTAAAGAGGATGGGGCCCAGCACTGATCCCTGGGGGACTCCACTAGTGACTGGCCGCCAGCTGGATGTGACACCATTCACCACCACTCTCTGGGCTCGGCCATCCAGCCAGTTCCTAACCCAGCTCAGAGTGCTGCTGTCCAAGCCATAGTCTGACAGCTTGGCCAGCAGTTTGCTATGGGGGATGGTGCCAAAGGCCTTGCTGAAGTCCAGGTAGACTACATCCACAGGCCTCCCCACATCCACCAGGCGGGTCACCTGCTCATAGAAGGAGATCAGGTTGGTCAGGCAGGACCTGCCCTTCCTAAATCCATGCTGGCTGAGCCTGATCCCTTGGCCATCCTCTAAGTGCTGTGTTAATGCACTCAGGATGACCTGTTCCGTGATCTTGCCTGGCACTGAGGTCAGGCTGACAGGCCTGTAATTCCCTGACTCATCCAACCGGCCCTTCTTGTGGATGGGCACCATGTTGGCCAGCTTCCAGTCCTCTGGGACATCTCCAGTGAGCCAGGACTGCTGAAAAATGATGGATAGTGGCTTGGCCAGCTCCTCTGACAGCTCCCTCAGCACCCTAGGATGGATCCCATCTGGTCCCATGGACTTGTGGGGATCCAGGCAGCTGAGCAGATCACCAACTACCCCATTTTGGAACAGTGGAAAACTATGCTGCTCCCTGGCTCCTTCTGCCAGCCCTGGAGGCCAGCTGTCTGGAAGACATTCTGTCCTGCTAGTAAAAATTGAGGCAAAGAAGGTGTTAAGTATCTCTGCCTTTTCCTCATCCCTTATCACAACGTTCCCCTCCATGTCCACCAAGGAGTGGAGGTTGTCTCTGCCCTTCCTCTTGCTATTAATGTATTTATAGATGGACTTGTATATTGAAGATATTTGCTTGGAAGTCATAAGGACTAAGGGGACACATTTTAGTATGAATTGGTATATGATAGAGAGAAGGCCCTGAAGATGGTTCCCAGCACCAGATATGCTATGGTCCCAGTTCATTCCAAGTATCTGCATCATCCTGCTTGTTGAATGGGAGACATGGCAAACTGGAGTACATTGTTGGACTTGAAAATTTGTCTGCAAAAGAAAGCAAGGGTCATATCTCCAGGGGCAAAAGATAGCATTGACATGAAAATAAGTAGATATACTACAAATAACCTTAGCCTTCTTCAGAAAGCTGATAAATCTGGCAGAGATGGTAAGCTAACCTTGATGACTGAGAGACTCCTTATCAGTGTCATTATGTGTAGCGATCCTACAGGTACTTAGAACTGAGATGTTCACGGCTAGTTGTCAGCAAAATTTGCCTAACAAGCCAATAGCTCCTGAAGTATCTATTCTGATGTCCCTCTCTGTATGTAGTTCCCGCTAAGTTAATGGATGTGCTTGCTGATGTGAGCAAAAGCTGAGGTGCATTTTAAGGCACTCATTACATGCTTTTGAGGCAGGTTCCCACCCTAGGTGCTAATACACAGATAGTATTAGATGTTGTCTGTTGGACAGAAAGAAAGCAAACAGTTGTAGCTGATGAGGTCATCAAGAAAGTTTAGAGAAGGAAAGACCTCACTGGAAAAAATCATGTCACTTTTTCTTTTTCTCTTGTTTGAAGTCACTGAGCTTCAGGGTGTGGGGGAATTGTTGCTTTGACTTTATTCTTATGTAGGCGGGTGGCTGCCTGCCAGTGGCAGCTGCATATGGGATCATTTGCATTGCATGAGGAGTCTCTTGTTTAAAGGGAAGCTTTTCCTTCCCTTAGATCATCTGCTTCTTTAGAGTCAGAGCCACTGGTTCACACAGATTGTATTTTTCCTTTAATCTTTTCTTCCTGCTTAGTCTTTAACAAGTATCCTAAAGCTAGGTCTAGCAGATTTATTTGGGATAGCTGCAAAAGGGAGTTTATATACAAAGAGGGAATAATTTGATATTCTTGTGGTTATGTATTTATATAAGAAGACGTTTACAGTGCAGATATGCTTTCTTATGTCCCCACACAACAAGCAGGAATCTGGAAAACTGTCCCTTTCAGCACACAGGCCACAAAAGGGATATTAAAACTGTCTTGGTAACAGTATTCTGTATGTGCGCCTCATGCAGACAGTGGGATATCATTCCCAGAGCCCCACGTAAAACAACGTAGTGACTTTAATCTCCAAGAGCAATACAGCTCCTTTCTTTTGCACCTGACAAATCGGGGATGGCCAACTATTTTAATGGGTTTTGTGGGGGGATTACAGAGTGAGGGAGAGAGAAAACCAAATTCCCTTAAAATGACCTTACAAAAGTTGTGACTTACGTATTCAAAATTTGGCTCCACAGTCTGCATGCAGGAGCTTGTCTAAAACTAAAATAAGATGAAGTAAGTATGATGTAACCTGGGCACTCAGGTCCAAATTTACTGAATGGTTGCCTTTCAAGAGCAAAGGTATACTCCTTAAACTCACATCTTTCCATATTTAGGATGTAAATTGTGTTTCTATCCCCTGTTGTTTATCTCAGCTCCTCTTACTTCCCTCACAGAACTTTACTTATGCCAGAAAAGGTGCTTTACTATTGTCTGACATAAGTTTGACTAGTTGAGCCTGGCCTCTTTGGCTAAAGACACATAGCAAGATCCACACACGAGTAATAGGTCTGCAATATAATTTTGTCTTCAAAAGCAAATAATCATATACACTATTAAAAAACAAAACTCCCACAAACAAACAAACAAACAAACAAGACCCAAGTGGACAGACCTAATTAAAGTACAATGACATTTTAATACACTGCTTCTCACAAAGTAGAGCAGACATGGGTTTAGTTAGATCTTTTTTATTGTAATCTGCTGAGTTGATAAGCAAAAGAAGGGGAAAAATAGACTTTTTTAAAAAACCTTGTTAACTCCCCTCTTTTTTGAAACTCCTTTGCACCTCCCAAAGGAAAGGAAAAAAAATAAATGAGGAGAACAAGCATGGGAACATGCTAGACAGTTTATGGGTTCACTGTCTGCTAGATACACTCACACCAGTGACTGACTAGAAAGTAGAAAAGCTAAAAAGAAATCGCAACAATAACAGCAAGAGGAAGCATATTGAAGCATCTAATCTATGGGAAGCTAGCCAGATTTCATTTATAGCCAGCCAATTCAGATTTGCCAGATGAGACTTTCTTTCTCTCTCAGTGTTTGTAAGCTGGTCTAAACATGGTGAGTCAGGGAGCTGCAGTGAACCACTTTGAAATACCACGAAGAACAAAGTGCTGTTAGTGGTGGTTGCAAACCAAACATCTGTCAAAGAGCTACTTTTGGATCATGATTTGTTCTGAAAGCAATTACTATGTATTACAGGGGGGGAAAAAAAAAAAAATGAAAAAGGAAAAAAGAGGATCTGATTACTAGTTGTTTTGTGGGTGGATTTTTTTTCCTTTGGTTGTTTTTTTCTTTGTTTGTTTTGTTAACATGGGTAACCCCCTGGTGTGTAGCAACTGTAGATTCCACTTTATACATTCTCTTTGAAGTCAGTTTGCTTTTGTTTTTTACCTAGCTGGATAATATTTCCTCAAGCTAATTTGTATGCAACCCTGGTCAGAAGCTGCCACCCAGAATTCTGTATTGGACTTTACTGTCAGGGGAAATTAATTTACTGTAGGGATTGTGGTGGATTTTGTGAGCTTGTGTGGTTGAAAAGTTGAGGGTAGAAGGAATACATAAAAGTGCACAAGGAGCAAGCAAACAAGGAAACAATCAAGAAAGCAAGCAAAGGAAATCGAGCAAGTAAAATAAAGGTATCAAGAAAGCAAGAAAAGGAAAGCAAGCAAGAAAAAGCAAGCAACAAAGCAAGTGAGATGAACATGTTTGTAGAAAGCCTGACAATAGCATACCAATAACATGGTGGCAGAGCAAAAGCAGGGGGAAGGTACAAAGACAAGAAATGACTGAAAATCATGCTTTCCTTTAATGTTTTGTATTTTAAAAAATATTCTGTACTTTTCCACACTATGGTATCTACCAGCAGGAATATGAAAAGCCCCGCAGAACTCTGAAACACATAGGGACTCAGAAAAGCAAAACAATAAAAAGTAAACTGTGAGTTGAGAGTAGAAACAGAATGTGACCTAGAAATCTGCCTGCATTACAGAGTTAGTGAGACTTTTATTGCCTGTGCTTTGCTGTTACATATTTCTGTTTTGTGCAGTCTGTTGTTCAGATTCAAAACTGATTTGGTGGGTACAGTAGAAAGGTTTTCATGAATACTGGTCATTACTACTATGTTAAGGTCACCTATAGGATTTTGCCAAAAATGTACCAAAAATTAAAAGGAAATTGCTTCTAGGATGATCACTGTGAATTTTGTTTTCACATCACCTAGAAGAATGTAATTTAGCCCTTAACAGAAGAGTGAAGTTTTATCAAGAAATGGTAACAACAGTCAGAGTTAAAATCAGTGGGTAATATATTGGAAAGGATATTAAAACTCATATTGTTAAGTCTCAGGCCAATATTGATTATGGGCCAAAATGAGACCCAATAGAGTGGCACGGAAGGAACAAAGCAGCTTAGTCCACATCTGTTTACTGTTATTTTCCACTGCTGTCTTTGAATGGTCTCATCAATGTGAGAGAGACAAGTCTGGAATGAACCTGTGGTCTGATCTGTTCAGACAATGCCTGGTTTTTATTAGGTTTATTTTGTTTAGCAGCAGCAGCACTGTTTTTGGCATTGTGCTGTTCCCAAATACAGAGAGCCCTGACTAAGCTGAATCATCACGAGATTGAACAGATGCTGATGGGAAAGCACAGCACTCTGCAGAGCTCATCATTTCTCATGCAATACTGCCATGAAACCTTCTTTCTGTAGCTGGCCCAGTACTCTGGATTCACCTGGCCTCCTCACAGCTTCTCTGAGCAAGAAGCATTGTTCTCAAGACTGTCTTTGAGAAGACACTGCTGCTTCTTGCTGGATTTAATGGTTCATCCCTGGCAACTGGGACATTAGGCAGTTTCAGAGTTGGTTGCTACATTTCCCTGTAAGTAGCTAGGAAATTCCTCTGAAGATTTGAATAGCGCTAAGGGTTCTACTCTGCAGTATGGCCATGAAAAGACCTTCCCCAGAGCTCTCATATTCCCCCACCCGCTCAAGTTCAACACTTGGAGACTTGTGTGGAAACATCCTGATTTACCAGCAGGCACTCCTCAGCCTGTACCACTCATCCTGCCTGTACTACATATGCAGCCTCAACTCATATCCAACCTTACTGAGCCTCCTGTGCATGTTATTAATAGGCTTTCAAAATCAGCCCATTGCACCCTGAGAAGAAGAGTCCAAACTGTGGAGCAGCTTCATTGCAGCTGAGCCTCAAATATCCACTTGCCAGCAAAATCAGAGCTTGACTGTCAGCAGTTCTTTCCAAAAACACAGTCTTCCAATGGACACTTCTGCCCAGAAAATACACCAAGATGTAACACACCTGTTGCTGGGCTCAGGACCCAGCTGTGGTGCATGGGTTGGCAACAGAGAGAGCAGTTCCACCTTCCCACTGGCCTGGCCCCCAGCACTGCTGGCACTTGCAGGCAAGCAGATTGACCTTGCCCACTGATGAGAGAGGTTCATACAGTCTTTGCAGCAAGGGTAAAATTTAATGGCGGATGTCTCTCCATGGTCATGGAGACCTTCTTGGAAATAAACTGTTGGGCTCCAGGCTGAGGTGTGGGGGCTGACAGGGTCAGCTTCCCTTGGGTGGAGAGGGCATCCAAACTTTGTTCACAAATACAAATTAGAGATGATGATCACTCTTATTCTTTTCCCCAGTCTCCATTATTTAAGATACGGCTTCAGGCTTAATTTTAGCTTAATTCTATTTTAAAGAAAAGCAACAATGGCAGAGAGACTTCTTCAAGTCATGCTGTGAAAAAGGCAGATGAACATATAATTTGTGATGTTGCTAGCATTGACATGCAGGCATCTTGTAACATGGAGGGAACCATTCTCTTGGCAGGTCTTGAGCACATCTATAAATACTGGGGAGCTTTGCTGCTTGCAGATCCTAGACAGAAAATCAAATGTGAAAGGTCAAAGCTGGAAGAAATTCTGCCTTGGAATAAATTAATCTGGTTTAGAAAGATCTGCCAAATACATTTACTCTTTGAAAGAACAAACTTTGTTACTCTCAAGCATCTAATGATGGAGCAGAGAAAAAATGTGAAGAACATTAATTTAGTCTCCTTCAGCTTTTATTTCTCTGTTTCAAGGCTAATGCTAGAGGTAGTTCACAGCAGTAGCTGGTGGATAATGAGATAAATTGTTTGAGATATTGGGGGAAAGTCTATTATTCAAAGTGTATACTAGAATTAGAGAATTGTTCCCATATGCCTCTTCCCTCCTAGAAGCAAATGAACTTGTTGTGGAGGTGACCTGGGAAGTATCCTGAACAGCAACAAATATTTCCAGTGTAAGAAACTCCTGAGAAGAAATCTCCTTTCTACTGCTGAATATCTAAGGCCAAAAGGGAACATGTGTAAATTTAACTGCAATAAAGGAAAAATCCATCAGGATGGAGAGAAGAGGTATGTGGGCCAGAGCTGCCTAATGGGCACATGATGCCATGTAGAACTTGAGTATCCACTTCTTCAGGTGAAGCATGGTAAGAAATAACAAGAAAATATATAGATTCCAACTCTTGAGTGTCATCTTATTAGCCAGCAGTGAAGAGGATGGGTGTGGAAGAAGTTAGAGTTGCTCCGGATTTCAGCTAGCACAATGAAGATATGCATTATCAATTTGCTACATTCCACCACATGTGAGCACCATTTACCTGAACATGTGAGGGGATCGCACAATAAATCATTCACAGCACTAAATGACTTCTACCTTGGTGGTCTTTCTGAAAAAGCCAAGGTCTCAGCAGAAGTCCTTTTGCCTCTTCCTCAAAGAGGGAGGCTGCCTCTTTCACCACTACTATGATTCCCAAACAATGCTCACAACCAGTTTTACACCCCTCAGTCTGCCCTCTTCTTTAGTTTGAATTCATTACTGCAGCCCACTATGCCACACTTCTTGATGCCCATAAACCTGGGCTGCTGTGTGGCCAGATGTCTGGAAGAGCCTCCCTCCAGAGGCCATGAGGAAGCAGTGTTTCCTGTATCTTTTACCACAGCAGTCACCCTTCCCTCCTTCCAGATGTCCACAGCATTACTGTTCCTCTGTGCCAGCTGCATGCACGCTCCAAAGATGCATTGTTTCAGCCTGATACCTGTCAAAAGGATATAATATTTCCTTTATTTAGAAGTGATATGGTAATATTAATCAAAATATGAATAACCTTTGTGACGAATAGGCTATTAATTTTATGAATATGACATATGAATTATGAAAATATTATTTCTATTAATTCTCAAATTTTTAGTAACTGATGAATCACTAACTTATATACATGTTCTAGGGCACGTTTGTGAAATATATTCTATGATTGGCTTACTGTTATGATTAGAAATTAATTGAACTATGGCCTTTGACACCGTCCCCCACAGCAAACTCCTGGCCAAGCTGTCAGCCCATGGCTTGGATGGGAGCACACTGCATTGCGTTGGGAACTGGCTGGAGGGCCAGAGAGCCCAGAGAGTGGTGGTGAATGGTGCCACATCCAGCTGGCAGCCAGTCACTAGTGGTATGCCCCAAGGATCAGTGTTGGGCCCTGTGGTCTTTAACATCTTCAATGATGACCTGGATGAGGGCATTGAGTCCATCATCAGTAAATTTGCTGATGACACCAAGCTGAAGGCAGGAGTTGATCTGCTAGAGGGTAGAGAGGCTTTGCAGAGAGACCTCAACAGGCTGGACAGATGGGCAGAGTCCAACGGCATGAGATTTAACACATCCAAGTGCCGGGCTCTGCACATTGGCCACAACAACCCCATGCAGAGCTACAGGTTAAGGTCAGAGTGGCTGGAGAGCAGCCAGGTAGAGAGGGACCTCAGGGTACTGGTCAATGGTAGGCTGAACATGAGCCTGCAGTGTGCCCAGGCAGCCAAGAGGGCCAATGGCATCCTGGCCTGCATCAAGAACAGTGTGGCCAGCAGGAGCAGGGAGGTCATTCTGCCCCTGTACACTGCACTGGTTAGGCCACACCTCGAGTCCTGTGTTCAGTTCTGGGCCCCTCAGTTTAGGAAGGATGTTCACTTGGTGGAATGTGTCCAGAGAAGGGCAACAAAGTTGTGAGAGGTTTGGAACACAAGCCCTATGAGGAGAGACAGAGGGAGCTGGGGTTGCTTAGCCTGGAGAAGAGGAGACTCATGGGTGACGTTATTGCTCTCTACAACTACCTGAAGTGAGGTTGTAGACAGGTGGACATTGGTCTCTTCTCCCAGGCAGCCATTACCAGAACGAGAGGACTCACTCTCAGGCTGCGCCAGAAGAGGTTTAGGTTGGATGTTAGGAAGAAGTTCTATACAGAGAGAGTGATTGCCCATTGGAATGGGCTGCCTGGGGAGGTGGTGGAGTCGCTGTCATTGGAAGTTTTTAGGAGGAGACTTAATGGGCTGCTTTGTGCCATGGGTTAGTTGTTTAGGTGGGTTGGATTGGTTGATAGGTTGGACACAATGACCTTGAAGGTCTCTTCCAACCTGGTTTATTCTATGTAATTCTATGTAATTCTATGTAATTCTATGTAATTCTATATTTATATAACGAAGAGTGCAGTTCCGCCGCTTGGCCACTAGATGGCGACTCGGCAGGACACGGGCAGCTTCTGGCTATATACAGTAATATTATAATCTTTCTATGCGTCAGCGACTACTCTGCTAGACGTGGATATTTTGAACTGAGTGCTAGTGGATGGAAAGCACGTGGAAGACACTCTGTAGCTGTTGTTTGTAGCAAGGTGGAGGTCCAGCAGACTACTGTTGCTGGGCTGGTTCCTAGTCAACTTGGACGGTGGTGTTGGGTTACCGTCTCCCCTCTCCGCAGCAGTGGAGAGGGAATAATGCAACCTGGGCTTAGCTAGGAAGCAGGTTTCCTTCAGGACTCAGTTGGTCCCCTCCAGACAACAGGGATCAGTCCTGGTCAGGGTCAGCCCGTGGGGTTGGCCCTTAGAGTTGGCTCGCACATCAGGGTGGGGCAACGGTTGCCAGTAGGCAGGCTTGGAGGTTGTACAATGACAGCAGACAAAGGTTATGGGGTTGGCCCGGCTACAGTAAGTCTCAGGGCTGACGTAAACAGCCTCAGGGAGAGAATGCAGCTGAATTAAGTGACAGCTTATCGTTTACTGAGCTTAAAGGAATAGCGGGATGTTTGGAGTGGTCCCGGGTTTGGTGCAGTATAGGCATGAACAGTGCTTTAGTCTTCCCTGAGGTTCACAGGGCTCAGAGCGGCACACGTGGCAGCTCTTCTCCCACTATGGCAGGACTAGGCGTATGTGGACTCAGTCTCGATCAAGTCCTTTCTCCCCGGCAACTGGGCAGATCTTACCCTCGGGGGTTGGTCCAGTCCTCCGGTGGCACGGTGGGCTCTCCCACTCGGTATGACTGGCTGTGGAGGCACTGGGGTTCTCGGGCTCAGCGAAGGTCCTCCCACTGGAGATGATCCTCACAATTGCTTCTCACTATGCAGAGGCTTTCAGTATGTGTGCATGTATGACAGAAGCTAACAATAAGCTCAATGGCAGAGGCTATGGCTCGAGAGTTGCTCCCTCGAGCAAGCACAGAGACAAAGTGAAAGAGGGGGCAACTTGTTTACCAACTGGGGTGATACTTATAGATTCCTCAAGGCTGGGTTTGACCAATGAGCACTCTCATAAACAACTGGCTTCAGCCTATAGAAAGCATGAAGCTAGAATTATGTCCATACTTGGTGTTTGTACGAGCACTGTATATGCTGGGTGCGTGCTGGCCTGACTAATGCCTTGGCTTTTGCCTTCCTCCTGAAGGAGGGGTAACTTGTCCACAGGCTGGGACAAGATCCAATATCTGGGCAAAAATGTGCCTTCACCACAACCTTTTATTAATATGAAAATTGTCAAAATGTATCAAAAGGTTTGATGTACAGCTAGAATATATTTACAATGGGAATGTAGAGTATTTTAAAAGCCGCCCGGGCTGTGCGCACGGCGCCATTTTGGCTCGGTAGCTGTCTAGCAGCTGGGGGACAAAAAAAAAAAAAAATCCCAAACAGAAAACCCAAACCTTAAACCTCGGACGAGGGGTAAAAAAGCAGCATCTGCCCAGACAGAGCTGTTTTACCAACATGCTGGAGTCCAGGCTGTCAGCTGCAGAGAGTGCTTCAGCCTGGCACTTGGAATAGAGGGGAGGGAGAGGACACCTGTGTCAGGTGTGAGCAGGTGAATTTTCTCCTCAGCATGGTGGCAGAGCTGAAGGATGAAGTGGCCGAGCTGAAGGAGGAGGTAGCTAGGCTAAGGACCATAAGGGAAAGTGAAAGGGAGTTAGACTTGTGGGAGAAGGCTCTGCAGATCTCCCCTGCTGAGGGAAGGGTTCCTGGAGGCGGAGAGGGATGGATACAGGTCCCTGCCAGGGGTGGCAAGAGAAATCCACCCCGACCCTCTCCTCCTCCTCCGCTGCCCTTGCATAATAAGTATGAGGCCCTGCAGGCTGAGGGCAGTAAGGATGAGAGGGCTGAGGCTGAGGAGCAGCCATCCAGAGGGGAGCCTAAGGCCAAGCGGACCCCACCAGCTGTAACGACCAGCTCTGGGGGGAAACCTAAGCCCAAGCAGTCCCCACCAGCTATAACAACCAGCTCCACAAAGAAAAGGAGAAGGGTTATAGTTGTAGGGGACTCTCTCCTGGGGGGTACTGAGGGACCCATATGTCGTCCCGACCCATCCCACAGGGAGGTCTGCTCCCTACCAGGGGCAGGGGTTAGGGACATTGCAAAGAGAATCCCTAAATTAATCCAGCCCACTGACTATTACCCTCTGATGGTAATACAGGCTGGGAGTGATGAGATTGACAGGAAGGGTACCAGGGCAATTAAGAAGGAATTCAGGGCCCTTGGACAATTGATTGATGGGGCAGGAGCTCAAGTGGTGTTCTGCTCAGTTCCCTCAGTGTCAGGGGTGTACACTGAGAGGAATGGGAGAACCCACACCATCAACAATTGGCTCAGGAGATGGTGCCAGAGGCAGAACTTTGGGTTCCATGACCATGGGGCAACTTTCACTGCACCTGACCTGCTGGGTCCTGATGGGGTGCATCTATCTAGAAGGGGTAAGAAAGTCCTGGCATTGGAGTTGGCAGGGCTCATTAGGAGGGCTTTAAACTAGGTCTGAAGGGGGTGGGTGAGGCAATCGGTCCCTCTGCAGAGGTAAGAGTAGGGTGCAAGGTAGGGTCAGTTGAGAAGTCAGGAACCCAGCTGCGACGCGTGTACACCAATGCACGCAGCCTGGGCAACAAGCAAGAGGAGTTGGAGGTCCTAATCCATCAGGGCGACTATGATGTAGTCGCCATCTCAGAAACTTGGTGGGACAGCACCCACGATTGGAGTGCTACAATGGGGGGTTACAGGCTCTTTAGGAGAGACAGGCGAGGGAGAAGGGGAGGAGGGGTGGCTCTGTATATTAGAGAGTCAATCTCTGCCACACAACTTGAGGTGGAAGATGAGGTAGTTGAGAGCCTGTGGGTCAAAATCAGAGGACAACCTAACAAGTCTGACATCCTGATTGGAATCTGTTACAGACCACCCAACCAGGATGAGGCGGCTGATGAGTTGTTCTACAAGCAACTGGAGGCTGTCTCAAGATCATCAGATCTTGTCCTTGTTGGTGACTTCAACCTCCCAGATATCTGCTGGGAACTTAATTCAGCAGGGATGAGGCAGTCCAGAAGATTCCTGGAGCGAATGGAGGACTGCTTCCTGACACAGCTGTTGCGAGCCTACCAGGGGACAGGCTCTGCTTGACCTGCTGTTCTCCAATAGGGAAGGGCTGGTGGGAGATGTGATCGTGGGAGGCTGCCTAGGGTGCAGTGACCACGTGATAGTGAAGTTTTCAATATGCAGGGAGATAGGGAGGAGCACCAACAGAACCTTCACCTTGGACTTCCGAAGGGTGAACTTCAGCCTATTTAAGAAACTTGTTTGTAAAGTCCCCTGGGTACCAGCCCTCATGAACCAAGGGGTTCAGGAGGGTTGGACCTACTTCAAACAGGAGCTCTCGAAGGCACAGGAATTGGCAGTTCCCACATGCCGGAAGGCAAGCCGGTGGGGAAGGCGACCAGCCTGGATGAGCAAGCAGCTCCTGGAGGATTTAAGGGGGAAGAAGAGGCTGTATCACCTTTGGAAGGAGGGGAAGGCTTCTCGAGGTATGTTCAAGGAAGCTGTTAGATTATGTAGGAATAAAATTAGGGAGGCTAAGGCCCAGCTGGAACTGAAGCTGGCCACCTCAGTCAAAGACAATAAAAAGCATTTTTATAAATATATTAACAATAAGAAGAGGGGCAGGAAGAACCTGCACTCCATAATGAACCTGAAGGGGAACACGGTGACTTAGGATTAGGAGAAAGCTGAGGTCCTGAACACCTTCTTTGCCTCAATTTTTAACAGCAAGGCAGGAGTTCAGGAGGAGTGGCCTCTGGAGCTGGCCGATGGGGTCGGGGAGCAGTGTAATGCCCCGGAAATCCATGAGGAGTTAGTTCGGGACCTGCTGAGCCACTTGGATATTCACAAGTCCATGGGACCGGATGGGATCCAGCCTAGGGTGCTGAGAGAGTTGGCAGATGTGCTAGCTAGGCCACTCTCCATCATTTTCCTCCAGTCCTGGCTCACCAGTGAGGTCCCAGATGACTGGATACTGGCCAACGTGGTCCCCATCCACAAGAAGGGTCGGATGGAGGAACCTGGAAACTCCAGGCCAGTCAGCCTGACCTCAGTGCCAGGGAAAGTGATGGAGCAGATTATCCTGGCGGCAATAACTGCGCACCTGAAGGATGGCCAAGGGCTCAGGTCCAGCCAACATGGATTTAGGAAGGGCAGATCCTGCCTCTCCAACCTGATCTCTTTCTAGGATCAGGTGACCCGTCTGGTGGATGTGAGGAGGCCTGTGGATGTGGTCTACCTAGACTTCAGCAAGGCCTTTGACACTGTCCCCCACAGCAAACTGCTGACTAAGCTGTCAGCCCGTGGATTGGACCATTACACTCTGTGCTGGGTTAGGAGCTGGCTAGAGGGCCGGGCCCAGAGAGTGGTAGTGAACGGTGCCACATCCAGCTGGAGGCCAGTCACCAGTGGTGTCCCCCAGGGATCAGTGCTGGGCCCTGTCCTCTTCAACATATTTGTTGATGATCTGGATGAAGGGGTAGAGTCAGTCATCAGCAAGTTTGCAGATGACACCAAGTTAGGAGCAGATGTTAGTCAGTTAGAGGGTAGAAAGGCTCTGCAGAGGGACTGCGACCGATTGGACAGATGGGCAGAGTCCAATGGGATGGCATTCAACAAGTCCAAGTGCCGAGTGCTGCACTTTGGCTACGGCAATCCCATGCAGAGCTATAGGCTGGGGTTGGAGTGGCTGGAGAGCTCCCAAACAGAGAGGGACCTGGGGGTGCTGATCGACAGCCATCTGAATATGAGCCAGCAGTGTGCCCAGGTGGCCAGGAGGGCCAATAGCATCCTGGCCTGCATTAGGAATAGTGTGGCCAGCAGGAGCAGGGAGGTCACAGTGCCCCTGTACTCTGCTTTGGTTAGGCCACACCTTGAGTACTGTGTCCAGTTCTGGGCCCCTCAGTTTAAGAAGGACATCGAAACACTTGAACGTGTCCAGAGAAGGGCAACAAGGCTGGTGAGAGGCCTTGAACACAAGCCCTATGAGGAGAGGCTGAGGGAGCTGGGATTGTTTAGCCTGGAGAAGAGGAGGCTCAGGGGTGACCTCATTGCCCTCTACAACTACCTGAAGGGTGGTTGTAGCCAAGAGGGGGTTGGCCTCTTCTCCCAGGCAACCAGCACCAGAACGAGGGGACACAGTCTCAAGCTGCGCCAGGGGAGGTTTAGACTCAAGGAGAGGAGGAAGTTCTTCACCGAGCGAGTCATTCGGCATTGGAACGGGTTGCCCAGGGAGGTGGTTGAGTCATCAACCCTGGAGGCGTTCAAGGGGAGATTGGACGTGGCACTTGGTGCCATGGTCTAGGCATGGGGTCTGTGTTGAAAGGTTGGACTCGATGATCCCCGAGGTCCTTTCCAACCTAAGTGATACTGTGATACCGATACTGTGATTTGGGCAACTGTAGCAATGTAACTATTTTATGCAAACTGGAAGGAATATAACAAAAAGAGAATACCCCAGGAGTGAAATGGTGCTCAACTGCAGTGGAAGGGGTGACTCGACAGGAACCGTTATGACAAAGAAGCAGTGGACTAATTACTCACAACTGGTTTTACCCAGGTAGGAAGTGCTGCTGCTGTGTATTAGAGGCTCTGGGGCACTCGTGTGCCAGGCATAGCTGGTTGCTGGCAGGAATGCCATGCAGTCACCAATGGCTGGTCTGGCTTCAGCAGATGGCAGGCTGTTCACGATGCTATTGTGTCAGGCCCTTGCTTTGTCCTGGGGAAATTGAGGCATGGCAAAATCCTAGTTGCAAGGGGAAGCAGGCTTGGCCCTGACTCCTAAGCTTGTGGCTTCTCTCATAGCTTGTGCTGTGTAGCCTCGTGCCTTTATCCCAGGCTCTGGACATGGCAACTCGAGGCTATGCAGCTCGAGGCAACTTCACAACAGATAAGGTCCAAGCAGCTTGAGCAAGGCAAAAGCAAGGCAAAAGCAAAGCATGGGCAACTAGAAATAAGCCTATATATAAATCTTGCCCAAGATCGACTGGGCCAATAGGGCAACTGAAACCGGCACACAGCTACCCAATAAGAAGGGCTTCTGCCAGGCTATAGCCAGAACACATGCCCTTACCATAGATACAGGGTTGTTTACCAGACATGTATGGTCCTGTACCCTTTGTTCCATTTTCTGTGTTACCCTGACCTTCTGCAGGAAGAAGGGGAGAGAGAGGGACCATGTCTAGACACCTCAGTGTCTGTCTGGGTTTGTGCTGGGGCCTTTTTGGACCTGCTGTGACAATACCCAGGGTACTACTCCGTCACACATGGCCTGTATAAGGCTGCTCAGTAAAATGAACTGCCTTTTTATTAAAAATACCTGGATTAGAATTTGGATATAAATTTAATAGTTCATTCATTCTCTTAGAAAGGGAAATGCTTTGCACACATCTTTTATGGTCCATCTGTTGACACAAAGCATGTTATTGTGATGACACCCAGCATCTCTTGGCCATTCTGCAAATAAAGATGTGGCCTTACAGATTCTTATGTGTCCGGCAGCCTCGGGTCTTCCCACCAGGTTAGTCATGACTCTAAGTAGTGAATATTGGCATTTACCTTCTTGATAACTAATAAACAATATTCTGTAGCAGCAGAAAGATGACTAATAGTAAAAACAATTATATTCTGTAGGTAAATAGTATCTAAAGTAAATAAAAACACTGTTATCTATGGCAGAATACAGTTCAGCCATATTTAACTTTCTGGTTGTCCCCTTTAGGACAAGATAGCAGCTCTCTATGCAAGGCAGATCCTGACCTGAGTCAGAATCAATTAATGGTGATCAGGTTTTTAAGCACAGACATGAAATTGCAAGACTTCTGGAAACACTGAGGAACATATATGAAAATATTATTTGTTTGAGCAATAGAGAAATCTGTACTTAGTCTAGCACATAATAATTACTTAAATCATATACTAGTGTGCTATTCTGATCTTCTCAGACATCTCTTGGGGTGGTGTCACTTTTCCATGCCATGTAATAAGTTTTAGTGTTAAATCCAGTCTCATTCTACAAGCTTTTAGATCAAAGATCAGTATGAAAATATCTTGAAACAGTATAAAGTAATGGGGGCAAGGCTGATCTGGTACTCAGAAAGCTCTTGTGGCCTTGTTGATGCTCTGTCGTCAGCTTGTCAGAAAGCCTTGAACAGAAGATTTTCACTTGTTTGTGCCTACTCTTCTCTAGTGGTAGCTGTAAAACAAAAGTACTGCTCAAAACCAGAAAGGTATTATTCCTAGGATTTTTTTTTTCGAGTAGGATTTCTCAATGCTTCATTGCTTTGTCAGCCTAGAAAAATAAGTCACCTCTTTTTGAACAGAAAATGTTGACAGCTCAAAGAATCTGCAACAAACAATGGTGCCAAAAGTTGCTTTTCTTTGTAGAACTTACAGAAGCAATAAAAACTGAGCACTAGAGGGGGAAATTCCAGTCACTCAGTGAGTCAACACTTTGCTAGGATGTGTAAACTATGTCCTGAGGTGTTCTGGGTAACATGGGTCTTTTGGCTCCAGAAACCTGGGCTGAGCTTTCTCTCCATACATTTTCTTTGGAATACATACAGCATAAATAGGGTTTTAAGAAAAATAAACAAACAAATAACTAAATAGATCAAACAATTAATAAATCCTTAAGCAGATAGGAAGGAAATTCTGGAAGGAAGAATTTTTGAAGGGCCTCATATATTTTCTTTATTCATTGCCTCACCCTACCTCCATCTTCTGAAGATGTGGCAGGTTTAGGCTATGCCTTTAAAATTTAGCTGCAGATTTTGAGCAGAAAAGTAGAAAAATATAAACAATTCACAATTGGGTGTAAAAAGGAAACCAGAATATTATTCTAAACTAATTTCATTGGACAGGATATCTGATACAGAAGCAAGTGTTCTATAAACATCCCACACATTTTACCTTCATTCCATCTTCTTCTTTATCTGCTTGGCTGTTCTGCTTGGCTGGGAAGGATAATGTTTTTGACCTTGCAGCTAAGGATGCTAACATTGCTTCTTTGAACTAACATTTTCTTCTAATTATAGGGGGAAAGGAGGTGCCTTTGGAAGGAGTGGAGCAACTTCCCTGGGTGTTTTCACCAGGGGGGATTTTCCATGCTGTTTTCTGGTTGTAAATACCTATATAATATTGTAAATACTGTATATATTGTACATATTCATTTCATTCCATTGTAGAGTGTAGTTTTGCTTTACAAATACCGCTTCTATTTGCTTTCCAATTGAGCTGTCATGGTTAGTTAATGTAGTGGGAAATTCTAACCTACCACAGAAGAGCTAACAGCAATGCCACAACCAAGCAAATCTGTCTTCTTTCCCGTGTTCCTTCTTTTCCTATCTGGAACCCCCTTGTCTCATTGCTCCCTTCAGTGCAGGCTCATGGGGGCATGAGAAGAGTAGAATAAAAAGGACCTGAGAAAGAGTCAACAGATGGCTCTGGAAAGCAGTGGAGATAGAGGGAAAGTCCTTCGACTCATGGTAAGGTAGTCTGAGCAAGGTTAGGGAATGAGGAAACATGCTAAGCTAAGGAGAAAGCAGCTGCAGAAAGAAGACAAGTAAACATGCACTCAGCAGTCTTCTATTACCTATCAGATGGAAAGGCTGGGCAGCTATCTCCTGCTCCTTCCCCTGTCTCTACCACTGCCCTTTAATTTATGTCATGTTGCTCCAGGTAATGTTTACTCTTCTGCTTCAGTCTTTCTAACCTGCTTGACAAAAGCATTTGGGCTGCTAGCATTAGAATTAGAATGTTTTCAGGACTTTCTGATGACTAAGAGCTAACGAGGAGTGTTTCAGAAAAGTAAAGCAAAACAGAACAGATCAAGTAAAGTTGTTCCATGTGGAAAAATATTACACCTTGGAAATGGAAACTTTCTGTGGACATACCTTATTTTTAAAAATATTTCCTGTTGAAGACTTTCCCAGTTCAAGATAGACTTTTGTGTAGAATATTGTGGAACAGCTTCAAGAGGAGAGTCTGACTCTATAAAGCCCTGTCTGTGTTTAGCACCTCAAACACGTATCTCCATACTGCAATCACATCCTTCGCTCTTTAGCCTTCTCCTTTAATTTTTCTCCAGAACAGTTTTGTTATGAATCTGGTTGATATTTTTTAAGAAAGGAAATTGCAGTTCTTTTACCAGTGCTTGCTCTGTTTCAGCATCAAGGCCACCAGACTTAGAAATTTTCCTCTGCACATGAAAGCTGTCCACCAGATAGACTAGCTTAGCCTAAAGATAACTGGGAGAAACACATGCCTCATTCTCAATCTTCTGTTAATTTTCATGGTTTGCTCTACAATAAGACTTACAGTTGTGCTGACTCCAGACTAGAATGTAGCTTGCCTTTTTTCATGTGCCTGACTACATGCAGCCCTACATGCTTGCTTAGCTGAAGCTATACTAATGTACAGTGGTTTCTGCATCTAGCCTTGTCCCAAAGTCCTGAAGACAGGAGAAGCTGAAGTAGACAAGCGTGGACACCAGTATTTGGTGTGAAAGGATGCTGATTGCAACAATGAATGTTATTCAAAGAAGGTTGCATCCAGCCACCTTAAACAACTCATGCAAGAGTCTTTGTGTTTGGTTGTAATTAAATGCTACCAGTTCCTGTACAATTTTAAGCACACATGTTCTACCGCCTATTTGGAGACACACCACATCTTCTCATATTCACAGCACTGAAGCTTAGAAAGTTGCTGTAGGAAACACCGTATGTCATTATACCTAGAGGTAAATGCCTACAATCATCCCTCTCTGCTGTCAGTCCTCAGAGAGTCAGATCTACTAGGTCACACACAGGGACTGAACTGCATTTTCATGTGACAGGCTCTGACAATACCTAATAATATGTGAGCACAATGATGTTTGCTGCAGCACCATCACTTTTAGACTCTGAGTGCTGTAATCTTTTCCCTGGCCACAGGCTAACCCCTGCTGCTCGAACTCAGATTTCCCAAAAGGAGCTGCTTGCTTTGTACAAGCTGGACCTCTGAGTCTGGATGAGCTTTCTGCAAAAGTAGTTGTGAAAGGCAAAAGTGATGAAGATAAAAAAACTATTTCTACTTGAGACACACAGCTAAATATTATTCCTGGTGGTATGTACTGCTAGGTGGTCTCTGTAGACACATGGTTGTAAATAACCAGAAATTTATTTACCAGGGTCAGAATTCTATGCCTGTAAACACTTTCAGATATTTATGTGTTAAGGAATGCTGCACTCAACTGCAAAACTTAACCTGAGACACCCAGTTTGCAAGTCCTGTGCTTTTATCTCTCTGGCAGATTTAGATGTCTTCTCAAAGGCCAGTTGTGCACCAGACTTTCAGAAGTGCTGTTTTCTGGCTACAGCTCAAGTCAATAGGTTCAGTAAGTCTGTAACATTTTGGAAACCATGTGTTCTGCAGGAACATCTGCCTGCAAGAAATACCACAGCACTGATTCCTCACGTGAACTGATGTCTGCATGACTTGCACATATTCTTTTCCAAGGGCATCCTTTTTTGGGCCATATATTAGGAAATATCTGAAGTTGTATCTTTCTTCCACAATGTCAACTGCTGACAAGTGAACAGCAATGCAAAGTGTAGTGTTGTATCAAAGGAGCCATCCAAAAGCTGCACACCAAATGGCTGCAGAGGAAGCATTTTGGTGTGAATTAAAACCTGTGTTCAGGAAAAGAAAAAGAAAAAGAAAAAGGAAATATTATCCAACATCTCCCCATCATCTCTCCATCATCTGCCAAAATATTCATTACTTGATTTGTTAGTTTTGCTTTTTAGGCACCCACTAGTAAATCATTACTATCATGTGGTCTGGCTACAGTTACAACACATATGCAAGTCACTTCTTTTGCTAAGCAGGACTGAGTTTTATATATTTCTTTTTAAATTATTGAGTCACACATGACACAAATCACTTGGATTTTGATTTTTTTTCTTTTTTTGTGTGAAAAGACAGAGCTCCATTGAGCACAAGTTTTATCACCTTCTAACCCTATCTACTTACATTCTCCAGGGGAAAAAAAAAAAAGTACTGACTATCAGCTAGGAGCAAACAACCTAATGTCATTCTCTTCTGGGTACTGACATCAGTTACATCAGCAGAAATCCACCCCTTGAACAGTAAAAAATGCCCATTGTCCCCTTTCCCCCTTATATCCCAAAGCAGAGTAAATAAACCATCTGCTACTGTAAGGGCATCACCACAAAGGCACTTAGAAGACTCATGCTCATGAAACAAAACATTTCCTTTCATTTGGCAAGAAACTCACAGTCTAGTCATTATTTGTTATGATTCTTTAAAATAAGGATGTTGAGCTATGTGAAAGTGGGAAGGGAAAAGAAGGTTTGGGGATGGAAAGGAAGGTTTGGGAAGGGAAAGTTTGGGAAGGGAAGGGAAGGGAAGGGAAAGTTTGGGAAGGGAAGGGAAGGTTTGGGAAGGGAAGGTTTGGGAAGGGAGGGGAAGGTTTGGGAAGGGAAGGTTTGGGAAGGGAAGGGAAGGTGTGGGAAGGGAAGGTTTGGGAAGGGAAGGTTTGGGAAGGTTTGGGAAGGTTTGGGAAGGGAAGGTTTGGGAAGGGAAGGGAAGGTTTGGGAAGGGAAGGGAAGGGAAGGTTTGGGAAGGAGGGGAAGGTTTGGGAAGGGAAGGTTTGGGAAGGTTTGGGAAGGTTTGGGAAGGTGTGGGAAGGGAAGGTTTGGGAAGGGAAGGTTTGGGAAGGTTTGGGAAGGTTTGGGAAGGGAAGGTTTGGGAAGGGAAGGTTTGGGAAGGGAAGGGAAGGTTTGGGAAGGGAAGGGAAGGTTTGGGAAGGAAGGTTTGGGAAGGGAAGGGAAGGTTTGGGAAGGGAAGGGAAGGGAAGGTTTGGGAAGGGAAGGGAAGGTTTGGGAAGGGAAGGGAAGGGAAGGTTTGGGAAGGGAAGGTTTGGGAAGGAAGGGAAGGTTTGGGAAGGGAAGGGAAGGGAAGGGAAGGGAAGGTTTGGGAAGGGAAGGGAAGGGAAGGGAAGGGAAGGGAAGGGAAGGTTTGGGAAGGGAAGGGAAGGGAAGGGAAGGTGAAACAGAACAAATAAGAGTTTTGGTGGTGGTGGTTGTTCAATTATTTCCCTCTAGGGTGCTCTTTGACTTCTTTCCAGTTGCTCCCCTCTCGGGCACATGTCTGTAGCATGCTGGGCTTGGCTAGGTGCCAGGGCGACAATCAGTGCCCTAGCAGCCTCTGTTGCCATGGATTATTCCTTTGGTTCTTTTGTTTTATTAGTGGGCAGGTGGTGGGGCACAGGGGTGACCTCTAAACAGAAAAAGGATGTCCTGCTGGTGTCCTAGGCTGTGAAAGACTGTGTTTCATCGGCTGTGCTGGTGGCTCAAGATGGCTTAAATTAATCCAGTGAGACTAGGCTGCAGAATTCTTCTTTAGCTTTTTCCCTTTTAGATTCAAAAACCTTAGAGGGATGCCACCTTAACAGGCAGCTCTAGAGAGGCGTTCCTCAGGATAATGAGACAACTAGAAATTATCACATTAAAATATGCAGCTGATTAAACCAATTATTTACAGATAGAGCTTTCCAAACTAATTGTGATTCGGTTCCCTAGACAATAATAATAGATGGCCTATGCAAATCACTGACTGTGCAGGCATGCCAAATCACATGGAAACAGATCTTAATCAAGCAGTTCTCAAAATCAGGTTTTAATATTTCTAATGCCTTGTGCAGTGAATGGCATGTCAGAAGGTTACAAATTACATAATATTAAGTTTATCAGAATTTAGTTCAGCATCTATTGTTTTGGAAGAGTATAACCTCAAAAAAGTATGTCCTGCTGGAATGAAAAAAAAAAAAAAAAAGTGTGGTATCTAGGCCATCTGAACTAGTTTATAGCATCTGTCCTTCTTATGAACAAAGTTTCTATAGTGCTCCCAAGCACTGTTTAGAAAGCAATTATTTAGAAACATAGTGTTATGCCTTATGAAGTGTTGGGTGATAGGTTGGACTTGATGATCTCTAAAGTCTTTTCCAACTTTATTGATTCTATGATTCTATGATTTGCTTGTTTACTGAGCTACATTATTGCATGGGTATTGAAAGCTGACAAATTATGGAGGATCCATCCTTCACAATCTGCCACCAGTCTCCAGTGTCCTGCCCTTGAATTACTATGGGCATGCACCCTCATGGTGGCAGCACACCAGAGAAAGCACACTACCATAGTACAGCAGTTAGTTGTGTCTCTTCTACTGCCCACAGTAGTTTTTCAGAAGTTTCATGGTTAAAAAGTAGAAATAAGAATAAAAGGTTCATCAATACAGACAGGCTTATTGGGCAGTTCCAAAACCTGTTGCAAAACACAGCATGCAGATCTTAATTTCTTCCTGGAACCCTTGGATGCTGCTCCCAGACATTTTAAGACTAGATATTCCCCATATTCCACTTGAAGAACATCTGCACTTTAGTCACAGATAGGTGCCCAGGCATGTATAGATGGTCTTCATGTCTGTGAGGCCCTGGAGGTGATAAGAGATGTTGTACCTCCAAACCATGTGAGAAAAGGATGGGAGTAAGTATGTCACATTGAACAGCCTGGTGAAGAAGAGAAAACCCAAACACCATCAGCATAAGTATGTGCAAATTTGAATCACTTCGAGATTTTCTTATTGCTTGAAAACAAGGAGGTCAAGTGTCCTTGCCAGGCAGATGCTTCAGGAGCTACCTATTGGATTTCAGACCATGAAGAGCCTAAAATGAGGCAGTTTCTCTCTTCTGGTTTCTTTACTGTTTTATTTTATCAGTTACACTCTTCTGACCTCCATTACACATAGTTTTATTTTTAAAAGAGCAGTAGAGGCACTAGATGCAACAGCTATAGTTAATTAAACAGCTTGGAAACCTACATATACTCCATTTTCCACTTGGAAAGCTAATTAGGATTTAAGGCATCATGGAAGGCAGCCACTTTCCTTTCCCAGTCAGGGGGAAATGAATTACCTGTCTCAGAATGAAAACAAGGGTAATCTCACTAGCTTCAAGACTCAGTTGTCTGGGACAACTCAGCAAGGAAGATTATGTGTAGACAGGCATATGACCATGTTATGCTCACTGAGCATGAAATCACTCTTGAGGAAGGAATAATGAAAGACTGCAAAAATGTTTAGGAGACACATAGCTGAATGCTGCAATCATCTTTCACCTTCATAGCCATGAAATAAATCTGCCATTTCCAGCTATCAAACAATATAATAGAACAACATTTTTTGTCCTTATAACCATGTAAGTATATGGCTATAGAGACACATATAATGGTGTTCTGTTGTTCCCTGTATCCCTGTGGGAAGGCATCATTTACAATGTTAGCAATCCTTTCAGCACTCTCTTCTTTGATGGGACTGTTTTCCAATTCAGGAGTAACAAGGATGCTCATGTGAGCAGAGTTTTAGTGGCTGAATGAAACTGCATGCACAGAGTACTTGAGAGAGGGTACACACAAAATCTTCTGTTGAACTGCACTGCCCACAGGAGGATAAAGAGTAAGCACAATAGTTTGCCATGCCCTGAGTTTGCCTGCAACAAATTACTATAGTCATACAACAGGTAGGTAGAACAGTTTTAAAAATTCATATAGAAACCATATGCAAATTGCTCAGATGCCCTGGGACATTCTCTGGAGTTTCCTACTATATGTGCCTCAGTCATCAGGTATGACTGTGCCACATACTTCTTACTCCCCTAGAGTTTTCCAGGGGCTATTACAGCTTTGGCTCCCCTCCCACCACTTAATCCAGGCATTCATCTCTCTGCAGGCCTTTACAAATTTAAAATTACTCAATTCAAATTAATGGGGAGGAAACCTGCTCTTATACACATACACACAAATGAAAGATACAGACATTGAATACATCCTGTCCTTCTGTGCTGAGCACACCAACAAGTCCCAGTGGAATGGAATTTAGCACAGACATACCCTTTCTTATGATCAACTCACCAAAAAAAAAATGTTTCAAGCCTTAGACCTCAAATGGACAAGAAATGAGAACTCGTGCAATGGAATTTCTTTTGCAGGGATGTGATTATACACAGCAGGAGGGAAAAATAAAAAAATCTATGGGTGTGCAAAACATTGTTGCTGTTGTGGCAGTTTAGGCTGGGTGCCTGCTGTTGCTTCCACATAAGCTACATCTTCAGTGTCCTGAGTGTCCCACCCAGTAGGTGGACACAGGAAACAGTGTATTTCATACCCATAATGTCCTGCACCCTATAAAGCCAGCTGCAAAGCCTTTCTATTCCTCTTTCTTCCCTCTCTGCTCTCATGGGAGATGCTCCCTATTGGGTAATGGTGTGGGAGTTATCTCAAGGCCTCTTAGACCTGGCTAGGCCTAATACTAGGAGGAGAAGGGGGACAGGCAGTCTCAGACCTGGCCAGCCCAAGGCTAGCCTAGCAGGGGGAGGAAGAAAGAGCCCTGGGGGTTTTGGGTGTACCCTCAGTTGGGGAAAAAGGAAATGTTGGGAGGCCTTTGGGTGTGCTGTAAGGGACTCTGTGTGCTTTGAGTTTCTTTTGTCACTGTGCTTGTAGCTTTCTGTAAAACACTAAATGCTTTTCCATTTAAACTTTCCATCACTTCTGCAATCCATTTGTTCGAGTGTCATTGTTTTGCCCCTCTCAGGGGCAAGAGAGGATCTGGCTGGCCTGAAAGCAGGACAGATTATTGGTAGCAGAGGACGGTTACTCAGTAACTCTGCAAATTGGATTTGAGCAGTGCAGAGATGAAAAAGCTAAAATGGAAATCTGGGCCTTGCTGGGTTTTGGTGGTTTGGGCTCAAGGTTTTTTTTGTTGGGGCAACTGTGTGAGCATCTTATGGGTTGCAGGAGGACACCTCGTGCATAGGTGTGGCGTGGAATCCCTCCTGCCATTTTAAGGTTCTGTAGTCATCGGCATGGGGGAAAAGCTTAAGAATGCAGTGCCTGCCCCTTCCCCCTTTGTTCCATGTAGAGCAATGAGTGGCACAGAGCAGAGTGGTGGAGGCAGTAGTTGCAAGCAGACCACAGTTGGTTCGTCCTGCAGTGGTGGGGACTAGTTACAGCAGGTGGGTGAGTGGTGGGTCCTGAAACCCAAGAAGGGGAGTGGTGGCTTTAGCTAAAAGCTGCTCCCAAGGCTCCGGGAGTGAGTTATGACTTTGGCTGGAAAAGCCAGTTGTGTGGCCCGAGGGGTGGTGGTGACTTTGGTCTGTGCCACAGCAACAGAGGAGACAACAGCTTTGCTGTTATCTGTATTGGGCGTTGGTAGCACCACTTGTGATCTCACATGTTCTGAAAATGGTGTCTAGCACCTGGCTCCACCTCTTTTCCCGGTGGGTTGTGGTGCAGCCACTCCCTCTCCCAGGGGAGGGCTGTGTAGCTGGATGCCACCATGCCTTGGTACATGAACGCTCAGTGGGGGAGCAGTGTGCCTATGTGTGGTGTGCATCCATGCAGCTTGGGGCCAGGGCTGGAAAGCAGTCAGCAATGGGCTTGGGATAGATCTGTACAATTTATGGAAGTCTCAGCATGCTGTTTCCTGGAGGGGTGGAAAAGGAGTCAAAGAGCTTGATTGTTCTGACGCATTTGCCTCAAGGGTTGGAAACATGCCGCTGAATAGATGTGAATGGAAATATAGGTTTGGTTGAGAAGTTAAGAGTTTTTTTTTCCAGGTGACCAGGATGTCCATCAAATCCATGAAGAGCTTGCATTGCAGAAGAATGAATGCTGCATCATCAGGAGGGTCCATCAGGACAAGAACTGGAATGAACTGTTACCTGAGCACATTCCATTTTCCTGACAGAGGGCAGAGTCCACAATGTCTGAACCAGCTCCAAGCCAGCTTTGCCTCAAGCCAAAGCATTTGCCAGTGCTTCCTCAGGCTCCCTAGAATCAAAGTTAACTGCATTCTGAAGGTGACAAGGCATACACATTTGGGGTTGTTGTTTGTTTTTTTCCTGTGCTTTTTTGGGGGGGGGATTTTGGTTTTGTTTTTGGGTTTTGGAGGGGGGGATTATTTTGTGGGTTTTGGGGGTGTGTGTTTGTTTTGTGGCTTTTTGGGGGGGGTTGCCTGTTTGGATGTATTGGTTTGGGTTTGTTTTTTTGGTTGTTGGTTTTGCTGTTTTTTTTAAATCTTCTTCCTGATTTATATTCAGGGTTCCTAGGATTTCCCAGTGATGGAGCAAAACTGCTGGCTACCTGTACTGCCTGCAGCTGCAGCATGCCTTCTTTCAGTAGTCACTATACTGTTCTGAAAAACAATAATGGAAACACAAATGCTGCTTTGAATGCTTAGTATTGCTGAAGAGCAAGTGCAGAGTATTACTCTACCAAAGGTGGAGAGAAGTCACAATCATACTACCTTTTATTTTCTAGAGAAAATGCAGTGGGAAAAACATGCTTGCCCTCAAATATTCAACAGCTCACAGTGATGACAAGAGTCTCTTCCTTCTTCCATGAATATTTTTCTTCTGTTAAGATTTGTGCTTTTTTTTTGGTTGTTTTTTTTTTTGTTGTTGTTGTTGGCAACATCTGCATCATCTACAATTGAAATGTTGCCATTATATTTTTCCCCCCTGTTTTTTGTTTTTGTTTTGGTTTGTTTTTTGGCATTGTTTTCCAGGATGTTATTTTTCCACAGTACTGTCTCTAAATGCACACACATGTTATGTTGGTGATTTGTAGACCTTTCACTTCCCCCAAGGCTCCGTAAAGAGAATCTACAAGCATGTTGTCGCTTCTCAAGTGTGTCATTGTAGACTAGGCATGTTTAACTCTACTCAGTTCACCCCAACTAATTCCGCAGGTTTAACAGCACTCAGTGACTCATTAAAATCATAAACAGATTTCTAGAGGCCAGTATTAATACACTCATTATAAAGAGGTTTGTAAACCTTTTTACTTAAGAAGTGGCTCTAATTTCCCAGTAATGTTATCTCAGGCACTGCTGTTTGAGAGAGTTTAGAAAAAGCCTCTTTAACCAACTACACTGGTGGCATTTACCCTCTTCCATATTTTCTGAAGTCATCCACTGCTTTCAATAATGAGTATATGAATGAGCCTATACACACACAAATATTTTCCTTTCAACTGCCCTGATGCCCTATTCTGAAAACTCTTGCTAATGCTTTTTTCCCCTCTCCTGCTGTTGTGCAAGACTTTATTTGCTGATTCTAATATGGAACCAGTCACTAGTGCTGTGCCCCAGGGATCAGTGCTGGACCCCATGCTCTTTAACATCTTTATTCATGATCTGGATGAGGGCATTGAGTCCACCATCAGTAAATTTGCAGATGACCCCAAGCTGGGGGCAGGAGTTGATCTGCTGGAGAGTGGAGAGGCTTTGCAGAGGGACCTCGACAGGCTGGACAGATGGGCAGAATCCAACGGCATGAGATTTAACACATCCGAGTGCTGGGTTCTGCACATTGGCCACAACAACCCCATGCAGTGCTACAGGCTGGGGTCAGAGCGGCTGGAGAGCGGTCGGGCAGAGAGGGACCTGGGGGTACTGCTTGATGGTAGGCTGAACATGAGCCTGCAGTGTGCCCAGGCAGCCAGGAGGGCCAATAGCATCCTGGCCTGTACCAGGAACAGTGTGGCCAGCAGGAGCAGGGAGGTCATTCTGCCCCTGTACACAGCACTGGTTACGTCACAGCTCAAGTCCTGTGTCCAATTCTGGGCCCCTCAGTTTAGGAAGGATGTTGACTTGTTGGAACATGTCCAGAGAAGGGCAACAAAGTTGGTGAGGGGTTTGGATCACAAGCTCTGTGAGGAGAGACTGAGGGAGCTGGGGTTGCTTAGCCTGGAGAAGAGGAGGCTCAGGGGAGACCTTCTTGCTGTCTACAACCACCTTAAGGGAGGCTGTAGACAGGTGGAGTTTGATCTCTTCTCCCAGGCAACCAGAACAAGAGGACACAGTCTCAGGCTGCGCCAGGGGAGGTTTAGGTTGGATGTTAGGAAGAAATTCTACACGGAGAGTGATTGCCCATTGGAATGGACTGCCCAGGGAGGTGGTGGAGTCGCCATCATTGGAGGTGTTTAAGAGGAGATGTGATAGGGTGCTTGGTTGCATTGTTTAGTTGATTTGGTGGGTTGGATAATAGGTTGGACACGATGATCTTGAAGGTCTCTTCCAACCTGTTCTGTTCTGTTCTGTTCTGTTCTGTTCTGTTCTATTCTATTCCATTCTATTCTATTCTATTCAAACCATGTTTACTGTTGGCTTCGGTAAGACTTTCAACACAGTCTTCTGTAGCAGCCATGTAGATAAGCTATTAAAGCTCAAGTCAGTAAGGTGTACTGAAAAATGGCAGATCTGCCAGGCTTAAAGGATTGTGGTCAGTGACACAAAGTCCATCTGAAGGCCAAGGTGCAGTTACTGAGGTAAATATTATATAATGTCTTCATGAATATCCTTAACAGTGGAACAGAAGGCATCTTCGACACTTTTGCAGATGACAGAAAACTAGCAGGAGTGTTTGACACAGGAAAAGATTTGACACAAGGAAATGGCAATCCTTGCACCTGGAGAGGAATCAGCTGAGTGCTGACTGGCTGGAAAACAGCTCTGCAGAAAAGGAACTGAAGGGTCCTTATGGCCAACACCTCACCATGACTCAGCAATGTGACCTTGCAGTAAAGAAGGTCAAGGTCAACAACCTACTATGAAGCATTAAGTGCCAGCAAGTGCAGGGACATGATCCTTCCCCTCTGCTCAGCACTGATGAGACACATCTGGGTGCTGAGGCCAGTTCTGAACTCCTAGTAGAAGAGAGATTTGCACATAATGGAGCAAATCCAGTGAAGGCCATGACAATGATTAAAGGATCAGAGCATTTCTCATACAAAGGCTGGCTGAAAGAGCTGTGACTGTTCAGCCTGGAGGACAGAAAGCTGTGTGGGACCTATCCGATGGAAGGGTGTAAAGACCACAGAGCCTTCCAAGTGATGCCCAGCAAAAGGCAAAGTGGCAACAGGCACAAACTGAATTTCAGGAAATTCCACCTTAGCACTTTGTTGTGGTGATTATTGTCATGAACTGGACCAGAGTGCCCAGTAAGGTTGTAAAATCTCTGTCCTTAGAGAGTCTTAAAGCCTGATGAGAAAATGACCCAGAGATATAAGAAGAACTGCTCAGGCTGTGTCTTTTAGATGATCATAGGTCATCACAATGTGAAAATCACACCTCCAGAACTTAAGTTACTCACCTCCAATGGGCATTATATTCAAAACACACTGTACTTTTAAATGGAAATGAACAAAGAATTGTCTAATGGGTATAAAGTAGGAGTGTGCTTGTACAGTAAGTGGGAGTGTTCATGTATCCTTGATAGTATAAACACGTTGCTCAGCTGTAACTAGGTGTGCTGGCTTTGAGAATTATGACCTAGCATCCTTTTCTGTGCAGAACTAGGATAAAACAAATATCTCCACTTTTCACATTGATTGGTCTTTGCACGCCCCGTAAAGTACCCAGTTTTTTGAACAACACCTTCACACTAGGAGGCTCAGACTGCAAAAGCACTGGTAACAAAGCAGAAGGAAATTCATCAGCTACATTAGTTGATGTTAATCACAAAATTCTTTACAGTTATCAGATTGCACTGTGAAGATGAGTGTATTATCAGGAATCACTTTTTCAAAGTAAAACACTGCTGGTTAAACTCAAAACAGGTTGATAGTGTTAAGTAAGGAATCTGGGCATTCCGCTGCCTCCTGTGTATGAATATTCTACCATGAGGACTGCAATTGTCTCAGATTTCCTACTTACACCACTGGAACTGATCCCAGACAGCAGGTTTGCTTGTACAGCTGAGCTGAGTTTTCAACTCTTTTTACTTTTATGGACCCAAAGAGCTGACTTACTTGCATGCTTCAGCCACTTGAAATACATCCAGTGTACAAATAGTGTACTCAGTCTGTTTTCAACAGACTGCTGCCAGCTCTTTGAAAGCATTTATTAAGGTCATCATGCATATTATTAATTAGGTCGTGAGTACAATGTTGATATCTGGGTAGCTAAAATTAATGTTGAATTTCTGCATGTCCTGTTATCTTGAGAATTACAGGAAGTACATCATGGAATAATTATGTCATCTTTGATTCTATGACTACTCTTAGACTACTCTTATAGAAACACCTGTGTTACAGGGAAAAATATAATAAACATCAAATGAAAATAGTCAGAACTTTCACCATGAGTCCTGAGGAGCATTCTAGACATCACAAAGTTTACATCTGACCTCTTAATTTTTTAATCTCATTTAAAAAAAAATAGTAATTGTAGTGGGTTGAGAGAGAAGGCCCAGCTCTCCCTCCCCCACAAAGAGGAAAAAAAAACCCACAGCTAACTCAGTCAGAAAAGAAAAAGGGATGTTATATTTACAAGCACTGTGAAAATGCAGGTTATATATGCACAATATATGCAGCATTTACAATATGTATACAGAAATATACAGCAAAGAAAAATACAGGAACAAAACTCCCTCCTCCAGACAGAGGAGTGTTCCCCCACCTGTACCCCACTCTCTCCCCCTACCTCCCTTTTTCCCAAAAAGGGTTAGAGAGAGACAAGGTAGTTATTAAGGGAGAAAGGTCTTAGTAGGCCTCATGTGAATTAATGCTTATCTGTTATCCAAGGTCAGAACTCTGGCTAATTGCCCAGAAGCAGACAAGCTGGAAAGGGAGAAGGAAAGGAACTGAGAAAAATTCCAACTGCACTAAAACTTAAAGCTGCGTTCTACCAATCTACCAATGAAATTTGTTTAGACCTGTCTTTGTTTACAAAATATTCAGCCAGAGTGTCCCTTTCTTAAAGGCACAGCCTCCAACGGTCACAGTAATAATAATCAGTTTTCCATAAGGTAAGTGGAAAATAGAGATGATACTTTCTTTTTTTTCTTTTTCCTTTTTTGCCATAATAACACTGATATTGTCTGTAGATACAATGTCTCTAGTTTTAACATATTTTTCATGGAAAAATCTCAACTTCTTAAAATAGCAATTATATTCAAAAGAAATTATAAAAGCACTACTTATTAAATCCTACTTTGAACACAGTAGGCCAACACAGTGGTTTTTAATCTATTATTTTCTTCACATTTTCATTGAAATTCCAGAAGTTATCCTGTGGAAGCTATAGACTGCAGCTAAATCATCAGAACTGGCTGCTGGTATGAAAGCCAAACATTGCAAACCAGAATTTTTTGTGTAGCTGGCAGACAGAATACTAGCAAGCAGCCTCACAAGATTTGATGTGGCTCATGACCAAATCTTACCCTTCCTTGTTCAGACTCTTGCCATGTCACCAGATGTTAGGTAGCTTATTCAGTCTAGTCTAGCAGTTTCAAACTGCCTCACTAATTTCTCCCCTTTCCCAAGTCACAGGACACATACCAGTAAGAATTGTACTCCTTTGCCATTGTCTGGGTACTGGCTGCATTACAGTGTGTTGGCTTAGGAGCTTTGAGTCCAGCATTTTGGCATGATCAAGTCTGTAATAGAGGATTTAAGCGGGTGAACAGTGCACAGCATCACAAAAAAGCATAGAATATAATTTTCCCTTGAAATATGATGGGAAATTGTATAGGAGAACACAGATTATCTGAGACTAGTACTTGACAGAAAGATTCAAATGCAACCTTCAGTTAAAAACTGATGACCAAGATTAGGTTGTTCTGATTTTAAAATAAGAAAAAAATAATACATGCAAAGCTAGATGCCAGACACAACTTACAACCCAGTGCAACTGCATTTAATGGGGATCATTGTCAAGAACTTGAGAACTTTGACATTTGGCTTTACAGGAGTGGGGGCCTGACCCATGCAAACTGATCAGCCAATCTTTCTGCAAAGATGGGGGCCCACTGGCTCATGAACACAAGAGTGGTCTGTGATGGACACTTCTCATTAGTGTGCTCTGTGTATTTCATTGCTCTGCACAGAGCAATGAAAATAATGATAGACTCACTTTCTCTTCTTCCTTTTAATCTTATTCCCTGCCCTCCAAATTGGTGAACAAGCTATTCTTGTGCATTGTTGATGGCTGAGGAGAACAACTGTCTTAGCTACAAAGTCTTAAAGTCTGAGGCTCATAAGTAAACAGACTTCCCTTGTCTGTTAAGACTACTTAATCTTTACTGGTGTGCCATACTAGTTCCCTTTATCTTCCTCTTAAGGATTTTCAGTGGCTGCTGTGAGAAACAAGGCACTGGACTATAAACACCTCAGTCTCAAAAGGATTTCAGTATCATAAGCAGTTAAAATGAGCACCAGTATAATAATTTTATACTCTCTGTAGTCTCACATACTAAACTCCTAATTCCATCTAAGCAAAAAATAGGAGACTGTTTCACATCATATTATTTTTAAGAGGTCATAGGGAAAATTAATGTGTAGCCAAGTGAAATAAAATATATATATATACACACAAAAATGCTTAAATGCTTTACACTAGCTTACATTCTTTCAAGAATGTAGTGTAAGCAGCAGCTAACGGCTATATTCAAGTGGTGGTTTTGCTTATTTTAGCACACATCAGAGTCTCAGTGCAGAGCTGAATCTAATTAAGGGTACATGCAGCTACATGGAGATCAAAAACCACAAAGATGTTTCAAAGATTACAAAAGCTGGAAGAGAAAGTTTAATTGAATGCAACCAGATTGTTCCATTAGTTTGAAGAGAAAAATAAACAAACTGCAGACTTCTAGGTATCTAATTCCATTTTGAGAAACCTAAACTGGTGAACTCTTACTTGCTCTAAAGGGACTAGCACAGGAACATATGACACTTGGTGGCATAGAATTACTCACTACTCAAACTGCCTAAAAATAGATTAATGTATTTTGTGCCATTAACTTCAAATATCCTGGTTCTCCATACCTCACTCACAGTGTTAATAAAATGTCTATGAAAGATTGCCCCTTAAAACAAACATAGAGGACAATAAAAATATGTAATCAGCTCAGGTAACTTTCTTTTATGCCCTGCATATTTATGTATCATTGAAATATGCAATATGCAAGTTTTTAAAATAAAATTTCACTTGAATTACCACCCACCTTGTTTCCTACTGCAATTGCATTTTATTGCTCTTTGAAAGAATTGGGTAATAATTACCAGCCACTAGTACCTCCTCACCTAAGTCAGCAGCAGTATAGCAGAGGATGTTTTCCCCCCACTAGTCTCATCTAATTTAAAATCTGTTGTCTATATCTTCTTTAATTATTCTACTCAGGCTTTAATGTTTGCACAGTGTAAGATGGATGTGATGGTGCAGAGGAAACACAGAGCCTCGAGGAGGGCTTGGCAAGGTCAGGAGAAGAGGGATGGAGAATGCAGAAGCATAAGAGCACTCCTCAAATTACAGATGGGGTTACAATGTCAGTTACAGCAAAACAATCTCATTGCTTTGCAGCAGCAGACCTAAGGACACGACAGCAGAGGACCAGAAGATGACACTAGCTCTTCAAACAGTTATTTGGTGAGCTGCTGCCAGGGGTTGGTCATCAAACCAATTCAGTGGATAAGGAATTGGTTGGATGATGTCACACAAAGGGTAGCGGTCAATTACTTGATGTCCAGGTGCAGATGGGTAACAAGTGGTGTGGTCGGTTGAAGTTTCCCCTAGCATTAACTCAGACAGGTCCCAGACCCACTGCTTGAACTACCTCTTGCTTTATCTGGTCAAAGGCTGCTTGTTCACAGTATCACAGTATCACCAAGGTTGGAAGAGCCTTTGAGGATCATCGAGTCCAACCTGTCACCACAGACACATGACTAGACCATGGCACCAAGTGCCACGTCCAATCCCCTCTTGAACACCTCCAGGGATGGTGACTCCACCACCTCCCCGGGCAGCCCATTCCAATGACTAATGACTCTCTCCGTGAAGAACTTTCTCCTCACCTCAAGCCTAAACTTCCCCTGGTGCAGCTTGAGACTGTGTCCCCTTGTTCTGGTGCTGGTTGCCTGTTGCTTAGGTCCCCACTGGAAACTGTTTCTCTTTCGAGTCACATCATACACAGGTTTCACAACTTGACTGTATCCAGGAATGTGCAGTCTCCAAAATCCCACTGTTCCCAAGAAATGTTTCATTTCTTGCTTGTTCATGGGATTTGCCATGGTAGAGACTCTGTTTACCACATCCACTGGAATGTGTCAGCATCCATCTTGCCACCGCATTCCCAGAAACTGGATCTCTCTGGCAGGTCCTTTCACCTTGTCTCGCTTGATGGCAAAACCTGCATTCAGAAGAATGTCAATGATTTTGTTACCTTTCTCAAAGACTTCTTCAGCAGTTTTACCCCAGACGATGATATCATCGATGAACTGGATGTGTTCTGGAGCACCGCCTTTCTCCAGAGCATCGTGGATCACTGCATGACAGATGCTTGAGCTGTGAACCCAGTCTTGAGGCAATCTGTTAAAAGTGTACTGAACTCCTCTCCAGGTGAAGGCAAACTGAGGCCTGCATTCCTCTGCTATGGGAATAGAGAAGAAAGCATTAGCAATGTCTATGGTAGCATACCATTTCGGCTCTTTGGATTCCAGTTCATGCTGGAGTTCCAGCATGTCTGTTACTGCTGCAGTCATAGATGGAGTTACTTCATTCAGGGCACAGAAGTCAACTGTCAGATGCCACTCTCCATTATGCTTTTGCACAGGCCACACTGGACTGTTGAAAGGTGAATGAGTTTTGCTGACAACTCTCTGACTTTCCAACTGACAGATTCCGAATGGCCAAAAAAGAGTCACAGTTGGTTCTGTATTGTCTGTGATGCACAGTCTGAGAAGCAACCAGCAACTTTATGTCCTCTACCTCATGTTTGTCCGTCCTGGACAAGGCATTAGCAAGACAGCTAAATCTGTTTTGAGCCACTGTCCCCTTCTCCTCCCTCTCTGTTACAGGGTCTGTATTGAGGTTGAGGAGTCTAATAGGCAGGTGCCATTAAGACTGCCTGGAGGGGAGTGGAAGCTGAACCTGATCCCTGAGTCTCATGTTTCAGAGAGGCAACTGCACATGTCATACGCCATGAGAGAAGGAGTGTGCAGTTTACTTGCCACATAAACATTTGGAATTGATTGGCGGGATTTGAATGGCTAATGTGCCATTGGGCTGTTCCGTTTTCAAAAAGAGAATTTATAGAGCAAGACCTCCTATACCCATTGCTCGTTACACTCATAGCTTGCATGCTCGTCACTCTCTTCTCTCTCTTCCCCATTCGTTAATGGGATTCAAGGTGGCGACAAGCACCCTACTTGCTTTTTTCTTCAGGACAATTAGCACCTTTTGTTTTAGCAGTATAGTGTTCAAGCTGGGCCTCCACTACAGCAGCATGCTCTCTCATTTCCTCTAAATTTGTGGATACTGCCCTTTGGAATATAACTACAAACCCAAATATCTCTTTACCCAGCAAAGGTTTTGGTAGTTAGCAGCTCGGCAGTTCGTGAGTAAATTAGGCTAATTTACCTGGTTATTTCTGAGGTTTATAGCTTGTTTCCTGTTGGTTAGCTCTGTTGTGAACTCGACGGTGGTTCACCTACACCACCCAAGGCAGTATTGCTGTTTGGTTTTGTGCACATGGGGAGATTCCAGTTTGTTCCTCTGTATTCCAAGTTCTGACTGTTCTAGACTGTTACTTTACTGTTTATTAGCCTTCTACCACATGTAAGCAACCTGTAATTGATTGGGCAAATGAATCTGAATAAAAATTGGCCCATGAAAACAATTTTTTATATTTAATAAATGATATTCACATTTTATCATATTTCCAGCCAATAAATTTATATAACTACAACAATGTTGTCCCACAACTGCAGGTTCATCAGAAAGCTCAGGCCTAACAGGCAGCTTCAGTTTTTGTCCATCAGTTTCTACAGATGCTAATCCAAAAGTCCATTTGTAACCCTTAGGGTCTTTGAAACGCCTTTCTCTCAGAAAATCAATTCCTAAAATACAAGGTGCATCAGGTCCTGTCATGACAGTATGCTTCTTCCACTGTTTACCAGTTAAACTTGTGTCAACTTGTATCTTAGTCAACTCTTGAGATCCGCCAGTGACTCCCAGGCTCTGATCTCTGATAATTTGATGACATTATGGTACACTGAGCTCCTGTGTCAACCAAGGCCCTGTACTTCTGAAATTGTGAGGTGCCAGGCCACTGGATATACACATCCCAATAGATTCTGTTATCTCAATTATCCCTCTCCTCCCCCTGGCAGGAGGCAGGGCACCCCTAATTATGGGGAATACATCTGCATGTGCAGTTGGCATAGTGTCTGGTGTCAGAGGTGGAATCACTGTTGGAGCTATTAGAGTTGTTCTGGGAAACTGAGGAAGTAACAGCTACCCTTCTGGTATTGCTACCTCAGGCTCTGCCACTCTGCAGTTCCCTCAGTCTCCTGAAAAGATCAGAAGTTTGTTGAACATCCCATCTGTTCATGTTCTCACGAAATTGATCATGCAAAGTTATCCAAATACTCCCACTTGATTCCTTCTGTCGTCTGTTTTGTTTTGACCTGGTTTGGAATGGCCTCCTTGGAGGACATCTGTTTCTAACAGCTGAAACTTGTACCCATCTGGAGGAAGAAGAATTGGAATTGTCTCCTTGTGCCAATTTGGATATGGAGTTTTTAAATTCCTCCTTCAGCTCTTTCATGCAATTCTTTATCTCACCAGACAGAGTTTCAATAGCTGAAACCAAAGAAATACATGTGAGATTGTCCTCCAGTTGTCTCATCTGTCAGTGAAACGGCCAACAGTAGGAGGCATTCCCCCAGAATTTCTTGCCACAATTCTGCTTGCCAGAATAGTAGCATAATTGGGAAGAGCAAGTTTGGCGAGCTTTTTAACAAGACCTGTTCCCACAGGAATTTCATCAGGATTCAGAGTACCACGGTCTCCATACATCACCTCTCTCACAGCAAACTCTCTCAAGCGCTTAATTCCCTCATCCATGGTGTTCCAAGGTTTATGGTTCCATGGAAGGTCATCTCTGGATGGATACCTAACAAGAGCTGCCAGTAAAAGGTGTCCACAGAGAAACCTTACCAAGACAGCTGCCTAGATATCTATCTATTCCACTATCTTTTGAGAGGGTTCCAAGTTGAGATGCTGACTTGTCTCCCACTATTAAAGCTGGTGTGCCTGTATCAAAGCACTTGCCAAGCCATTCTAGAATTGGATCATTCTCTCTTCTAATGTAATCCTTTCTCACATGCCTGATTTCCTGTCTGGGCACATTTGCTATCTGAATGTTCTTCACCAGATTCCTCTTCTTGAGACTGCTGTCCCCATGATCCTAATGATACTCTCCTAAGGACCTCTTTAAGTTGACAAGCACCTCTCTTACTTCCCGACTTACCAGAACCCGTATCCTGTCCTGCATTTCCACTCTCCACTGATGGTCTCAGTAATTCAGCTATGTCTTTAAGGCAAAATTTCTCTCCATTCTCAGAAGGATCTTTTTCAACAGCAGAAGGTCCCTCACCAGCAGAGGGATCTTGCTATTCCTCTTGTTCTTGCTGTTCCCCTGCCTTTTATCCAAAGCTGCAATTTGTTTAACTGGGTCTGTGTTTGAATTTACAGCAGGCTTTGCAGAAGTAGAGGAGGTTTACAAGGAAGCAGCGTCAGCAGGCTTTGAGAGCCAGCAGCTGCTGAAGAGGTCACCTCTAGTCCTGTTGCTGCAGGAGAAAGTGATTTTGCCTCTCTAATGGCTGCCAGTGAGGCTGCGGCCACCATTTTAGCTGCTGGTGCTGCTGCTGTGGGCTGCGTCTTCCCCCTCCTCTGGCTGAACACCAGAACTGCTGGTGGTCTCATTGAGAGCTGCTTTACCAATGACTCCTCCCTGCCAATTCCCAGCCGTTTGCCCTGTACCTTCTTCATCACTAGAAATCTCTATGTTTGAGTAAGAGCTGCTTTTTCTGTGCCTATGCCTGCTCTGTCTAAATATAGAACACCTATTCACTGTACGTCTCTCCTGGTACAGTGCATTTAACAAGAACACAACTATAATCACCAATAGCAGATTCACACATAGCAAATAAATTACTTTGGAATCCCAGCTGCTCAAATAGCTCTCACTTACACTTACTGCCAGCAGAGCAGAGGTCACATTACCATTGTTTTTAAGCCAAAGAAATCCTAAGCAGTGGTCATAAAGCATTTTTAGCTTGTACTTAAACCAAAGGAGCAGTTTATATGCAAATACCTTTCCAGCTTATCAAACGTAATTCCCACACACCTTCTATACAAAATCACAGTCAGAGCAGAATATATCAAATGCCACAGAACACAAAACAGCTTCATTGTGCTTCCTTAATCTGAGAAGGAATTAATCAAGCAATTGCCCCATGTTGGGCACCAATTATTTTTTTGTAATGTGGTGGGTTGAAGTTCCCCCAGCATTAACTTTTAGCCAGACTAACTAAGTTAGAAGCAAATGAATTTGTATTTACAAGCAAAAACTATACTCTAAATTGGATTCAATTAATATATACAAAAGATACAGTATTTACAATATTATACAGCTATTTACAGTTAGTGAACAACAAAAAACACCACCTGGTCAAAAAGACAAGGGAAGCTGCTCCGCTGCCACCACTGCCCCCCAAACCTCCCAGACCCCGCTGTATCAAGAGAGAGAGAGGAGTTGCGAGAAAGTAATGTGCATGGGACCCGGATAAGAAAAGGCTATCAAGTATTACTCAGGGTGGCTGGGAAGGGGGAGATTGAAAGGTGTGTGTGTGAGATGCAGAGCTTCTATGAACTGTGTGCTGAGTTCTTCTAACTGCCGTTCTGTTGCCCCGTGAGGGGTACAGCCAGTGAAGGACCCAAGCAAAATAACATGTTACTGTGATTCCCACTGGAAAATGGGACAGGGTGGGAGTTACCCAGGTCCCAGGAATCAGAAACCAAAGGGGGAGTAAGAACATACTCCCAGACATTCCTCCAGAAACAGGCTATTAGGGAGGATGTTCTCAAGACGGGGCAGGAGGGACTTTCCCACACTGGGCAAAAAGGGCTCACCCTTACAGAGGTGAGGGAATTATTAAATGAAGGTAAAGAGGCTGCAATCTCAGCCTCTAGACCTGCTCTGTCTGCATGGTAACTTGGGGATCCAGAGTGGTGCAGTTTGGTGGTTTCCAAGGAATGGAGGCCAGGCAGCACATGCGTGGGAGCAATGTTCACTCCTGTAACGGATGGGCGGCAGTTGGGCACATTCGCTATGTTCAGCAGGGTGTCAGCTTTCAGCTGGGGAGGGTTATTATCTCCCTTGGGCTTTAGGTTTTACTTCTGCTTTTTTATACATTCCCATGGGCAGGGGACTTTTCTTGGAGGGGGGTCTTTTCCTTGGTACTGGCGGTGCTGTTAGGCAGAGATATTGCAGGCTATTGGCTGGATGGATGAGCTGGGGAGAGATGAGGCATGGCCAGAGATGGAGGGGTGGGAAAGCAGCCACATGGGTGGAGACAGTGTCCAGCACCATTGCCCAGTTGCAACCTGGAGACACAGGTTCTCGTCCCTGCTCTTCAGACGGTGTGCGGGGATGGGAGAGTGGCAGTGTTAGTCCTGCGGGGTGGGGACAGGCCAGGATATTCCACAGGGGTTTGACGGGGGGTGCTCCTGTGCTTGTTCCCATCTGCCACTGTATGCTGCAATGGGCCCTTGAGTTTGAGCACAGAAGGCTGGGGGGTTGCCCTGAGAAAGTGAGGGAATGTACGGCAGAGGCTGCAGCAGAGGCTCTGTCTGGCTGACCTCCAGGTAGGCTTTGGTAACTGCTTTTCTCCCTAGTTCAACACCCTTCGCCGGGTCCCCAGCCTCCTCTCAGCTCTAGTTTTCTCATGGTTGGACTGCATCCCACTTAGGATGATCTGCCTGCTGCCACAGGGTGGGGAATCCTTCTCTGCATGGGAGAAGTGCGGAAGGCCTGGGGTCCTGGACCTTGGGAGTTCTCAAGCTGCACCAGGGGAAGTTTAGGCTCGAGGTGAGGAGAAAGTTCTTCACCGAGAGAGTCATTTGTCATTGGAATGGGCTGCCCAGGGCGGTGGTGGAGTCACCGTCCTTGGAGGTGTTCAAGAGGAGATTGGACGTGGCACTTGGTGCCATGGTCTAGTCATGAGGTCTGTGGTGACAGGTTGGACTCGATGACCTTTGAGGTCTCTTCCAACCTTGGTGATACTGTGATACTGTGATACACTAGGTTAGAGGGGCACAGCTGTCTGCCTGCTTCTTTAAGAAGTCCCAGTATTCTGATACAAGCTGGCTTGTATTCTGTGGGTGGTAGCTTTGGTAGTAAGATGTTGGTTACTTTATGATCAATTATCAAAACTGTATAATAAAGGGAATTAGAGAGGCTGACCCAAGGGGACAGAATATAAGTAAAGTATTTGATGATAAAACACCAACAGAGTGGCTGCAGAGGCTGAGGTAAAATACTCAGCGAACCAGCAGCTATTGAAGGCAAACTTCATTACACATGTGTAGTCAGACATACCATAGAATCATAGAATCAGTCAGGGTTGGAAGGGACGACAAGAATCATCTAGTTCCAACCCCCCTGCCATGGGCAGGGACACCTCACACTAGGTCAGGCTGGACAGAGCCTCATCCAGCCTGATCTTAAACACCCCCAGGGATGGGGCCTCAACCACTGCCCTGGACAACCCATTCTAGAGCTTCACCACTCTCATGGTGAAGAACCTCCTCCTCACATCTAGCCTGAATCTCCCCACCTCCAGCTTCATTCCATTCCCCCTAGTCCTATCACTACCTGACATCCTGAGCAGTCCCTCCCCAGCCTTCCTATAGGCCCCCTTCAGATACTGGAAGGCAACAATTAGGTCACCTTGGAGCCTTCTCTTCTCCAGACTCAACAGCCCCAACTCCTTCAGTCTGTCCTCATAGGAGAGGTGCTCCAGCCTTCTGATCATCCTCGTGGCCCTTCTCTGGACACACTCCAGCACCTCCAGATCCCTCTTGTAATAGGGGCTCCAGAACTGGATGCAGTACTTCAGGTAGGGTCTCACCAGAGCTGAGTAGAGGGGGAGAATCACCTCCCTTGACCTGCTGGCCACACTTCTCCTGATGCAGCCCAGGATCTGATTGGCTTTCCGGGCTGCAAGTGCACACTGAGAGCTCGTGTTGAGCTTCTCATCCACCAGCACCCCCAAGTCTCTCTCCCCAGGGTTGCTTTCCAGCCAGTCACTGCCCAGCCTGGATTTGTGCCTGGGATTGCCTCGACCCAGATGCAGGACCCTGCACTTGCTCTTATTGAACCTCTTGTTGGCTTGTGCCCACCTCTCCAGCCTGTCAAGGTCCCTCTGGATGGCCTCCTTTCCCTCCAGCCTGTCTGCTGCACCACACAGCTTGGTGTCATCAGCAAACTTGCTGAGGGTGCACTCAGTGCCACTGTCCAGGGCACCCACAAAGATGTTGAACAAGACAGGTCCCAGGACTGATCCCTGAGGGACTCCGCTTGTCACTGGTCTCCACTGGGACATGGACCCATTGACAGCCACTCTTTGGGTGCGGCCATCAAGCCAGTTCTTTATCCATCTAGTGGTCCACCCATCAAACCCATGTGTCACCAGTTTGGAGACCAGGATGTGGTGTAGGACAGTGTCAAAGGCTTTGCTCAGGTCCAGGTAAATGACATCAGTTGCTCGTCCCTCATCTATTAATGTTGTCACCTGCTCATAGAAGGCCACCAGCTTGATCAGGCAGGATTTGCCCTTGGCAAAGCCATGCTGATTGTTCCCAATCACCTCTTCACTATTCTTCTGAGTCAGTAGTGCCTCCAGAAGGATCTGCTTCATGATCTTTCCAGGCACAGAGGTGAGACTGACTGGCCTGTAGTTCCCTGGTTCCTCCTTCTTACCCTTTTTGAAGATGGGGGTAATGTTTCCCCTTTTCCAGTCTGTGGGGACTTCCCCAGACTGCCATGACTTTTGGAATAGAATAGAGACGGCTTTAGCAACCTCATCTGTCAGTTCTCTCAGTACCCGTGGGTGTATCCAGTCAGGTCCCATGGACTTGAACACTTTCAGGTTCTTCAGGTGATCACAAACCTGATCTTCACTTATGATGGGCAGTTCTTCCTCCCGATCCCTACCATTATCTTCCATGACTCCAGGAGTGTGGCTAGAGACCCTTGCAGTGAAGACTGTGGTAAAGAAGTTATTGAGTACCTCAGCCTTTTCCACGTCACTTGTGACCATTCCACCAGTTACCTTTCTGAGGGGGCCCACACCTTCCCTAGTCTTCTTCTTCCCATTAATATACCTGTAGAAGTTCTTAGTGTTCCCTTTAACCTCCCTAGCTAGATTCAATTCAAACTCTGCTTTGGCTTTCCTAACCAGGTCTCTTGCTGCTTGGGCAGCTTCCTTATATACCCCCTGTTCTAGCTGTCCTTTCCTCCACTTCCTGTAGAGTTTCCTTTTAAGTAATAGTGTGTCCAGCAGCTCCTTGCTCTTCCAGGCAGGCCTCCTAGAATTCTTTCCTGCTTTTCTCTTTGTTGGTATACAGAGCTCCTGGACACAGAGAAGGTGGTCCTTGAATACTGACCAGCTGTCCTGGGTCCCTCTTCCCTCTAGGGCTTTGTCCCATGACACTTTGGCTAGCAGATCCCTGAAGCAATCAAAGTCTGCACACCTAAAGTCTAGGGTTGTGAGCTTGGAATACATCCTTCTGATTGTCCTGAGGATATTAAATTCAACTGCTTCATGGTCGCTGCAGCCAAGGCCGTCTCTGAGCCTCACATTGGTTACCAGCCCTTCCCTGTTGGTGAGAACAAGGTCCAGTGTAACACCATTTCTTGTTGGTTCCTCTACCATTTGGAGGAGGAAGTTGTCTTCTGTGCAGTCCAGGAACATCCTGGATTGCTGGTGCCTTGCTCTGTCGTCCCCCCAGCAGATGTCAGGGTGGTTGAAATCACTCATGAGGACCAGGGCTTGTGACCTGGAAGCTATTTCTATTTGCCTGTGGAGGGCCCCATCTGCTTGGTTCTGCTGGTCAGGTGGCCTGTAGGAGACCCCCACAGAAAGAAATAAAAGAAATTAGAGAAAGAAATAAAAGAAAATTTAAAAGTTGGAAAACTGCAATGGCCAGGAAAGGAATATGATATGATTGTGGACAAAAGGCAGGCCATTCTAAGAGTGATATCTTTAAAAGTATGCAAGGTAGTGCAGGAGAAAGACAGTTACACTGAATAGAGGTCTCCTGGGGTCAGAACAGAAAAATACTACAGTAATAGGGGCAAAAGAGGAGGGTTGAACATCCTTCCCTTGAAGGTTGAATTAAGCCAGACTGTTAGATCCCCTGAATAAAACTGGGAAGGAACAGAATATTTAGTTAAGGCACTTTAATAGGAGTATGGCAGAGGAGAGGCAAGGAAAAAGAGAAAGGAGGGAAGGGGCTGGCACCATGCACCTGGAGCGTTCTGGTGTCCCGGTTCATCTTCTGAGTCACTGGGGTATGTTTCATCCAGGGGTGGTGGTTTCTCTTCCTTGGTATGGTTGAGCTTCTCAGAAGAACAGGAGGCCTCTGGTCTTGCAGTCCATGATGATGTTGCCATGCTGGTGATGCCAGTTAGTGTCTTTGTATTCCAGCAATGTGAGGGAAACACAGCCTCATGCATTCACTTAGCGCCTCACTATCGCTGTCCCAGGGAAGGGGTCCATGGTAGCATGAATGATGGAGATGAGAATGGGAAAGGAAGAGAGCTTGGGTAGGAATGACTCTAACCAACTAACAACATCAACACATTAACATCAACTTTTAACAACATTGACTAACTTTACAAAGCCGGGGGTAGATACTAAGGCTCTAAGGGAGCAGAAGGGGAAGAGGGAGACAGATCAAAAAGGGAAGGGAGATCATGTAGTAGGTTATTGCAGGGCAACAAACAATTATCACAAGTGCAAACACAGTGACGCCCAACAGAGCTGTGGATACACAGAAGAAGGGAATCACCACTCTCATATCAAGCATTTCAGCGACACAGCACAGAGCAGTTCTGAACTGACCTCATGGTCTGCTGCCCTGGTCTGCTGGGGTTGAGATTAGTGTACACAGTAGGGAAATAAATTTCCATGCCTCTTTCAGTCAAGTGTGCATGTGTTCTCTGGGTTTAGAAACCTCTGTTCCAAATGGGCAAAGGCAGCAATAGCTTTGTAGTTTGGCTGTTGGTTGGTATTGTGATTTCTACCCACCTAATCATGTACAGGTTGTATATATGCAAAGCATAGTTGTGTATATTGTATAAATGGCCCCTCAGTTTAGGAAGGATTTTGACTTGCTGGAACAAGTCCAGAGAAGGGCAACGAAGTTAGTGAGGGGCTTGGAACACAAGCCCTATGAGGAGAGACTGAGGGAGCTGGGGCTGCTTAGCCTGGAGAGGAGGAGACTCAGGGGTGACCTCATTACTCTCTACAACTACCTGAAGGGGGGTTGTAAACAGGCAGAGGTTGGTCTCTTCTCCCAGGCAGCCAGCACCAGAACAAGAGGACACAGTCTCAGGCTGCGCCAGGGGAAGTTCAGGCTGTGGAGGTCAGGAGGAAGTTTTACACGGAGAGAGTGATTGCCCATTGGAATGGGCTGCCTGGGGAGGTGGTGGAGTCGCCGTCACTGGAGGTGTTCAGGAGGAGACTTGACAGGGTGCTTGGTTACATGGGTTAGTTGATTAGGTGGTGTTGGGTGATAGGTTGGATGCGATGATCTTGAAGGTCTCTTCCAACCTGGTCTATTCTATTCTATTCTATTCTATTCTATTCTATTCTATTCTATTCTATTCTATTCTATTCTATTCTATTCTATTCTATTCTATTCTAGATTCTGTTTTGTATAATTATTTTGTTCCTGTGTGTATGGGCTGGACAGTGCACTGTATTTAAAGAAGGGAAACAGGGACTGAAGCCCATAATTGAGTCATGAATTGTTTGAACTCTCTATGTCACTGTGTACTACTCTCATTTTACCTTTCAAGAAGGGTAATGAGAAGATTCTGAGAAAGTTAGGCAGGGTTTGATGCATCCTCACTGTTTGTGGATGGTAAAAAGTTTAGTGGATATGTGGTAATTGATAGGATAAAAGGGAAAGTACTAGGGAAAAGAGGATTGACATACATTTGGAAAATCTAGAGGGCATGAGAATAATCAGCTCTAGGGCAAAGGGGTTGGTTCATGAACAATTAATATTACAAGACACTAACAGAACCAAAAGAACTGGCAACAGTACATGTGAATGGACACCAGAAAGGAATGAAGCTAAGTGAAGCCATTTAGCTGGCACAGAGGCTGAGGTGGTGGCCTTGGAGAAACCTGCTAGAATATGGGTCTTAATATCAAAAACTAAAGGAGTGGAACAAATTCCCGTATTTCCCCCTGAAGAAGAGAAAGATATGGAAAAGACTGGGGAAACCAAGACAGCTGAGGCGGAGTGAGTATTGCCAGATGGGAGACAACAGTTAAATAGAGCAGTTTCTTGAGACGTGCTTTCACAACTCCACCAGAGCATGCATTGGGGAACAGAAGCCTTATGTGATCAGTCATTGGTGGGTGTACTGGAATATAGGCTTTGACAAAGCAATTAGTGGATTGTCGCATGATAAGCCAGAAGGATAATGAAAAGGGTTATGGGAAGAATGATTCCTGGAGGAGGACCTCTGGTTTTTCAGGCCATTTAGGTGGATTTTAACCTAGTTACCACCAGTACTGAGATGAAACAAATAGTCCCACAATATGGATTGTATGAAGGAATTATCTGGACAGGGGAACTCATTTTACCTCCAGGGTGGTGTAGAATGTGACCTGTATACTTCATAATATCCTCAAAGTTCTGGCAGGGTTGAGAGGGTGAATCAGAATTTAAAAACAAGCAATAACTAAATTGATGATTGAAGCAGGACTCCCCTGGACAAGATGTTTGCCCCTGGCCTTGTTGAGAATCTGGGTTGTCTCTCTGAAATGCTGTTGGGTCACTTTGAACAGCAACATTCAATTTTAGCATGCATAAAATTTAGCCTGGAGAGTGGATTATGGTGGGAATATGGAAAGAGGATGTTAAAACCAGTCTGGGAGGGACCTTTCCAGACCCTACTGACTACAGAAACAGCAGTTTGCACTAAAGAAAATGGATGGACACATACAACAGCTTCCCCAGAGATGTGGTAGAGGCCCTGTGCTTGGAGACATCCAAGATCAAACTTGATGGGGCCCTGAGCAGCCTGATCTAGTGGACATGTCCCTGCTCACTGCAGGGGAGTTGGACAAGATGACTTTGACGCATTCTACAATTCTATAAATCTCATTATGGCTGACGTTTCTTAGCATGGGCAAAGTAGCTCTATCCTGAGGAGGGACCAGGCTGGAAGCCACAGCTACTGAGGGACAGTCTCTTCAAAGTCTGAACAACTTTCAGGTCTGCACTCAAGTCATTAAGAGTGTCAAGAGATGGTGTTGACATTTGTTTTTGTGGTGGTGAAAGAAAGTTCCGTTCTCTCCCCCCCAAAAAAACCCACAGCTAACTCAGTCGGAGAAGAAAAAAATGGATAAGAGCTATATTTTACAAGGAGGATGAAGTGTGGTGAATATATACACAATATACAGTGTTTACAATACATACAGAAATGTACAGAAAAGAACGTAACACAGAAAACCTGCCCTCCTCCAGTGAGGACAGTCCCTCCCAAAGCCCCCTTCTTCCCCTTCCTCCCTTTTTTCCCAAAAAGGATTAGAGAGAGAGAAGTAATTATTAAGGAGGAAATTCTGTTAGTTCAAAGCGTGTGCTAAGGAAAGGAAAAATAAAAAGAATTAGTTTCTTACCTCATTAGTTGAAGGTCAGTGCCAAGCTCAGATGGAGAAACAGCAGCTGTTCAGACTCAGACTCCAAACTGAGAGAGACTGTGGTGGTGAGAGGTTCAGTACTCCCCCCACACAAAGAAAATCACAGCTAACTCAGTCAGAGATGCAAAATGGATAAGCTATATTTACAAGCAGAATGAGGTGCAGTGAACATATACACAATATACAGTATTTACAATATATACAGAAATATACAGCAAAGAACGTAACACAGAAAACCTTTCCCCCCTCCAAAGAGGAGGGTTCCCCCAACTATACCCCCTTCTTTCCCTTCCTCCCTTTTTTCCCAAAAAGGGTTAGAGAGAGAAAAGGTAATTATCAAGGAGGAAATTCTGTTACCTCAAAGCGTATGCAAGAATTAGTTTCTTATCTGGTTAGTTGAAAGGTCAGCACCCACCAGCACAGACAGAAGACAGCTCTTGCCCAGAGAAACTGAAACAGACAGACTGAACTGACTGAGATTCAAATTGAACTAAAGCTAAAAATTCAAAGTTGCATTCTACCAATCTACCAATGAAATTCATTTAGACTTATCTTTGTTTTCATTTTCATACCAAAACATTCAGCCAGAGTGTTCCAGTAACGGTCCCTTTCTTAAAGGCACATCTTAAAACTGTCACAATCCACTCCTTCTAAACAATTTCATTGGATGTTTGTACTGTCCATCCAATCTAAAATAATATCTACAGTTTGTAAATAAAGTTAATAGTCCATTCCAGCTATCCTCAGATGTAGATGATTCAAAAGTCCAAGATAATCAGGAAACAAGAAAACAGAAAACAATTTGTCTCTTTGCAGATGAAGCGAAGAAAGGGAATCAGGGACCCAAGGACTCTCAGTTGGCTCAGGGCTCTCAGAGTTCTCAGGGTTCATGCACCATAGATTTGTCATGGATTCTTCCTTTGGACGCGATGTAGCTGTACAACAGTCTGAAATTAAACTTTCTCAGCTATAGTTAAATTTCTTTGTGGAATACACTGAATTTCACCATTCCCTTGCATTACCCAATACATGTGACCAGGACCTTCAGCTGAAACCACCCCTCAGACAGGTTTAGCCTCTCCTGAGAGAGAAAATACCCAAACAGTTTTACCTAGCAGATTCCTTTCTCTAACAACAGGAACTCTATCACCTTCTACTTTCCGTAGCAAATCTGAATGTGCAGGTCCAGCTCGGTTCACTGAACCTCTACTATTTACCAGCCAGGTTGCTTGTGCTAAATGTTTTTCCCAGGTTTTCAAAGATCCACCCCCCATGGCTTTAAGAGTGGTCTTCAACAAACCGTTGTAGCGTTCAATCTTCCCTGAAGCTGGTGCATAGTAGGGAATGTGGAATATCCACTCAATGCCGTGCTCTTTTGCCCAGTTCTTTACAAGATGGGGTTTGAAATGGGTTCCATTGTCTGACTCAATCCTCTCTGGAGTTCCGTGTCTCCACAGGATCTGTCTCTCCAGACCGAGAATGGTGTTGCGTGCAGTTGCATGTGGAACTGGATAAGTTTCCAACCATCCAGTGTTTGCCTCTACCATAGTAAGCACGTATTGCTTACCAGAACGAGAACGTGGTAGAGTGATGTAGTCAATCTGCCAAGCTTCACCATACTTGTACTTGGACCATCTGTCACCATACCACAAGGGCTTAAGTCGCTTTGCCTGCTTAATAGCAGCACAAATGTCACAGTCATGGATGACTTGTGTGATAGCATCCATGGAAATGTCTATGGATCTGTCACAAGACCATTGGTACGTTGCATCTCTGCCTTGATGTCCTGACGAATCGTGAGCCCACCGAGCTAAGAATATCTCACCTCAGTGTTTCCAGTCGAGATCAAGACCTGAGTCCATGTCTACTTGAGAAACTCTTGCAGCTAGATCTGCCTGATGGTTGTGTTGCTGTTCCTCAGTAGCTTTGCTCTTAGGAATGTGAGCATCAATGTGTCTCACTTTCACTGGAATTCTCTCTATTCGATCAGGAAGGTCCTGCTACAGGCCATCTGTCCAAATAGGTTTTCCTTTTCTCTGCCAGCCATTCTTTTTCCAGTCCTTTAGCCAACCCCACAGAGCATTGGCTACCATCCATGAGTCAGTGTAGAGATAAAGCTTTGGCCATCTCTCATGTTCAGCTATGTCGAGAGCTAGCTGGACAGCTTTTATCTCTGCGAAATGACTGGATTCTCCTTCTCCACCCTTTGCTTCTGAACTCAGTGTGTTGGACTCCACACTGACTTCCACCTTCACTTGTTTCTGACAAGACAACAGGAACCATCTGTGAACAAAGAATATTTCTTTTCATTACCAGAAAGGTCATTGTAAGGAGGAGCTTCCTCAGCATGAGTTACTCTCTCCTCTGGAGGTTTAGTATAGTTGGCACCTTCAGGCCAACCAAAGTGTGTTTCAGTAACTGTCCCTTTCTTAAAGACACAGCCTAAAACTGTCACAGAGACTGACTGACTGAGATTCAAACTGAACTAAAACTAAAATTTAAAATTTCATTCTACCAATCTACCAATGAAATTTGTTTAGAATTATCATTGTTTTCCTTTTCACACCAAAACATTCAGCTACAGTGTCTCAGTAACTGTCCCTTTCTTAAAGGCATAGCCTAAAATGGTCACAGTTTTACATAAATTCACTGACTGGGATGCTGCAATACAGTATTTTCAGCCTCCTGTAGGCAAGTACTCTCCTTAAACAAGGATTTTAAAAAGAAATAAGCTGGGAATGGAAGTCTTACTGTTTGTTTTATGTCCACAGGTCATTGTTGAAGGAACACTGCAAATGCCAAGACAACCCAGAAAGCCACACATTCTGTTCCACCTCACTGTTATACCGCTCCTTGACAGCTTCCATCTTGGTTTTTGAGCCAAAAATAAGATACAAAAAGTAAAGACAAGAATCAAAGGGGAAGGGAAGAGAAAGGACTGAAAAATAAGCATGCTAGAAGAAAGAACTTTCTTAACTTTTTTGAAAGCCAGTACATAATCAATATTTCAAAGATGTTTTAATGAAAAATGAGTCTTGAAGCTACTTAATATTCCACATTAGCAACAGTCTTGTGTTTACATATACATCTGTATAAATGTCTGTTTGCAAGCTCTCACAAAGACACTTAAATATGATTTAATTTTTCTTTTCATTTTCTTTTTCTCTTTTTTAAAACAACTTAAACCACCTCCTTTAATTGCTTGCCAAGGCCTAAGAGAGTTTAGTGGCATTTGAAAACATTGTCCAAATAAGCAGACCAATTAGATTAATTGGGTCCAGAGGTACTGTGTGCTTTTGGATAACACAGATGGAAAAAACCACTCAGCATTTAATAGTTCTAAAGCTGTGTTTGTAAAGTTTTATTTTCTTAAAGGATTATGTCTGTGTATCATGCTGCTATTGATTTTCACAGAAGAGCAATGGGATGTGCACATCCTGTCACAATGTGTGTCCACAAAATATCTTCCAGACCCAGAAATATAGACTCTGAACAATATTTATCACTTCCCACTTCTAGTCACAAAACAACTCAGAAAGGATACTGCACATGTTTCTGGAAAAGAGGCACAGAAAATGATTACCAGATGATTTATATTCATGTTTCAGTAGTGTCATAAATAAATAAATGCTTAAGCTTAAACACGGGTTGCAGGCTCCAGCTTCTGGAAGTTCTCTGCTTTTTAAATCTTTCCCATTTCATTCCCTACTTGGCAACACCCTAGGGAATTTTAGTAGGAACTGTCTTCTAGTATTGCAAACATATATATCTTTAAAGTATTAAACATTTTACAGCACCGTGTGCATTCCACAATACTGTGCTGCTAATTAGGCATTCAGACAATCTGCATCTTATGCAACAGTTACACTCGGAAGATGAAGCGTTCGAAAGACTTCCACAGCTGCAAGAATTTGGGATGAAACAGCTAGCCCAACAGCTGTTGCAGAGTTGGTGGCATATCTGAGATTTTTGAGAAGATATATAGCTCTTCTGTGCACACCTCATACCTCTGAACTATTCAACTGAGAAGCAATGAGAGAATTGATTGACTGTAAATTAATAAAACTAGCAGCTTCAGAAGTCCCCTGTGAAGTAAGAAAACAACACCAAAATTAGTACTGAAAAACCAAGTTTGGTTACAGCCAGAGAGAAGCACTTTGTGGAAGTGTCTCAGTCCAGAGAGGGATAGAGACTCAGTTCTTTTGAATATTCCCACGTTGTGAAATTAGAGGCACAAACAAGGCCAAAATATCAACAGCGAGGCTATTTATTAACAGAATAAAGTAGATGGAACAGAAGGAGAGAGAGAGAAAATAGAGAGAGAGGGAGAAAGAAGAGGAAAGGAATTATATTACCACACCCCTCACCCCTCAAGACAGTTTGGGTCTGTGGAGGAAGGCTGCTGCCGCTTTGGTGTGAAGGAGAGGTCATCCTTGTTGGCTGGGCTGTCCTCTGCTGGAGGAGGGGAGGGAACCTTCTCTGAGCAGCCCCTTCAGCTCTATGAGTTGCTGCAGGTGGAATTTAGGACACAGAGAGAGGGTTTCTCCTGGTCTGGCTCTTCCAGGCCACATGGTGATGTCTCTGTCCTTTTCTCTCCTGGTATTTTCTTCAGAGTGGCGTTACTAAGGTCATTTCCTTCTACCAAGCCAGTAGTTGCTCAGGTCTTTTATACTTTTTTTTAGGTATGTGTCCAGGTGGTGAATATGCATATTCCAGACTGTGTCAATAGCAGTGGCCTCTGCCCATTATTTCCAGGGCAGCTGCAGTCTGGTGAGCAATCTTTATCCTTTGCACCATCCTGCCTTTCTGGGGTAGCTGATGGTAGAGATGATCTTGTCTATGAAGATTCCAGAGGGTTGTTATACAGCGGCATCTGCCCAATACACATCAGCTATTGTCTGGGCAAGTAGCAAAGGTGATTTTATCTTTGTTGAGTCACAACAAGAGAGACAAGATTTAGTCCATCACAGAAAGCAGTTCCAACAAGCCTTCCCATACAGCACTGCTGTGTATGTTTATGTCTCTTCCCCAATATTGCAGTGGACTGGGAATATATTATCAGCTCAGCAGGACTGGAACTTAGTGGTAAGCCATTAGCAAGGATTGAACAGTTGAAATACTAAAGTTTCAAAATCCTTAAGAAAGATTAACCTTAGTTGACTACATAAATTACTTCAGTTCCATGCAGTACCATAAGGGAAATGGGAAAACAAAACCCAAACCCTTCCTGCGATGGCTATTTTTTTGCTATAGCATAGGTTGATAGCATCCAGTTTGTAGTAACTGGATGACAAGATCACTGATCATGGATCCCACACAAAAAATTGATGCATTGCCTGTAACAAATTCTATGCAGTTGCTCCTGCGCTTCTAATTTTTTTGTTTTCACTAGCTTGTTTGGATGGTAAATTTCTCCATGATGTTCAACAACAACTATGGAGTTCTGTGCCTACTCATAGTGCTGTGTAAGCAATGCTTTGGTCTCTGAAGTATTATAAAAGTGATTCACAGTGAATAACAGTAAGTGGTTTAATACCTGTTTCAGTTAGGGCTGTAGGGCATATAGTAAACTTTTTGCCTGCAAAACCTGTCTTGGCTGTTCTGCAGATCAACATAAACTCATTTAGTTATTCAATGCAGACATCAAATAAATTCTCCTGGATGTTCCAGAAGCTGTAACGAAACTGCAATATTAACCATTAATTTAACTATTAATAAGCATTGAGCTGTCATTAAAATATTTATTTCTGTGTAATCAATGGATAATGCTTTCAGCAATAGCAAGAAAATACAACCCCAAGATCTCAAGTATTCACTAACAAAGAATAGTGATTGGGATTTTTGTGGTAAGAAAAGTTAATAAAAAAGCCAAATGCCCCAAGCCTTTACACAGAAGTAGCAGACAAATACGTTCGGGTGCATTATTTTACAGCCTAGAATTGTAAATGCAGTATGCACATTGTACAAAAACTGTAGCAAACTGCATGAGTTCTCTGCACACTCTCATCAAGATACATCAACAACAACATACTTTGTCTGACTTCTTTACTCTGCAGTTTCACAGTTTATTAAATCGCTCTGGGAAATGTTGGGAAGATTGTATATCAGATCTATAGAGACCTACTGCTGTATCCTGAGGATAGAGCTCATGGTCCAATATTGTATACTCAGCCCATTGACATTCAACACATAGGTCCTAGGTGTTCTATAGGTCCTCTAAGCTGTGATCCACTATCTGGGTAGTTCAGGGGGACACCCACTACAATGACAATGCACAGAGCTTGTATGCATTGTGAATAACAAATCCTCAGTGACTGTGGGATCCTTCTGAAAAGCAATGTCAGTATCTGTCATATACTATAGAAAAGTCAGTATGCTGTTTTGGCAGAAATGGTTGTTATTCCTCTGCACTTCCAGAGATGGCACAACAGTCAGGTATAAACACCCTTGTGCCTTTCCATCATGTCAGGAAATAGATGTAGGCTTTTAAAGCTAACATTCAATCCAGAGTGTTAGACTGGTTAAAAACAATCACAGAATCAGAGGTAGGGGTTGGAGAGGGCCTTGGAAAATCTTCTAGTCCAACCCCACTGCTAATTCAGGTATTCCTAGATTACTTCTATCTCATATTTCAGCATTTGGGGCTGAAATACAAAGCAGAATGGTCTGAGTGCTATTTTATGTTTCTGTTGTTTTGATATGAAAACGAACAAACAAACACCACCCCCAACCCCTCCTTCCCCCAAAACCACAAAAAACAGGGAAGAAAAGCCCCACCACAGATAAACTAGAGGATTAACAGTAGACATTAAGTAGGACACAATGAACCAGAAGCTCTACTGAGAGTTTAACAAAGACATCATCATTCTGCCATGGAACCAGGGGGAAAGGTTAATCAGAAGTAAGAGCACACAAAAGTTTAGGGCCTGGAAAAGATATTAAACCTTATGAAATATATCAAAAGCTCATTTCTGAACTTCTTTCACCTTATTTCTTTGGCATCTTCACCTCCCCTGGAGCAAATCAAGATATCTCATTAAATGACGGCATAACTTGCCGTCTCAGAAATGTACTCCATGCTGCCGTCACTTAGCAAGTGAAGAAATACTGTGAGTTTTCTGTATTGACTCAATTTCCTAGGTTACCACCTGCATCTGCATTTCAGCTTGGAACATCAGAAAACATTGCAGTAGTGTCACTTTAAAAGCCCCTGTATGGAATTTTGAAATTGTTCACAGAACTATGCCTGATATTCTTTCATACTCTTTGAAAATTAGCTCCACAAAGCCCATCTCTTTAGTTTGTATCTTCCTATGTCCCCTTATCACTAGTAAGCTAACTTCATGCATACCAGCCCTATGGTTTATTCTTCTCATGGAAGGAAATTCTAAGACTAATGTTATTGCCTGATCCTCCCTCATCTCAGTTGCACATCTGTCAACACCCTGCATTTCTGCCTCTCTCTATAGCCTAGTTTCTCTATAGCTTAGTTTCCACCCCATACAATTTCTTCTGTAATTCCCCTTGAAAGCAATTAGCAACACCAAAGTTCATTCCCTCCTTGTTATTAGCAGACACAGAGAACCTTTCCTCGCAGCCTGTTTGCCTGCATGCAAGGCAGTTGGGGAGACGGTACTCAATGTTCCTATCACAGCTCCCTGGTGAGAACACTCAGTGTGGCCCACTTTCTTCTATGAGACAAAGCCAGTAACTTCAAGAGGGCAATTTTCAGCTTTGATGTGCTGACTGTTCACAGTTTCGACTAAAGCATTCTTGTCTTTGTGTGTGCATCTGTACCCTTCATACTGCAACAACACTGCAAATGGATATATTCTGGGCTCCATGATCCAGCTTTATATTTGAACAGCATGTGCTAAGAGTTTCATAAATTTTCTAATGGTCCCGTTTCTATTAGCTTTTCCTCCCATTTTAGAGGAAGTTAGGTATTTATAACTCCTTAATTTAGACACATTTCAGTTGACTTCTCAGTGCTTGTGGAGAAGATATTTTGTATTGGTCAATTTTTAAATACAGCAACTACTGAGCTCTCTCTAAACAGTTCATATTTGTTCTAACTTTCACTGAAGTTGAGAGACATATGGACACACCTTTTTAGATCTTCTGGACCATTCTAGACTATGTTGACTTTCTCTCTGGTGATCAGTGAGAAGACACAAGTAAATGAAATTAAACTGCATTAGGAGACGTTAGGATTGGACGCTAGAAAAAGGTTCTTCACTGAGGGGTTGGCTGGTCTCTGGAACAGGCTCCTCAGAGAGGTGGTCATGGCACCAAGCCTGGCAGAGCTCAAGGAGAACCTGGATGCTGCTTTTACAATATAGAGTTAGGCGGTCCTGCAAGCAGCAGGAAATTGGATTTGATAATCAAATCCTCATTTGTGCCTTCCAATTCGAGATACTCTGTGATTTCTGACAAACTACTTTGGTAATAGCAATAAATGCCACATCAGAGAAAAAAGGAGACAGCATATCCATACTCTTACACCTTATGCACCTAGATTAAGCACAGAATAGACAGTTAATGTAGAAAATTAAGTTGCAATTAATGGAGGAGGAAAAAACCCAATCCTGCAGTTATTTAAGGAGATTCAGAGGATGAAAGTTAGGTACTAAAGTAACTAAAAGTATATTGTTTAAATAGTAAAACCAGAACACTAAAAGATAAGGGAATATTACTGATTTTAGGGAGAGAGAATGAAATACAATTTTCTGTCATGCAGCATTCTATTATCTGCTGCAGGCAGGGAGGCTCTGCAGAGAGATCTGGGCAGGCCAGATCAATGGGCTGAGGTGAATGGTATGAAATTCAACAAGATCAAGCGCCGAGTCCTGCACTTAGGCCACAACAACCTCATGCAATGTTATATGCCTGGGGAAGAGTGGCTGGAGAGCTACCCAGCAGAGAAGGATGTGAGGGTGTTGATTGACAGCCATATGAATGTGAGCCAGCATGTTTCAGGTGGCCATGAAGGCGAATTTCATCCTGGAACAGGGTGGCCAGCAGGTCTGGGGATGTGATTGTTCCCCTCTACTTGGCACTGGTGAGGCCACATCTTGAATATTGTGTTCACTTTTGCAGTCTTCACTACAAGAAAAATACTGAAGAACTGAAGCAGGTCCAGAGAAGGAGAAAGAAACTGCTGAAGGTTCTAGAGAACAGGTTTTCTGAGAAGCAGATGAAGGAACTGGGATTCTTTAGTCTTCGGAAAAAGAGGCTGAGAGGAGGCTTCATCACCCTCTACAACTACCTGAAAGGAGGCTGGAACAAAGTGGGGTTCAGTCTCTTCTCGCATGAAGTGACAGGACAAAATGAAAGGGCCTCAGGTTGCACCAAGGGGTGTTCAGGTTGGATATTAGGAAAATTTTCATCACAGAAAGGTTATCAGGCATTGGAACAGGCTTGCCTGGGAGCCAGTGGAATCACCAGCCCTGAAGGTATTTAAAAGATGTGTGAATGTGGTGCTCTAGGAACATGGTTTATTCATAGTGGTTAAGTATTGTTGGTGGGATTATGAGCTCCAGGTGAGTGGTTGGACTTGATGATCTCGAAGGTCTCTTCCAACCTCAACAGTTGTATGATTCTGTGGTCAAAGTGCATGATCATTAATGACATTTTGGAGATGAAAACCCATTCACCAGATCTCCTGGAGCCCTGCAGGTACTTCCTTTGGCTTATAAGTTTTCTACTTGTCATCAGCCTAGAGTTCTTCAAGTTTTTATACAGCTTGACTCCAGTTGTACATCTCACCTTTTATGATAAAAACTGTCAGTAAAGCAAAGATTCTCTCTCTCGAGAACTTCCTAGCATATGCAAAATATTGCCTAGGAGTATTTCTGTACCATCTCTGATACATAGTTTAGTTTCATAGTTTCATAGTTTCATTCAGGGTTGGAAGGGACCACAAGGAGCATCTAGTTCCAACCCCCCTGCCATGGGCAGGGAAACCCCACACTAGAGCAGGCTGGACAGAGCCTCATCCAGCCTGCTCTTAAACACCCCCAGGGATGGGGCCTCGACCACCTCCCTGGACAACCCATTCCAGGGTCTCACCACTCTCATGGTGAAGAACCTCCTCCTCACATCCAGCCTGAATCTCCCCACCTCCAGCTTCATTCCATTCCCCCTAGTCCTATCACTACCTGACATCCTGAGAAGTCCTTCCCCAGCCTTCCTGTAGGCCCCCTTCAGATACTGGAAGGCCACAATTAGGTCACCTGGGAGCCTTCTCTTCTGCAGACTGAACAGCCCCAACTCCTTCAGTCTGTCCTCATAGCAGAGGTGCTCCAGCCCTCTGATCATCCTTGTGGCCCTTCTCTGGACACACTCCAGCACCTCCAGATCCCTCTTGTAATAGGGGCTCCAGAACTGGACACAGTACTCCAGGTGGGGTCTCACCAGGGCTGAGTAGAGGGGGAGGATCACCTCCCTCGACCTGCTAGCCACACTTCTCCTGATGCAGCCCAGGATCTGATTGGCTTTCCGGGCTGCAAGTGCACACTGAGAGCTCGTGTTGAGCTTCTCGTCCACCAGCACCCCCAAGTCTCTCTCCCCAGGGTTGCTTTCCAGCCAGTCACTGCCCAGCCTGGATTTGTGCCTGGGATTGCCTCAACCCAGATGCAGGACCCTGCACTTGCTCTTATTGAACTTCATGAGGTTGGCTTGTGCCCACCTCTCCAGCCTGTCCAGGTCCCTCTGGATGGCCTCCCTTCCCTCCAGCATGTCTGCTGCACCACACAGCTTGGTGTCATCAGCAAACTTGCTGAGGGTGCACTCAATGCCACTGTCCATGTCACCCACAAAGATGTTGAACAAGACAGGTCCCAGGACTGATCCCTGAGGGACTCCGCTTGTCCCTGGCCTCCACTGGGACATGGACCCATTGACAGCCACTCTTTGGGTGTGGCCATCAAGCCAGTTCCTTATCCATCTAGTGGTCCACCCATCAAACCCATGTGTCACCAGTTTGGAGACCAGGATGTGGTGTAGGACAGTGTCGAAGGCTTTGCTCAGGTCCAGATAAATGACATCAGTTGCTCGCCCCTCATCTATTGATTTTGTCACCTGCTCATAGAAGGCAACCAGGTTGGTCAGGCAGGATTTGCCCTTGGCAAAGCCATGCTGACTGTTCCCAATTACCTCTTCACTATTCTTTTGAGTGAGTAGTGACTCCAGGAGGATGTTAATCCATGATCTTTCCAGGCACGGAGGTGAGACTGACTGGCCTGGAGTTTCCTGGTTCCTCCTTCTTACCCTTTTTGAAGATGGGGGCAATGTTTCCCCTTTTCCAGTCTGTGAGGACTTCACCAGATTGCCATGACTTTTGAAATATAATAGAGAGGGGTTTAGCAACCTCATCTGCCAGTTCTCTCAGTACCCGTGGGTGTATCCAGTCAGGTCCCATGGACTTGAACACTTTCAGGTTCTTCAGGTGATCACGAACCTGATCTGCACTTACAATGGGCAGTTCTTCCTCCCCATCCCTGGCATTGTCTTCCATAACATCAGGAGTGTGGCTAGAGGCCCTTGCAGTGAAGACTGAGGTAAAGAAGTTATTAAGTACCTCAGCCTTTTCCTTCTTCATCTCCCTGGGGAAGTTCAAGGACCACAGACCTCTCTGATCCTTTATGTTAAATAGCATTCATTGCTAAGCAACCTTCACAATTAATTCATTAAAGTTTATTACATTACTATGTTTGTTGCTGTTGTTTCTAAAAAGAAAATTATATTTATGGCCCAGTTTTCTGGCACCTGCCTTGAAAGAACATGGAGAAACCCAAACAAAACTAAACAAAATTCAAAACAAACAATCAAAACCTATGAAGACTTTACAAATAATTACTTATTCTCAGATAGAGAACACCTCTTCAGCTCTCTTCCAGACCCTTTGTTCTGCTCTGACAACAGGAAGGTCCAGAAAATCCTTACAAATGTTACCTGGCACACCCATTGAAGAACTCTCTTAAAATGTACAATGAATGTTTTTCCTGTTGTAAACTGCACAGCAGTCCAGCTCAGACTACAGATGCAGGGTCCTGCATCTGGGTCAAGGCAACCCCAGGCACAGATCCAGGCTGGGCAGCAACTGGCTAGAAAGCAGCCCTGAGGAGAGAGACCTGGGGATGCTGGTGGACGAGAAGCTCAACATGAGCTCTCAGTGTTCACTTGCAGGCCAGAAGGCAAATCAGATCCTGTGCCACATCAAGAGAAGTGTGGCCAGCAGGTCAAGGGAGGTGATTCTCCCCCTCTACTCAGCTCTAGTGAGACCCCACCTGGAGTACTGCATCCAGTTCTGGAGCCCCTATTACAAGGGGGATATGGACGTGCTGGAAGGTGTCCAGAGAAGGGCCACGAGGATGATCAGAGGGCTGGAACACCTCTCCTACTTCAAGGAGGAATTGTTGAAGGTGCAGGGACAGGCTGTGCCAATGTGCTGGAAGATGAGCCACAGGGGCAGACGTCCAGCCTGGATGGTTAATGAACTTTCAATAGAGCTAAGGGAAAAAAAGAGGGTGTATCATCTTTGGAAGAAGGGTGAGGCAACCCATGAAAAATTTAAGGATGTTGCTAGGTCTTGCGGGAAGAAAATTAGGGAGGCAAAAGAACATTTGGAGCTTAGTCTGGCCTCTGCTGTGAAGGACAACAAAAAGTCCTTCTATAAATACATTAATAGCAAGAGGAAGGGCAGAGACAACCTCCACTCCTTGGTGGACACGGAGGGGAAAGTTGTGACAAGGGATGAGGAAAAGGCAGAGACACTTAACACCACCTTTGCCTCAATTTTTACTAGCAGGACAGAATGTCTTCCAGACAGCTGGCCTCCAGAGCTAGCAGAAGGAGCCAGGGAGCTGCATAGTTTTCCACTGTTCCAAAATGGGGTAGTTGGTGATCTACTCAGCCGCCTGGATCCTCACAAGTCCATGGGACCAGATGAGATCCATCCTAGGGTGCTGAGAGAGCTGTCAGAGGAGCTGGCCAAGCCACTATCCATCATTTTCCTCCAGTCCTGGCTCACTGGAGAGGTACCACATGACTGGAAGCTGGCCAACGTTGTGCCCATCCACAAGAAGGGCCAGTTGGATGAGCCAGGGAATTATAGGCCTGTCAGCCTGACCTCAGTGCCAGGTAAGATCATGGAACAGGTCATCCTGAGTGTAATCACACAGCACTTAGAGGATGGCCAAGGGATCAGGCTCAGCCAACATGGATTTAGGAAGGGCAGGTCCTGCCTGACCAACCTGATCTCATTCTACGAGCAGGTGACCCACCTGGTGGATGTGGGGAGGCCTGTGGATGTAGTCTACCTGGACCTCAGCAAGGCCTTTGACACTGTCCCCCATAGCAAACTCCTGGCCAAGCTGTCATCCCATGGCTTGGACAGCAGCACTCTTGAGCTGGGTTAGGAACTGGCTGGAGGGCCAGAGAGCCCAGAGATTGGTGGTGAATGGTGCCACATCCAGCTGGCAGCCAGTCACTAGTGGTGTGCCCCAAGGATCAGTGTTGGGCCCTGTGCTCTTTAACATCTTTATTGATGATCTGGATGAGGGCATTGAGTCCATCATCAGTAAATTTGCTGATGACCCCAAGCTGGGGGCAGGAGTTGATCTGCTAGAGGGTAGAGAGGCTTTGCAGAGAGACCTCGACAGGCTGGACAGATGGGCAGAATCCAACGGCATGAGATTTAACACATCCAAGTGCCGGGTTCTGCACATTGGCCACAACAACCCCATGCAGTGCTACAGGCTGGGGTCAGAGTGGCTGGAGAGTGGCAAGGTGGAGAGCTACCTGGGGGTACTGGTTGATTGTAGGCTCAACATGAGCCAGTAGTGTGCCCAGGCAGCCAAGAGGCCAATGGCATCCTGGCCTGCATTAAGAACAGTGTGGCCAGCAGGAGCAGGGAGGTCATTCTGCCCCTGTACACTGCACTGGTTAGGCCACACCTCGAGTACTGTGTCCAGTTCTGGGCCCCTCAGTTTAGGAAGGATGTTGACTTGCTGGAACGAGTCCAGAGAAGGGCAACGAAGTTGGTGAGGGGCTTGGAACACAAGCCCTATGAGGAGAGGCTGAGGGAGCTGGGGCTGCTTAGCCTGGAGAGGAGGAGACTCAGGGGTGACCTTATTGCTCTCTACAACTACCTGAAGGGGGGATTGTAGACAGGCAGAGGTTGGTCTCTTCTCCCAGGCAGCCAGCACCAGAACAAGAGGACACAGTCTCAAGTTGTGCCAGGGGAGGTTCAGGCTGGAGGTCAGGAGGAAGTTTTACACAGAGAGAGTGATTACCCATTGGAATGGGCTGCCCGGGGAGGTGGTGCACTCACCATCATTGTAGGTGTTCAGGAGGAGACCTGACAGGGTGCTTGGTTGCATGGTTTAGTTGATTAGGTGGTGTTGGATGATAGGTTGGACGCGATGATCTTGAAGGTCTCTTCCAACCTGGTCTATTCTATTCTATTCTATTCTATTCTATTCTATTCTATTCTATTCTATTCTATTCTATTCTATTCTATTCTATTCTATTCCTATGAGGACACACTGTGGGAGTTGGGGCTATTCAGTCTGGAGAAGAGAAGGCTCCAAGGTGACCTAATTGTGGCCTTCCAGTATCTGAAGGGGGCCTACAAGAAGGCTGGGGAGGGACTTCTTAAGATCTCAGGTAGTGATAGGACTAGGGGGAATGGAATGAAGCTGGAGGTGGGGAGATTCAGACTGGATCTGAGGAGGAAGTTATTTGCCATGACAGTGGTGAAGCTCTGGAATGGGCTGTCCAGGGAGGTGGTTGGGGTGACATCCCTGGAGGGGTTTAAGACCAGGCTGGATGAGGCTCTGGCCAGCCTGAACTATCACAGTATCACAGTATCACCAAGGTTGGAAGAGATCTCGAGGATCATCGAATCCAGCCTGTCACCACAGACACATGACTAGACCATGGCACCAAGTGCCACGTCCAATCCCCTCTTGAACACCTCCAGGGATGGTGACTCCACCACCTCCCTGGGTAGCCCATTCCAATGGCAAATGACTCTCTCGGTGAAGAACTTTCTCCTCACCTCGAGCCTAAACTTCCCCACGCACAGCTTGAGACTGTGTCCCCTTGTTCTGGTGCTGGTTGCCTGGGAGAAGAGACCAACCCCTTCCTGGCTACAACCACCTTTCAGGTAGTTGTAGAGGGCAATGAGGTCACCCCTGAGCCTCCTCTTCTCCAGGCTAAACAATCCCAGCTTCCTCAGCCTCTCCTCATAGGGCTTGTGTTCAAGGCCTCTCATCAGCCTTGTTGCCCTTCTCTGGACACGTTCAAGTGTCTTGATTTCATAGTTTCATAGTTTCATAGTTTCATTCAGGGTTGGAAGGGACCACAAGGATCATCCAGTTCCAACCCCCCTGCCATGGGCAGGGAAACCCCACACTAGATCAGGCTGGACAGAGCCTCATCCAGCCTGCTCTTAAACACCCCCAGGGATGGGGCCTCGACCACCTCCCTGGACAACCCATTCCAGGGTCTCACCACTCTCATGGTGAAGAACCTCCTCCTCACATCCAGCCTGAATCTCCCCACCTCCAGCTTCATTCCATTCCCCCTAGTCCTATCACTACCTGACATCCTGAGAAGTCCTTCCCCAGCCTTCCTGTAGGCCCCCTTCAGATACTGGAAGGCCACAATTAGGTCACCTGGGAGCCTTCTCTTCTGCAGACTGAACAGCCCCAACTCCTTCAGTCTGTCCTCATAGCAGAGGTGCTCCAGCCCTCTGATCATCCTTGTGGCCCTTCTCTGGACACACTCCAGCACCTCCAGATCCCTCTTGTAATAGGGGCTCCAGAACTGGACACAGTACTCCAGGTGGGGTCTCACCAGGGCTGAGTAGAGGGGGAGGATCACCTCCCTCGACCTGCTAGCCACACTTCTCCTGATGCAGCCCAGGATCTGATTGGCTTTCCGGGCTGCAAGTGCACATTGGGAGCTCATGTTGAGCTTTTTGTCCACCAGCACCCCCAAGTCTCTCTCCTCAGGGCTACTTTCCAGCCAGTCACTGCCCAGCCTGGATTTGTGCCTGGGATTGCCTCGACCCAGATGCAGGACCCTGCACTTGCTCTTATTGAACTTCATGAGGTTGGCTTGTGCCCACCTCTCCAGCCTGTCAAGGTCCCTCTGGATGGCCTCCCTTCCCTCCAGCGTGTCTGCTGCACCACACAGCTTGGTGTCATCAGCAAACTTGCTGAGGTGCACTCAATGCCACTGTCCATGTCACCCACAAAGATGTTGAACAAGACAGGTCCCAGGACTGATCCCTGAGGACTCCGCTTGTCCCTGGCCTCCACTGGGACATGGACCCATTGACAGCCACTCTTTGGGTGCGGCCATCAAGCCAGTTCCTTATCCATCTAGTGGTCCACCCATCAAACCCATGTGTCACCAGTTTGGAGACCAGGATGTGGTGTAGGACAGTGTCGAAGGCTTTGCTCAGGTCCAGATAAATGACATCAGTTGCTCGCCCCTCATCTATTGATTTTGTCACCTGCTCATAGAAGGCAACCAGGTTGGTCAGGCAGGATTTGCCCTTGGCAAAGCCATGCTGACTGTTCCCAATTACCTCTTCACTATTCTTTTGAGCGAGTAGTGACTCCAGGAGGATCTCCAGGATGTCCTTCTTAAACTGAGGGGCCCAGAACTGGACACAGTACTCAAGGTGTGGCCTAACCAGTGCTGAGCACAGGGGCACAATGACTTCCCTGCTCCTGTTTGCCATACTATTCTTAATGCAGGCCAGGATGCCATTGGCCTTCTTGGCCACCTGGGCACACTGCTGGTTCACGTTTAAGCAGCTGTCGATCAGCACACCCAGCTCCCTCTCTGTTTGGCAGCTCTCCAGCCACTCTGACCCCAGCCTGTAGCTCTGCATGGGGTTGCCGTGGCCAAAGTGCAGCACCTGGCACTTGTACTTGTTAAATGACATCCCGTTGGACTCTGCCCATCTGTCCAATCGGTCGAGGTCCCTCTGCAGAGCCCTTTCACCCTCTAACTGACTAACATCTGCTCCTAACTTGGTGTCATCTGCAAATTTGCTGATGACTGACTCAATCCCCTCATCCAGGTCATCAATAAAGATGTTAAAGAGGATAGGACCCAGTACTGACCCCTGGGGGATGCCACTGGCGACTGGCCGCCAGCTGGATGTGGCACCACTCTCTGGGCTCGGCCCTCCAGCCAGTTCCTAACCCAGCACAGAGTGTTGCAGTCCAAGCCATGAGCTGACAGCTTGGCCTGCAGTTTGCTGTGGGGGACGGTATCAAAGGCCTTGCTGAAGTCCAGGTAGACCACATCCACAGGCCTCCCCACATCCACCAGACGGGTCACCTGATCATAGAAGGAGATCAGGTTGGAGAGGCAGGACCTGCCCTTCCTAAATCCATGTTGACTGGCCCTGAGCCCTTGGCCATCCTTGAGGTGTGCAGTTATTGCTGCCAAGATAATCTGCTCCATCATTTTCCCTGGCACTGAGGTCTGGCTGACTGGCCTGTAGTTTCCAGGTTCCTCTATCCGACCCTTCTTGTGGATGGGGACCACACTGGCCAGTTTCCAGTCATCTGGGACCTCACCGGTGAGCCAGGACTGGAGGAAAATGATGGAGAGTGGCTTGGCCAGCTCATCTGCCAGCTCTCTCAGCACCCTAGGATGGATCCCATCTGGTCCCATGGACTTGTGAGTGCCCAAGTGGCTCAGCAGGTCCTGAACTAATTCCTCATGGATTACTGGGGAATTACACTGCTCCCTGACCCCATCACCCAGCTCCGGAGGCCACTCGTCCTGAACTCCTGCCTTGCTGTTAAAAATTGAGGCAAAGAAGGTGTTCAGGACCTCAGCCTTTTCCTTGTCTTCAGTCACAGTGTTCCCTTCCAGGTCCAATAAGGAGTGCAGATTCTTCCTGCCCTTCTTTTTAGTGTTAATGTATTTGTAAAAATGCTTTTTGTTGTCTTTCACAGAGGTGGCCAGCTTCAGTTCCAACTGGGCCTTTGCCTGCCTAATTCTTTTCCTACATAATCTAACAACTTCCTTGAACATACCTTGAGAAGCCTTCCCCTCCCTCCAAAGGTGATACAGCCTCTTTTTTCCCCTTAAATCCTCCAGGAGCTGCTTGCTCATCCAGGCCGGTCGCCTTCCCTGCCGGCTCATCTTGCGGCACATGGGAACTGCCAGTTCCTGTGCCTTCAAGAGTTCCTGTTTGAAGTAGGTCCAACCATCCTGGACCCCTTGGTTCTTGAGGCTTGATACCCAGGGAATTTTACAATTAAGTTTCTTAAACAGGGTGAAGTTTGCCCTCTGGAAGTCCAAGGTGAAGGTTCTGTTGGTGCTCCTCCCTATCTCCCTGCATATTGAAAACTTCACTATCTCGTGGTCACTGCACCCTAGGCAGCCTGTCACGATCACATCTCCCACCAGCCCTTCTCTACTGGAGAACAGCAGGTCAAGCAGAGCCTGGCTTCTGGTAGGCTCACTTAACAGCTGCGTCAGGAAGCAGTCCTCCTTGTGCTCCAGGAATCTTCTGGACTGCCTTGTCTCTGCTGAATTAAGTTTCCAGCAGATATCTGACAGGTCACTGACAAGGACAAGATCTGATGATCTTGAGACAGCCTCCAATTTTTTGTAGAATAATTCGTCAGCCTCCTCATCCTGGTTGGGTGGTCTGTAACAGACTCCAACCAGGATGTTAGATTTGTTAGGTTGCCCTCTGATTGTAACCCACAGGCTCTCAATCCCTTCTTTCTCCACCTCAAGTTCTGTGGCAGAGAGTGTCTCCCTACTATACAGAGCCACCCCTCCTCCCCTTCTCCCTCGCCTGTCTCTCCTAACGAGCCTGTAGCCCCCCAGTGTAGCACTCCAATCGTGCGTGTTATCCCACGTGTTATTGGACCTGGTAAAGTCATGAAGCAGATCATCTTGAGGGCCATTATGCAGCATGTGCAGGGCAACCAGATAATCAGGCTCAGTCAGCATGGGCTAATGAAGTGCAAGCCCTGCTTGACTAATTGATCTCCTTCTATGACAAGGCAACCTGTTTAGTGGATGAGTGAAAAGCTGTTTAGCCAGATTTCAGTAAAGAATTTAACACTGTCTCCTACAGCATCCGCCTGGAGAACCTAGGTGTTCATGGCTTGAATAGCTAAAGGCTGCAATGGGTGAAAACCTGCATGGTTGACTAGGCCCAAATAATAGTGGTGAATGCAGTTAAATCCAGCCACAAGCAGTATTCCCAGGGCTGTTTTGTGCCCAGTTCTCTTGCCTGTGGGTAAGAATTAGAGGGAAGACTGGCAGGGCAGATATCCTGTTTGGAGTCTGTTATAGACCACCCAACCAGCAGGAAGATATTGATGAAGCATTCTATAGGCAGCTTAAGGCTGTCTCAAGATTGCCTGACCTTGTTCTCATGGGCGACTTCAACCTGCCTGATATCTGCTGGGATCTCAAGACAGCAGAGAGGAGGCAATCTAGGAGGTTCTTAGAGTGCATGGAGGACAGCTCCTTGGTGGACATGGATGGAAACATTGTAACAAAGGATGAGGAAAAGGCAGAGATACTTAACACGTTCTTTGCCTCAATTTTTACTAGCAGGACAAAACGTCTTCCAGACAGCTGGCCTGCAGAGCTGGCAGAAGGAGCCAGGGAGCAGCATAGTTTTCTTCTGTTCCAGAATGGGGTAGTTGGTGATCTCCTCAGGCACTTGGATCCCCACAAATCCATGGTACCAGATGGGATCCATCCTAGGGTGCTGAGAGAGCTGGCAGATGAGCTGGCCAAGCCACTATCCATCATTTTTCAGCAGTCCTGGGTCACTGGAGAGGTCCCAGAAGACTGGAGGCTGGCCAACATGGTGCCTGACCTCAGTGCCAGGCAAGATTATGGAAAAAGTCACCTTGAATGCAATCACACAGCACCTACAGAGCCAGGGGCCAAGGGATCTGGCCCAGCCAGCATGGATTTAGGAAGGGCAGGTTCTGCCTGACCAACCTCATCTCCTTCTATAATCGGGTGACCCACCTGGTGGATGTGGGGAGGCCTGTGGATGTAATCTACCTGGACTTCAGCAAGGCCTTTGGCACTGTCCCCCATAGTAAACTCCTGGCCAAGCTGTCAGCCCATGGTTTGGACCGCAACACTCTGTGCTGGGTTAGGAACTGGCTGGAGGGCCAAGCCCAGAGAGTGGTGGTGAATGGTGCCACATCCAGCTGGCAGGCAGTCAGTAGTGGTGTCCCCCAGGGATCAGTGCTGGGTCCTGTGCTCTTTAACGTCTTTATTGATGATCTGGATGAGGGCATTGAGTCCATCATCAGTAAATTTGCAGATGACACCAAGTTGGGAGCAGATGTTGATCAGTTAGAGGGTGAAAAGGCTCTCCAGAGGGACCTTTACTGGCTGGACAGATGGGCAGACTCCAACACGATAGCATTCGACAAGTCCAAGTGCCGGGTGCTGCACTTTGGCCACAACGCCATGCAGTGCTACAGCTGAGGTCAGAGTGGCTGAAGAGCATCCAGACAGAAAGGGACCTGGGGTGCTGATTGAGAGCTGGCTCAACATGAGCCAGCAGTGTGCCCAGGTGGCCTGTATCAGGAACAGTGTGGCCAGCAGGAGCAGGGAGGTTTTTGTGCCCCTGTACACAGCACTGGTCAGGCCACACCTTGAATCCTGTGTCCAGTTCTGAGCCCCTCAGTTTAGGAAAGATGTTGAGTTGCTGGAACGTGTCCAGAGAATTTGCCCAGATGATAGGCTTAGAGCACAAGCCCTATGAGGAGAAGCTGAGGGAGCTGGGGTTGCTTAGCCTGGAGAAGAGGAGGCTCAGGGGAGACCTTCTTGCTGTCTATAACCACCTGAAGAGAGGTTGTGGACAGGTGGGGGTTGGTCTCTTCTCCCAGACAACCAGCACCAGAACAAGAGGACACAGTCTCAAGCTGCAACAAGGGAGGTTTAGGCTGGATGTTAGGAAGATGTTCTTCAGAGAGGGAGTGATTGGCCATTGGAATGGGCTGCCCAGGGAGGTGGTGGAGTCACTGTCCCTGGAGGTGTTCAAAAAGGGATTGGATGTGGCACTTGCTGCCATGGTTTAGGTGTCATGAGGTCTTCAGTGACAGCTTGGACTTGATGATCTCTGAGGTCTTTTCCATCCTTACTGATTCTATGACAGCTGTCTAAAATATGAGCCAGGAGTGCACTTAGGTGGCCAAGAAGGCCAGCAGCATCCTGGCCTGTATCATCAAATAGAGAGGTGATCGTGCCCCTGTACTCAGCACTGGTGAGACCACATCTTGAGTACTCTTGTTTACTTTTGGGGCCCTCATTACAAGAAAAACTCTTAGAATGCTGGAGCATCTTTAGAGAAGGGCAACAAAGCTGATAAACAGTCTGGAAATGGGAGGAGCAGCTGAAGGAACTGGGGTTCATAAGAAGACGCTGAAGGCAGATCTTACCACACTCTACAAATTCCTGAAAGGAGGTTGTAGCAAGGTGGGTGTTGGTCTCTTCTCCCCAGTAACAAGTGATAGGACAAAGGGAAAGAGCCTCCAGTTGCACTAGGGGAGGTTTAGATTGGATATTAGAAGAAAAGTCCTCACTGAAAGGCTTACCAAACATTGGAATAGTCACAAAGGAGGTGTCTGAATCTCCATCCCTGGAGGTATTTAAATGACACATAGATGTAGTGGCAAGGGACATGGTTTAGCACTGGAGTTGGTAGAGTTAGGTAATGGCTGGACTCAAAGATCTTAAAGGTCTTTCTCAACCAAAATGACTCTATGAGTCTAACCCCACAGATTATACAGATTGTGACTCTAACCTCACAGATTATACAGATCTAGGGACTCCTGAGAAGGCTTGTTGCAGTCACTGTTCTCAGGGCAGCTTCTGGACACATGTGGAGTGCATGGTTCCTCAGCTGACCCATTGCATGCTGCAAAAAGCAAAACAGAAACATTCTGCGTGTGCCAAGAGCAACATCCTCATGTCAGCACCCTTTGATTAGAACATGCTGCAGGAGCCACCTCCTTCCTATGCTGGCACCTCTTATTGGGAAAATATTTTATCTTATATATGTGGTTGGGTTTTACTGGTAAAGGGATTGATAACAAAAAGCCACTCTGAGCAATAGGGACACACATTCACTCAGATTAGGGACTCAGGTAGGAATGGCTTTGGTTAGAGCTGCTTGGGACTTCTGCTTCTGTTAGTTTGCTACTTCATCTGGCAAGGGCTTTGATGTAGGGATGCTGCAAGGGATATGCCTGGGACTTCTGTTAGCTGCTTCATCTGTTAAGGGATCCTTACTTCTGTAAATGGGACTCTCAGACTCTGTAGTGCTGGGGATTCTATAATGCAGCGATAAAGGACTTCTGGGAGGAGTTCTGAGAGTCTCTGCTCTGCACTTCTGGAATCTCACTGCTATACAGCAACAGGGTCCGTGCCTTCATTTGTCACCCAATGGTGGCCTGTACCAAGTAGAAAAAATAACAAAGACTGATGTAGTCAACCATCTTTTTTGCCTTAACTTTCAACAATAGTCTATCTTCCCACATCACTGAACCCTTGGAACCTCAAAGCCAGGGACTAGAAGAATGAAGTCCCTCGCACTGTAAGGGAAGACCCAGTTCAAGACCAGCTTAGGAACCTGGAAGTACAGAAGTCCACAAGATGTGTCCCAGGTTCCTGAGGAAATTGATTCATTTCCCAAGTCACAGCTACTTTCCACCCTATTTGAAAACTCACAGCAGCTAAAGTCACCACTGACTGATAAAAGGGAAACAAACATCATACATATAAAAAAAAAGGCAAAAAGGCAGACATGGGAACCAAAGGCAAATCATCAACCTCACCTCTGTGCCTTGTAGGATCATGAAACAGACTCATCTGGAAGATCAATGCCTCTGGAAGTCTGGGATGTGATCAGTCAACCAACATGGCTTTGCCATGGGCAAATCATGCCTGACTAAGCTAAGAGTCTGCATTGGTAAGGAAGGGAAGAGCTATGATTTACCTAGATTTCTCTAAGGCCTTTGATACAGTCCCCCACAATATTCTGTCCACTAAATTGGAAAGCTAGAGGTCTGATGACTGGACTCATAGATGAATAAAGATTTGGCTGGAGGGCCACATCTAAAGAGTTAGTCAGTGGCTCAATGTCCAGGTGAAAACTAGTAATGTATGGTGTACCTCTGTGGTATACCTACATCAGTAACACAGTGTGAATGAGTGGACCCTCAGCAAGTTTGAAAATGATACCAAGCTGAGTGGTGCAGTAAATTCATTTGAAGGAAGAGATGCCCCCCAGAGGACCCTCAACAGGCTTGAGCAGTAGTCCCAGGTGATCGTTAAAAGCTTCAACAAGGCCAGATGCAAACTCCTGCACTTGGCTCAGGGCAATCCACAATATCAATACAGACCGAGGGAGTGAACTGACTGAGAGCAGCCAGTGGAGAAGGACTTGAGGGTGGCACTGATGGAGGAAAAGCTGGACATGAGCCAGCTGTGCACTCCCAGCCCTGAAGGCCAACCATACTCTGGGCGTTATCATAAAAAGTGTGGTCAGTGGCTCAGGGAGGTGGTTCTGTCCTACTACTCTGCTTGGTTGAGACTTCACCGGCAAACTGTTCCCAGATATGGAGTTCCCAGTACAAGACAGGCATACCAGTTGGAGCAGATTCAGAGCAGGGCTGTGAAAGTTGTCTGAGGACTGGAACACCTTTACTATGAAGAAAGGCTGAGATAGCCTGGAGAAGCCTCCAAGGGAGACTTCGTTATTACCTTTCAATGGATAGATGGGGCATATATGAAAGATGGATAAAAACATTACATCAGGGCCTACAGTGACAGGACAAGGGGCAACAGTTGTGAACTGAAAAGGGTAGATTTAGGCGGGACATAAGGAAGAAAATTTTTTTTTATGATGTGGGTGGTTGACCAGAGAAGTTGTGGATGCCTCATCCCTGGAAGAGTTCAAAGTCAGGTTGGATAGGCACTTGACCAACCTGACCTAGTTAAAGACATCCCTGCCTATGTCTTAGCCCTTCCAACATCCCTTTAGACATCCCTGCCAACCCAAACCAATATATATATATGTGTGTGTTTATTGTATCAGAAGACACAATATCATTAGCATAAAATCCACTGCCAACTATATGCACTTGGACTGCAAGGGAGTATATCTAAATTCCTGAAAAGTTTTTGATAAAATTATTTCCCTTTAGAATTAAAAGAGGGAGAGCTGTACCAGCTTTGGTATTCAGAGGAAAACTCCTTATCTAGGAAGGAACAGTGACGTAAATCAGGGCAATCCCAAGCACAAATTCAGGCTGGGTAATTGAGAGCAGCTCAACTAATACCATGGGTAATCCTGATCATAATTCAATTTAAAGCAATGCTTTGCAGAATTCTCTTACGTATTTGTAAGGTGGGAGCACGTGCCTGTTGTAGCCACCCATCCTGATAAGGCAGAAAGGCCTGCTCAGCAGACTCTCATAATAATTAATTTTTCACATGCCAAACAACAAAGAATAGAATAGAATAGAATAGAATAGACCAGGTTGGAAGAGACCTTCAAGATCATCGCGTCCAACCTATCATCCAACACCACCTAATCAACTAAACCATGCAACCAAGCACCCTGTCAGGTCTCCTCCTGAACACCTCCAGTGACGGCGACTCCACCACCTCCCCAGGCAGCCCATTCCAATGGGCAATCACTCTCTCCGTGTAAAACTTCCTCCTGACCTCCAGCCTGAACTTCCCCTGGTGCAGCCTGAGACTGTGTCCTCTTGTTCTGGTGCTGGCTGCCTGGGAGAAGAGACCAACCTCTGCCTGTTTACAATCCCCCCTTCAGGTAGTTGTAGAGAGCAATAAGGTCACCCCTGAGTCTCCTCCTCTCCAGGCTAAGCAGCCCCAGCTCCCTCAGTCTCTCCTCATAGGGCTTGTGTTCCAAGCCCCTCACCAACTTCGTTGCCCTTCTCTGGACTCGTTCCAGCAAGCCAACATCCTTCCTAAACTGAGGAGCCCAGAACTGGACACAATACTCGAGGTGTGGCCTGACCAGTGCAGTGTACAGGGGCAGAATGACCTCCCTGCTCCTGCTGGCCACACTGTTCTTAATGCAGGCCAGGATGCCATTGGCCCTCTTGGATGCCTGGGCACACTGCAGGCTCATGTTCATCCTACCATCAACCAGCACCCCCAGGTCCCTCTCTGCCTGGCTGCTCTCCAGCCACTCTGACCCCAGCCTGTAGCACTGCATGGGGTTGTTGTGGCCAATGTGCAGAACCCGGCACTTGGGTGTGTTAAATCTCATGCCGTTGGACTCTGCCCATCTGTCCAGCCTGTTGAGGTCTCTCTGCAAAGCCTCTCTACCCTCTAGCAGATCAACTCCTGCCCCCAGCTTGGTGTCATCAGCAAATTTACTGATGATAGACTCAATGCCCTCATCCAGATCATCAACAAAAATGTTAAAGAGGATGGGGCCCAGCACTGATCCCTGGGGGACTCCACTAGTGACTGGCCGCCAGCTGGATGTGACACCATTCACCACCACTCTCTGGGTTCGGCCAGCCAGCCAGTTCCTAACCCAGCTCAGATTGCTGCTGTCCAAGCCATGGGATGACAGCTTGGCCAGGAGTTTGCTATGGGGGACAGTGTCAAAGGCCTTGCTGAGGTCCAGGTAAACTACAACCACAGGCCTCCCCACATCCACTAGGCGGGTCACCTGATCATAGAAGGAGATCAGGTTGGTCAGGCAGGACCTGCCCTTCCTAAATCCATGTTGGCTGAGCCTGATCCCTTGGCCATCCTCTAAGTGCTGTGTTAATGCACTCAGGATGACCTGTTCCACGATCTTGCCTGGCACTGAGGTCAGGCTGACAGGCCTGTAATTCCCTGGCTCATCCAACTGGCCCTTCTTATGGATGGGCACCACGTTGGCCAGCTTCCAGTCTTCTGGGATCTCTCCAGTGAGCCAGGACTGCTGAAAAATGATGGAGAGCGGCTTGGCCAGCTCCTCTGACAGCTCCCTCAGCACCCTAGAATGGATCCCATCTGGTCCCATGGACTTGTGGGGATCCAGGCGGCTGAGCAGATCACCAACTACCCCATATTGGAACAGTGGAAAACTATGCTGCTCCCTGGCTCCTTCTGCCAGCTCTGCCGGCCAGCTGTCTGGAAGACATTCTGTCCTGCTAGTAAAAATTGAGGAAAAGAAGGTGTTAAGTATCTCTGCCTTTTCCTCATCCCTTATCACAACGTTCCCCTCCGTGTCCACCAAGGAGTGGAGGTTGTCAGGTAAAAGACAGCCAAAACCTGAGAATCTTAACCACTTACTTCACTTGCTGCATAGGCTGAGATTCACACATTTTAATAACAAAAACATGTAACATTGCTAGGCTGCTCTGCTTGCAGTGGTCCAACAGACCATCCTAATGGTCATTAAATCACAAACCACATCCTTATGTTAGAGGAGTACATTTTCACAGAAGCTTTATCTTAATTCAGCCTCTTATACACTGTGCTTTTAAAAATTGACACCAATGAAGATAGTATTCATTTCTTCCCATATGTAAGAGAATTTTTTGAGGGAAAACATTTCAGAGGCTTATATTTGTTGACAAAGAGTAGACAATAATAATAAAAAAAAAAGACGTCACTAGCATGTTCCACTTCTATCTTCTCATACTCTGCCCAAGGTAACCACACCAAAATATTCCTAACAATGTCCCTTAGCAAGCATGAGTCTTCAGAGTCAGGACTAATACGGTTGTGAAAAAAAGAATAAAAACAATTTAGATGAATAAGCTAAGTGAAAATGTAGGTGCTTGTGAGAGCTTCAAGAAAAGACTTTCTTTTGGACAGCCTTGGTGGTGTTCACTGAGCCTATCCTGAAAGTCTCCTCTGCACTGCTCAAAAACTAAGCCCTCCTGTGGCATTTTGCACTGCTTTCTGGACCACCCACTCAGATGTCGAAACACAAACCACATGTGCTAAGAATGTCTGCCCTGCACTGAAAGCAGTATCAGCGTTATGACCTTATTACTAATGTGACCAGGCTTTTAATACATTTTTTTTTATATTTTCAATACCTTTGAGTTCTTAATGGTTTGCATATAGTTTCTCTACTGGCCATTAGATATTTAGGAATCTGAAAAGGGAATCTAACTGTTGGAAAAACCCATGAATATCAAAATGGCAATATTTTCAGTGGCTTTTCCCTTCTTTTCCTCCCCTGAAGACATAGGCTTTATTTCTAGGTCTTACAAAAAAGATGTAACTAACAGCTTCACACACCTACTATTTGCTTAACAGGACCCAGACCCTGAAATTCTGTCTCTCTTTGAACAATGATAAAAGGTAATAATTTATTCCTCACTGCGATGAGACAGGTAGTTTACTAATGGAAATTCCAGCTTTACAGCATTAGTTCTCTGAAAGAACATAGGAAAATGCATTAGACATAAATGAAGGCTGAAAATGCAAGACTATCAGCAGTCAAATCCATCTGGTTGAGGTATAACACAGAATATAAAAAAGATGCAATATTCAAACAAATGTTGAACAGACACCACCATCTCGAAATGTAAGACAGCTTAAGTTTTTGTATAAAGTTGGCAACAACAATTATTACAGCAGTCAATTGAAGAAGCTGCCATTCTGCAAGCAATTGCCCTATCTTACAGAGGACAGAAATACTTACCAGCAAACTTTTATTCTTTGTGTTAACATAAGCCACACTAGCTAATCTTCTTTAGTCCTGGGTTTCTTTTGGGTTTTGTGGGTTTTTCATCCTCCCCCAAGGTTCTCTCCCCTTCTCACTGCGGTAATTTATCCTTCCTGTCTAGTCCCAATGGCATTTCTTGCTGCTCAAATAAATGCAAGACCCTTATGTGACTGTGCTTTGATGTTAATTTGTCTGCTTATTCAGACACAGAATCAGATCTGTAAATGTCATTGGTATAGCTGAGTTAATACACTGATCTAACTCCCAAACACACACAAAAGCACTGCAAATACATGAGTTTTAGTCTCCAATACCTGTTCATAATCCTTTTATAGCCAACAGTAAAGCTTCTTGTTATAATACATAGAATAGCTTACTGGTGTGTGCTACATCCCACTGTATACTGCCTGAAGAAAACTGTTGAGACTTACAGAAACACACGCCTTGCACTTGTTAAACTTTGGAATATGTTTTGCAGCACTTATTTTTGCAGATCCTGCTAGCACCTGCTAAATTTAAAGTCTGACAGAAATCTTCACTTTGACTCAGGGTGCTGCGCTGCAGCATGCTGTGCAAAATCAATGGACCAATGATCAAACACAAAAAGACTAAGTCCCACTATAGGCTGATGAGTTTGTTAAAAGATACACTGCTTGCTGTTAGAGTGGAAGTGGTAAAAGATGGGCTATAATGTTTATCAACAAAGACTGTATGACGCAAACTAAATACGCTACAGCCAGACGAGTGGCTGAGTAAAGTGATGCACATGACCACTGAACAGGACCGTTTTCTCTTCAGACCATTCTACAGCTTTTGCATTACTTTTGCCAGCTATGTAAAGGGTATGAAATCAACAGGTCATTCAAGAAACCCCAGAAGAGTAGCATGGCTTCTAAGAAAATAATATGTGGATAATATTGAAATTTCTGTAAAACTTTCAGTGGATTCAGGCTTCTAAAACAATATTTAAATTTGTCTGCCCACTTGTACATTCACCTGCTGTTAGGTACAACTACTCTTTTAGAAATACTGACTCAGGTATCCCAAAGGTTACTTTTTAGATACTGCAACTTACTGCTAACCTCTGTCCATTAGTTAATGAAAATTCTCATACACGACTTTGTTTTAAACAGCTTGATGTTAAGTAGAACTCCAGAGTAGATACCTGTTCCCCTATCTGCTGTTTTCTTCCACCCCTGCTCTCAATGTATAATAAAATTTGTCCGGTACTTGAAGGGTAAAATGATCTAATTCACTCTTTTTAGTAAAACAGTGCAACAGTCATACAAGAAGTATCAAGTGATTCTTCCCCTCCTGAAACTCAGTGAGCTTTTACCACAAAACTTAGAAAAGTCAAAATGGACAGAATTCCTTATGTATGTAGTACAACTAAAAAAAATATGAAGTTCAACACACAGTAAGAAGTAGACCAGATTTTTTTAAGTTTGATTTTAAATTTCCAAACATTTTCATATAAAATAATCAATAAAAAAAAAAAAAAAAAGAATTTTATCCCCTTCACATGCATACTCCTCACCATCACCTGTCTTATGTCAGAAGTAACTTCAAAATTACACTTCTGCTTCTCCCCATTGCTCCTCAATTGCACATTAACACATGGACTTAAAGAAACAACATAATGCTTCAAGTATGCTTCATGCCAATCATCAGGAAGAGTCATAACATTACTGAAAAGTACACTTATTCTGGGAAGCCTGAGGAGGACTTCCTGTGGAGTCTGGTCAAACAACATTTTAAATAAGAAAAAAAACCTCCTCAACACAATCCACATCCCATCCTCTCAAAAAGATTTCTTTGGACTTAAAGGAATAGTATTAAGACTTACCACTTCAGTAAGAAATAACCCCAACAGAAATATAGTTTCACAGTGCTGCACAAACTGTGTGCATGAAACAGTAAGTCATACAGATAGTACTGTTCAGCTCTACACATACAGAGAACATGTGGCATATTAGCATACATGTGACATACTGGCCTGCCCAGAAACCAGATACATTTTTTTAAGGCTGTTAAACCTGAATTAATCTTTGAATCCAGAAGTATTCTTTCAACATTTTTCTCCTTTCATTGGGGGATTTGAAATTCTTACAGAAGGGGGATGATTTCATCCAGAAACCATCAGTGATACAACAGCAGAGAGCTTTGATGTGAAACCAAGCAGATCTCATTTGATCGTGCATAAACAAGGATCCTGATTTTAAGGAATAACAGGTGTTATGGAAGAATATTCAGTTTTATAGACAACAAATCCTTCTGGAAACACAAACAGGTTACTGAACAGATACCAATATCTGAGAAATGTAAAAAAGCATATATGCATGTGTGTATATTTATATATACAGGTGTGTGTATATGTGTATATACCCACACACATATATACAATGTGTCATGTATGTATTTATTCCAACATGTATTTTTTTAATCTCAAATAAAGGGTTTTAATTTAACAGTTGTAAAAACCCCCATAAAACCAGAAACAAAACCCCAAAATAATCTAAGCAGACTATCTACTACACAAACAAACAAAACTGCTTTGCAACGGAAAAAGTGAGTCACACACTGGCAGCAGAGGAGTGCTAAAACCTGTAGTAATAAATAGCTCCAAATGAAGAATTTTCTACAACATTTCCTTAGAAGACAGGACCAGTACTTCTCATTTTATGATGATCCTGCAGAACACTTTCTAATTTTATAACATTATAACAGACACAAGAAATGCAGACTGCAAAAGATACTGAAATCAGGACAGCATACATAACATTTTTTGTTAAAAGTCTACTGGCTTATTCACTAAGGTTAGACAGCAAGTCATATGATCCTATTTGGTGCTTTTTCTACAATGGTCAAGATCAGTCAATGGATAGAATCAAGGACCTGCGGTCCAACCCACCGTGGCAGATGAGAAACAAAATTACAGGGCCACTGTTTGATCCCCAACTTTGTATCTTGTTTCCTGGAATCCCAGACGTGGAAACAAGACTGTAGTGTTGTAAGTGACTAGAGAAAGATGGCAAGAAGAGGCGTTTTAACATGAATAAGGTTACTAGGCTTGTGACAGTACTGCATCAGAAGAGCACACATGGGACCCCACTACTTGCAACATCTGGTGGTGTCACTCAATGACACATTGACTTTAGAATACATGTATGCAATAATAAATAGATCAGTTATGTAATAAGGCAGTATGCTGAACACGCATTCCTCTTGTGGACTGGAATATCACAGAGAGATACATGCCACCATACACATTCATTAAGACCAAGTTTTTCTGTTTGTTTGTGTGTTTGTTTTTCAAGGTTATCCAGGCAAACTCTTCCACAGCATTTTCTTCTTGAGAAGTGCGATCCTCTGAGTCTTATCACTTTTCATCTCCCTTATCAAGAGCTGATGACTGGCTTTATGGAAGAATATAGCTGAAGAGGGTTGCTTTCTTTTTTTCTCCCATTTTGGTCACATCATGCTGAATGTTTAATTTAAAGAACAGTTTTTGATGCAGCCAGATGCTGAATCCTCAGGAGGTTCCAGATGTTTCCAGATAACTCTGTAGTTTACGGACTGTGGTTTTGTCCAGTGAGCAAAGATCAAAGTCAAAGGTCGTATTTGTGATATGAAAGTGTCCAGTTTCTTCTATAAGATTTACTATCTGAAAGAAAAAATGTGGTTGAAAATTTCAGCAGTTTCACACGCACAGTCAATGCTACTAAACATCATATGAAAGGCATAAAACAAGCCAAATGGACCCAGCTCTTGTGGGTTAAACCATTATCTTTATTGCTTACTTCCTTTCTGCCACAAACTGTGGCCCAGATTACAATACTTTCTTTTTTTTTCCCTTGGTCATAAATCATAATGCCATCCCCTACCCATTAGTTGTTCAAGCATTTACCACTAACATTACCATTAAGAACGTATTTTTCCAATGTTAAAATCTGTGTATTTTCTACATCTTTAAAAGGCAACAAAAGAGCAGCACACCCTCCCACACCCCTGCAAGTTCAAACAAATAAAAAAGCCTCAGGCAGATTGCTGTCTGGAATATTTATTGTGTGCATATCTGCTAAGCAGGTTGCTTTGGAAAATAATTGGCGTAAGCCTTTTTTTTCATCAAGGGAAAGAAAGAAAACCTTACGAAATGTAGCCCATATCAAATAGAAAATGCATTCAAGAACTATCACATCAATGTTAGTTCATGTAGTAGCAGTTATTTCTTGAATACCTGACTTAATTTTTTAAAACCAAATTGACCATGAAGATTCCATGAAGATGGAGAAGGTCCAGAGGAGGGCCACAAAAATTATTACTGGGCTGGAGTACTTCTCCTACAAAGACAGGCTGAGAGAGTTAGGGTTGTCTGACCCGGACAAAAGAAGGGTCTGGGGAGACTTTTTGGTACCTGAATGGGGCCTACATGAAAGCTGTGGAGGGACTGTTTACAAAGGCATGGAGCATTAGGACAGGAGACAATGGTTATAATCTAGAGATAGGTAGATTTAGACTGGACATTAGGAAGAGGTTCTTTACTATGAGGGTGGTGAACACTGGAATAAGGTTGCTCATTGAGGTGGTAGAGGCCCCATCCTTGGAGACATTCAGGGTCAGGCTTGATGGCATTCAGAGCAACCTGATCTAGCTGGCGTTGTCCCTGCTTACTGCACAGTGGTTGGACTAGATGATGTTTAGAGGTCCCTTCCACCTCAGCGCATTCTGTGATTCTATGCCTACCAATGGCATAAGATCACTTCAACTGGTGACTCATCTATAATCACAGCTTCCATTCAAATCGAAGAAATGTGACGAGTTCTTGAGAAGAATAGGGACTAAAACCTCTCTCCTATGAGAAGTTGAGCGCCGGGACTGTTCAACCTGGAGAAGAGAAGGCTCAGGGTAGACTTCACCTATGTGTACAAATACTTGAAGGGAGAATGTAAAGAAGACAAAACCAGACTCTTCTCAGTGGTGCCCAGTGACAGGAACAGAGGCAATGGGCACCAGCTGAAACACAGGAGGTTCTCTCTGCACATCAGGGAACACTTCTTTCTTGTCAAAGTGACCAAGCACTGGCACAAGTTGGTCAGGGAGGTTATGGGGTTTCCACCATTCAAAAGCCATCTGATATCTTCCTGGGCGTCTAACTTCACATGTCCCTGCTTAAGCAGGTCAGGGAAGGACTGGATGATCTCCACTCTACAAAATCAATGGTACATATCTAACTTGTGCTTCTATGCAATTTTGACATTTTAGTCCCTGAATTCTGTATTTTTCAAGAGTGGTCACCCTCAACACTGAATTTTGCTGTAACACATGACGCCAGATTGAAGCTCTAGGATGTGCATCTACCTAAAAAACTCATCTAGCATATTGGAAAGCCAAAGCATTATTTGTTAGATAGGCCTATCACATCAATCCCTCATGTGCAGTTTCATTCCAAGAGACAGACATCCCAAGTGAGTACATTGAAAGGCTCTCTGAACTGGGCCTTCTGGGTAGTGTTGTAGACTGCCAGAACATTGCTCTTCTGCTCATTATTTCAAACAATCCCTTCTGCAGCACCCAGGCTAGGCTCATTGTTTTGATTATACCTCTTAATTTGAAACCTATTTTAGTTCTAGGATTTCCACATATACCTCCACTCAAGTACTGCTGCTAGATATTACTGGCTTGTTTGAAGATTATTGCTCTGATTGTAATTGTAATTTGTTTTCTACAGCTGGAGGAGCTACAGATGTATGCACACAAGGCTGAATGAGCATAACTTAAAATGAAAAACATGATAAGAAGACACTAGCAATAAATGAAAAAGAACAATGAATTTAAACTAAACCTTTTATAATTTTCCCCATTTCCCTCAGACCGCAGAACAGACTGTATTGATGATAAATAAAATAACTTGCTGTGTACTGTCAGGCATGAAATGACAGAGTCCATGGTGGATTAAACTAAAACGGAAACAAGGTAAAATAATAAGAAGAAAATGACTGTTACAGGAAAATCTCTCTTGTCAATCACTTCCTCTTTTCTAGGCTGGAAAAAATAGAAGTAAGATCTGATTTTGTGTGCAGCTGTGCAAAATTTTGCAAGTATTTAGGAACAATCCTGCTCATGTTAACACTTCATTTAATCCACGCTTTTTGGCTTTCATTTTTTCCATATGGGAATTTTTAATCTAAAATTGCCAATTTAATTTTTGATTCACCGATTCATAGATTCAACATTTTCCCATCTCACGTTCTGCAATTAACAGGAAAGAACAACAAAACCAAAATAGGACAAAACTAACTCTTAACAGAAGAAAACTTTGATATGTGCCATTTGATACGTGTAATTAATTTTTTTGTGGTCTCTTGAACCTTGTCTAAGAGAAGGTAAAAGAGGCAATCAAGCCCCCTTTTGTAAAATTAGGACTCTGACCTCAGGCTTGGCCTCCAAATATCCACTGACTGATAGATAAATGCCTGCACATGAAGTTTACTGAAACCAAGGCCAGGAAGATACAGCTATGCTGAATAACTGTTTAACACTTCCTTTCATTATGGCGAAAGAATACCACACTTCACAATTCCCACAGCAATACGTCTGATTTTAGAAACAAAGACTACATAAAAATGTTAATGTGTATTTTCAAACAGCACTGTGTATTTTAAAAAAAATCTAACCATTTTTATTGATCAGGTCTGCTTTGGGCTTCTAAGCTGTAGGCCAACAGAAATATAAACAATTTAAATGTATCCCCCATCCAGCCCTCAAGAAATTTAGACACTGTGTGAGGGCACCTGGTAAATCAAACCAAACTGAACACCAAAGGCTTTAATGGATGTACAAAAATGCATCAAGATAAACCCAGGCAGCTCAATGAGAAACACCTGTTGGTGTACCAGTGAACAAGAAATTCACGACTTACACTATTAGCACACACACACATACATATATATATCCATATCTATCTCTATATCTCCTTTTATGTGTATATATATCCTTACACTACTCAGAATTTTTTTAAATAGAATAAAAGGCCGAGACTAGTTGCCAGGAAGTCTGACAGCTATAGTACTAAATCCACAGCATTAAATTGTTTTATTCCAAGACTGCAGGCTGCAAAGAACAAAAATGTTCCATTTGTTCCTGCTGTAGCAAGCTTTGCTTTTCTGCTGTAATGTACATCTCTGTTTACATAATCTCTCTCCAGCTTAGTGTCATCACTATCCATCACAGTACAACTATTTGTCAGCCTTTAAACAAGCAAATGAGTGTGTTTGTTTAAGGAAGCCAAAGTGCAACTAATGACATAGCAATTTTTCAATTTATGGAAGGGTTTAGGCCCATGTGATAGTTTCCAGACCTGCAAGCTGCCCCTTGCAGAAAATTCTTAGAAGACATCTGCCATCTAAAGTAAGCACCATGTGGACATAAGCAATGTTATTTCCAGCAGTGCTGCAGACTCTTGGTATCCTCATTGTGCCTGTGCTATGCTTTACAGAGATTTTTCACCAGGTAAAGCATGATTTCTGATAACTCAAAATAAGAGGTGATGTGTTATCAGAATTCTCATTGCCTGAACTGAAAATGCAGAGTTAGAAACCCAGCATTAGCCAGCCAAATGTCTCCCTCTTGGCCAATTCTTATGTATCTGTAAGCATCATTTTACATGAGAATTACTTAGTTACCCAACCAGGCACTTGTAGTGCCATTATTTCAGCTCCCTTTAAAAAGGATCTCAAGATCCACATTCTGAAATAGATTAATTTTTCTCATTTCCAACTTGGCTGCATTCTTGTTTGCTGTCATGCTTATGGATTTGGTAACTGAGATTACAAAAACCTGACTTCTCCTTTTCACATTCCCTCAGCTAGGTTTCAAAAGCCAGCACTTTTCAAAGATCAATGCCTCAATTCTTCTCATGCAATTCCTTTCTCTAAAAATTCCCTAAAAGTTGGTGGATAGCAGACTTCGACATGCAAGAGATTATTACTTGCCCTGACAAACTGAAGAGATGACAGTTACCAGTAAGGAACACACAGCTCTACCACCATTCCTCTTCAACACCATCTCTACCTTTATAACACTTGGAGCTATTTACCTTTTTCTGTTGTGTATTGTTCAACTCTTTCCATGTAGTAATCATCATTCCTTTCCACAGTTTTACCCATTGCTATCATCACTTTTATACTTCCTATAGTCTCCATATACTTGTATTTCTTGGTCTAGAAGTTTCTTGGCCTAGAAGCTTTGTACTCTATTTCTGTGGTTATTGGAAGTATTTTACATCAACTACATGGTTGCAAAGCAGGATAGATGGAATGATGGTTTATTTGTAATGCATGGAAGTGCTGATTCTCTGCAAGTTATCCATTCAGTACTGTGAACATACTTCTGTAAACTGAAAACTAATGAATTGCAAAATATAAGGGATTAAAGGCTTTAAAACTAAACGACATTATTTGTTTTATAACAGCAGACTATTTGCCAGTGTAGCTGCTGTTATTCAGTTACCAGCTATCAGTACAGAACTGCATCACTGTCCCAGCTGCACAGTCCAGCTATAAATCCAGCCTGTACTGGTGCTGTGTCAACAGCCTGCACACACTCAAATCAAGGGAAACAATATGCAAGAGCAGTCTCCCAGAAAACAAGGCAATACTGATTCTACATCAACCTAATTTTCATAACACACCTAATTAAGCACTATGCTATGAGAAGTCATGGAGTACAGTATTAAGATTATACTCTTCACAAAAGTTGTGAGGTCAAGGTCAATAGAAGAATGCTTTCTTTTGCCTGTTAAACAAACTCAAGAGAAAAAAAAAAGTTGATCTTTAGTTTAAAATGCACAAGTATACACTGTTCTTTTTTCATGTACTTGGAACAGGATAATCTCCACTTCCAGCTCAGTTTAGTCTCTCTGCTCACTGTTTCTCCTTATATCTTCCTACGAAGTTACTATAATAGTACTTTAACACCAGACCAAAGAAGTTTTTGTGGTCAAACCATCATTTTTCTAATGAAAGGAAATACCTCTTTCCCACCATATGTATTTAAATGCCATTAGATAAAACATAGACTGTGGATTCAGCTTCAATCATCCTAGTTGCTTGGACAATATTTCTTGGAATGACAGACTAATTTCCAATTGGGAGGGATATTGCCTAGTCCCAGGCCCACTCAGTGCAGGCTCAGTCATGAGGTCAAATCTGCTCCAGGAGCAGGCTGCCAGTAGGAGATCTAATCTAAAAGCTCCAAGCAGAGTTTTTCCAGGATTCTGGCACACTACTAAACTACCTTGCTTGTATTTTACTTGGTTTTATTTTTGTGCTGTATAAAAGGTTTTGAAAATGTTTTTCAGATTTTCATTATGAAGCTATCTAAGCCCTATGCTGTGCAGGGTGTTGACAGAGCCCCAGAAATAGCTGCATTTATGGCTGGACATTACTGGCTAGGCCAGTGGTGCAGTTCCATACTGAAAGCCAATGCTGAATCCAGCAGTCTACCTGAAGGGCAATCATTCAAAAGCTATGCCTTAGATAACTGGGAAAGTACAGTGCTCAGGAAGCAAAGACAAGGTGTGAATTTACAATACAGTGGCTATTTCAGATTCATTTTTAAAATAAATTATCAAGGAAGTAATGAATACTATAAAGCAGAGACTGTGCTCTCATTTCTACCTTTTAGCCTTCTGTACAGTAATTTCTTAATGTAGATTAAAATGTGCCTCTTCCATTATTCTGAAAGTGTGCTTTGGTTCCCCTTGTAGAAATAAGGGGACTTTGGAAGCAACAGTACATTTAATATGAGGGATAAACAATATGCATTGCTGTGCATTGTAACTTAAGAAATTTGACACAGCTATCAGAATTCCTCTTTAAGAATATCCTTAACCAAGGTCTTGCTTTTCACTGACAGGTTAATGCTGCCGATTACAAAATATTTTTAACATACTTATCCAACTGTTGAGAAATTGGATGAATGATTGCAATTGTTTTAGAAGCAAGTTTGCAACTGGCATATAATTGCACTACACATAATAAAACCATCTGTGCCACAATCACATCTGCTTTGATAACCACGATCTTTGTTTAATCTTCACAATTTGTAATCCAATAATATCTGCCCAAAACAAAGAATGCTATTCTTTGTTCTTACTACTGCATAATCTTTCAACACATTTGGAGCCTTCTTGGTCTGTGCATTTCTGTATTTTACTCATTCCATGATTTCTGAGGTCTTGAGGAATACTGACTCAGCTGACTGAACCCTAGACCATTGTGGTTTTCCCTACATTGAGTTTTGCTCTGAATTCCACATTTTCTGTTTGCACAGAAATCATCCTTAACAGTTTCTGAGAAAACACCAGTCATTTTCAGCAGAAAACATCATCTTCATCAAGTCATGGTGCACAGCTGTATCCATTCTTCTACCCTGTTTTCACAATTATTGATGCAGTATGTTGAGAAACGTAACAATGAATTGGTGAAGAAATTACCTCAAATAGGCTTTTTTAAAAAAAATAATTGTCATTTAACGTGACAACACAATTTAAAGTATGAGTAAAAATTCCCTATGTTACACTGAAAGTGGTAATGGGCTGTATATGGATCAAATAGGCTTGTCAGCCATTACACCTAACTACAGAGTTCTAGGTGGTGGCAAGAACTGGATGTGACTTCACAATTTCTGTGATAATGCACGAGAATGCTCCTCACCTGTTGCAGTACATGTCTCTCTCTCAGTGTCATTAGTCTTCTGTGGAGCTCTACTAGTTCATCAAGATATGCCTAGAAATAAACCCCCCCCAGCCATAAACAACTTATTAATTAAGTCATAACTATGTATTTAAAAAACTTCAGATGTCTTGAAAAACACCACAAATGGAAATTCTATTTAGGTAAATTTTCTTGTTTAGTAATCTGGCTTTTGCCATCTTAATAAAACCCCAGTGTAAGTCTTACGGGTTTTCTTAGATATTTCACACTGATAAAAATTTTATTAGGTGGTCTTTTGCTGTAGAAGGTAATACCTGCATCTCAACTGTGGTAAAAAGTGTCAAACAGACTCAGGATTCCAAAATACCATCCTTGAAACACATCTTCCCCTTCCCATGTAACATCCAAACCTATAGGTTCACAATCAAATCCCTCTCTTTTTTTAGGCTACATCATAAATTTTCTGTCAACAAGGAGATAAAGGGAGAAAGATAAAGTAAGATTAATCTAAAGTGCACTGTCCTCCTTCCTGGAATGTCAAGCATGCCCCACTTTTGCACCCAATTTTCAACTTTCTACATCAGGCTGACCCATCAAAAACTGTTGTGTTTTTTTTTTCCTTGGCAGAAAGGGATACAGCACCCAGTATAAGAAACCAAAAAGCATATGGATCAGGGCACTTGAAAATCTGGGAACACATGCTGAAGAAAAACAAAACAAAACAAAACAAAACAAAACAAAACAAAAAAAAGAAAAAAGAGAGAGAGAGAAAGATCTGCACCTAAAGGAACCCAAAGCAAAGAGGTACTAAACCTTTCATTCTGTTATGTACTAAGATTTTAATTCTGTAACAAATGCATTAGCATCACATTTTGGACAATTCTACTGCTACCTCATTCTCATTTACCTTATCACAATCCCCATTCTTTATTTGCTTATCAGATTTGTTTTGCTTTAATGGATTTTTCACTTCTAAAACCTGGAAAACAAAAAAAAGATTCTTGTAAAAATTACATGTATCACTGGAGCCAATTACATATGAAAAAATCTGCTATCAGTTAATCAGACAACATACCATCTGCAGAAAATGTAATCAAAACTCAACACTGAGCTTTTCGTTCTTTGATTCATCCAACCTACGTATATCCTTCAGAAAACGATGAGTTGGTGGACTGAAGTTATGTTGGTATTACTAATCCTTAAATTAATTTAATGTCATTTGTAGCTTCCTCAATACTTTTTTTCTTAAATACAAACCAGATACAGCAATAGAAAAGAGGTCTTAGATAAAACATAAGCAAGAGGTCTGATTTTTATACATGCAAAGGGACTGAGGTACTTGTCTATTGACTTAAAAATAGCACATGGTCAGTATACCTTCCCTGTTTTGTTTTTTTCTTCAAGCTGTCTCTTTTCTTCTACAGAGGTATTGAAACAGTCTTTGAAATAACTGCATCATTTGTAACTGAAAAAATTTTGTGTGACAATAGCTTATCCTGGTACTCTTCCTCCAATGCCATACAAAGCCATTTACTACCACATATACAAACCAAGAATGTTTCATCATGGTCAAGAGCATGCCAACAAGCAGCAGAACACCATGCTTAGTATGAAAATATTATGAAAGCATATTTGGGGGAAACATAATTGTTGACTGCCCTTTCAATCCTCTCCATCATTCTCCCCCCCAATGTACAATTTTTGAAATTAAAAGCAGAGTTAAAATAAATCATCATGTCATCTCTAACCTGGAACAGATCAGTTCTTCTGAAAAATATCAAGGGAAAATAAATGATTGCAGATAAGAGGAAATTTTGCTTCGTGTTTCTTTGTAAGCAAGACTAATATCACTATCATGATTATGTCCAAAACCATACTGGGTGGTCACAACACAGGACAAAACTCAACAAGTAAAACAAGGAAATAAGGCCTGTAAAAGCAAGGCTTCTAGACTAAAGAGAAGCCTAACTGCCTAACTGACAGCTGTCTGTATGTTCCCTCTTATTTCTACTTGCCTTGGCAAATGACTAAAATTCCATATAGGCTCTCTGGGGCAACTATCACTGTAAGATTACAGAGAGGAAGAAACTTCCCTATATCGAGAGTGTGACCACAGATCTGAATTACCCTCATGTAATGATTTACTTAGCCAAGAGTGATGCATGATCAGAAAGCAAAACATACTTTTCTGAAGAAAAATTGCTGTTCTACAATTCAGCAGCCCCTGGGGTTACTGTTGTGTAGGCTCGTGGAAGAAAAAGTCTTTATTTTGAAGAAACAACAGACCTCTAGGCATGGATTCAGTGCCTTTTAGACATTTTTCTTGTTTTCAAACAAAAGAGGTCTCTCTGGTAAGGCCTCACCTGGAGTACTGTGTCCAGCACTGGAGTCCTCCAGAGAGCACAAAGAAGGTATTACTAACCTACGGGAGCAGGTCCAGGAGAGCTACAAAAATGATCAGAGGGCTGAAACAACTCACTTAGGAAGAAAAGCTAAGATAGTTGGGATTGTTCAGCCTGTAGAAGACAAGCCTCTCGGTAGACCCTACTGTCACCTGTCAGTACTTAGAAGGGACTTACAAGACTTTTTATCAAGTCCTGTTGTGACAGGACAAGTGATAATGATTTAAACTAGGGGAGTGTAGATTCAGACTAAATATAATTAAGACATTTTTTACAATGAGAGTAGTGAGACACTCACCCAGGTTGCCCAGGGAGGTGGTTCAAGCTTCATCCCTGGAAACATTCAAGGTCAGGTTGGATGGGGCTCTAAGCAACCCAATCGAGTTGAAGATGTCCTTGCTGACTGCAGGGACATTGGACTAAATGACCTTTAAAGATCCCTTCCAACACAAACCATTCTCTGATTCTGTGAAAATTCTTGCTTAGATAAGGCACAGCATTAATCATAGCTAAAGAGGCTTACAGAAATACTAACTATTCCAGTCATTTAGTTCTGTGAATGGACTTAGTCAATGTAAGCCTGATTTCACCAATTAAAAACATCATCCTGGCAATAAGTACTATGCTACCAATCAGAAATTTCCAATGTGGCTATGGTCTATACAATCTGAATTCTCAGAATGCCCCCCTAAATTTCTGATTTTCAGTTCAATTACAAAATTCAGCTCACCTATAAAAATGGAAAAATGTGTGTGATCAATCAGCTTTAGCTAGCACACTGCTATTGTTTGTAATATCTGTATGTGTAGGTAGACCTTCTGTTAGATCACTAAAGGGAAAAGGAACATGAAAGAAGTGATTGTGTGGGCTGCCCATTTTGAGACTTACACTTGCTTAATGAATATATTGTCTCTGTATAAGTTAGTCTTCATTAAACAAGAAGCCATAGACACGTATCTTACCTTTCATGTCTTTATGTCTCCAGTAAATTCCATCTTCTTCATCTTTATAGTTTGCTTTTTTCCTGAAACACTCTCTTAAAAGCGTGTACCTTTTGTACACCTCAGTTTCACAAAGCCTACAGAGTTTCTGGTGAATAACAACAGTGCTTTCTGCACATGGAATCATGTTTCTCTCCGTGTACAAACTACTTTGTTTTTTGGGTTTTTTCTCTACAATGCAGTTGAACATAACTGTTTTGGTTTTGCACTGTCAGTAATTGGACATGTTATCAAAAAAGCAATACCAAGTAAATTATTCCTGCCAGATAACTGAAGCATCTAAGAGATACATGAAAGACTCCTCCATAAAGCTCACCATCTAAACCACAAACTTTTGTTAGTAAATGTAGACACAGTTCTAACTACATCACTACTGTAAGCAGCCATTTATAGGTAACCATTAAATTTAATGACTGCTTTGCACCTGACCCAGCTGACACTGGGAATGAATTATTGCTCCCTAAAACAAATTACAAATGATGTATTTTATAAATCACGATTTTAAATTTTTTTTTTTTAAAGAGTGTCAGCTTTGATATTGAATGTTTGTATTTAGACAGCTGGTAACTGGTAGGAGGTAACTCCCAAACTCTTAACTCTCTTTTGTCCCTGATATATTTTGTAACTCTAGGTTATGTAATTTCTTCTCTCTGAGAAAATAACTACTTTACTTTCCTACTTCAAAAGTAGTAAGTGTTAGCTTTAACACACATGGAAGTAGCACTCCGATAGTGATACTAAAGCTACTGTCTTCTAGTGAAGTAAAAAGTACTGTATCACTGCTTGGGGAAAGGGGAAGAGACGAATACATAAGCTCCCGAGAACAAGCCTATCGTTGTGTCGTGCTAATACAAACCTAAATCTAGATCAGCTGTAGGACTGATGCTGTAAAAACAGCTTGCATTGTATACCTTACATATAGAAAGAGCATATTACTTAAAATACTGATGAAAACATTACTTTGGACTACAGTATTTGTTAAACTAAATACCAGTTTGCTTGAAAAAGTACTCTTTTGTCAATTTACAGTCTAAGCAAGTGCACTGAAGTAACCAGAACATCATTATCAGTTCCCCAGGACTGCATTTACAAATTCTGACTTTACCTGGTTGTTGTTGGTTTTCAGTAAAGGTGGTGCTGGCTCATGATGTAGTGGTGAAGAAGGTGAACTGCTTTCGCTGTCACTGCCATCACTCAGACTAACCCTATGAAAACGCACAGCCAAAAGATTATCATATGTCTAGACAAAGGGATGTTAACTCTGAGGTGATACACAAAGATGACTGACTCCTCCCTGAGTAAGCCAGCATTAATCAAGGTGGTGTGGAACAGAGGCAGCTCAGCAGAACCACATACTGGAAACAACTCTGTAGCATGGAGAACAAGGCCAGCTGTCTGCATTTGCATCTTTTCCCTGGCTAAAATTTGAAAACCTAGTATCTTCGGAGAGGCCATAGGAAAAAGATTCTCTCTTAGTCAGTTTCACCCTTCATTTACTCAGGAACAATAAGGAGCATTTATTTGGTAGATGAAAGAAAAAAGTTATTTGTGATTAAAAGGCAGAGGAGTATTAAATAAGGTTTTGTTTAAAAACTGAAACAAAATCTCTGCATTTACAGACAAGTCGAGCTGGAGACAGTCCTTTATACAACCAGTGATGTGAACAAATTCTCAAACTGCTAGGCATCTTGGTCTTTTTCTCTTTGATTCCAGTTCATAAAATGCAGTAGAGAAGCAACTCACATTAACTATTGTTTTCCTATTACCTTCCCATTTAAGCAGTAGCTGACACTGGCACTCAAATGCTGTGCATTTACAGCAGAACCTTGTGGATCAAATAAAGAACCCACTATGAAAAGGATTGAGGGAAACTATTTCAGATAATCTGCAGCCTTTAACAACATTCATATGAAGCTTCAAGCTGCCTAAAGAACAGATAATTCTTAGAAGACCCCCTTAAGATTGCAGCTCAGATGCAGAGTCCTTCAAAAAAAAAGTAATTTCTGTGACAAATCCTTATCTTACCTTCTGCCTGCATTTTTGTCTATTATCTGCTGCATACAGTGCAGAGATTACATGGAAGACAAATTTCATTGACTCTGATCCAGTTTAATAACCAATCTAAACCTGGTAAGCAATGAGGCTACCAGGTTACTTCTAATCACAAGACACTTACCTGCAATGCCTGCTTCCTCCTCGTGTATTTACAGGTCGTTCTAACTCAGAATCATTGTCATTCTCCTCTGCTTCATCTGATTCTTCTTCATTATCATCTGAATGCAGATCTTTCATTATAGACCTCAGTGGACCTAAAACAGAGACAATAAAATACACAAATGAAGTTCACTTCTCAATTAGCTCAGATTTGTAGATGACAGAAAACTACCCTCCCCACAGTGCTGGGAGAGAAGAGTCTTAAACATTAAACAAATGAAGGAATGAACTGGGGGCTTATGTGGCACAGATTTATCCATGGATCATTTACTCACATTAGCAACTCAGTCAGTGTCAATAGACTTACTCATGACAGTGAACAGATTCATGTTCAAGCGTGTGCATGACTGGCCCCTGGGACCATAGCTGAAGTAAGTCATGCCAAGAGAAATTGAGTATTATTGTAGTATTATCAGAAACAAGACTCTCTTGCATTGCTAGATGGTAACAAGTTTTGCTTTCTAAAAGGGCATTAAATAAAAGTAAAGGCATCTAACATCATCAAGTCCAATCATTACCTAACTCTGCCAAGTCTGGTGTTAAACCATGTCCCTTTCCACTACATCTATGCATCTTTTAAACACTTCAGGGATGGTGATTCAAGCACATCCCTGGGGAGCCTATACCAGAGTTTGATAACTCCTTCAGTCAGGAATTTTCTTCTGATATTCACTCTGAATCTCTCCTGGTGCTACTGGAGACTATTTCTTCTCATTCTATCACTTGTTACTAGGGAGAAGAGACCAACACCCACCTCGCTACAACCTCCTTTTGGGTAGTTGCAGAGAGTGATAAGGTCTCCCCTCAGCCTTCTCTTCTCCAGACTAAACAAACCCAGTTCCCTCAGCCACTTCTCACAGGACTTGCGCTCCAGACCCATCAGCAGCTTTGATGCCCTTCTCTTGAGTGAGTAACTTCTCTTTAGGAACAAAAAGTGTAGGTTCTGACCAGAGTAAAACAGTGTCAACAGCATGCCCATTGCTTCATCCTTTTTATGTACAAGTCCACAGTCTGGGCAAGGAATGCATTTAGTTAACTGGAACTCCTCAAAAGAAGCAGTAATCACTATTTGCTGTGGCAAAGAGAGGAGAAAACTCTCCTATCTATTCTTGGAAAGGCAGGAAAAAATGATAGACAATCTGTGATTTGTCTTAAATACAACCCAGAAGATTTGGATGGATCCAGTCTTCTCAGAAGAAAACAGTAAGTGAACAGGTTTTTGTCCAATATAACAGGAACAAGTATCCACATTTGTTGGCTTGTAATGGATAGTTCACACAACTAATGAGATTTTAATGAAAACAAAAATGTGGTTTCAGCCAGAAGGGGTTCTGTTTAGTCTTTAGATAAAAATCAAATGCCTGAATTCAGTCATCAACCACAGTTCCCTTCAGCTCTTGCTTTCTTTCATCTGGAGTAATGCTGCCAGGACACATTACAAAACCAGTACCAATCACCTACTGAATGGCAGCACGATAGATATGGATCGTGTGTATATTTAAAGACAAACTGTTGGCCTAAGGCATGAAAGTACTTTCATAACTGTGTCTACCACTGAGGAATACAAATGGATAAAACAAATGTGGTTGTGTTTAGTAAAATCTGCCTTTTTAATGCTCCTCATCCAAAGAACAAAACAAAAGCTGATTTAAGAATGTATCAGTTGAAAAATCTTATAAACCCAGGGAAAAAGGACAAGCAGGAACTAAGACATTCAAGAGATTATACAGAATGAATCACAATGTATTTACAGAAAAGTCTGCCTCAGCAAGTCTTCTGGGAAGAAAAATGCATTTTTTTACTGAGTTCCAAGTAAACATTATTAGCCAGAAAAGTAAAATGCAAACTTCAAGTCAACTTCAAATCTAACCACTATCTTTTCCTCCCATGCATCTAAAGTAAATACTGCATGCTCTTCAAACTTCCCAACAGAATGGGAAGATCACAGCCCTTTGAAAGGGTCCACAAAGATATGTCCTCATGATTCTGATGGTAAGCCATACCTCCCTGGGCAGGGCTCTAGATGGAACCAAGTGTCATGCTACCTAACCCTGCAAGAGAACAACCTCAGAAACAGACACTCTTTTGAGCTTAGCATCTCCTACATGAATGGCGTGCATTTACTGCTTCAGAACATAGACCCTTCACAGCCTTTTCTCAGAAACACATTTTCCCCCCTTTTATTTTGCCACATCTGAAAACAACCCAGGGAAAAGTAAAACTCTGGCCACTTCAGGCTGTAAATGGCAGCAGAAAAGTGGTGAAGATATGCCATCAGTTTTGTTTCTATTAGCCTTTTCATTTCATATATTCCTTCCAATTTCTTTTCCTTTGTTGGTACCTTGTTGTCTGCTGTTTTGAGACGGTGCAAAACTGGAACTGGAGCTGGAACTGGCAGGACTGGGCTGTTCAGACTCAATAGGGGGAGAAAAAAGAAAAAAACAAAATAAATAACATTTTAAGAAACATTTTTGCCTAAAACTCTTACTGTTACTACCTAAGGCATGCTGTCAAGGAAAAAACGCTATGGAACAGAATAATGTTCAAAGGTCCTTACTTTAGGTATCAGGTAAACACTGTGTATATTGCTACGCACTCAGCATATGTACACATTACTACATCATCCAGTTCTTTACTAAAGCCAAAGTCCTAACCCCCCAGATATCTGGAACTCACAGATTATGAAAGGTAACTTTAAAATTACTGAGAAAGGCCCACTAATCTAGAAAAGTCTGTATCACTTTTCTCATAGTGCTTATGGCTTATGAGGATTGTACTGAGAAGTCTTGCTTCCTGCTGCCATGCTGAATGTCTTCACATATGCTGATTCTTATGCTCAAAGGCCTAAAGAGCCTGGAGAAGGTATGTACTTCCATGCTCATCTGTATTTAAGAGGCAAAGAACAAACCTGGCATCTGGGCACAGGGGATGCTATAGAATACAAAACAAGAAAGACACGTCCATACAGAAGGAATGTTGAAAATCAGGTTAGGAAGTAAGTATCTGAAAATTCCGTATTGAGATAAAACCTGCTTATACTTCAAATTTTATACAACTCTGTTACCATGATGTGTTATCCAAGCTAATGAAAGTCTTCTAACTCTTCTTGCCTGTACAATATCCCTCATGACTAAATTGTTCTCAGCAGCATCAGGAGTAACATCCTGTCACTCTAAAGCTCATGGGGTACCTAGCAGTTGCTTTTTCTTCAGAAATCAATCTGTTGTTGCCTTTCATAATGAGCAGGCAGACTTACAGCCTTTTACTGCCTTTTCTCACAATGAGAGGTGTCAGTTTCAGCAACAGAATCTTTAAAATCCCCAACATTAACCTCTGTTTTCCTCAAATGAACACCAGCTTCACTTTTCACACATACAAAGACAAAACATAACCTTCAGGACATGCCTTTATGCATATGCAGCTTGCACATGGGTGAAGCAACCCAGTAAAAGAACACCCTACTGAACCAACAACATAACCTATTTCTGAGCACTGAGATTCTTGCATGGTTTCCTATATTGTACATTTTTGGAGACACTCACTGCATTGTCACTTAACACTGCTCCAAAACAGTAATTTGTGTGGGGGGGAGAAATAACCTCCTTTTTTTAGAAAAACTTCCTGAACTTCTGCAGAATCACACATGATTTTAAATTGTAAAATAATTATGACAACATGAAATGGACTGCGTTGGTGAAGACTAAGAGTCAGTGAAAACTTTAAAGCCATCACCTCTCTGGAAACTAATTTTGGTACCCCAACTTCAAGCTTCTCTTAAACATCTGGTTTATCTGTTACTTTCCTGCTTTCTGCAACAAAATTACTAGCTGAAAACTGGTTTCTGCACATTTCTATCAACTGTATTTGTCCTTTACTGATTTCAACATGAACTTTAACTCATGTGAAATCCATTCCTATTAAAAAAAGGACAAACACTAGAAGTCTATAATATTCAACTTAAAATACCTACAGAAGTGCTAGAACTGTAGGGGAAAAAAATCCCCAAACCACTCAGGCATGGAGATTCTTGTTGCTTTTAAAATGTGACTACTTTCTTTTTGAACCAGTTTACTACAAATGGAAAAAGGGAACAGGCCTGGTCTGGTTCACATTATACAATATATAAACACCAGGGAAATACCCCAGTGTCAAAATTTGTTCCTAGCATTAACTGATTGTGACAAGACCGCAAGAAGGAAAGAATATAAATAGATATAAAAATGTTATAGTACTTATCCAGTACAAATTTTGGTCTGCTTTACCAAGATCACTTTGAGAAGCCAAACTATACAAGTCTCAGTGAAACAAAGTATTATTTTTAAAAACAGGTTCTTAATGTCCCCTTAACTTGTCAATTACATAAAACTGGGGAAGTGGCTGATATGCCAGAGGATATGTATTCTGATACTCAGAGGAACCTGTAGCCAACAGGAACAAGAAGTGTGAAGTCCTGTACCCAGGGAAGAACATCCCTATGCACCAAAATATTCTGAGGGACACCCAGCTGGAAACCAAGGATCCTCATAGATCTCACATTAAGAGGTATATACGTTAGACATACATATAGTATATACATTATATATACATGAGGATACAAATACCTGATGGGAGGGTGCAAAGATGACAGAGCCAGGTTCTTTTCAGTGGCACCCAGTGACAGAAACAAGAGGCAGAAACCGAAACAGGAGGATCCCTCACGCATATCAGCACACACTTGTACCACAGTACAAGTGACCAAGCATGAGCACAGGCTGCTCACTGAGGTTGTAAAGTCTTCCTCCTCAGATATATTAAAAAAGGACTAGACACAGTCCTAGGCAACCAGCTCTAAGTGGCCCTTAGTGGAGCTGCACCAGGTGGCCATCACAAGTCTATTCCAACCTTAATTGACCTGTGATTGTGTCAACCTGAAACACATCCTTCCTTTAGAAGTTCGTGTACAGAAAAGACCTTAAGCCAAACCTTGCAATTGTTTCATTTGAACAGTTGCATTCGATGAAGGATTTGTGTTCCTTTTGAGCCCATGTTACTGAAATATTTTTCTGCTTTTGAAAGAAAATAATTTTCCTTCTGTATTTGTGTAGATATGATTGACAAGAAGCTCAATGTGAGCTGGCAGTGTACTCACGCAGACCAGAAGGCAAATTGTATCCCAGGCTGCATCAAGACTAGTGTGGTCAGCAGATCAAGAGTGGTAATTCTTACTCTTTACTCTGCTCTTGTGAGACACTGCCTTGAATAATGCATCCCATTCTGGTGTCCCCATCATGAGAAAGACACAGAGAGCAAGTCCAAGGAAAAGCCACGAGGATGATCCAAGGGCTGGAACATGACTGCTATTAGGATAGGCTGAGGGAGCCAGAATTGTTCAACCTGGAGAAGAGAAGACTTGGGGAGACCTTATAGCTGCCTTTCAATACCTGACAGGGGCCCACAGGAAAGCTGGAGAGGGCTGGTCTCTTCTCCCAGGCAAGCAGCATCAAAACAAGAGGACACAGTCTCAAGCCGTGCCAGGGGAAGTTTAGGCTCGAGGTGGGGAGGAATTTCTTCACTGAGAGTTGTTCGCCATTGGAATGTGCTGCCCAGGGAGGTGGTGGAGTCACTGTCCCTGGAGTTGATCAAGAGGGGATTGGACATGGCACTTGGTGCCATGGTTTAGTCATGAGGTCTTGGGTGACAGGTTGGACTTGATCTTTGAGGTCTCTTCCAACCTTGGCGATTCTGTGATTTTTCCTAAGGGTGTCTAGTGACAGGACTATTGGGAACGGGTTTAAGCTGAGGAAAAGTAGGTTTAGACTGGATCTTAGGAAGCAGTTCCTCAGTATAAGGATGGTGGGACTCTGGAATAGGTTGCCCAAAGTGGTTGTGGATACCCCTTGCCTGGAAGTATTTTGAAGCCAGACTGGGTGAGGCCTTGGGCAACCAGGTCTAGTTGAAAGGTGTCCCTGCCCATGGTAGGGGAGTTGGAGTAGATGATATCTGAAGTCCCTTCCTACCTGAGCCACTCTATGAATCTATGATTTTCCCTTAGCTTTAGAAATAAAATACACTTTTGAGATATTGCTAACATAAAAATAAAAACTCAGCTTAGTGTCAGACTTAGAGAAGAGTCATGTACAGCAGACCAAGCTAACACACATGGATAAGAGAATTTGTTTACAATACACTGCATAATACAGTCAAAAGATTAAGCACTAGCTGAGGCTGTTGCCTGTAGGAAAATCTTTGCTTCTGAACCCATGTCCGAGAAAATTAAAAAAAATTGTCCAGAATTTCAAGAGAGAGATCCAGTGCAGCTCTTCCATCTTTAGAAGATGTATTTGTTGGCCTTGTCATCTTTACAGCAAGACTCACTGTGTTTATTTTTGTATCTAAGTTAACTCCTGAGATTTAAATGGTACTGTGAAAATCTCAGCTTTCATTTCTGTACATTTGTGGCAGTTTTAGGCTATGCCTTTAAAAGACAGCTGCAGATTTCAAGGAAAAAAGTAGAAAAATATAAACAATTTACAACTGGAGGTAAAAAGAAAAACAAAAGATTATTCTAAACTAATTTCATTGGCCAGAATGTGTGAGATGTACCCTAACAATCTTACACATTCCACTTCATTCCTTCTTCTCTAGTTGCTTGGCTATCCTGCTCATCTGGGGAGGATTTAATTGCTGCTAGCTGACCTTGCAGATAAGAACTACCATTCCTCTTAATGTCTCTCTTCTTTTCTTCTTATCATAGGGGGAAAGGAAGTGGCTCTGGGGGGAGTGGAGTAGCTTCCCTGGTCATTTTGACCAGGGGGGCTTTTCCATGATGGTTTCTGATTGTAAATACCTGTATGATACTGTAAATACTGTACATTTTGTACGTATTCATTGCATTCCATTGTAGAGTGTAGTTTTTGCTTTGTAAATAGAGCTTCCATTTGCTTCCAATTGAGTTGGCTGTGCTTAGTTAATGTGAATGTGAAAATTTTAGCCCACCGTAACATTTCAGCGTTTGTCAGACATTGTAGGGAGGAAAATACAAAAAGCTATATTGCACCCTAAAAAAATTCTTGACTCCCTAAAACGTAACAAAGCCCCTCAAACCATTTGTCAAAGTTTCACAATTGTTAGCCTGTCTTGTGGTACTGAAAAACACTTTTTAGATGTCATGAGCAGCAAGAGTATACTCTGCACACATTTTTCTCTAGATACATTTTTAAGGCATTTGTCACTATGGTGTCTAAGCATTTGATATATGCTAATCTTATGTATTTGTTGAGTAGTTTTCACAAAAGACCCTGCACACTATTTACACATAGAAATACACAATGATGGCTCTTTGAAAAAATACCCCACAGAATAATCGTTGTCATCCTGCAGGTGTTTTGCCTTTTACAGCTGACACATCTGTGTGCTGTAACTTTGCCTACACATGTACTTTTACTGACTACTACAAAAAATAATTCTAATTTAAAACTTTTTTCTTGCTTTGGAGACTTAAAATAGGGTTGTTTTTTTTGCAGTGAGATCTCTGTTTTACATTAGTAGGAAGAGTTTTTCAACAGTTTCATAAGGTGTAGTACGTTAATAGCTGACACAAGATAAAGTCGAGGAAAAGCTCTTTTAACAAACCTAATACATGTTTATATTCAAACTATGTTTCACTCACACTGGTACAAGGTAGTCTGGTGTATTTGTAATACAACTGATGCAGGTAACTGAAATTAATAAAAATATTGTCTAGTTTTTACTCATGTGATTAAAACCATTGGCTAAATCTCATGTTCTACAACCCTGAGCAGTCTTGAGTTTTACGGTGTTCAAAGGATCAAAGAGGCTGCACACAGCACCAATAAATCAGGTTGAATCATCACATGCACAAACTGCTTTCTTTAGCTAAAATGGTAAGATTAGAGTTTCTTAACTTCATTAAAGCAGCATGAGCAATGGAAAAAGACTACTCATAAAATGAAGTAGACTAAAATTATCATAGCCTAGATCTACTCTTTTCTTTAATGGTTTAAACCATAATACCTGTGGTTGATAATTCAAATAATTAAAAACATAAAGGTTTTACTCTGATGGACTCTATCTTTAAGATCTTTTCTAACACAAGCAATTCTATATTCTACATGCAATCTTCTACTGTTTAGGGAATACCTAAAAGGACCTCACACGAAGCAAGAAAGTTACTTGATTTACTTGTGTCCTAATCACCACAGATCAACCAACAGTAATATTAAAGGGCATAAATTTTGCAGTGTTTTTTGGATCTGGGTAATGAATGCTGAGGTTGCTGATCCATTTACTGCTGCCCCTGGTACCCGTTATCCCTAGATATGTGTGCAATCTTTCCAGGTGCACCTGGGCACCAGCAGAGCAGCCTGTTAACCTCAGCTAGAACAATGGGGTGTATTATCAGTCACAGATAAACATTCTCCTCTTTTATCACTATGAGGTGATGGTACAAGTTTTGTGGATATTTAAAAAGCAGCAGCCCAGTGCAAACAGCTCCATATATCCTTATCATCCAATTCTTCTCTTTGAAACTTTAATTCCTACAACACAGAACATCATATCCTCACCTTTTGCCTGGTGGCTTGCAGGACAGTTACTACTGAGTAACCAATTCCTCACAGAGGTTCAAACATCCAGGATGAGAACAGGTAACATGCCTCAATATAATTTGACATACATGCACCAGAATCCAGACTGCCCTGTCTTGCTGTGCTATGCATTGTGAAAGGACTACAGTTTTCAATGGGATAAAGTCAGCATTCATTACAAAATTCCTTGGTTGCTTCATAGCCAGACAACTTTATAACAAAGAATTCTGACCACCAGAGGTATATGCACACCTCCTTGTTTTCAGCCTCAAATGGAAACGAAAGGTGTGAGATATTGCTGCTTGGAGAGGAGCGTCAGAAACCCCCCTAATATGTCAAAGGCCAGAGAAAGGACAGACTACAAATTTCAGTTGGGCACATAAGGATTTCTGTTTTCAGGGGAAGACTCAAGCTTGCTTTGCAGCTTTTAATAGAAAATGTAGATTTTATAGGAATTACTACCAACACAGATGAAAGTTTTACACCAATTTTTTTGAATAACAAGTGTGAAGACAATTAATTTTGTAAAACCTTTATTTCTTAACAAAACTATCAGCTGCACTAAGGTACTGACTAAGCTTCTAAATGGTGGCACATTGAGTTAAAACCAATTCACACCAACATTTTCTTAAAGTTTGAGCAGCAGTTTTCCTATTGCCAGTGTGGTGATGCAGAACCAGTTTCAGTGAACACCCAAATTACTGTTAAAATTCGTTGCCGACGTAAGACTTTCCCTGAACAGTAACTGCCGCCTGGCATGCCTTGACTTTGCAGTGACAGAGTGGACACTTGTTGCTCTAAGGGAACAGACAAACACAGAGAGGGCAAGAAAAAGCACCACTGCATTACATCTGTTTTCACTTACTCCCTGTACCAGAGGTGCATGCACACCACTGTTGGAGTAACAACAACATACAGGCACTACCACCCTAAAGTTTGAGGCAGGTGCAGGATGCTCATCAGATGCATCCCTTGTCCATTTCAAAAGAGCCACCATTCTGCACAACTCCCCCCACCCCAGTCTCTCACAGTGCAGCATGAACTGTCAACCCTCAACACAGCCCCAGGGTTCCACAACACAGAGAGCTGAACAGCAGTCCCTCATCAGCAGGCAAGTAATTGTCATTAATTCTACACTGGCATGACACATGATACACTCATGGCAGCAGTGAATTCAGGCAGTGCTTATCCTGCCTTGGTAAAACTTCCACCTCATGGAATTACTTGGTCTTTAAATTTTAAAAATTAAATTATGTGTTTATGGTGTGCCCTGGAGAATTCACATCAGTCATCACCAGATTACAAACTCCTAAATGAGAAACATTATGAAAATTATCTACTGAATTCTGTGTGGAGTTTGGCAGCAAACCTTCAAATACACATAAGTAAAACATACCATTTGTGCCAAATGAAACAGCTATGAACTTTACAGTTCCCCACACAAAAAAAGGGAATAAAAGCCTTGGACAGATCTAACTATTGTAGACATAAACTATTTCAGCTGATAACTAACAGGTTCTGGATTTTAATTACATGGAACAATTTCTCTGGATCACAACAATGTAAATAAGTGAATAAAGCAACTTCAAAGCACTGAAATCCATATTAAGAGGCTTTTATCTGATCATGATTGAAATAAAATATCCTATCTTTAGCATTTTGAGTGTAACCATCTCATCCTTGCAAAACTACCATAACTTTACGGCATCAGGCACAAAGCTTTTTTCTTTTCTTTCCCCTTTTGTCACAAAAGAAAATTGAAATAGTGGCACTGCACACATTCAGTTAAAATCCTTACTTTCCACAGGCTAGCAAGTGAACAGAATACTCCAGAGCTGAAGCACAGGAACTAAGGTCCCAAAAAATGCACTTATGCAAACGATTTAATTCACAAGTAGTCCCCACTGAAACAGACACAGCCAACACTTGTGATTCAAGAAAAATACTGAGGCCTAAACTCATCGTTGATAACACATGATGTTATTTCTGTAGTCAAAATATGACACTGCCTAAAAGTGAAAAAAACATGGTATGTCTCAAGAATGCAAAATTTCATGACTCTCACAAGATTACATTAGCAGCCTGGACATTCCAGCATGTCTACATAGTTTCTCTCCATGGTTTTATTTCTAAATCCTCAACAATTTTGCAAGCCAGTGAATTCCTAGCACACCACAGTAACAGAAGTACCTCGGTGTAACATCTGAGCTTACTGTCAAGAGAGGAATCACTACTTGACAATCTCCCTGCTTCCTCATCCAGCAATGGTTTATCTCCTCACATACACAGCTGTTTAATTTGCACCTCAGCTTTGGTGAGTGAAGTTGAGTAACTTTTCCCTTCATAATGACAACCAAAAGAAACAGGATTAGTGCAGCAGCTGAATAGTGACTGACTAGTAGATTCTTATGACCATAGAGCATGCTTGTGTCTACTACTCTTTCTCTACAGATGTCTGATTATCTCAGGTAACTATTTCTCTCAGAGCACATATCTGGAAGGAAACACCCAGGATTGTAAAGTACTTACATGACCTGCCACCACCTACTTGTTTGAAATTACTGAACAACCTCCCTGACACAAGAGCAGTATGTTCTAACAACCATATAAGAGTAGTTGGCAGGGTTTTAAGAGCAACATTCACACTTAGACTAAAAGTAAACAAATGTGAGAACAATGCATTATAATATCAAGCAAAAATTAAAGATCTTACAATGAAGGACAGCATTACCATTTTCAGTCCTCTTCTGTGTCATTAAGAAACTTAGAGTCAGTTTCATACATGCACAAACAAAAAAACCCCATGGCTTTCTTTTCTGGCTAACTGCATGAAAATTCCACATAGAGCTCTGCTTCACAACTGTTATTTCTAATTTTAAGCATTATCTGAAAGAGATCTTACCTTGGCTGCCAGTCCCAGCAGAAAGCAGGATTTTTCAGCTAACTAAGGCCTGAAGGTTTTTATGAGATCATCAGGGTTTTCAAAATACTCTTCCACTTTTGTAACAAATGAATAGATCATGTGTGGGATCCAAAGTGACACCTTACACCTTATGGATTACTTTAAAAAGGTATCCATGCTGTTAACTTCAAGACTGTTTTAAGATATGCAACAAGTTTAAAAAGGTATGAAAACACAGTCTATGTGATCACTACTCTGTGTTCACCTTTCTATAACACACTTAAGAAAAAGTTGGCATTTTTTCCCCACAGGCAAAATACTTTCTAATATACTCGCTTTTAGTAATTGAAATCCCTCATTCCTGAGCTGTTACAATTTATTGGCACACATTTCCACTCAGTCTGTATCTCCACAGGCTTGGATCTGCCAAAAGGCAGCTACTGCTACTAATGGCAATGCTACTATTTCAAGAATATATACAGACTAGAAGGGAAAAAGCAATGTATATCATGTGAAAAATAATCATAACAGAAGTAGAACTTAATCTAACAAACCTACACACATCCCAGTAAAACAGTTGCTGTCTACAACTACCTGAGGGGGGATTATAGACAGGCAGAGGTTGGTCTCTTCTCCCAGGCAACCAGTACCAGAACAAGAGGACACAGTTTCAGGCTGTGCCAGGGGAGGTTTAGGCTGGAGGTTAGGAGAGTGATTGCCCATTGGAATGGGCTGCCCGAGGAGGTGGTGGAGTCACCATCACTGGAGGTGTTCCGGAAGAGACTTGACAGGGTGCTTGGTTGCATGGTTTAGTTGGTCGGGAGGTGTTGGATTATCGATAGGTTGGACACGATGATCTTGAAGGTCTCTTCCAACCTGGTTTTATTCTATTCTATCCTCTAAAAAATGCACTAACAAACAACTTTCATGCACAGACAGTATTAGCAGCTTTTATTCAGATCACTGCAACTGGAGATACACTACATATCACTCCTGAATAGTTTTGCTAGCTCTTATGACTCTAAAAAGACTCACACTGTTTTGAACACTAAGTCTGTCACTAGCGCTGAAGGCTTGCACACACTTTAAATCCTGGACATATTTGGAAAAGGACACTCAGACACTCAAGAAGGGTATCACTTTTCAAGTGACCAAGAGAAGGGTGAAGAGAAATGGAGACACACCTTTCACTTCAGCGCCCACAACTAGGTAGAGCACGATGCCAAAATTAAATAAAAAGCATTGAGGCATTCTGCTTTTCTGTCTGAAAGTTAAGCCCATTAATTGAAATAATATACATCATCTCAATTCAGAGGCTCTGCCTGAAGCAAACAGGGGACCATCAGCATTGTCTTCCTGTAGCACTTGCCCAGTAAAACACCACCTGTGTTCATAATGCTTGACAGCTTCCTTTACCTTCAGAACCTATTAGAATGTTACCCTTAATTTAAAAACCTGAAGACAGCCTTTGCAACTGAGAACTGATCAAGGACTGGTGACTCCCTTTGCTAGAGGAGCAGAAGGCCTGATATGAAGACTGAACCCACTTCATAGAGAGGTTTGCTGTCTCCCTGGTGCCTGGGTAAAGTTCCTATCCTTGTGTATTCTTCAGATTTACTACCCACTTCCGGTCTTTCAGGTGGGTAGTGATGATGTAGCAACAAGAGGCTCACAATCAATTAAAAGAGACTTCAGGGCCTTGGGGCAATTGGTAAGAGGATCAGGAGCTCAAATTGTGTTCTTGTCCATCCCTCTGACCTCGGTGACAGATGAGGGAACATTTAGGAAGAGCCAACTGGTCAATTCACAGCTTCAGGACTGGTGCTGTCAACAGGGCTTTGGATTTTACGATCACAGTTTGGTTTACAAGGCACCAGAGCTGCAAGCAACTAATGGGATGATTTGTCCCAGAGGGGAAGAAAAGATTCTGGGGCAGGAATTGGCAGGGCTCACTAGATGCGAGGGGGAAGGGGTTATTAATCTCATGCTAGCCTGTGATAAACATTGGGGCAGTTCACCAAAGACAGAGGGATGGAGTGCTAGCAAGGGCTCTCAACTTGTTGCCCTGAGGCAAACCAGGGACAATGCACCAAGACACCCGAAAGAAATCAAGGGGGATTTGCAGAGGGTGCCAGGGCCAGCCCAGCTGAAGTGCCTCTGTGCAAATGCATGCAGCTTGAGCAACAAACAGGACAAATTGAGGGCCACTAGGCTGCTGGAGAGCCATGACATAGTGGTTATTACTGAAACTTGGTGAGATGATTCCCATGACTGGAATGTTGGGATAGATAGACATAAACTCTTTAGGAAGGACAGGCAGGCTAGGCGGGGAGGAGGTGCTGCCCTCTACATCAGTGACCAGCTGGAATTGGTGGAGCTCCACCTGGGCAAGGACAATGAGCTGGTTGAGACCATATGGGTGAAGATTAAAGGGAAGACAGGGGAAGTTGATGCTACTGTAGGGGTCTGCTACAGGCCACCTGACCAGCAGAACCAAGCAAATGAGGCACTCCACAGGCAAACAGAAATGGCTCCATGTTCACAGGTCCTGGTCCTCGTGGGGGATTTCAACCACCCTGACAACTGCTGGAGGGACAACACACTTAGGTACCAGCAATCCAGGATGTTTCTGGATTGCATAGATGACAACTTCCTCCTCCAAATGGTAGAGCAACCAACAAGAAAAAGTGCTGTGCTACACCTTGCTCTCACCAGTAGGGAAGGGCTGGTGATCAGTGTGAGGCTCAGGAACAGCCTTAACTGCAGTGATCAAGAAGCAATGGAGTTTAAGATCCTCAAGGCAACTAAGAGGATGTATTCCGAGCTTACAACCCTGGACTTTAGGCATGCAAACTTCGATCACTTCAGGGATCTGCTGACCAAATTAATGTGGGACAAAGCCCTAAAGGGAAGAGGGGCCCAGGACAGCTGGTCAGTATTCAAGGATCATCTTCTCTGGAGAAAAGTATATCCACAAACAGGAAAGCAGGATAGAATGCTAGGAGACCTCCCTGGATGAGCAAGGAGCTCCTAGACACACTGTCACACAAAAAGAAACTATACAAGGAGTGGAAGAAAGGACAGCTGGAATGGGGACATACAAGGAAGCTGCCTGAGCAGCAAGAGACCTGGTTAGAAAAGCTAAAGCTCAGTCAGAATTCAATCTAGCCAGGGAGATCAAGGGGAGCAGCAAAACTTTCTACAGGTATATTAATGGTAAAAAAGAAGACTGGGGAAGGTGTGGGCCCCCTCAGAAAGAAAACAGAAGAAATGGTTCTCAATGACTTCTTTACCTCAGCCTTCACTGGCAAGGGCTCCAGCTACACTCCCAGAATAACAGAACATAATGGCAGGGACTGGAAGAAGGAATTGCCCACTGTGAGTTAAGATCAGGTTCATGACCATCTGAAGAACCTGAAAGTGTTCAAGTCCATGGGACCCGATGGGATACACACATGGGTGTCAAGGGAACTGCCAGATGAGGTTGCTAAACCACTCTCTATTATATTCCAGAGAAGAGCCTGGCTCCATCCTCTCAAGACTCACCCTTCACTTATTTATAAACATTGATGAGGTCACCTCTCAGTCTCCTCTAAGCTAAATAGCCCTAGCTCCTTCAGTCTCTCCTCATATGGACAATGTTCCACTCCCTTAATCATCCTTGTGGCTCTACGCTGGACTCTTTCAAGTAGCTCACTGTCTCTCTTGAACTTAGGGGCCCAGAACTGGACACAATATTCTAGATGCAGCCTCACCAGTGCAGAGTAGAAGGGGAGGAGAACTTCTCTTCACCATCTCTTGAAGGGGTCACACCCCTTCTAATACACCCCAGAATGGCAGTGGCCTTCCTGGCCACAAGAGCACATTGCTGGCTCATGGTCATCCTTCCATCCACCAGGATCCCCAGGTACCTTTTGCCTTCAGTGCTCTCCAGCAGGTCTATCCCCAACCTATACTGGTGCATGGAGTTGTTCCTTCCCAGGTACAAGACTCTACACTTGCCCTTGTTAAGTTTCATCAAATTTCTCCCTGCCCAGCTCTCCAGCCTGTCAAAATCACACTGAATGGCAGTACAACCTTCTGGTGTGTCAGCCACTCCACCCAGCTTGGTGTCATCCGCAGACTCACTGACAGTGTACCCTGTGCCCTTACCCAGGTCATTGACAAATCTATTGAACAGTACTGGTCCCAGTACTGATCCTGGAGGGACTCCCGTGGCAGTTTAGGCTGGGTGCCTCCTGTTACTGCCACATAAGTTACACCTCTGGTGCCCTGAGCATCCAGCCCAGTAGGTGGACACAGGAAATTGTGTATTTCATACGTATAATGTCCTGTGCCCTATAAATCCATATGCAAAGTCTTTCTCTTCCTCTTTCCTCCCTCTCTGCTCCCATAGGAGATGCTCCCCATTGGGTAATGATAGGGGAGTACCTCAAGGACTCTTCGGCCAGGCTAGCCCTAATGCCAAGAGAAGTGGGGGGCAGACTCAGACCTGGCCAGCCTGAGACTAGCCTAGCAGTAGGGGTCAAAGAAAGAGCCCTGGGGGTTTTGGGTATACCCTCAGGTGGGGAGAAGGGAAGTGCTGGGAGGACTTTGGGTGTGCTGTAGGGGATTCTGTATGCTTTGGGATCCTTTTGTCACCATGCTTGTAGCTTCTGTAAAACACTTGCTGCTTTTCTATTTAAACTTTCCATCACTTTTGCAATCCATTTGTGAGAGTGTCATTCTTTTGTCCCTTTCTTGGGGCAACAGAGGATCTGTCTGGCCTGAAACCAGGACAACTCCACTATATACAGGCCTCCAACTAGACTCTTTCCCATTGACCACGACTCTTTGACAGTTTTAGGCTATGCTTTTAAATGTTAGTTGCAGATTTTCAAGCAGAAGAGTGAAGCAGTATAAACAAATCACACTTGGGTGTAAAAAGGAAAACAAAAGATTATTCTAAACAAATTTCATTGGCCAGATGCAAGATGTACCCCTAGCAAAAGGCCTATCAAGTTGGACAAACATGACTTCCCTTTGGTAAAGCCACACTGACTACTCCTAATGACACTCTTATCCTTGATGTGCCTATGGACAGTGCCAAGGATACGATGCTCATCACCTTTCCAGAGATGAAGGTGAGGCTGACCAGCCTATAGTTACCCAGGCTTCTCTCTCTTACCCTTTTTGAAGATTGGAGTGACATTTGCCTTCCTCCAGTTCCCAGGCACCTCTCCTGTCTGCCATGTCATACCAAAGATGATGGAGAGAAGTCCAGCAATGACCTCTGCCAGTTCCCTCAGCACCCGTGTGGGCTTTCCATCAAGACCCATGGTTTTATGGATGTCCAGATTACTTAACCATTCCCTAAGCCAGTCCTCATTAATCATGGAAAACACCTCCCTTGTCCTGTTCCACTCTGGGGCCTCAGCAGAACAGACAAAGAAGGCATTTAGTAACTCTGCCTTTTCTGTGTCCTCCGTCACCAAAGTACCCATCTCATGGGGGTGCTGGTGGATGAGAAGCTCAACATGAACCACCAGCAAGCACTTGCCACTCAGAAAGCCAACTGTATCCTGGGCTGCATCCAGAGAAGTGGGGCAAGGGAGATGATTCTCATCCTCTACTCTGTTCTGGTAGACCCCACCTGGAGTAGTGCATCCAGTTCTGGAGCCCCTCTTACAGGAAGAATCTGGACATGCTGGAGCATGTCCAGAGAAGGGCCACAAGGATGATTAGAGGACTGGAGCACCTCTCCCTGTGAGGACAGACTGAGAGAGTAGGGGTTATTCAGTCTGCAGTGCTACAGGCTGGGGTCAGAGTGGCTGGAGAGCTCCCAAACAGAGAGGGACCTGGGGGTGCTGATTTACGGTAGGCTGAACATGAGCCAGCAGTGTGCCCAGGTGGCCAAGAAGGCCAAGGGCATCCTGGCTTGTATCAGGAGTAGCATGGCCAGCAGGAGCAGGGAAGCCATTGTGCCCCTGTACTCAGCACTGCTTAGACCACACATTGAGTGCTGTGTCCAGTTCTGGGCCGCTCAGTTTAGGAAAGGTGTTGAGTTGCTGGAATGTGTCCAGAGAAGGGCAACAAGGCTGGGGAGAGGCCTCGAGCACAAACAAGTCAGGAAAGACTGAGGGAGCTTGGGTTGCTTAGCCTAGAGAAGAGGAAGCTGAGGGGAGTCCTTATTGCTGTCTACAACTACCTAAAGGGAGGTTGTAGCCAGGTGGGAGTTGGTCTCTTCTCCCAGGCAACCAGCACCAGAACAAGAGGACACAGTCTCAAGCTGCACCAGGGGAGGTTTAGGCTGGATGTTAGGAAGAACTACTTCACAGAAAGAGTGATTGGCCATTGGGATGGGCTGCCCAGGGGGGTGGTGAAGTCACCATCACTGAAGGTGTTTAAGAGGAGACTGGATGAGCCACTCAGTACCATGGTTTAGTTGATTAGATGGTGTTGGATGATGGGTTGGACTTGGTGATCTCAAAGGTCTTTTCGAACCTGGTTAATTCTATTCTATGTAAGGCTCCAGGGAGACCTTATTGTGGCCTTCTGGTATCTGAAGGGGGCCTACAAGAAAGCTGGGGAGGGTAATGATAGGACTAGGGGGAATGGGGAGAAAAATAATAAAATAAAAAATCAAAATGGGTGGATTCAGATTGGATGTTAGAAAGAAATTCTTCACCATGGGGGTGGCAAGACACTGGAACAGGTTGCCCAGGGAGGTGGTAAAAGCCCCATCCCTTGAAGTTCAAGTCAGGCTGGATGGGGATTTGGGCAACCTCATCTAGTGTGGTAGAGGCAGGAGGCTTGGAACTGGATGATCTTTGAGGTCTCTTCCATCTGTGACTGCCCCTCTGAAAACAGTCTTTGGTGCGACCAACAATAGGAGCTGTTGCATGAAATTCTAGCTTATGGGAGATGTTTGATTACAGCAGTACAAGTTCATCTGCTCCTACTATGCTGTGAACCCTCTTTTTTTCCCTTAGCTCTATTAAAAGTTCATTAACCATCCAGGCTGGCCATCTGCCCCGGCAGCTCATCTTCCGGCACATTGGCACAGCCTGTCCCTGAGCCTTCAACAGTTCTTCCTCGAAGCAGGTCCAGCTCTCCTGGATCCCTTTGTTTTTAAGGGCTTTATCCCAAGGAACCCTCTGAATTAGTTCCTTGAGTAGCCTGAAGTCTGCCCTCTGGAAGTCCAGAGTGGAGGTCTTCTTGCTACCCCTCTTAGCTTGACCAAAAACCGAGAATTCAATTATCTCGTGGTCACTGGACCCCAAACACCCTCCGACCACCACATCACCCACCAGCCCTTCCCTGTTGGTGAAGAGGAGGTCAAGCATAGCCTTGCCCCTGGTAGGCTCTCGCAGCACCTGGGATAAGAAGCTGTCCTGCATGCACTCTAAGAACCTCCTAGATTGCCACTTCTCTGCTATGTTAAGATCCCAGAAGATATCAGGCAAGTTGAAGTCGGCCATGAGAACAAGGTCAGGCGACCTTGAGACAGCCTTAAGCTGCCTATAGAATGACTCACCAACATTTTCCTCCTGGTTGAGTGGTCTATCCCCCAGGGATCAGTGCTGGGCCCCATCCTCTTTAAGATCTTTATTGATGATCTGGATGAGGGCATTGAGTCCATCATCACTAAATTTGCTGATGACCCCAAGCTGGGGGCAGGTGTTGATCTGCTGGAGGGTAGAGAGGCTTTGCAGAGGGACCTCGACAGGCTGGACAGATGGGCAGAATCCAACAGCATGAGATTTAACACATCCAAGTGCTGGGTTCTGCACATTGGCCACAGCAACCCCATGCAGTGCTACAGGCTGAGGTGAGAGTGGCTGGAGAGCAGCCAGGCAGAGAGGGACCTGGGAGTGCTGGTTGATGTTAGGATGAACATGAGTCTGCAGTGTGCCCAGGCGGCCAGGAGGGTCAACGGCATCCTGGCCTGCATCAGGAACAGTGTGGCCAGCAGGAGCAGGGAGGTCATTCTGCCCCTGTACACTGCACTGGTTAGGCTGCACCTCGAGTACTGTGTCCAGTTCTGGGCCCCTCAGTTTAGGAAGGATGTTGACTTGCTGGAACGAGTCCAGAGAAAGGCAACGAAGCTGGTGAGGGGTTTGGAACACAAGCCCTATGAGGAGAGGCTGAGGGAGCTGGGGTTGCTTAGCCTGGAGAGGAGGAGACTCAGGGGTGACCTTATTGCTCTCTACAACTACCTGAAGGGGGGGTTGTAGACAGGCAGAGGCTGGTCTCTTCTCCCAGGCAGCCAGCACCAGAACAAGAGGACACAGTCTGAGACTGCACCAGGGAGGTTCAGGCTGGAGGTCAGGAGGAAGTTTTACACAGAGAGAGTGATTGCCCATTGGAATGGACTGCCCGGGGAAGTGGTGGAGTCACCATCACTGGAGGTGTTCAGGAGGAGACTTGACAGGGTGCTTGGTTACATGGGTTAGTTGCTTAGGTGGTGTTGGATGATAAGTTGGACGCGATGATCTTGAAGGTCTCTTCCAAACTGGTCTATTCTATTCTATTCCCAGAGAGAATGCCCCACTTCTTATCTTGTTTCTTATGTATTATAAAAAATTACCTAATGGGCAAATGTTAGAAATAATGAACATTTCTGAAAAGGGCATTTCTGGAAGGGAGATCTGAACCCTCTGAACCCTTCCCTCAGTTATTTTTTGTTTGTTTGGGTTTGTTTTGTTTTGTTTTGTTTTAAAGAAATGCACACAAAATCTTCTTGGTTTTGTGCAGCAACTGAGAAACTGAGCTCTCTATAAAACGTAAAAGCACAACTAAAGTTATCCTAGGTGAAGCAATACAACTTCAGGCACTGTGCAGTTGAAGGCAGCTCTGCTACATCATACCATTTAGTAGAAAGGTATGGTATTTGCTACGTGTAGCTATGCGTATGAGAGAATACCAAGCAAGCAAGCAGTCACCATTGCAGGACATGGGCATTTGAGAATGAGAACATTTCTTACCTCATTGAGTAAGGAAAACACTGTCCTCAGAAAATTCTTTGCAAAGTTTAAAAATGTAATTAAAAGAGCAATAAAATAATTCATTCATACAGAATAAGGTTTGCAGTATGTCATAAACGTAGCTGCAAGTACTTGACCCAAAGCTAACATTCTTGTGGTATCTTCACAATTATCTTTTAAGTATTAATTTGTAATTTATTACATCTAACCCTAATTTCCTGAGTTGGGGCTTGCAGTTTTGTTTTTCAAAAGCAGCTTTACCAATAAATCCTGCTGAATATACTGCTAAATAATGATACATTCTTTGTTCATCAGTGCTACAATAAGCACCACTGTAACCGTGCCAGGGTAAGAAATAACATTTGACTGAACATGACAGATAAGTCTCCAGAGAAGGAGACTCCACCACCTCTCTGGGCAACTTGTTCCAGTGCTCTGTCACCCCCACAGTGAATCATAGAATTGTTAGGGTTAGAAGGGACCTCCGAGATCACCTAGTTCCAAGCCCCCTGCCATGGGCAGGGACACCTCACACTACATGAGGTTGCTCAGAGCCACACCCAGCCTGGCCTTAAAACCTCCAGGGATGGGGCTTCTACCACCTCTCTGGGCAACCTGTTCCAGTGTCTCAACACCCTCCTGGGGAAGAACTTCTTCCTAACATCCAATCCTAATATGCCCATTTCTGTTTTTTTCCCATTCCCCCTAGTCCTATCACTCCCTGACACCCTGAGAAGTCCCTCCCCAGCTTTCCTGTAGGCCCCCTTCATATACTGGAAGGCCACAATTGGGTGTCCTCAGAGATTTCTCTTCTCCAGATTGAATATCCCCAACTTCCTCAGTCTGTCCTCATAGGAGAGGAGCTCCAGCCCTCTGATCATCCTCGTGGCCCTCCTATGGACATGGTCCAGCACCTCCAGATCCTTCCTGTAGTAGGGGCTCCAGAACTGGACACAGTACTCCAGGTGGGGGTTCCACAAGAGTGGAGAAGAGGGGGAGAATCACCTCCCTCAACCTGCTAGCTATGCTTCCCTTGATGCAGCCCGGGATGGGATTGGCTTTCTGAGCTGCACACTGGTGGCTCATGTTGAGCTTCTCATCCTCCAGGTCCTTTTCTTCAGGGCTGCCCTCAAGCCAGGTGCTGCCTAGCCTGTATCAGTGCTTGGGATTGCCCTGACCCAGATACAGGACCTTGCACTTGGCCTTGTTGAACCCCATGAGGTAGTCATGGGCCCATGTCTCCAGCCTGTCAAGGTCCCTCTGGATGGCCTCTCCTTCCCTCCAGTGTATCTGCTTCACACACAGCTTGGTGTTGTCAGCAAACTTGAGAGTTCACTCCGTGATACTGTGCACGTGCTGTTTGTGTTCTAGCTAGTACCTGTTGCCCTTTGTCATACTACTGGGCAGCACTGAAAAGAGCCCAGCCCCACCCTCGTTACCTCCACCCCTTAAATATTTGTAAGGGCAGGTAAAATCCCCTCTCAGTCTACTCTTTTCCAGGCTAAGGAGCCCAGATCTCTCAGCCTCTCCCCATCTCATCATGGCTCTCCATTGGACTCTCCCACACTTTACTGTCCCTCGTGAACTGGGAAGCCCACAACTGGACACAGTATTCCAGGTGTGACCTCATTAAGGTAGAGCAGAAGGGGAGGAAAACCTTCCTGTACCTCCTGGTCTCACTCTTCTTAAGGCACTTCAAGATACCATTGCGCTTCCTGGCCTTAAGGGTGCACTGCTGTTACCCACCAGGATTCCAAGGCCCTTCTCCACAGAGCTTCTTTCTGCTGGTTGACCCCTAGGCTGTAGTGGTGCACAGAGTTACTGCCCAGGTGCAGGACCCTATGCTTGCCCTAGTTGAACTTCATTAGATTCCTCTCTGAGCAACTCTCCAGTCTATATGGGCCTGGCTGAATGGCAGCACAGCCTTCTGGTGTGCCAGACACTCCTTCCAGTTTGGTATCATCAGCAAACTTCCTGTGGGTACACTCTGTCCTTCCATCCAGCTCACTGATGAAGATGCTGAAGAAGTCTGAACTCACTACTGGCCCCTGGGGAGCACCAGTAGCCACAGGCCTCCAACTACACTCTGAACCACTGATCATAAGCCTCTGAGCTCTGTCATTCAGCCAGTTCTCAACCCACCTCACTGTCCACTCACCTAACTCACCAATGAGCATGTTGCAGGAGACAATGTCAAAAGCCTTGATGAAGTCAAGGTAGACAACAGCCACTGCTCTTCCCTCATCTACCCAGCCAGTCACACCATCACAGAAGGCAATCAGATTGGTCAAGCATGATTTCATCTTTGTGAATCCATGCTGACTATTCCTGAGAACCTCATTTTCCTTTACACACTTAGAAAGGACCTCCAGAACCTGCTGTTCCAGCACCTTTCTAGGGATGGAGGTGTGGCTGATTTGCCTGTAGTTTCTGGGGCCCTTCTTCTTGCCCTTTTTTGAAGACTGGAGTGACATTGGCTTTTCTTCTGTCCTCTCCTATTCTCCCTGAGCTTTCCACAATGGTCAAGAGTGGCTTAGCAATAACCTGAACCAGCTCCTTCAGCACTCATGGCTGCATCCCGTCATGGATTTGTGGGTGTCCAACTTCTCTGGGTGATCTCTAACCCAGTCGTCCTTGACTAAGGGAGAGTCTTTCTTCCACCTGACTTACTTTCTTACCTCCAAGGGTGAGGGCTTGCCTTAGATATAAAGATTGATGCTAAGAAGGCATTCAGTAACTCTGCCCTCTCTGTATTCTCTGTCATGAGTGCACCCCACCTCATTCAGCAGCAGGCCCACATTTTAACTGCTATTCCTTTTCCTGCTGGTGTATACTTGAACAAACCCTTTAGTTTAGTCCATGAGCCACGCTACCAACGTTAAAATACTCTGGAGTCCAGATCAGCAGGATCTACTTCTCTTTGAGTAGGTTTGGGTAGTTCACCCTCTCAGTAACAGTGGTTTACGGAATGAGAATATCCTGAATCTGTGCAACTACATTTGTCTCATTCATTGGTAAGGGGTTAGAGATTGCAAGACAACCAAGAGGGAAACACAAGACAACAACTAAAAAGGATTGTTTTCAGGCAATATTTATATCCTTCATGTATCAGTTACCTGCGGGCTGCTACACACCTTTGTAGCGCCTGCATTTGTAAAAGTCCAGTTACATGGCAGCAATTTCTCTCACTTCTTTTGTCTTTGAAGAAAAAGGAACATTGTTGGTGCCAACACAAGTGTATAAGCTACTATATGGCACCTATTTGAATAAATGGGAAGTCTGAAAGGAATCTATGTTCATTACCAGATATACTGATGGTAGGTAACAAGCCTTAAAGGTACTGACATCAATTAAAATAGAGGATTCAGCTTATTCTGAAGACATTAACAAATAATTCATGCCAAGGCTGACAAATGTGAACATTTTCAGGTCTAAAGATTAATTTTTAAGTTTTAAGCCAGAAAAAGAATGCCACCCCAACCACAATATCACCACTGCCATGCCATAAAGCAGAGCCTGTCCTATTCCACATCTTTTTTACAGCCTTTGCATGCCTTAAGGGACCAGTCATTAAAAGGTCACTTCAGAAAAGAATTACTTTCTCCCTTGTGGCAAGTTTCTGTGAAGTAAAAACCTAATGTTGACACTTCCCCACAGCAGGGTATTTATTGGCTGTTCCAGACAGGGCAGCAGGGCTATTAATCTGATGGTAGTAACGGAGGCACACAGCATAAAACAGAAAAATAAGAGACTTGCTCAGGCACAGCTAGGAATAATTAACTTCCTCTCTACCATTCACACTACCTCCAGCCATAAGCACAAACAGGGGCATCAAACAAGACTTCTCTTCCCGCCTCTTTCCTTCTTCATTCATCTCTCTGTAGTACCTGCTTCGGAAAACCTACCTCTGCTAGAATTATTAAAATCCTAATCAACAAGAGCAAATTATGCTTGAAACAGAGAAGCAGATATGTTTGACAAATATTTTCAGGAAAGCAAACTTCCATAAACCCAGCCAATGCTCTTGGATTAGACTGTGACTGCGGTCTACTACAACCCATTCCTAAAGTTACTGAACTCTCTAACACCTGAACACAAAGACTTAGGGTGTAAAATACAACCATTCAAATCCATTTTCTTTTCTCTCACATGAAGCATAAAATTTACAACAACAGAATCAAAAGAGTAATATTATTTATAGCCATCTCCCCTACGTTCATTCATCATAATGTTGACAGATTTGTAGAGTCATCTTGAAGAGGCAACACAATTCAACTAGAACATGCGCAAGTTTAAACAGACGGCAGTCAACATCCTTCACTTTGAACAATCTGCCAGTCAATGAGAGAAAGGAAGGAGAAAATACAAATATGTTGCACAGTCCCACAGAATTCAATACGCACGCAACAAAACCAAACACCACTTACTTCAAATTTGGAGGACGTGTTTTCCTCCACGTCAGAATCATTTGGATCCACAATATCACCAAATGGTGGCAATGTAGGAGTCTTCTTTTCCAGCACATCACTCTCAATTTTGACTTTCCCCACCCTAAGCTGAGATTTATCCTTTGTTTGTTTTTTGTCAGCTGAGCAAGTAAGTACCAGCGGCGGGGTGCTAGAAAAATTTCTGAACAATGAATCCGAGCCACTTTTTTTCCTTTTTTGGACAGCAGGTTCATCAGAATCCAGGACAGAGGACCTTTTTGTGGGGGTCTTCTTTTCATGCTGTTGCCCACATGTTATGGTAAGGATGGCAGTGTTTTCAGATTTCGGCTCCTTAGACATGGGTTTCGGTTCCTTGAAGGCTATTTTAGGAACTACTTTTTCATCTTTCACTGGTTTGTTTTCTTTGGGTTTCTTACATGATTCTTTGGAAGATTTGTTGTGTTCCCTGGAAGGATCTTTGAAGGCACTTTTATGTTCTTTTGAGTCTCTAGAAGTTTTTTCCTTGTGCTCCTTAGCTAATTTATGAGTCTTTGAGAACGTGTTGCTGCTGCTGCTGCTACTGCTATTTATGTTCAGAATCCTAGTTGGGTCCTGCAAAAAGTGAATGCAAATTTTATTTCCAAAAAATACACACAAAAAAAGGAGAAAAACCCTTACTGTCCCAATATGGGCAGATGATTCACATTAACACCTGGGAACTGTACACTGAAAACCAGAAACTGGAAGTTTATGATGAGTGGTGAATAAGAGAACTCACATGATAAGACTGTTCTGGGCAAACTGGGGATTGAGCCCTGCTTCTCATGTTTGCTTGTTGGATTTTCTATCACAGGGTACTTTGTCCTGTAAATCTAACACATCCAATCAGACCACAACAGCTGCTCAACAAGTAACACCCTTGTAGAATAAAACACTTCTATAACTGTAAGGCAAGCAAGGCATGCTGAACTCATCTGTACATCTTGCAAGGTCAGACACTGATTTCACACCACAACATGTAACTCCCAATTTGGTGAAGTAAGAGTTCAAAAAAGCAGTATTCTCTGAAAATCGTTTCACATCTCTCCAGTTGCTGTCAGGCATTAGGGAACTAATTAACAAACAAAGCAGCTGGGGGGAAGGAGGAGAGGTTTGTACAAAGTTATGAAGTCATTAAACAGAGCACATTGGCATGACCACGCCAGTCTGCCGTACCAAAGCACAGTAGGTTTAGTCTACTAATTTAGTAGTAGTGATGACAAAATCATGCATTATTTTCATTTTAAATAAAACCCCAAATGTTCTGCATACTGAAATAATGTGTCTGTCCTAAGATAATGAATTGGAATTATTCTCAAAGATACCTCCTGCTCTAGATAGGAAAAGAGAAGGAAGGTATCTAAAAGGAATTACAGAAATTCTTATTTCTGTTGAATATGTTTATTATTGAACAAAAATGCTAACTGATTTTGGAGAAAAGAAAAAATATCTACAACACTTTGAAAGCTTCCACAAGTCCTGTGGTATTCTTTCACTTGCTAGCTCCATGATGGAGAAGAATTTACCTGCTGCTAGTTCTTCTGGCACATTGTTAGTGTCACACATTTACAGAGTTTTGCACACTTTGGCTTGTCCATCACACCAAATTGTCATAACTAATGACATCAGAAGAATTAGAAGCAGATAGAGAATTACAAGGCTCACTGGATTGACAGAGGAAGCCAAAAGGGGGAGAAAAAGCATACAATTTTTTTCCCCTAGTCGCACATGGGAATGATGACTTTTGGGTTTTTGTTTATAAAATAAACCTCATTTCACTTCAGCTGACATTACAGCTCATTCTAAAAGAAATAATCATCTCAGCAAAACTAATCAAGTTGTTTCTCTATATTCCATGCACATAGTACTTACATAATATCAACAAGTCTCAGTACTAAAATTGATTTAAAAGCAACACTATCTCTAGCTACCCTGCAGCCATATTTTATTCTAAGAAAACACAAAGTAAGGTTTCATGCACTTCTGCCTGTCCTCTGTATTTCCAAGACTAAAAGTTTGTTTTAAAATCAATGTACTGCAACTCACTAATACCATTAAAATAAACATAAAATCGTGGAACTTCAGAAATACAAACATTAATATTTCTCGTATGTATTTGCCCAGGTTTTGCCTAGGATAGAGTTAATTTTCTTCCTAGTAGTTGGCACACTTTTGTGATTTGACTTTAGTGTGAAAATAATGTTAATAACATGCTGACATTTTAGTTGTTGCTAAGTAGTGCTCATCCTAAACTAGGGATTTTTCAGTTTCCCATGCTCTGTGGTAACCAGGTGCACAAGAAGTTGGGAAGAAGCATGGCCAGGACAGCTGACCTTAACTAGCCAAAAAGACATTCCATATCACAGGATACTATGCTTAGTATACAAACCAAAGGGAGTTGGCCAGGAGTGCACAAGGACTAGCTGAGCACTGTTTAGTGGGTGGGAGCACCTGCATTATACATTACTTGTCTTTCCTTGTTTTCTTTTTTCTTCTCTTTTTTTTTTGCTATCATCCTTTTCATTATCAGTGTTATTATTATAATATTTTGGTTTAGTTATTAAACTGTTCTGATCTCAACCTACAAGTTTCACTTACTTCTTTTACTGGTTTTCCTCCCCATCCCACTGAGGTGAGGTGTTCAGTTACCAGCTGGGGTTAAACCATACCACTATTTTAGAAGAGAATGTGTGACAGAAAGCAAACTGACAATTCTCCCGCATTTTGTTTCTAAGTGAATGCTAAACTAACAATATCACTTGGTTGCACTGGTTTTACTCTCTTGACTGCAATTCTCCTCTAACCAGAAAGTCTATGTTGTGCTTTGTAATGGCAAATAGCTAAGCAAATATTCAGAGGTTTTCATACTTGGAGTTTAAAACTGACCTTGAAGTTACTTTGGTATTCACATACAAAACAAACCAAAGCCAGGTCAAGCACATCAAAGGGCTGCCGCTGCAGTGGAAATATCCTAAAACTGTCCAGTTCAGAAATCTGGACTACACACACCCATAGTTTTGCTACAGACAGCTTACACCCAAGAACTACCAAGACTCTTCTACCACTCCTGTAGTTGAAGCATGTTTAAATGAATTTTGAACACTGAAGTTGCTCCATCACTGGGGTTATTCCAAATGACAAAACCAAAAAACTATTTACACGTTGGTTGGAACTCTCCTGGCCCCTGGCTGAAAAGAAAACAAAACAACCACAAAAACAAATCAACAAACCAACAATAAAACACAAAAAACCCCAAACAAACACTGAAGAAAAAAATCCAAGGGTTCTCAGCTCCTAGGATTGTAAGGAAAAAAGCAAACTTTTTTGCTATACCCCAGACAAGGTTCAGTGTTTCCACTTCTCCCAAACAGATAATGATTCAGGAAGGCAGATTTCTACAACTCATTCTTTATGAGATACAAAACCAGTTGCTCATTAGTGTGTATTTTAAGTTGAACAAGAGGAGGCAAAGTGTGCTGTGGGGAGGGGAAAAAAGTAATATTCGCAGACTGGCAAGAAACATTGACCAGCATACAAGGCTGAAAAAGTAATGACTTCAAGCAGACAGCATTGCTGGTGAACATCCATGTTTTGAAACCAAAGAGTTAAAAAACATTACTTCATGAAAAATTCTAATGGGATCCACAATGAATCTCCTACTGACTCCTGTAACTTTCTGCTATGAGTCCAACTCACTGCAGGTGGTTGGGTTGCTTCTGCAAAAATTAAAGAGTTCGAATGTTCATTTATAAAGACAAGAGCAGCAAACATGCAATGCCTTCTTCACGTAGCTTCACCCCAACCACACTCCACCTTTTTCAGATTTCTACACCAGGCAGAAATTCATTGTCTGAATATAGTTCAGAAAATGACATCCTGGGTTAGTTCAGGCTCACAGTGAAGACAGAGGTGAACCAACATTACAGCCAAATCCAAAGAAATGATTGGAAACTGAACTCTAGAAAGTGGTCCAACCTCACAAGAACCTCTGTAATAGATGGTAAAGTGTTAAAGTCATCTTCAATATCCAAGCAGATAGAAATGCATCCTAGTCTTAACAGCCAGTTACCTCCAGCACTCTGCTTCAGCCCCTGGTGTAGGCAGCTATCTTCCTTTTCAGCAGTCATTTTCGCACACACCTTCAGTCTAATCTTCAGATTCAATGTACCTTAGCAACTCATTAGGAAAGTAACAGTAATTTAAAAAAATCCTACATGTAAGCACCCTTTAAATGTCACAACATCCGTGTTAGACATTGTGAGGCACTCGGGAACAATGGAAACCAGGCAGATATATGTCAAAGAACTTCCTTCTCCTGCCCCTATGATGCATCCTTACTGCTGTGGCACATTCTTACCAACAGACACACTTAGGTACGCCCATTAATTCACTACCTGACTTCTTGTAAAAGTACAAGATTTGGTACAGCTGAAGAACATGGAAATTATTGATAAAAATGAGTATTGCCCCTTGCAGTACACATGCTGTAAGATTAGGTAACATATTTCACATTGATAAAATGTTAAGCAATAAACTAAAATCCCAAACGACTTAGCAGAAAGGAGAAAAGGTATCCATGTCGATCGGTTTATAAAGCAAGTCACCATCTTGCATTTCTTATTTGGATAAATTACAACATGTTCTTTATTCCACCACACCATTAACTCATTTAGTCATACTAAAGAAATTAAATACTGCTTTGGAAAAGCCTATTACACAAAAGGTTCATTGGACTATACATCTTTACCATGTCCTAGGTTGGGGATTCAATTTGGTGTTCTAGAGACTCATGAAACGTTGCTGTCTTTGAAACACCTGGTGAAGAATTAACCACTGAAAATTAAACAAAATTGGAAGTACTAAAAAAGAAAACTTTAAAAGATAATTTGGTGGAGTGAAACCTAACGTTTTCCAAAATATTTAATAAATTAAATAATTATTATAGTACTTTCTCACACTCTTTACATTTTTGTAGATCACACTTAAATCAACAGAATCCTGTAATACTACAGAAGACCGCTAGACTTCCTTCTGGGAAAGGTGGAAAACAATTGTGAATGCCCAGAAAGGTGGCACCTTCACCATCCGTTCTCACAGCTAGCTTCCTAGCCTTTTCAAGGCTTATTTGCACTGAATTTTATCTAGAAATTTATCTAGAAGCACTACTGGCTCAAGTATCATCTGGCAAAGTAAGTCTCACCTTTGGCCCATGAGATGATTTCTTCTTTGTGTCAGGAAAAGACAGGGAGTTACTGGGAAGGTTGGGGAGATGATAACTCTGTCCTGAGGAGAATGATGTGCCATCTGACATTACCATGATCTGTTATCAGAGAAAAAGCATGACAATCAAACAATACTGACAGGGACAGACTCACCACAGACCTCAAGACCAGTATATCATATTGGTTGGAGAATAAAACTTCTCCAGCAAACAGCATCCATGTTTCTTCACAGGTTAACAAAACCACGCCCATTTAATGAACACATCACATCTTTCAATTTCCATGCAAATACAATGCAATCCACTCAGAAAATGGCATAACATATTATGGCTGCTCACATGCCATGGCACTAAAGTTCCAAGCACTCTTTCACTTGTCCTGATACCTATTTATATCCCATATTTATGAGCAGCAGTCTTTGCTTTCAAATAAGTGAAGGGAAGTAAGACTAATGGGTATAGGCAACAAGGATTTAGTGGCAGTGGTGGCCTCTGTGAGGAGAGGCCAGGAATTTCCTCACATTGTACACCTCTAGATCAGGCCAGCTCCAACTGACACCTGCCCTCCCCTCCTCCCCCCCACCTCAGCTGAGATGATGGTGCCTTATGGAAATCAGGTTTAAGGAAGGACAAAACACTGCGCAGGCACACAGGGTGAGGAGGAAAAAAAAAAATGTGAAGAAAAAGGTGACAAACTGCAGTGTGAAAACCAAGGTTAAAGACAGAGAAGAGGTGCTGCTATAGGTGCTGGCAAATGTATCTCCCTGAAGCTCAGGGAGAGATCATACTGGAGCAGCTCTTGAAGGACTGCATCCTAGGGAGAGGCTGTGTACTGGGGAAGAGGGAAAAGTTTAAGAAAGGAGCAGCAGAGAGAACTGACTGCTATCCCCATTCCCTATACTCTGGTGCTACTCAGAGAGATAGAGGACACAGACTAGCCCTGAATGATCGAGTAAAGTGGGATAGAGTAGGGATAGAGTAGGGATAGAGTAGGGATAGAATCCAACCTATCATCCTACACCACCTAATCAACTAAAGTTGAGGCCATGAAGGTAGTAGTTGGAAGGTGGTGGTGTTCTACCATTTCATAGCACAGCTACTCATTCACCTAGTGTTTCAAACCACTAACTGCCAGAGATGACTTACCTGCTATCTGAAAAGCCCTGCAAAGTTGCAATGAAGCTGCAGAGTTCTGCACCTGCAAGGAATTGTTGCTCTCTTTCCACAGGTTCTTATACATGAGGACATACTTGGCTTTGTGGATACCCTGTGAGGTCACCCTTGCCTCTTCACATGACCACAATATCCCTCCATACAAGTGAGAGGCAGACTGACCCACCACAAGCCTCGTGCACATTATATTAAAGGAGTAATGGGAAGTGCAAAATTGAGACATCTAAAACAGATATCTATTTAGTCCACATTACCTCTCCAAGTACCCTACAAGTCAAGTAACCTACAGCTTCTTCAGGACAGGATTCCAATTTAAATTTATTTTTTTTAAACACCACTCCAAATGGACTTCTGAGACAATGTTTCTGGGCAAGGTTTTAGACCATTAATGGTTTCAGTATTGTGGACGGCATGTTTAGAAACAAGATGATTGTCTGCAGAAAGATCTACAGGGCTAGGATGAACAGCACTTGAGGTCTGACAGATTTGAAAAGTTTAGTTCCACACAGCAAGAAAATAAATCCCATACAATTTTTAGAAGGAAAAATCTGGAAATTTCAAAATGCAAGCCCTAAAAAAATTCAGTATATTGAATCTTGCAGCCTGTTATTTCATTATAAATCCTATAGAAAAAGGACTTACAGAATCCTTTTGTAGAATCTACATTTTAATGTGATTAACAATTTAGGCAATAAGATTGAACTTCAAATAAGACTACAGACTTTACCATCTGTAAAAACAAAAGCCCAAAAGACAAGAAAATCTCAAGTAAAATTAACTTGTTGGGCCCTCTGATAAAAAAAGCACTTCTGTCTCCCAAATCAATCTCTGTTAGAAAAAGAAGCAGGCAGACAAGAAGGCTGGCCCAGCTGAACAGAGAGAATTGACTGCAACTCTGGTTAAAAAGGAGAGGTTATGGTCTTTGGAAGAAGGCGCAGATCACTCTGGATGACTACAAAGCTGTTGTGAGGCTACACAGGGAGAAAATGAGAAGAGCCATAGTCCAACTACAATTTCATCTGGCTTCAGCTATTAAAGACAATGCTCGTTTCCAAGAAGGAAGATCCAGGAAACAGGAGTCCCACTCACCTCAGCTCAGTCATTAGGAAGAAGATGGAGAATATCCTCCTGGAAGCCTCTTCCAACCACCGGAGGGACAAGAACATAACTACAGTCAGCATATGTTTACCAAGAACAACTAGATCTATGAGATATGGACTGGATAAATAGATTAAAAGATAGGTAAAGAACTGTGCTGTCTGCTGGAATCAAATTATTTCCTTCAGCTGTGCAAGGTCCAGCTAGAGGCCAGTGACTACCAGTGTTAGTTGCAGAGCACAGCTGCTTCAGCGCCAGTGAGGACAGCAGCAGAGACACAGACCTTGGTGCACAGGTTTTATGTGGTTTTCCCTTTGTAGGGAAAAGCAAGAGGAGCAGAGAGACTCAACACAAGCTAGCAACTCTCACAGGACAGGCTAACCATGCCTGGGTATTGCCAGAGCAATGGCTACTGCAGCCATACCCACAACATTAAAAGAAACTCTGAAGGATAACAGAGAACTGGTCAACTTGGTCGCTGCACACTAAGGGAGTTAACAGGGAATGTGACATCAGACAGGGCATGGCTGGGCACAGCACAGCAGTTTCTGTAGAAGGGTATGTGTGGAAGGTGCTGAAGCTTGGCCAGCTTGACCAAGGAGTGGTAGCATCCACCTGGCAGAAGGCAAGGACATCCCTCAGCCCTCCACTCTCAAGGTCTCATGCTGCACCTCAGATGGTGGTCCAATGGGACAATGAAGCCCCAGAACAGAGAGCTTTCGAAAGCATGAAGCAGATAAAGCAGTAAATTAGCTAAGGCATGGGTCACTGTGACAGGAAAAGAAGATAAGGAATAGAGACTGACAAGAACTGTTAGGATAAGCATGATTCAGAGCCAACAAGGCCAAACTAACACTCAGAACATCAGCAGAACTAAGCCAGGCACACCGGGAATTGACCAAATTAGGAAAGGAGTTCAAAAGTTGAAGGAGGAAGACTCATCAGGAAACCCCTGCCCATGATGAAGGCTGCCGGAATGACCACCAAGAAGATCGTCAGAAGAGATGCCCCGCCCACGCTCAGCCTACACCATGCCCCACATGAATATGTATGCAAAGAAATGATTATGTATGAGATCTGATGCAATACTACATCCAAAGCTGTATAAAAGGCATACTTTTGTTACGGGACAGGCAGAAATCCATTTAGTGATTTCTCCAACGCGTTGCCAATAAAATACCTCCTGTCTATCTGACTTAAACTGAGTCTCTTAGGCAGTTATTCTTGCCTTTTGGGGCAAAATTCGGCATCAACAACCCTACTACCCAGGTATTGGGCTGCAAGGTCTGTCCCACTTTTACACCAGTGTCAGATGGCAACAGTGAGCACAGCTGTGGGAGGTGTGCTGAGGCAGAACCACTCCTCTGCTTAGTGATGGAGTTCCAAGAAGAGATAAGTTTGTTGAGGACCATCAGGCAATGTGAGAGACTGAGTCTTGAAGAAACATCCTGCCCCCTCTGAGACAAACCCAACAGGCAGAACTTCTGGTCCATTTTACACCTTAGTGAATATAGTGACCTAGGGGATAGCAAATAATGCCAACAATCACAGAATTTCAGGGTTCGAAGGGACCTCAAGGATCATCTAGTTCATACTGCCTACCATAGGCAGGGACACTTTCCTGGCCAGGTTGCCAGAGCCACATCCATCTTGGCCTTAAAAACATCCACCAATACCCCCAAGTCCTTTTCTTCAGAGATGGTCTCAAGACAGTCAGTGCCCAGTCTATATCAGTGCCTGAGATTGCCCCAGCCCAGATGCAGAACCCTGTACTTGGTCTTGTTGAACCTCGTAACATTGACAGCAACTCTTTGGGTACAGCCATCAAACCAGTTACTTATACACTGCCCAGCTTGAAGGTGTTTCTGGGGTATGGTTGGTCTACACCCTGCATCAAAACCTCTTCAGCAGATTAGAGCAGATGGATCATTGCCATAACTGACTCACTTCTGTAGGGAGCAGAGAGCCCAGGATGTAGAAAAGACCCGAGTCTTCAAGAAGTTTGCTGCCTCCTTGGGGAACAGGTTAATGATGTAAGAGGAAAGCTTCTTTCTGTAATACACTGCTATCCACTGCTGATCTTTCAGGTAGACTGTGATGAAATAGCAATAGGAAGTCCAAGGGCAATGAAGAGACACCTCAGGATCTTGGGATGACTGGTTAAGGGATTGGAGAGCCAAGCAGTGTTCTCCTATAGCCCTCCAGTTGAGGGACTGAAGGGGCTGATGAAGGAATACACAAAGAATCAGCAGATCGATCCTTGGCTCTGAGCCTGGTATCTTCAGCAGGACTTCTTTAATCAGGGGTTGATTTACAGGACACCAGGCCCACTGGCAACAGATGAGTTACATCTGTCTCAGCAGGGAAAAAGAATCCTAGCCTAGCAGCTAGCAGGGCTCACTGAAAGGGGGCAAGACACAAAACTGGGCTTGCTAAAAGTAATCCCAAGGGCAGCACACAAATGTTTGAAAGATGGTGTTCTAGTTAGGTCTTTTGGTCTATGGTTCCAGTGGAGGTAGAGAATGGAGACCCAGGAGGCAACAAAGATACAATAGCTTCTGATGGGTTTGGAATCATGGGAGCACCTGAGAACAGCTGGTTAGGAATTAGAACTTCTCTCTGCAGAAAGGTGCCAAAACTTTTAGACCAACTGAAGGGCATCTACGGTAATGCTGATAGCATGGAAAACAAACAGGAGGAGCTGGAAGATATTGTGCATCAGGAAAACTATGTTATAATGGCTATCACAGAAATGTGATGAGATGTCTCACATGACTGGAGTGCCACAATCACTGGCTAAACAATTTTCAGAAAGAATAGGTAAGAAAGCTGGGCCTGTATGTCAGGGAATGTTTCAGCTGTCTTGAGCTTAATGACAGCGATGATAGGGCTGGGTGTTTATGGGTAAGAACCATGGTGAAGGTGAACAAGACAGATATTGGGGTGCAATTGTTATAGGCCACCCAACCAGGATGAAGAGAGAGATGAAATATTCTTTAGGCATCTGGCAGACATCTCACAACTGTTAGCCCTGGTTCTCATGGAGAACTTCAACTTTGCTGATGTCTGCTGAATATACAGCAGAGAGGGAGCAGTCCCAGAGGTTCCCAGAGTGTGTGGAGGCGCAGGGCACTCAGGAAGACTACTAAGTTGCTGTGATGCCACAAAGGGGAAAACAGAAGGGCGAAAGCCCAACTGGAAATTAACTTGGCCTCAGTTGTTAAAGACAAGAAACTGCGAGGCTGCAGCTTGAGTACTGTGCTCAGTTTTGGACCACTCACTACAAGAAAGATATTGAGGTCCTGGAGGGGGTCCAGAGAAGGGCAACATAACTGGTGAAGGGTTTGGAGAACAGGTCTTCTGAGGAGACTGGGATTGCTCCATCTGGAGAAGAGGTAGCTGAAGTGAGACCTCATTGTTTTCTACAGCTACCTGAAAGGAGGTTATAGCAAGGTGGGTGTTGGTCTCTTCCCCCTTGTAACAAGTGAATAGGATGACAGGAAATGGCCTCAAGTTGCACCAAGGGAAGTTTAGATCAGACATTAGAAGAAAATTCTTCACTGCAAGGGTTATCAAATGCTGGTACAAGCTCCCCAGGAAGGTGTTTAAAGAGGTGTTTAAAGGATGCAAAGATGTGGTGCTAAGGACGTGGCTTCGCACCAGATGTGGTAGAGTTAGATAATGGTTGGACTTGATGATTTTAAAGGTCTTTTCCAACCAAGACAATCTCATGATCCTTTTACTGAGCTGGCAATCTAAGAACACCTTCATACAACAGCTTCATGACTGATTGTGACCGTTTGAGACTGTCCCCTTAAGAAAGGGAATATTGCGGCTGAAATGTTTATAAACTAAAGAGATCTAAACTAATTTCATTGGCAGACTGGGGGGAAGCACCTTTTGAACTGGGAGTACAGCAGTTTTCTGGTCAGTCTGTCTTCCCCTCCTTCGGTGGCTTGCAGCTCGCAGCTTTCTGGGCTTTCAGCCAGGCTTGACCTTGAAACTGATAAACTCTAAGGCCTGTATTAACTGCTTTCCAATTAACAACTGCTTTTTCTTTTCCTCTCTTTCTAACCCTCTCTGGGGAAAGGGGGAGAGAAGGGGGAGCAGGAGTGGGGAATCCCCCTCAGCAGAGGAGGGAACCCTCATTTCTGTGTGACTTTGTTGTATATTTCTGTATATATTGTAAATACTGTTAAATTCTGTACATAAACCTGCATTTTTTTCCTAAACTGCTTTGTAAATATACAGCACCCACTCCTTTGCTAATCCGGCTGTGAGGTTTTTTTTCTCCCTTCACTTTACGGGGGGAGGAGAAGAACCAGCCTTTCCCTTCCAACCCTCGACACTGATGAACTCCTCCACAACGTGCTGCAGAAAAATTCACAGTGAACCATGACCCATTACTACAATATTTCTGCAGCCCTGCAGATGAATTATACTGATTATGCACTAGTAGGAGATAAATGCACTTCCCTTTGTGGCTTCTGCAGCAAACGTGTTTTCACGTTGAAGAACAATTTCATTCACCACTGAAAGCGCTAAGAGTAACAACAAAAAATCTGTCTGTCCTGAACAGCTATTATTCCTATTTAAACAAAAAACTCACAGGAGACTAGGAAACCTTTTAGAATTTTTAAAAGTTATTTACTTGAAAGTATAGTATCTAATTTAAGAGAATTCAATTACTTAATTATGAAAATCAAGATTAAAGATAATCCCTTCCTTAGAGCTGCATTATACCTAACACTGGCTCTATACGGAAGTCAACTACTCCGACTGACACAGCTGGAAAGAGGGAGGATAAAGAAAAGAGGGAAATCCCCCATGATTTCATCTTTATTGCATGGATTAGGAATGTAGGGTTTAGAACAGGCATTATGCAAACATCTCAAACGACTGAAATGATTTATTCACTGCTGAACAGCAAAATCACAACTAGAGCAAAAAAATGAAGCAACAAAATGCAGTGGCGACATTTTATTCTTAACGTTGCACCCTTCTCAGAGCAAGGCTTTCTCTCTGCTGACTTCATCAGGGAAGCACTCGATGCCATTGAGACGGAGATTAGGGACGATCGGGTTGAGTGCCTGTGGGTGAGAATTAGAGGGAAGGCCAACAGGGCTGACATCCTGGTTGGAGTCTCTTATAGACCACCCAACCAGGAGGAGGATGTTGATGAGTCATTCTATAGGCAGCTTAAGGCTGTCTCAAGATCGCCTGACCTTGTTCTCATAGGTGACTTCAACTTGCCTGATATCTGCTGGGATCTTAACATAGCAGAGAAGTAGCAATCTAGGAGGTTCTTAGAATGCATGGAGGACAGCTTCTTATCCCAAGCGCTGCGAGAGCCTACCAGGGGCAAGGCTATGCTTGACCTCCTCTTCACCAATAGGGAAGGGTTGGTGGGTGATGTGGTGGTTGGAGGGTGTTTAGGGGCCAGTGACCACGAGATAACTGAATTCTCATTATTTGGTCAAGCTAAGAGGGGCAGCAAGAAGACCTCCACTCTGGATTTCCGGAGGGCGGACTTCAGGCTACTCAAGGAACTAATTCAGAGGGTTCCTTGGGATAAAGCCCTTAAAAACAAAGGGGTCCAGGAGAGCTGGTCCTACTTCAAGGAAGAATTGTTGAAGGCTCAGGGACAGGCTGTGCCAATGTGCCGGAAGATGAGCCGCCGAGGCAGACGGCCAGCCTGGATGGTTAAAGAACTTTTAATGGAACTGAGGAAAAAAAAGAGGGTGTATCACCTTTGGAAGAGAGAGGAGGCAACCTGTGAAAAATTTAAGGATGTTGCTAGGTCTTGCAGGAAGAAAATTAGGTGGCAAAAGCGCATTTGGAGCTTAGTCTGGCCTCTGCTGTGAAGGACAACAAAAAGTCCTTCTATAAATACATTAATAGCAAGAGGAAGGGCAGAGACAACCTCCACTCCTTGGTGGACACGGAGGGGAACGTTGTGATAAGGGATGAGGAAAAGGCAGAGATACTTAACACCACCTTTGCCTCAATTTTTTCTAGCAGGACAGAATGTCTTCCGGACAGCTGGCCTGTAGAGCTGGCAGAAGGAGCCAGGGAGCAGCATAGTTTTCCACTGCTCCAAAATGGGGTAGGTGGTGATCTGCTCAGCCGCCTGGATCCCCACAAGTCCATGGGACCAGATGGGATCCATCCTAGGGTTCTGAGGGAGCTGTCAGAGGAGCTGGCCAAGCTGCTCTCCATCATTTTTCAGCAGTCCTGGCTCACTGGAGAGATCCCAGAGGACTGGAAGCTGGCCAACGTTGTGCCCATCCACAAGAAGGGCCAGTTGGATGAGCCAGGGAATTACAGGCCTGTCAGCCTGACCTCAGTGCCAGGCAAGATCATGGAACAGGTCATCCTGAGTGCATTAACACAGCACTTAGAGGATGGCCAAGGGATCAGGCTCAGCCAACATGGATTTAGGAAGGGCAGGTCCTGCTTGACCAACCTGATCTCCTTCTACGAGCAGGTGACCCGCCTAGTGGATGTGGGGAGGCCTGTGGTTGTAGTTTACCTGGACTTCAGCAAGGCCTTTGACACTGTCCCCCATAGCAAACTGCTGGCCAAGCTGTCAGCCCATGGCTTGGACAGCAGCACTCTGAGCTGGGTTAGGAACTGGCTGGAGGGCCAGAGAGCCCAGAGATTGGTGGTGAATGGTGCCACATCCAGCTGGCAGCCAGTCACTAGTGGAGTTCCCAGGGATCAGTGCTGGGCCCCATCCTCTTTAACATCTTTATTGATGATCTGGATGAGGGCATTGAGTCTATCATCAGTAAATTTGCTGATGACACCAAGCTGAGGACAGGAATTGATCTGCTAGAGGGTAGAGAGGCTTTGCAGAGAGACCTCGACAGGCTGGACAGATGGGCAGAGTCCAACGGCATGAGATTTAACACATCCAAGTGCCGGGTTCTGCACATTGGCCACAACAACCCCATGCAGTGCTACAGGCTGGGGTCAGAGTGGCTGGGGAGCAGCCAGGCAGAGAGGGACCTGGGGGTGCTGGTTGATGGTAGGCTGAACATGAGCCTGCAGTGTGCCCAGGCAGCCAAGAGGGCCAATGGCATCCTGGCCTGCAATAAGAACAGTGTGGCCAGCAGGAGCAGGGAGATCATTCTGCCCCTGTACACTGCACTGGTCAGGCCACACCTCGAGTCCTGTGTCCAGTTCTGGGCCCCTCAGTTTAGGAAGGATGTTGACTTGCTGGAATGAGTCCAGAGAAAGGCAACGAAGTTAGTGAGGGGCTTGGAACACAAGCCCTATGAGGAGAGACTGAGGGAGCTGGGGCTGCTTAGCCTGGAGAGGAGGAGACTCAGGGGTGACCTTATTGCTCTCTACAACTACCTGAAGGGGGGTTGTAAACAGGCAGAGGCTGGTCTCTTCTCCCAGGCAGCCAGCACCAGAACAAGAGAACACAGTCTCAGGCTGCGCCAGAGGAAGTTCAGGCTGAAGGTCAGGAGGAAGTTTTACAGAGAGAGAGTGATTGCCCATTGGAATGGACTACCCGGGGAGGTGGTGGAGTCGCCGTCACTGGAGGTGTTCAGGAGGAGACTTGACAGGGTGCTTGGTTGCATGGGTTAGTTGATTAGGTGGTGTTGGATGATAGGTTGGACGCGATGATCTTGAAGGTCTCTTCCAACCTGGTCTATTCTATTCTATTCTATTCTATTCTATTCATAGATCAATTATCTCCAAGGAAGAGTTGCCTTGCAATAGAAGCAGAGACCCTTGTATTTCTAAATTATTTTTACAGAAAACAGACCAAAAAAAGACCCCTCTATTCCTCTACTGCAAAAAGGATCATTAGAACTGTGAAAGTGACCTATTCTTTGAATCCTAATAGTGTGAGGCTTCCGATGTAATCACTAGTAGCTATGTGCGTTTGTCACAGTGTTATGAATTCTGCCGGTTTTGTCCATAGCGTACCTGCTTTCTAAGGGTATCTGTAAGGCTTTTCCTTTTATGAACAAAAATTCAGCTGTTTTAAATGTTGTCTGTGTACTCCTGGTCTAAACAACTAATTCTCACTCACCTTACCAAAAGGAGAGAATATTACACAGTACCAACATTTACATTTGTATGTTTGCATCCATGGGCCAGGAGGCTGTACTAAATTGCTGTCTTAACATGGACTGAAAATGATGTCACTGCTTTTTTCTTCAATAAGTAACTCATAATACAATACTCAAACAAGCAATGTGTGGTGGTGAGAGCCTGAACAAACCTGTTGCCAGAGGCAAAATGCAAGTTAACTGTTACAATCACAGAACTGTTTCAGCTGAGTAAGACACCTAAGATCATCAACTCCAGCTGTCAACCTAACAACTAATCATGTCCCAGAGTGCAGTGTCGACATGTTTTTTGAACACTTCCAAGGAGAGTGACTTCACCTCCTCCCTAGGCAGCCTATTACAATGCCTAACCACTCTTGAGGCCATTTCCTTTCATTCTATCACTTTTTACTAGCAAAAAGAGTCCAACATCCACTTCTCTCCAACCTCTTTTGATGTTGCTATAGAGAGCAATGATGTTTTCCCTCAGCCACCTCCTCTGCAGACCAAACAATCCCAGTTCCCTCAGCTGTTCCTCACGAGATTTATTCTCTAGGTGCATCATAAGCTTTGTTGCAATTCACTGGAGGTGCTCCAGTGCTTCAAAGTCCTTTGTTAATGAGGAGTCCAAAACTGAACACAGTGTTTGAGGTGTGGCCTCACCAGTGCTGATTGCTTCCCTCATCCTGCTTGTCCCAGGCTAAATAAAAAGATTAGGCATATTTTCCTTTTTTTTTTTTAATCCCTCCTTCACATAGAAAAAAAATGCAAGCCAAAAAAGCAGTAGAATCAGCACTATTGCTATACCAGTACCCATAGAACCATAGAGCTACATGTAGAATCCCACTAAAACCATACATATTGTAGTGTTACAGTTTCAGTTGGGATTCAATACTAAAAATCTACTTCAAACTTGAGGGTTTTTTTTGGTGAGTTTAGTTGCTCAGCTAGTGTCATCCCTTCTCACATATCCACACACTGGAATCACTCTGTCCTCTCTTTTCAGCTTTTTCACATTTAAAAGTTGAAAGTAATGAGAAAAGGTAACAGACAAATCTATGAAGAAGTGACCTGATAAGGCCCAATGCTTACTGGTGTTTCCTCAAAGAAAACTTCAGTACTACTGTACCCACTCAAGGAATGCGCTGCCCAGAGGGATTGTGCAGTCTCCTTCTCTGGAGGCTTTCAAAACCCACCTGGATGGATTCCTGTGTGGACTACCCTAAGTGATCCTGCTTTGGCAGGGCAGAACGGTGGAATGACTGAATGATCTCTTGAGGTCCCTTCCAACCTCTAATGTACTGTGATAATACCATGTTGTGCCTAGAGGGTGAGCCCTGTAGGAGCCTTCAGTGTATAGTCTGATAGAATTTACACAGCATACTCTTGAAAATATTTTATTCCCTCTGTAAATATTTCTTTATACATTCATAAGAACAAGGTCAACTGGAATTGGGAAAATAGCAAAAAAAAAGACATGAGCTTAACTGAAGCTTTTGAGGAGGTATGGGGAAGTTAAGCGTAGAAAATATGTTCTTGATGACAAAGAACTTTGTGAATTGGATATAGCCTATAGTAAAACTGAACTAAAGGCTCCTATTCACCTTCCTCCAGGCTGGATGGGACTTTGAGCAACCCAGTCTAGTGGAAGGTGACCGTGCCCATGGCAGGAGGAATGGAAGCAGATGATCTTTAAGGTCCCTTTCAGCCCAAACCATTCTGTGACTCTATGGTTCTATTCCTGATTACAGAAATACAAACCTCTGAAGCCAAATCAAATCCTACTTCATTTAAGGGCTAAAGAAGCAGTTGGAAATCAGCAAGTTGGTGACCTCCTATTAATGTTGACTACGTGTACATTTATGCTTCACTTCTGGTGATACTAAACAAAATTCTAAGACTGCAATATTCCAGAGTTGACCTACAAAGATGCCACTACCCTAACCGTCCCATTTGCCTCATCTGAAGCAGCCACAGCAGCACTGCAAAGCTGTGCTACAGTTGTATTCTTCTTTAATTACTCAGGGTATCAGGATGTTATTCCTACTCTTTTCCAACAAACTTCATGATAACCAGTCAGACCACTTGTCATGTGAAGGATGAGATGCATATGGGGAAGGATAACAAAAATGCACTGGCAGACTGATAGCAGTTAATTTTAGATCAACAAAAGGTGGTTGGCCTGAAAGACAAAAAAACATTTGCTGTTGCAAGTAACCCTAACTAGGTAATATTTGGGATGCCCCAAGATACACGCGTGAAAAAAGGGGTAGTTGTCTCACAAGCAGTAACTCAAGGAATCCTAAGCAAGAGACAGAACAGACAAGTCTATACTGAATGTGGCAGCATGCAGGTGCCAGGTGAGCCCACACTTTTCCCTTGAGAAGGGCATATAATTTGTAATCTACATATGTATATGAAAACTAGAAATAACAGATTGTATTTAGTAGTTTGTATCAGTGGAATGACATGTACCAGGACTTTTGCTTGGAGAAAACTACTGAGATCTGGGCTTTTAGATGCACGGAAGTAAGTGACTTACACCATTACTTAAAAGCACATAAGCAAAAGTACCGCATGTTAGAGTGCTCTTCTTAAAGCTAATACTCAGTGTTTTCTCTCTCATTAATTTTGAAGGCCATGAACTTCATCTTGCCTGACTTGCTGCCTGTCACAGAAATTCAGTGACCTGTTACTTACACTTCTGAAGACAGCTATAAGCGGTCTTCAATTGTTTTACTTGTAAGTAAGTGTAAAATGCATCTCATACCTTATTATCCTGTAAATGCTTTTCTCACTCTAAAGCATGGTAGTCACCAGTATGTCAGTGTTTCATGAATTCATTCACTTGTCTGTTCCACTTCAAGGTGGAAGTGAGAGCTAGATTTTCAGGACTTCTACAACAGTCAAAGCAAAGCCCATGTACAGCATTTCACTGAAGTCTAGCAGACTTTTTAATGCTGGGAGATGCAAGCTCTTCATGGAGATGTAGTAACAAGACGGAATGCAATTACATCATCTTCGCCAAGCTGATCAAATTCCTAGGTCAGAAAGCATATAGAGGGAAGCATGAGACACTAAGAGCTTCAAAAAGAAGGAGCCCATTTCTTGGAAAAAAAATTGAAAATGGAGGATAAGAAACAAAGAAGAAGGAAGCATAAGTCATTTGCAGCCTGCAGAAGACAAAAGGCAATGATGCAAACTAAGCATTTTAAGAATGACCACAGGGATATAATCAGGGGAAGAATTTGACCAAAACACCACACACTTCCTTGCTTTACAATTGGCAGCATTTTTGCCTCTGTTAACTCAAGAAATCTAAAAGAAGAAAGAGCAGAAAATGAGCAGTGACGGGGCTGTTTCCTATTTATGCTTTTTTAAACCAGGTTCATGACACTCTGAAGTCCCTGCATGCATGACTGAAACATATTACCTGACCTGATACAATACTAAAGCGGTGGCTCGTGAAGTTTTTCAGAATACAACCTTGATGATTTATTTACAAACTCATTAAAGAGCGAACACATTGCTCAGACATGATGTGGTGGGTTGAAATTTCCCTCCTACATTAACTTTGCCAGACCAGCTCAGTTGGAAGCAAATGAAAGCTGTATTTACAGGCAAAACTACAATCTACAATGGAATGCAATGAAACAATGTTTACAATATTTACAGCTATTTACAATTAACAAACAACACAATAACCCGCTGGTCAAGATGACCAGGGAAGCTGTCTGTCTGCATCCCCACCCCTGTCCAAAAGGGAAAAAGGAGCAGAGAAAAAAGTACCTCTTAGACTTAACCAAAACAATGCAGTCAAGGTCAAGCTGAAGCAGGGTTAGTATCCTCCCCAGAGCAACAAAGCAAGAAGCACCCAGAATGTTTTGGTACAGTCAATCTGATGGTAGATATCTCTCCAATGAAATTGTTCAGAATGATCTTTGGGTTTCCTTTTTACACCCAATTGTGATTTATTTACATTTTTCTACTTTTCTGCTTGAAATCTGTAGCAAAATTTTAAAGGCATAACCTAAAACTACCACACATGGATACATTCCTGCACCTAGTAAATGCAAACAAAACACAGCTTATGCTTCTATTTCAATAAAACTTGGAAGTTCTCTAAAGGTTTGGCCCTCTTCCCTCTCCAAACGAGCAAGCTGCTTGCATTTTCACGTAAATTAATTTTAGGAACTTGTAAAGAAATCTTAGTGAATTTTCTGGGTCAGACTGTGCAACATAAACCTACTGAAATTAATGTATTATATTTATACCAAACAGTTTCTAACTGGTTCTACCTTTTAGCTATTGAATTTATTCTCCTTAACACTGAACTATTTCTTTTTAAATGAGACATGGTTTCCTTGCTACATCCTCTTGTCACATTAATTCTCCTGTGTTTCACCTCTGGAAAGTCAAGCAAGCAATGCTTCAGGCATAAGCTTTAAGTTCTGCATTTTCAGAAATAAATATGAATCACTTGATTGCAAAGACAGGTATGAAGTCATATACTTAGGGTACACACATGCTTATTTTCTCACCCATTTCACTTAAAGACAACATGCACTGAGCACCTATATGTTTAATGACATAAACATTTCCCTTCTGTGGTGGTTTGGCTCTGGCCTGGAGGCCAGATACCCACCAAGCCACTCTATCACTCCTCCTCTTAAGTGAACAGGGGAAGAAGGGAAAGAAAATATAACAGAAGCCGGGGATAAGATAGGAACAATTTAATAACACTAATAAGCAAACAGCAAATAGACTGCACGGAAGCAAAAGAAAGCAGAGAGAGAGAGATGTTAGTCTCTACTTCCCATCAGCAGGATGGTGGTCGGTCTCGGGAAGCAGGGCTCTCTAAGCTTGGTGGTTCCTTGGGAGGATAAACGCCATGGACGAATCCCCAAACTTCCTTCTTATACCTGAGCTGACATCATATGGTATGGAATACCTCTTTGGCCAGTCTGAGTCAGCTGGCTCAGTTGTGTCCCCTCCCAAGATCTTGCCCACCCCTCAATGTACTCTTGGGGCAGGGAAATGTTGAAAGGACATAGCTTGGATACTGGATTCAGCCGCAGTCAAAACACTGCAGTGTTATCAACTGCTGCTGCAAAAAACCACAGCACTAGAACGATGCTGTGAGGAGAATTAACTCCACCTCAGTTCAACCCAATACCCCTTCATTGCACTGTCCGCGCTCTCTATTGTACTAATCATACACCCATAGCAAGCAGCAACACCTTTAGTGTGATGGTTTTTGACATGGCTGCAAGACTCACCCCTCCTGCCTTTAGTAGCTTTCTTCTGAATTCTTCTGTCGGGTTGTTGAAGGTGAGCTTTTCGCAGCGGAGGTGATTTACAGGTGGGTGGCCTTCAAGGTGCAGGAATAAGTCATAGTCAAATCGAACTTTCTTAGGTTCTTCCTGAGGGTTGAAAATAAACAGATAGAAACATCTTGCACCAAAACTAAGTTGAAAGCAAGGGCTACAGAAAAGAAGGTCAATTAAAATGTTGTCATTTTTAACCACTCTCTGTCCTCCGACACATGATGGAATTTACCAAGCATCATCTGAGCTACCATAAATCAGAGAAGCTCCTATCAGCCCATGATAACACATGGGAAAATGCACGAACTTTAAGAACTTCAAGCTATCCTGACAAGTCTTAATTGAAAGTGATATGGCATGTTTGGCACAGGCTACAGACATACACACAGGCAAGTATCACGATTCAGCTAACACTAAGTAACTCAGTCATCAACACAATCACACTTCAGAGGCCTAGACAGTACTTCAGACACTACAGTAGGTTTTGAATTCAGAGTACTCCACTGAAGCCAAGCACTATTGTTCTCTTCACAACTCGTAGAAAGGGGTAAGAATAAAACTGCTGCAGCTGACTATATTTGATCTCCTGTGTATGGGGTCTGCTCTTTTATTAATGAAACTTCATTCCCTAGAGCAAATGTAGCCAGGTGGATTTCAAGCGCTCCACCACAACTTCCAAGTGATTAAAATTCCCTGCCACTGCAGTGGAGAAAAAAAAAAAATACACTGAATGTTCCCAGTACCAATACAGAGAGAGAAAGAACAGGAAAGCAGATCCATCTTGGAAGAAATCATCAGTGTTCTACTGCCTTGAGAAAGCCACACATGAAAAAGCACACTAGTTACGTTGAAGAAACTTAGGTTTGTAACACCAGAGAAAGGATACTAAGTTTTGCTCACTTTTACACGGTCTCTTCAAAAAGCTGCACAGAAGTATTAAGGCAATATTAAATATCTGCTCCTCCAAAAGTTCTAATGTGCAACAGAAGCCACCAAACTAATGTCAGTTTTAACCCAGAACCTGTAGGATGGATCCAGAAATTCTCAGGAAGCTAGCTAAGGTTATTGCTAAGCCACTCTTGACCATCTTGGAAAGGTCAAGGAGAATAGGGGAGGACAGGAGAAAAGCCAATGTCACTCCAGTCTTCAAAAAGGGCAAGAAGGAGCACCCCAGAAACTACAGGCCAATCACCCACACCTCCATCCCTAGAAAGGTGCTGGAACAGCAGGTTCTGGAGGTCCTAAGCGCATAAAGGAAAACAAGGTTCTCAGGAATAGTCAGTATGGATTCATAAAGAAGAAATTGTGCTTGACCAATCTGATTGCCTTCTGTGGTGGTGTGACAGGCTAGGTAGATGAGGGAAGAGCAGTGACTGTTGTCTACCTTGACTTCAACAAGGCTTTTAGCATAGAATAGAATAGAATAGAATAGAATAGAATAGAATAGAATAGAATAGAATAGAATAGAATAGAATAGAATAGAATAGAATAGAATAGAATAGAATAGAATAGAATAGAATAGGAGACCAGACCAGACGAGACCAGGTTGGAAGAGACCTTCAACATCATTGTGTCCAACCTATCAACCAATCCAACCCACCTAAACAACTAAACCATGGCATCAAGTACCCCATCAAGTCTCCTCCTGAACACCTCCAACGATAGTGACTCCACCACCTCCCCAGGCAGCCCATTCCAATGGGCAATCACTCTCGCTGTATAGAATTTCTTCCTAACATCCAGCCTAAACCTCCCCTGGCGCAGCCTGAGACTGTGTCCTCTTGTTCTGGTGCTGGCTGCCTGGGAGAAGAGACCAACATCTGCCTGTCTACAACTTCCCTTCAGGTAGTTGTAGAGAACAATAAAATCACCCCTGAGTTTCCTGCAACATGCTCATTGGTGAGTTAGGTGAGTGGACAGTGAGGTGGGTTGAGAACGGGCTGAACGACAGAGCTCAGAGGCTTGTGATCAGTGGTTCAGAGTGTAGTTGGAGGCCTGTGGCTACTGGTGCTCCCCAGGGGCCAGTAGTGAGTCCAGTCTTCTTCAGCATCTTCATCAGTGAGCTGGATGGAAGGACAGAGTGTACCCACAGGAAGTTTGCTGATGATACCAAACTGGAAGGAGTGTCTGGCACACCAGAAGGCTGTGCTGCCATTCAGCCAGGCCCATATAGACTGGAGAGTTGCTCAGAGAGGAATCTAATGAAGTTCAACTAGGGCAAGCATAGGGTCCTGCACCTGGGCAGTAACTCTGTGCACCACTACAGTCTAGGGGTCAACCAGCTGGAAAGAAGCTCTGTGGAGAAGGGCCTTGGAATCCTGGTGGGTAACAGCAGTGCACCCTTAAGGCCAGGAAGCGCAATGGTATCTTGAAGTGCCTTAAGAAGAGTGAGACCAGGAGGTACAGGAAGGTTTTCCTCCCCTTCTACTCTGCCTTAATGAGGTCACACCTGGAATACTGTGTCCAGTTGTGGGCTCCCCAGTGCACAAGGGACAGGAAAGTGTGGGAGAGAATCTACCAGAGGACTATGAAGATGACCAGCAAACTTCTGCATCCTTTCCAGAAAGAAAAGCTAAGATACATGTGTCTGTTTAGCTTTTTGTGAGGGCAACTCTACAACTGCAGATTTTGTAATTTAATACAAAAATTAAAATTTTGGATGGCACAACTGCAATCTGCTAATCCACATGCAGTATACAAGGTGGGTGGGGAGAACTACAGAGGGAGCTGCCACCCACTGTCCACCAAGCCCTGCAGCCACTCCAGTGCCAACACTGCTGTGCATGTCATGCAGACAGGGAATAAGCACCATTGCACTGGTAACTGTTGTCTCCCTGCATTCCTGGTAGCCTGGGGCTGAGGAAGATGACAGGGTGGTGGGACACCATGCCCTTAAGGCCTATGATTTTAAAACAACAAACCAAAACGAAAAGCCAAAGCTGACAAAACATCAGGCTGTCCACCTAGGCAGTGCTCAAACACCCAGATTCCCCGCTGCTCCTGGAGCTGTGCCTGGAGATACCCTCCCTGCTGCTTCCTCACTGCTTGCCCCTCTGCCTGCTACATCCTCCCCGCACTAATGTCAGCAAAGCTGCAGGAATGAGCTTGAAGGTGGTACCTGCTCTGCCTCCCATGAAAGACTGCCCACCACCTGGTGTCTGGGGCTCTCTCTCACACCACACTACACAGAACCACGTCCACAGTCTAAGGCTTGGTGGAGCTTGATATGTTGTGGGAAGAACCAGCAGAACCTTTTGGGGGTACTGGTTGATAACAGGCTGAACATGAGACAGTAGTGTGCCCAAGTGGCCAAGAAAGCCAATGGTATCCTGGCCTGTATCAGGAACAGTGTGGCCAGCAGGAGCAGGGAGGTCTTTGTGCCCCTGTACACAGCACTGGTCAGGCCACACCTTGAGTCCTGTGTCCAGTTCTGAGCCCCTCAGTTTAGGAAAGATGTTGAGTTGCTGGAATGTGTCCAGAGAATGTGCCCAGATGACAGGCCTGGAGAACAAGCCCTATGAGGAGAGGACGAAGGAGCTGGGGTTGTTTAGCCTGGAGAAGAGGAGGCTCAGGGGAGACCTTCTTGCTGTCTACAACTACCTGAAGGGAGGTTGTAGAGAGGTGGGGGTTGGTCTCCTTTCCCAGACAACCAGCGCCAGAACAAGAGGACACAGTCTCAGGCTGCAACAAGGGAGGTTTAGGCTGGATGTTAGGAAGACATTCTTCACAGAGAGAGTGATTGGCCATTGGAATGGGCTGCCCAGGGAGGTGGTGGAGTCACCATCACAGGAGGTGTTTAGGAAGAGCACTTGGTGCAATGGTTTAGTTGATTAGAGAGAGTTGGGTGATAGGTTGGACTGGATGATCTCAAAGGTCTTTTTCACCTGGTTAATTCTAATTCTAACCTGCACACCCACATAGCACTATCCCTGCTTAGAGTTGGCCACACAGAGCTGTCCATGTGGAGCTGACCCACAAAGAACTGGCCATAGAAAACGAGCCACAGAGTTGTATTCGTCCCTCTCTCGACTTGAAGCTGAGACAACAGAAGAGGATCCTCAATAAATGGCCTGCAGCAGTCCATTTCTGAAGACAGAAGAAAGTAGTTCCCTTAGATCAACTATTTTCCTGACAAGATAATTTTCAAAAGCAACCATGAATGTATTTGTTGTTAAAAAGATTAACATGTAATTCCTTGCTGTAAAAAAAAAAAAAAAAGAATAAAGGAAATTATTTACTCTGCTTATAAAACTGTGGTGTTGCTACAAGCCAACAGTTGGTACCAGAAGCTCTGCCGTCAAAGCAACATAAGAATTATATAAACAGAATTCAAAGAATTCTGTGTAAAGTTAGACAAACAACAAGTGACTCAAAGCAGACTTCTACTAAACAAAGGACTGCTGGTACCACCACTGTTATTTCAAAATAGTATGACTGAATGCAAAATATACAACACTTTATAACCCTTGCCCTAAAGGGAAAGCATTTTCCCCAAGTAGGAGTCTTTCGACTTCAAAGCATTTTTTTCAAGGACTTTATCTCACTGGCTAACAACTATGGACTACTGCTGCTGAATTTGGGAGTGGGGGTTGTTACTTCTCTAATCTTTAGACCTTGGAATATTTTCCATCAGGATGAGATATCTGTTGGATTTTCTGCCAGTTTCTGCTTAGCTCTATGCCCAGGCACCTTTTAATCAAATGTGGTCCAGGTGGTTTCCTGTACCTTCTCTATTCATTAGGGCACTTTCTGAATCAGAAATTGAAAAATTATCTACCTTGAGTAAGTGATGATGGTCTGTCTGCTCTTCCTCTTTCTGTCTACCTCCTGTTCTTCTGTACTGGAATACCTGTTAAGTGGCTTGGGGGATGAAGAGTGACTAAGCCAGGAGAAAGCAGTAATTTGCTTATGTAATGCCAGCTCAATTTCTGTACCAATTATCCTTTGTATTGTACCAACCCTCAGGGAAGTGCATGCTGCTGCAGCAGCTGTGTGAAGAGCTAGCTGACTCATAGTCCAACAGCTTGTTGTATTCCATGACACCAAAATAGGGTGAGGGATGTTTGCAAACTTCCTAATTCCACATGCTGCTGGAGGGTGAGGTGAGTTGTAAACCCTGCAGCCCTCTTGATCTCAGTCTAAGCCACAACTCCTGCTGGAGAGCTCCTGAGCCTTGCAGGACTCCATAGTCAGCATGGGCAGCCAAAATTCTAAGTGGAAAACAAGAAAAACAAAACATTGGGCAAGTAGCTTTCTACAGTGATGCGTCAAAGATTGACTCACCATCTTCTGACTTTGCCTGCCCAGTTTGGGGATAAGCTCTTAACAGAAAAATTGAGGAAAATGGGCTGCCTTTCAGTGGAATTCTTGAATGAATCAAAACTGCTTCCCTAAGAGAGAACTAAAAAGCATACTAGGAAAGCTAGCCATTGCTCTGTGTCAGTTCTGTTTGATTTTCTGAGAGCAAACAGAGTAGACCAAACGCAGCTCTTCACAGATTGATACAGGGAACAGTTCAGAATTACCTGTTCAAAACCTACAACTTAAAGTGCCTGAGCAGAATTTTCCACACCTTGACAGTTTTCTGTGAATGACAAAAGAACACTGGAATATTTACACAAAGGCATACACAGCAAACCAAGTTGTACTCTAACATAAAATTTAAGAGACCAAAGCTCCAGCAAGTACCTTTTACTATGAATTTCTGTTTTCTTTCAGTTTTATTTTTTCATCAGATATTCAACACATTATAGATTAACACTGACTTAATTAAAATAATTATGTTATACTACATTGTGCTAGTATAAAATAAACACACAGGTATCTTAGAAGCACATGTGAAACATACTAGCAGTTCTACCAAGGCACATGACACACACAAAAGCAGGCTGAAACATTGCTGCCATTAAGTTACTGCACAAGAAACTTGAAAGCTTTTTGCTCTTTAATTCTATCCAGTGACTTTGAATAGAAGAACATCCCTGATAAAGACAGCTTTAAACCACATTTTAACTGACTTCATTAATTCAATTGTAAATACTTTTTAAAACCATGAATGCCACATGGATTTTAAAAACATTTGTTTTGTTTAGTGGTGTTGTTGGTGTATTTTTTTTGTTTGGGGATTTTTTTTTGGGGGGAGGGTTGTGTGCGAGAGGGTTTTTCTGTTTTGTATTTAAACCGAGAGCGTGCAAGTCCATACCTTGTTTTTGAAGTATACCTCGATTGGCAAAATAAAACCGGCATACCCAGACTCTTCAACTTTGTAAGGTGGATCCTTGCACACTGAAACAGAGAAAAACCTGTGTTTAACACTCAAAAAAATTAATGTTTTAAATGTACAAGCAAAACATACGAGTGAAAAACATGTGGCAAGAGTTCTGTGGTAGCACAATGACAAAAGCAACACACAGACATATTTGTGTACAACACAATGTGAGCTTTGCAAGCAAATTGTTACTGCCTGTATACAACCTACAATTTAGGGGACAGGTATTTTGTTTGTTTGCTTTTTTCCCCCACTTTCCACCCTGCACCCCCCGACCCTTTCAAGACTGCTAAAGCAGACCACCCAGGACTTCAACACCAGGTGGACCTACTGAATATCACAAAGGCCACACAGGCAATTGCAGCCAAAGGTTGTTATGGGACTGGAAAACACACAGGATTCCACCCTGAGAACGTTAAAATATGTTGAGGACAGCAGAACTGCCATTCATGAATCCATAAACTAATATTAATAACATCCTAATTCTTTAAAAAGTAAGTTAAAATAAATTCATTAGTTTAGTTAGAACCACTGCTAGTAAAAATTTAAATCTATGTTACTGGAAGGAGAGGAGACACAACACAACACTCCAGTATACAACAAAGAATGTCAGGAAAGTTAACTATTGTATTATGTTAAAATAGTATCCATGCTTACCCTACAAGATACAGACTTTAACATGACAGTTTGTATTACTAGCTCCAATACACAACATTTTCCTTCAGGCTTTCAGTTTAGTGCAAGGACTATGAGACACAGGAAAACCCCACAGATTCAAACATGAGCTCTCTGAAGGAAGTGTCACAAGCATGCCAGCTCCAGTAGGTGACAAAAAGCGGTGTGTTACAGAACTGGGAAGAGAAACCATCTCTTCCTCCTTTTGTTTGGCTCAATGTCCACATGACACACAAGCACAAATACAGGCTAAGCTTGAGAAACCATGTGTCTCCTGCAGCATCAGCATGGATGCTTCCCAATGCTACACTGATATGTACAACAACTCACTTCGTATGTGCTACCACCTCAATGACACTACATGACAGTTTCTCTTCTATATGAGTCATGTGATTCATGCAAAACATTGACTTCTTCAAAAACATTTGCTCAAGCTCTATCATTCAAGCTGACTAAAAAAAAAAAAAACAGAACTAAAAAATATTCAAGATTCCTAAATGGATCACCATTTGCTAAGATGCATGCTCTTGTCAGAATTGCTTGGAAGCTACACCCATTTTTAAAAGGGGTAGAAAGAAGGACCCTGGGAGCTACCGACCTGTCAGCCTCACCTCTGTGCCTGGGAAGATCATGGAACAGATCCTCCTAGAACCTCTGATAAGACACATGGAGGACAGGCAGGTGATCCGAGACAGCCAGCATGCCTTTATTGAGGGTGAGTCCTGTCTCATCAACTTAGAGGCTTTCTACAATGGAATCACTCCATCAGTGGACAAGGGAAAGGCAATGGATGTCACATATCTGGACTTTGCAAGGCCTTTCACAGCTCCCTATAATATCCTTCTAAGTTAGAAAGATATGGATTTGACAGGTGGACTGTTCAGTAGATAAGGAATTGGATGGATAGTTGCAAAGCAGAGGTCAATGGCTTAATGTCGAGATGGTGACAGGTGACAAAGTGGTGTCCCTCAGGGGCCCATAGTGGGACCAGGGCAGTTTAAGTTCTTCAATTATACAGACAGTGCAATCAAGTGCATTCTCAGTAAGTTTGTAAATGACACCAAGCTGGAGTGTGGTTGGCATGTCAGAAGGATGTTATGTCATCTGGAGGGACCTGGACAGACTGGAGAAGTGGACCAAGGTTAAATAAAGTTTAACAAGGCCAAGTGCAAGGACCTGCACCTTGGTCAGGACAATGCTCACTATCATTACAGGTAGGGGATGGTGTGATAGAGAGCATCCCTGCAGGAAAGGACTTCAGGGTACTGGTGGAAAAGAAGCTGGACATGAGCCAAGAGTGTGCACGTACAGCCCAGAAGGCAAACTGCACTGTGGGCTGCATCAAAAGCAGTGTAGCGAGCAGGTCAAGAGAGGTGATTCAGGCCCTCTGCTCCAATGAGACCTAACATGGAGTACTGTGTCCAGCTCTGGGGTCCACTAACACAAGAGAACATGGACCTGATAGAGCAGGGCCACATAAATAGTCAGATGGATGGAGCAGCTCTCCTATGAAGACCGGCTAAGAGTTGGGGTTGCTTAGCCTGGACAAGAAAAGACTCTGATAGGACCTTAAAGCAGCCTTCCAGAATTTGAAGAGGGCCTACAAGAAAGATGGGAAGGGACTGTTTACAAAGGCATGGAGCATTAGGACAAGGGGCAATGGTTTTAAAATAGAGATGGGTACATTTAGACTGGACACTAGGAAGTTCTTTACTATGAGGGTGGCGGAACACTGGAACAGGTTGCCCACATCCCTGGTGACATTCAAGGTTAGGCTTGATGGGGCTCTGAACAACCTGATCTAGATGGGGATGCTCAATCTCTGGTTGGTCTAGGTGACCTTTGAAAGTCCCTATGGCCCAGTGCTTTCTATGATTCTATGATAATGTAGCCAGTACTACATACTCAACTGTATGATCAATATGCCAGATTTCAGAGCACATACAAGCTTGGTTAATCTCCAAGTAAATGAACACAGCAGAACTTTCTCTTACTAACTTGCCATTCTCTGCCTGCTCTGCTAGCACTGAAACTCAATAGGGACTTAGAAGACGAGGGACACTCCATCCAAATCCTTGCTCCCCTGCTGCAGCTGGGTATCACTACTGAGTTCACTTTATGCCTGCAACTGAAAGGGTAAAGGATGAAAAAAAAAAAGGGGGGGGAAACAAGTCCTTTTTCCTGGACTCTTCTGCAACACTGTCTTGCAACTACACAATTGAGTTTGTTCTTCTTGGCAGGGATAAAAAAAGGAGGACCTAATGTTTATAAAGTGGGATTTGAATGGTTTTGAAGAAAGTTTTATGATGGTAGGTGAAATCTGAGAGCTGGCTTCAGATATACAAATCTTTTAAGTTGGAAACTAAGCATTTTCTGTAAGAATCTCCCAGAAGTAGTATTTAATCTTATACTGGCAAGTCTTCTCTGAAGATGGCTTGCCAGCATTAGAAAAAATTAGATATAATAGCCCTAGTTAAACAGTGACAGGTTAGAATAATACACACTGAACAACTTAAGTCAAAGGCAGAGCCTTCCTGCTCTTCATCTGTCTTCCTAAGACAACCTGAGGAGAAAGTCTTCCCAGTACTATTTGAATGGCCATGCAGGCTTCAGAAGACAGAAATTCACTTATATAAAAACAGGGAAAGATTATGCAACAGATGTTTACCCAGATGGAAACACAGACACTTTAGGAACTGCAATAATACATTAACTGTTGAAGAGACTTCAGGCTCCATTACATGACAAGTCACAAATCACCTTTTTTTCCCCCCCCAAAAGAAATACCACATAGGCTTCTTCCTGAGCATTTAATTGGCACAGAAAACACTGTCAGCATAAATATTTTCCATTCACTCCCTCAAATCTCTCTTCCTTCAGATCTACACAGCTGTTAGCCATGCTGAATAGTACCTTGTCAAAGTTTCACATTACAGTTCTGAGAACAAAGTCTGTTATACTTGTGGGCTTTGTTGAAACTTAGATGATGGGTTACCAAACCCTTCACCAGAAGGTTGCCCTCCCAAACTGGAAGGTTGTGTTTTCATAGCAGGAAAATTCTACAATAATCTTATGAATGAAACCTTCCTGGGGAAAAAAGAAGGAAAAGGAAGTAAAAGGAATGGGAGGGAAAAAAAAAAAAAAAAAAAGAAGGTGACTGAACAAATCTCCATGCTATGCTTGAACTGCAATTAAAATGAAAGTTACTACATCATTCTTGAGGGAACCTCTGCATCTGCTGTCAGAAACATCTCTATGCACACCAAACCAGCATTCACTGACATAAGCTCGTTTTGTTTCATCTGTCACAGGTGGCAACCAGGGCTGCAATGACGTGTGGTTTAGCCAGGTCAACAGGCATCCTAGCAAGGTTTACTGAGTGGACAGTGAAGAAGTGGCAGGAGTTAGGTAAACCACAGAAAGGGCATAAATGGGGAAAAAAAAGGACAGTAAAACTGAAATATCCATTTTGGAGAAGTGAAAAAGAAAAAGAAAATTGCAAGTACAGATTAACAGAGCTAAACCAAAAGGAGCTACAATAAAACAGGTGGATAAACAGAAAAGACCACCCTTCTATAAACAATTTCCTCCTGATTCAGCGAGCAGAGCTGTTTCCCTACTAAAGTAGTGGCACCTACATATTTCAGGCACCAGACAACTAAGCCTCTTGTACAACATTATCCTCAAGACTTAACCATTTTTGTCAGTTTTTTTTCTGTAGAAAGTGTTTGTATGATCACAATGTGCTCCCTCCCTCCTCTAGTACAATTTAAGACAGCCTCTACAACAATTAAGGCCTTACAGATTACAAGAGATGCAGGCAAAAATTAGTATCTGCACAGAGAAGGCACATCCAGAGAACATCCACACTGAGATGCAGGATGAAACAGCCAGCAGTACATAGAATTACAAGTGGGTTAATAACTCTTCTCCTAAGAGCCACAGAGCAGAAGAGGAAAGCAAACTATTCAGATTTCTTTTGGCCACAAAATAAGCTGGAGGGTTTGTTGCCTACGCAAGGCAAAACAGAAATTGAAAAGCTGTAAATTACCTGTCCCCATTTGTCCAGGGAATATGCCTTCTCTACAGCCATTTAAATGGCTTCAATCATTTTTCTCAATTGCTTTGCTACTTTCTTCCACAAGTGAAGCACTGCCTTTTCTTTTGTTGTGTTCATGCATGAATTTCCTTGTGTTGCATCAGACACAAAGTGACACCTGAAGAGCTGATGCAAATCAAGCCATGATGATGTGCTTTAGTAACAGAGACCACATTGATGACTTTGGAGATAACAAGAGCTATCATTTTTAAAAGCTGTAAGCAGGAGGTTCATTTGCCACTCAGCTGTGAAAATTTTACTGTGATAAGATTTTTTCACTTATTAAAAACACACAATGAGTGAAGAAAGGAAAAGTTCCTATTCATGCAAATGTTGATACAACATTAGGATGATGCAAAATAAAGACTGTAGCAATTCATGTGTATTTTGTGCACTCTGAAGGATCAGTGCATCAAGTGCATGTTTGGAGGAATCAGAGCCTTCTGATAAAGAGCTGACTTAATCATAGCTTATTTGTATTGGTATTCTATAGATTTTTGCTTATAATCTGCTTGTATTAGTCACCCTTTTACCAACTTTTTCACAACTTGAGGTGGAAGATGAGGTAGTTGAGAGCCTGTGGGTCAAAATCAGAGGACAACCTAACAAGTCTGACATCCTGATTGGAATCTGTTACAGACCACCCAACCAGGATGATTGGCGGCTGATGAGTTGTTCTACAAGCAACTGGAGGCTGTCTCAGGATCATCAGATCTTGTCCTTGTTGGTGACTTCAACCTCCCAGATATCTGCTGGGAACTTAATTCAGCAGAGACAAGGCAGTCCAGAAAATTCGTGGAGAGAATGGAGGACTGCTTCCTGACACAGCTGTTAAGCGAGCCTACCAGGGGACAGGCTCTGCTTGACCTGCTGTTCTCCAACAGGGAAGGGCTGGTGGGAGACATGATCATGGGAGGCTGCCTAGGGTGCAGTGACCACGAGATAGTGAAGTTTTCAATATGCAGGGAGATAGGGAGGAGCACCAACAGAACCTTCACCTTGGACTTCCGAAGGGCGAACTTCAGCCTATTTAAGAAACTTGTTTGTAAAGTCCCCTGGGTACCAGCCCTCATGAACCAAGGGGTTCAGGAGGGTTGGACCTACTTCAAACAGGAGCTCTCGAAGGCACAGGAATTGGCGGTTCCCACGTGCCGGAAGGCAAGCCGGCGGGGAAGGCGACCAGCCTGGATGAGCAAGCAGCTCCTGGAGGATTTAAGGGGGAAGAAGAGGCTGTATCACCTTTGGAGGGAGGGGAAGGCTTCTCGAGGTATGTTCAAGGAAGCTGTTAGATTATGTAGGAATAAAATTAGGGAGGCTAAGGCCCAGCTGGAACTGAAGCTGGCCACCTCAGTCAAAGACAATAAAAAGCATTTTTATAAATATATTAACAATAAGAAGAGGGGCAGGAAGAACCTGCACTCCCTAGTGGACCTGGAGGGGAACACGGTGACTGAGGATGAGGAGAAAGCTGAGGTCCTGAACACCTTCTTTGCCTCAATGTTTAACAGCAAGGCAGGAGTTCAGGAGGAGTGGCCTCCGGAGCTGGGCGATGGGGTCAGGGAGCAGTGTAATGCCCCGGAAATCCATGAGGAGTTAGTTCGGGACCTGCTGAGCCACTTGGACACTCACAAGTCCATGGGACCAGATGGGATCCATCCTAGGGTGCTGAGAGAGTTGGCAGATGTGCTAGCTAGGCCACTCTCCATCATTTTCCTCCAGTCCTGGCTCACCAGTGAGGTCCCAGATGACTGGAAACTGGCCAACGTGGTCCCCATCCACAAGAAGGGTCAGATGGAGGAACCTGGAAACTGCAGGCCGGTCAGCCTGACCTCAGTGCCAGGGAAAGTGATGGAGCAGATTATCCTGGCGGCAATAACTGCGCACCTGAAGGATGGCCAAGGGCTCAGGTCCAGCCAACATGGATTCAGGAAGGGCAGATCCTGCCTCTCCAACCTGATCTCTTTCTAGGATCAGGTGACCCATCTGGTGGATGTGAGGAGGCCTGTGGATGTGGTCTACCTAGACTTCAGCAAGGCCTTTGACACCGTCCCCCACAGCAAACTGCTGACTAAGCTGTCAGCCCGTGGATTGGACCATTACACTCTGTGCTGGGTTAGGAGCTGGCTAGAGGGCCGGGCCCAGAGAGTGGTAGTGAACGGTGCCACATCCAGCTGGAGGCCAGTCACCAGTGGTGTCCCCCAGGGATCAGTGCTGGGCCCTGTCCTCTTCAACATATTCGTTGATGATCTGGATGAAGGGATAGAGTCAGTCATCAGCAAGTTTGCAGATGACACAAAGTTAGGGGCAGATGTTAGTCGTCAGTTAGAGGGTAGAAAGGCTCTGCAGAGGGGCCTCGACCGATTGGACAGATGGGCAGAGTCCAATGGGATGGCATTCAATAAGTCCAAGTGCCGAGTGCTGCACTTTGGCTACGGCAATCCCATGCAGGGCTATAGGCTGGGGTTGGAGTGGCTGGAGAGCTCCCAAACAGAGAGGGACCTGGGGGTGCTGATCGACAGCCACCTGAATATGAGCCAACAGTGTGCCCAGGTGACCAGGAGGCCAATAGCATCCTGGCCTGCATTAGGAATAGTGTGGCCAGCAGGAGCAGGGAGGTCATAGTGCCCCTGTACTCTGCTTTGGTTAGGCCACACCTTGAGCACTGTGTCCAGTTCTGGGCCCCTCAGTTTAAGAAAGACATCGAAACACTTGAACGTGTCCAGAGAAGGGCAACAAGGCTGGTGAGAGGCCTTGAACACAAGCCCTATGAGGAGAGGCTGAGGGAGCTGGGATTGTTTAGCCTGGAGAAGAGGAGGCTCAGGGGTGACCTCATTGCCCTCTACAACTACCTGAAGGGTGGTTGTAGCCAGGAGGGGGTTGGCCTCTTCTCCCAGGCAACCAGCACCAGAACGAGGGGACACAGTCTCAAGCTGCGCCAGGGGAGGTTCAGACTCGAGGTGAGGAGGAAGTTCTTCACCGAGCAAGTCATTCGGCATTGGAACCGGTTGCCCAGGGAGGTGGTTGAGTCATCGACCCTGGAGGCGTTCAAGGGGAGATTGGACGTGGCACTTGGTGCCATGGTCTAGGCATGGGGTCTGTGTTGATAGGTTGGACTCGATGATCCCCGAGGTCCTTTCCAACCTAAATGATACTGTGATAACTTTTTTCTCTATTCATCACTATCTTCATTAAAAGAAGTCTGAAAAAATGAGTAGCATTCACTTTCATAGGAAGGCAGAATGTGGTGCAAATTGCATTCTGGTCTGCATCAAGAGAAGTGTGGCCAGCAGATCAAGAGGCCACCACAAACACCTAAGCACACACACAACAAGCCACACAGCAATTCATAAAACCATTAACAGAAACATTAGCTTTGTTTTGCTTGTGCATCATAAAAAAATCCTCTGTAATCCCAAGCCTGTTGTTTTTTTATGAGATTAAAACACACAGCATTGTTTCCATTTTTCCCATCATTAACATCTTAAAAATTCCACTGCTGAGTTGTGAGCATTAATGAGTAAATAACTCTAGAAGAACATTTCTGCAGCTCTTAACTGTTTGACACATCTGGAAAAAATGGTGTAGTTAATACACCTTAAACTATGCAAGCTGCTAAAACTCATTTTTGCTACAAAATATCCAACTTTTACTGCAGTGTTTAGAAAGTATTACCACATGAAAAATCTTGTTTTACTCCTTAGCAAAGGCAAGTTTGGTTTTGTGAAGAATTATGTCATGCTCCTAATCTCCAATGTGTTCTGCTTGTAATAAATTGTTAAAGAACTTCAAAAATACATTAATGAAACAGAATCCCCCAATCCCAGAGGTTGGAAAATACCTCAGAGATCATTAAGTCCAACCTGTCACCCAACACCTCATGACTAACTAAACCATGGCTTCAAGTGCCAGATCCAATCCCCTCTTGAACACCTCCAGGGATGGTGACACCACAACCTTCCTAGGCAGGACATTCCAATGGCCAACAGCTCTTTCAGTGAAGAACTTTCTCCTCATCTCAAGCCTAAACTTCCCCTGGTCCAGCTTGAGACTGTATCCTCTTGTTCTGGTGCTGGCTGCCTGGGAGAAGAGACCAACCCCAACCTGGCTACAACCTCCTTTCAGGTAGTTGTAGAGAGCAGTAAGGTCTCCCCTGAGCCTCCTCTTCTCCAGGGTAAGCAACCCCAGATCCCTCAACCTCTCCTCAAAAAGTGTTTCAAAAGTGACTAAAAATGTCATTAAAAAGTTGCTCTGTGGAAAAATGTATTCGTAAAGCTGGTAACTAAAGGCTACTTTAAGCTACATAAAAGACAGATTTTACGTGACTGCATAGTATCCTAGTGTACTTAAAGCCATGGACAGGCAGATGACAGGCATCAATAAAAACATTTGTGTTAATCCTCAAACTCTTAAGAGCTCACAATGAATGCTTTTTTTTTTTAAAAAAAAAAAAAGTTAGTCTCTCAAGTTGGTTTTTGTACCTCATTCCTTGAATCACTGGTTTTCATCTCTTCTATTGCTAGCATTTATTACCATGGTAAAGAAGGTTTGTTACTGCTTAATTTTCATGACTGAATGATCTTATTTTTCTCTGTCAATCTTCCAAGCAAACTGTTTGAATTTTTGGACATCATTCCACTTTCAAGTTGTTCAAACTGGAATTCAGTCACGCTGTACCAGACTCGAGGAGCTGGTGAGTATCTCTGAAGTTTGACAGTATTTCTGAAGAGCAAAGTCCTTCTCTTTGGACTTTTTCTAGGGCAGTGCCCATGCAGCAGGTATTTAATGTGTTTCCAGCAGAAGACTCATATTCCCTGTATTTCTTCAACAGTTTAAGTAATGTCCTTAAATGATGCATCAAGACAGAGTAAGAAAATAGTCAAATATGAGATAGTTGCTTAGACATTATATGCTACAGTGACAACTGAAATTTCCCTTGGCAGATTTTGTAGATCATATTCAGTTCCCTCAAAACTTCATTGCACTAAATTTGATAAATTGTGAAGTTTAAATAACCCATGGCAGAGCAGAACATAAAATTCTTCTAAATTTCAACACAGGTTATTCCTTTCCAGATTTAAGCTGAAACTAATAGAAGGAAGCACTTAATTACTAGGATATTGGTTTGCACTGAACCCTGGTGTTCTCAGTTGTACTAATCCAAATGAATGTCAAATCTCCTCAGCAATGTAATTGCATATCCAGATAATGCCTAACCAGCCAAATAAAATACATACAGTGAACAGCTTAGGAAAAACACTTTGGAACACATTCTGTAATTTATTACTTGCCCTTCTGAATCTGAATTCTCTTACTGCTTTAATGTTTTCCTTTACTCATTTTATTTCTCTTATTTTGGTATTCATTTGATGCATGTTTTGTCCATGCACGGTGTTGGATTAAGTAACAGCTTGAAAAACCCGAAAACTCAAACAATTCAGTTTAAATGCCATGAACAAAAATTAAAAGTACATGACAGCAGCTAGACATGCAGGAAACCAGTAATCCTACACTACCATTTTATCATTAGTGGTCATGACTCAAAGACTTCAAAAGAACAGAAAACTTTACACTTCAATTTTGATGAAGGGAATGTAATAGTTTACTTTAGGTGAACTGAATCAATCAATACTTGCAAAATTATGCATGCTTGACAACAATTAGTTTCAGTCTTACAAAACATCCACCAGGTAACGCTCTTTTAAAATGCTTTCAGGAATTAGAATACTCATTGACTAGAGGACATTAAAATAATCAAAATGGAAGTCAGCGTTGCATGCAAGCATATCAGGTGCACAACTTCTCTGTGAAAGCAAACCTCCTTTCCCTCCTTTCTTGGACGTACATTATTTCTCACAGTACCTTTCATTGACAATAATTAGCTTCACAAGAAGAGTGTCATGGGTCAAACTGAACCTGCTGATCATATTCAACACCAACTTGGGCTTTATTTGTTCTTTGTTTTTGTAGGTTTTTTAAGCTAGCATTTCCCCAGGAAGTTATGTGAACAAGTACATCTTAGATTTTGTTCCTAGCCTGATCTTCATAGATTTCATGAAAAAACATACCCAACTGCAGTATGCATGCAATCTGCTGTTAAACAAAAAAGAAAAAATGGAAGCACTTACAGAAGTGTAGCCAAATCCAAGCAAAATTCTAAACAAGCCTCTCCACTGATTTCTCTGTATGTTTTGGAAGGACAATTTTTTCCACCAATCAGGTGTTTTTAAAATATCATGCAACGACAGGTGATGATAGTTTTTAAATTCAGTACATTCCTACCAATTCAATTTCAAACACATAAATGTGAAACAGGGCCAAACAGCAGGTAAAAGTTTGACTGCTCATTGGAACAGCATCTGCTTGTCTTTATCCTATTTAAAACTGCCTTTCAACCCAAGCTAGAATTCCCATCTAGACTATGCATTTTGAAAACTGCCTCCTAAAACACCTCTCCTCTCCTCTTTTTTGTTCTTATCACAGCTCCATTGCAGGTAGGTTACACAAGGTCAAAGTGTCATAAACACGCATAGCCATGGCCTTATGCTGAGTGTGCACTGAAGAACTTTCCCTACATAGATGAAAACTCAGAAAAAATCATAAAATTGAAACTATGAAGACCCTCAGTGTTCACAAATAAAAAATCCTGGAATGAAGCCAGAAACATGTGCCAGTACAAGCTCCATAGCTGAAAAGCTCAGAGAACTATGAGGAGGAGTGGGGCAAGAAGGCTTTCATTCTAGCACTCAACTCCCACTGCTGTCTTCAGGACACATTTGTTTTCAATAGTAGAACTTTAGCCATGTGCTTCTGAAACTAAAAATGCTTCCATGGCTGTTTGTCAGGATACTGCATGTCAGTAGCCATTGCCATTTAAACAGGAAATGCTGAAGGAGATGAGACTAATCAGTCAAGCAGTTTTTACCTGAAAGAACGAATAAATGGTCTTACTACAGGTTTTGAGATGAGACACACTCAGATGTCTGCTATATATATAAAAAAATAACCTTTAAGAGACCTCCAAGTAAAGTCTAGTTAATGTAATTAAAAGGAGAATGATAAGAAAATGAATGGATGGCTACTGAAAACATACATAGCAAAAACTCTGGTTTTAGAACTCCTTTCCACTTTCTGAAATAAGGTCCTTAAATCACTTTATGAAGAGTATTTACTTTTGAACACAAAACCCAGTATGATTTAAAAAGAAAAAAAACAACAACAAACAACACCACAACACACCAGTTAAGCTGTATTATGGTCCACATAAGAGTAAAACCATCTTTTATTCTCTTCAACTGTTCACATCCCTCTTAGGACAGCATAAAAGACTAAGCCACCTTCTGCTCCAGGGCAGACTTTAGGGAAAGGAGAAACTGATAGTATCTGTTCCTTGCAGGAAACATTTTGCTTCAGTTAGAAGCAAAAGTAAGGACAAACAAACTGAAACAGCACTCTGAGCAAGGAATGCCCTATATAATTCAATTTTCTTTCAAAATCAAGTATGAGCACCAGACACTCTTAAGCTTTCCCAGACAGAATAAGCTTAAATATTTAAAACAGACAATAATGAAGGATAGGGGATACCCAAGCAGAGAAACGAGGTACACAGAGGAAGATGGCAGCCCAGTAATACAGAAAATGTGTATCAAAAATAGTCTGAAAATAAGTCTACAGCTTAAATGAAGGGTCATGATGACACAACAAACTCTTACTTGAAGACTTCAGAACAAATGAAAACGCTATGGAGGGATGGAGAAGTTGCATACAGACATCACGTACTGTAGGAAAAAACTGCCATGAAACTGAATTAATACAGGGCACTCAAACCAGACAGCAATCTTGACTGTACTTATTAAATAAGCAGTTAGTTTATACTTTCATGATTCTTAATGAGCTGTTCTTCAACATAGAAGTGATATTCATAACATTAATGACTGGATGCAAGACAGGTGGCTTCCTGGGAAGAACACTTCTTGACAAAAAAAAATGCAGTTAAGCTCTGAGCATATTGAAGAAAACTAGACGATTTCATATAACTTCTGACACTTACAATGGTAATAACAAATCTTTGTTGGTGACATGGACAATGAGATCAAGTGCACCCTCAGTAAGTTTCCCAACAAACCCAAGCTGTATAGTGCAGTCGACAACCTGGAGGGAAGGGCAGCCATCCAAGGGGACCTTGACAGGCCGGAGGGGTGGGCCAATGTCAATCTTCAAGTTCAAAAAAGCAAAGCCCAAGGTCTTACAACTGGCTAAGGGCAATCACAAACAAATACAGAGCAGCCCTGCAAAGGAGGACTTGGGGGTGCTGGTTTATGAGGCACTTGACAAGAAACAGCAATGTGCACTGGCAGCCCAAAAAGCCAACCATATCCTGGGCTGTATCAAAAGATGTATAGCCAGCAGGTTAAGGGAGGTAATCCGGTCCCTCTACTCTGCTCTAGTGAGGCCTTACCTCAGTACTGCATCCAGCTCTAGAGCTCAGAAAACAAGACAGACATACGTATGTTGTAGAGGGTCCTGAGGAGGGCCACAAAGATGATCAGAGGGATGAAGCACCTCTCCTACAAAGACAGGCTGAGGGAATTGGATCTGTTCAGCCTTGAAAAAAGAAGGCTCTGCCACGTCCTTATAGTGGCGTTCCAGTACCTGAAGGGGGCCTACAGCTAAGCTGGAGAATTTTTGTAAATGCATGTGGTGACAGGACCAGGACAATTGTTTTAAACTCGAGGCAAGTTAGATAAATTAGACACAAGGAAGAATTTCTTTATTTTAAGGGTGGTGAGACACTGGAAGGACTTGCCCAGAGAACTTGTGGATGCCTCATCCCTGGAAATGTTTAAGACAAGGCTGGATGAAGCTTTGAGCAACCTGGTCCAGTAGAAGATGTCCCTGCCCACAGCACAGGGGGTGGAATTAGATGATCTTTCAAGTTCCTTAGAACTTCTATGAAATGGAAAAATCAATGCAGAGAGAAAAATAGTATGAATTTTAGAAGAACAACATTTAAACTGTAATTCCATTTGAAGTACCTATCACTTAGTACGATAGCCTACTTACAAACATATGAAGACAAGGCAATCTCAGTATGAATCTAGTGAACCATGGATTTCAGTTAATTATGTATGTGTACTTCTGTGATGTAACAATTACTTTTGCTAACAGAAGTACTGTAATATGAAGTTTTATCTTCCCCCCCATCCCTTAAAGCACAGAACAGAAAATCAGGGAAAGCAAAGAAACCTCAGAGGAATGTTAAAGAACAAGAATGGAAACACCACTGACACGCTTTATTCAGACAACACAAATAGGACGCTCTTATTGTCACTGACACAGCTTCAACATACACACAAAACCTAGTCATTTAAGACAATCTGAAACATGCATGCACTTTCACAATGTCCTATCTGAAGCAAATACTGTCAATCCTTAAAACTACCTAAACCATTTAAGCTCTATTTACTGTATCTTGCATGAACACAGGCCATTTGATTAGTCCAAAGCTGTAATCACTTTCAGAGATATAGTCAAGCACCCACAAACACAATGACTTCAGAAAACAGAAGTTCAGGAACAGGTCAAAGATAATTTAATGCCACTGAAATTATGTCACCCTCAGAAAGCAGCACGCTATCAGCTTCACCATCTAATTTTAATCCCATCTTTGTGAAATGTTTCACAAGTAGCCCTACAAACCTAGCTGTCTGTAGCGCTAAACATAGTGCTTCCCACTGAAGACATTCTAAAACAGACTTAACAGGTTTGAACACGTAATGGCAGTGGAAGTGTTCTCCCTCACAGCATTACCCTTAAAGCCTCTATGCAACAGTACTGTAGTGGGTTTGGTCTCAATTTTAATACCACAAACCAGTGTACACTATAAAGCTATATGTTTTGCTTTCAGAAGACTAATAGCCTTAACCTTATTGAGCAACAATCTCTGGATGCAGAGTACACATAAAGCAAAAAGAGAAAATTCTGAATATGTTTAGGTTATCTCCAATAAAGAGTAATGAAATCAGGTCTCACCAGATGGGAGCATCAGTTTCCACATGCAAACTGTTTCATTTTAATTTTAATGGTCTCAGACCAAGCATTAAAGCTGTGCATCCTCTTTATGAGGCCAATCTGTTTAGTTTTCTCCCATGGTTTCTGAGAAGTCCTGAAGGAGGATAAACTCTCCATGCCTCCTTACAGCAAGACTGGAGTGACTTTTCCTCTCAATGTATTCTGCAATGCCTCTTCCTGAAGATTATTTTCATCATCTGCCCCTTAAACTTCATAACCCTCAATGTAATTTCTTCTGCCAATAATGCCTGTCTATATAGCAATATTTGCTAATTAATTAGTTACGTCATTTACACCTGCAACATGATTAAGGAGAGTATTTTGAGCAAGTATGGCTTTGACACAATTAAATATGTAGTTTCCATGGAGCTAGACAAAACAAAAATAAAACACCACCACCCTACACTTGCATATCGACTTGTACCAGAAGCTTTGTACTCATCTTTAACCAACTCTCCTCATGGGAAAGTAAATAGTATGTACAAGAATCCATAATTCTGCCTTTACTGCTGTTTCTTGCAGGAACTTGGGTGATACCACATCCAGAATACCGTATCCAGTTCTGGGCTCCTTGGTTCAAGAAGCACAGGGACTTCTTGAAGCAGGTACAGAAAATTGCTACAAAGTTGATTAGGAGACTAGAGTATCTTTCATATGAGGAAGAGGATTAGGTACTTTTGTCTGGAAAAGAGAAGACTGGGGGGGATCTCACAAACCTGTGACAGAACAAGAGAACACAGCCTCAAGCTGCACCAAGGGAGGTTTAGGCTGGATGTTAGCAAGTTCTTCACAGAAAGAGTGATTTGCCATTGGAATGGGCTGCCCAGGGAGGTGGTAGAGTCACCATGACTGGAGGTGTTTAGGAAGAGACTGGATGGGGTGCTTGGTGCCAAGGTTTAGTTGATTAGATAGTGTCGGATGGTAAGTTGGACTCGATGATCTTGAAGGTCTTTTCCAACCTGGTTAATTCTATACTATCCTATTCTAAACAGCCAAAAACTGTATAGCTATGACCCTTCTATGTGTTCAGATAACCATCACTATTCCACAAACACTTCAGTCACCAACACCTTTTAGCCTTCAAAAGCACACACAACTGCATAGGAAATGTAATGTCTAGACTCCAAGTCAATCTACCTAACCTATCCAGGACACTAAATCTGAATCAGGATCCCCAGTTTAATGATAAACAGCCTTTGGTTCGTCTCTCCTATCTTCTGAGGTCCTCCAAACCCCTGAAACAATTGTTTTACACATTTTTTCCAACACTCTTGGTCCCTCAGTTTGTTACTGGGAGTTCAGAGGGCACAGAACAAACATTATTATGGTTACCTCTCATAAAAAAGTGACTGAAAACTTCACTAATACCCCACTCCCTTTTTTTCACTTTAATGCTCTGAACTAAGACAGTTCATCAATTTCATATTGTGTGATCCCATAGGGCACAAAGAAGGATCTTTCCCATCATACTTTTACATGAAACTACTATAAAAGAAAAAGTGCAGAGCTTGTTACATTTTAGCACCCAACATCTTGCTGGGAAATAATTCAGATTAAAGTTTATGACTGAAATGTGATACCAAATTAAATTAATACAGAGGATTTGGGCTACAATTCCTCTAAACAGTTTTTCACTTGTGACCAACATGTTGCTACAGAGTTACTGACAGTTCTTTGTACCTTCCAACACTCAATTTTCTTTGAATGATCATTCATACCCTTGGAGAAACTTTTGCTTTGTTTGCCTCCCTCTGGATACTGCTAATATTGACAAGTTTTGAAAACATGACACATGCTGAAGCTGACGTTCTCTATAAAAAAAATTATCCTCTTAGGTCCAGCACCAGTTACGCACAATCAAAAGAAAACAAACTGCTCACACTTTCATTCCCCATTCCTTCTCATCACCACAAGAGGAGAAATTAGCAAGAATGGGATTCAAAATCTGCTCCTCTGCCTCTCAGGGCATTTGGAAAAGGCTTCAGAGAAAGCATTGTCTGCTCATTCTTCCCTAGACCTGCTGAGGCCCATATCTAAAAGACTAAAGTTACAAGAAAGCAGCATGATTTTTTGGAAGTTACAGGAAAAAGGTAGTGTTTTAGACTGAGAAGTTTCACAGAAAAAAAAAAAATCTGTAATACTACTACTTCCATCACATTGTCAGACTGTGGCTACACAACAGGAGAATAACAGTGGGGGCGGGGGGAAAGAAGAAAAATAAAATCCATTCAAGTTTAAATGCCTTTTGAAGGCAAAGGAAGCTCTCTGCTTCGACTAAGTGCAACATGCATTTCTCAAAGTACCGGGTCCTTTGTTCAGGTTCTGTACAGATGCATTCTGAGCAGCAGCTATCAAGTGCTGAAGATAATCCAGGATGATGGGTCAGGAGAAAGGCCAACAGAAAAGGCCAGTATCAACTTCTGTGTTGCCTGTCCTTCATTAGCAGCACTACTTTGGGTCTCTCTTCCCCTGTACAAGGTACTGATTTTCATACAGTATGGAAAAACTTAACATCTCATCTCTTTTGTCAAGTTTGTTTGAAACTGGGGATATGTAGAAGTGTAGAAAAAAACAGCTTTGATCCTTAAGGATAGTTCGTCATGCTGGTCAATATTCACTTAATGCACTGTGTGTAGTAAAACCTATATTCCATTTAGTCTGTTCCCGCTAAACTTGATTATCTGCTTATCTCCTATTTGCTTAAAGTAAAAGCTCATTTAACAAAGCATTTGTATTGTGATTATCCTGTGAAAGATACTGTTTTTTCCTTCGCATTCTATGAAATACATTTTTCCCACCACAGCCCCTAATACATACCATGTGTATCAGGATGAAATTCCCAGAGGCTAGTAGCTTATTCAACTTGTGAAAGTTTCCTTAGCACCAAACTCATTCTTCTGAGTCAACTGTTGCAGTAAATTATTAAGGATATATTTATCTCCTTACACCTTGAAGATAGGCCACACCTAGAAAAATGCCTCTGTAGAGAGGCATGTGGGCATTGATTATTTTTTTAAATATCTTTTAAGTGAAAATTGCAGTCACTTGCTAAAGTCTTGTATTATTGCTTCACAGTTACAGAAGCAAAAGTGATATTAAGACACACATTACATGAAAGAAGTTATATTAGAATAAAAAAAAAACCTTTATTAGAATAAACCAAACCAGGTTGGAAGAGACCTTCAAGATCATCGTGTCCAACCCATCAACCAATCCAACCCACCCAAACAGCTAACCCATGGCACCAAGCAACCCATCAAGTCTCCTCCTGAACACCTTCAATGACGGCGACTCCACCACCTCCCTGGGCAGCCCATTCCAATGGGCAATCACTCTCTCTGTATAGAACTTTTTCCTAACATCCAACCTGAACCTCCCCTGGCGCAGCCTGAGACTGTGTCCTCTTGTTCTGGTACTGGGTGCCTGGGAGAAGAGACCATCACCCACCTGTCTACAACCTCCCTTCAGGTAGTTGTAGAGAGTGATAAGGTCACCCCTGAGTCTCCTCTTCTCCAGGCTGAGCAACCGCGGCTCCCTCAGTCTCTCCTCATAGGGCTTGTGTTCCAAACCCCTCACCAACTTTGTTGCTCTTTTCTGGACTCATTCCAGCAAGTCAACATCCTTCCTAAACTGAGGGGCCCAGAACTGGACACAGTACTCGAGGTGCGGCCTAACCAGTGCAGTATACAGGGGCAGTATGACCTCCCTACTCCTGCTGGCCACACTGTTCCTGATGCAGGCCAGGATGCCATTGGCCCTCTTGGCTGCCTGGGCACACTGCAGGCTCATGTTCAGCCTACCATCGACCAGTACCCCCAGGTCCCTCTCTGCCTGGCTGCTCTCCAGCCACTCTGACCCCAGCCTGTAGCACTGCATGGGGTTGTTGTGGCCAATGTGCAGAACCCGGCACTTGGATGTGTTAAATCTCATGCCATATACCTTATTCAGTCTATTTTCCGAGACCACAGTCATTCTGATCTTTCAAGAATTTTATTCACTCATCCTCTAATCACTAAAATGTTATTGAAAAGCTTCCCTCCACCTCAAGCTAAGAGAAGCTTTAAAGGATGCTATTTAGAAGGGATTAACAATCATTTGGGGAAACTTATGAAACCAAGATAACAAACCCAGTAAAGTAACAGTTGGGTTTTAAAATACTATTTTTAAAGTGCTCCTTCTTAACTTTTTGTAACATAATACCTAAGAGTACGAGTTCTCCGAACAGCACACAACTGATCTCATTGCTAAAACAATTAGAGACCACTTAAGCTTGAATCACAGCACAAGACTTGCAATTACCACCAGATAACTAGCAGCAATGAAGTCACATCATAGTGAATAGTGATATTACAGCTAAGTACCTTTGCACTCATGACACAGAATTGAATTGTAGAGAATACTCAGCCTTCTCCAAAATACAACAGCACTAGAGAATACTAACAGATTTCCTACACAGTTTGAGTAATGCATGAAATAGTGATAAATAAAGCAAGCTTGTAAGTACAACTTAGTCACAAGTCTTGCACTAGTAAACTGGTTTCCTAAAAAGCTATTTGCTCAAATGTTCTCACATGCTAAAGTACATTTTCTTAGAAGTAAAGAAACTTGAAGGTTTTTGATGTGAGCCTTAAAAGTGAAGCCAGAAACCTAAGCAATGGCAACAGACACTTCTGTTACATCCTTTCCTATGAAATACCTCATGAATTAAAACAAAACCAAAAAATCAGCTCAGTGTTGCAATTGTTTCAATTCCACTAAAATTGAAGATGCCAAGTACTGCTTAGCTGCCATTGACTTGAGCTCAAGATTTGCAAGGGAGAAACAGGATTTCGCATAGTTCTCTTTGCTGCAACTAATTGCATATGCACAGAACAAAGTCATCTTGATTCAGCTTCACATTGATTCGTACCAACAGATGGTAAAGAGATGCGGAAGGCAAAAATGTATTGAGAAGCAGTCTGTAATCAGCATCTGCAAGCAGAAAACCAACGTGATTGAGAGCTAAAGTATCAGCTAGTAATTTTCTATTAGTCTGGTTTATTTTATAATCTGAGTATTCACTCAAACTGCTTTTTTCTTTCTTTCTATTCAAAGCAGTCCTGTGCAATTTGCACGAGTATTACTTTCAGTGTTCTACACTTGGAGGTGGGGTTAAGGCCTGTCAACACAGCAATCGTGTCACAAAGGCAGATCAGACAACAGAGATTTTACATACCCACCCAACATGAAAGACAGCAAGTGCACCAGTGCAACTACTTTTAATAGCCTGTATTATAAACTGCTGAAAATCATAAAATCACAGAATCATATAATAGTCTGGGTCCAATCCCTCTGCAGTAAGGAAGGACATCGTCAACTAGATCAGGCTCCCCACAGCCCTGTCAAGCCTCACTTTGAAAATCTCCACATATGGGGCCTCAACCACCTCCCTGGGCAACCTGTTCCAGTGTTCCACCATCCTTATGGTAGAAAACTTGTTCCTAACATCCAATCTAAATTTACTTTTTCTAATTTGAAGCCACTGCACCTTGTCCTGTCACTACAGGCCTTTGTAAACAGTTCTCTCCCTCCTTCCTGTAGGCCCCCTTCAGGTAGTGGAAGGCCACTATTAGATCTCCCTATTGCCCAGGGTGAACCATCCCAGCTCCCTCAGCCTGTTCTCGTAGCAGAGGTGTTCCAGTCCCCTGAACATTTTTGTGGCCCTCCTCTGGAACTGCTCCATCAGGTCCATGTCTTGCCTGTACTGAGGGCTCCAGACCTGGACGCAATACCCCAGGTGAGGTCTCACCAGAGCAGGGGAAAGGGGCAGAATCACTGCTCTGGATGTCATCTTAGTGTGATCTGCAAACTTGCTGATGGTGCACTCAATCCCACTGTATCACTGATAAAAATATTAAACAGTACAGGTCCCAATACAGACCCCTGAGGGATATCACTTGTCACTGCTCTCCATCTGTACTTCAAGCTATTGAGCACTACCCTCTGGATCTGACCACCCAGCCAATCCCATATCCACTGAACTGTCCACCCATCAAATCCATGTCTCCAACTTGGTGAGCAGATCGTTGTGGAGCACCATGTTAAAGACTTTGCAGAAGTCCAGACAGATCACACTGTCCCTTATCCACTGACACAGTCACATCATTATATAAAACAGCACAACTGAGCAATAATCCTAAAAGCAAAGCACTATCACAAACTGAAAAGCATCTCCTTCACCAAACAGTGACAGCTTTTGTTTCATCTAACAGCTAAAGTTATTTCATAGTTAAGGTGATTATAACACACTTTGGGAAATGACCTGTTTTTCAAATTGAGACAACAGTATTGCTAAAGCCATCAAACAAGCTGCAGTAAAACATGGTAGGGTCAAGTTATATAACACTTTCTCACCCTCAGTTCCAGACTGCAGTAAAAGGTTTGTAAAGAAAAAAGTAGTTTCCCCCCCATTTCCTATTCTATGACTTTGACTCTGTAATTTTTGGAACTGGCCACAAAGTAGAGTACGAAGAGTGGTGGTCAATTGTGCCAAGTCCAAATAGAGAGCTCTAAGTAATGCAGCCACGCAGGGGTCAGTGCTGGGTCTGGTCCTGTTCAACATCTTCATCAATGTCTTTGATGAGGTGACAAAGTAATAATTCATAATGATATATCTCAAAGTAATTTCTCCTTGTGTGGGTTGTTTTAATCTGTGAGAAAAACCCACTAAATGTTGAGGCCTAACTGCCTAGAACTTCTCACCAACAAGAAAAGAGTTTGCCACACTGTTTTATAATATCTGTCTAATGTTATGTCTGAAAAAAATATAATTCAAGTTAACTGGATCTAATGGTAGAAATACAAATACAACACATTCAAACACCACTCTCCCCTTGACTCATCATGTGCTTGCCTGGCATGTCTATGTTTCCTACTCTATCCTGATGACTCTTCACAAAAGGAAAACTGAGCAGTTCATTCCCTCCTCTGAAGATAAAGTACTTAAATATCTGCCAAGGTCTATGTATGCACCAGAAGCACCAGCCCCTTACCCCATGAACTTCATTCACCTTTCAGGTACTGTAAGGCATCTGAAAGAGATAGCATGAGCGACAGCACAAAAAGATCATCCACAACAACTTCGAGAGTAAACCCCAGGATCCAAACAGAAGAGTGCATGTCTGCGAGGATATTTTGTGATCTTTAAAGCATCTTTTTGAAAGTTATTCTGTCAGAAATTACATTTGCCTTGTTTTTTGCAGAGCCAACCATACACGTAGAAGTTAGGAGTCTTTCAAGCATAGCTTATAAATAAAGAGTTTGTGTGGCAACAGTGGTCGCTATACATTTGATGCCATGTCTGCCTAATACAATTTAGATACTGTCTGGTACAAACTATTGCCTAGTATTTTCTCCAGGATGAGCATAGGAAGCATCTACCTGTGAAAAAGGCATGACTTATCTACACTTTCAGAAGTTCACATTTGTGACATCACAGCTGTGAAATATGTGCTGTTTTTAAAATAGTATTTGAAAATATATTCTGAGCATACAATTAAAAAACAAGAAATGGAACATTACACGAACAGGGACCAGGCTGACAGCAGTACAAGAAAAAGTTGGTCAGTACAGAGCTTAACACAGTCTATGAAATACCTCACTTCAAAGGAAAAATTACAACACTAACATCTCTTCCTCAGATTCCACAAGTACAATAGACCATTGGAATGGGCTGCCCAGGGAGGTGATGGAGTCACCATCACTGGAGGTGTTTAAGAAGAGACTGGATGGGGTGCTTGGTGCCATGGTTTAGTTGATTAGATAGTGTTGGGTGATAGGTTGGACTTGATCTCAAAGGTCTTTTCCAACCTGGTTAATCCTATTCTAAGACTGATGTGGGAAAGGAAACAGGTCCCACTAGTGCAGTGTCAACACACCAACTTCCACAAGAAGATGGATCAAAATCCATCTTCTTCAAGAATGACACATTGGAGAAATAGATAAGCAAACAACTACACTAATTTCAAGAGCAATAATTCATTCTGTTAACAGCACATCTGCCCACTATCTTCACCTTTTGCAACAAAGTGGTATAGGTGATCCTGCTCTGACAAGGGGATTGGACTAGATGATGTTTCAAGGTCCCTTCCAGCCCCTGGCATTGATTCTGTGAATATGCACATTCCAATATGAGAAAGCTGACCAACTGGAGCAAAGTGACATTCAGAAATGTGAATTAGGTATAACAATCAGTAGGATTTTTTTTTTGCTCTGAATATGAACAGATCTTACTTGCATGCCAATATTGCAATCTCAAAATAAAACTGAGAGGGGAAGAAGTTTAACTAGGTATAGACGACAGAGGTTGGAGTCAATACAGCTGACCAGTATGATTGAGTATTGTTCCTTTATTGTTCCAGTATTGTAGGACTATAGTGCGAGTATAGCACAGTAAAGTAAAGCAAAGAAGAAGGAAAAGGAAAGGCAGAAGTGCGTATCAGGGGAACTTCTACAACTTATATAAACTCAGAGAGCCTTGTTGGCATAGCTTCATTGGTTCCCTATGACTGACCACACATCACACTCACTATTATAGATTATTGGTCCAACTACTAATGACACACGAGGTTTGTTGATGCAGGTGCATGTCCTGTTGTGCCAAGTTTATAGCTACCAGTGTCCTGTTCTAGTTACATGCTGCAGGCACAGCACTGTTTTGCTACACTGCTAGCTGTTTTCTGCACTTATGCTGAGCATGGCCTACCACCATGTCAGGCTCTAGGCCTGCACTGCCAGATTGCTCACACTGCTCCTCGGTGGCATTGCCACAACTAGGAACTTCAATTGGTTTGTAAACAGCTTAAAGTCAAACGCAGATTACTCCAAGTTGTCATTGCTAATCTAATAATGTGACGCTCAAAGACATTTTTGAGAACTAAGCATAGCAATGATTCGAGAGGCTTAGCTCAAAACTTAGGAATGGGAGGTGCTGAGTAGAGATGAAAATCAGCACTACTTACTTTTTGAAATTTTGGTGCTGGACTTCCATATCCTAGAAAACTGTAAGTGCTCTATTTTCCCTATGACAGTCATCTAATCATCACCAGAGTTTGTGGATACGAAAGAGAATGCAGCAAACCAAAATATTCCCATCCCTCTCTAACAATCAAAAATTCAACACTTAACAGTTGCTGTTTTGATCTTACATTTTGGTATTAGACAAAGACTGGTAATACGCAAGGAAATTAAGTACATACTCTTTCCAAAGCAACACTCAGAGTGGTATGATAATTTCAGGGAAGCAATAAAGCTGAATTGACACACAGTTATGTAGCCCAACAATGCCTGTCACTGAAATTCATTTCTCCAGCAGAATTACTTAACACAAAACTCTACAGGTTTCTATTAAAGGCAACATTATTCAACTCATTTACCCAAGGGAGTACTTCTACCATTCCACTTTCTCTGATGTTGCAATTAATCACCTTGTAAGAAATCTCCAGTCCCCTCTATTTAAGTCCAAGTACTAGCTACTTAAAATTTCACATTCATTATTTAATTGGCATCGCACAAGGGACATGACAGCTGCTCTGTAACATTCCTTACAGGCCCCTCATTACAGGGGCATTAATGAACAATCAGCACAACCCCGATTCCCTGCTCAATTTCCTGTACAGCACAGCTTGCAGATTGCCTTTGAGAGCCTCCTCAGCCAGGCCTGCACAGCAGACCTCTGTTCCCTGGAACAACAGAGTTTCTCATTGCCAATGCTTCGTCAGCCTGAGAGTTGTAACCAGTTATGTGACTCGCTACCCTCCTGAAGAACCCACTGAACCAGAGTTGCAAAGCACAAGTCGGTCATATTTGTTGCTCAGGATTGCATGAACAGTTCAGCAGTGAGCTAAGTAAAAACTTTAAAAATCTTTGCTGTGAATGCTTTACTTTTGAAGTAATTTACAAAATACCCTAATACCTAAGATTCAAGCATCTCGGACAAAATCCCCCCATGAAAGCCTGCCATCAAAAAGGTTTTTGAAGTTAAATGTATTAACTGAAAGCAATTCAATTATTCAAGACAAAATTTTGATGACTGCAAGAAACAAGGGAGAACAGGAGGAATAAATGTGATTTGGTGTAATTCACTGGCACTTGGCTTCTCGAGCAACCTTGTAGCTTGACAGCAGAAGAAATCTTAACATGTTGCTGTAAAGAATTAAAACTAGCGGCTCTGCTTTTACATTTTTCAAGGGCAGGGCTTGCCTGTGTGTAACACTGAGGAAATGGTGAACTGCACATAGAGTATTCACAGTATATGATCTCAAGAAATGTTTTTTCTAAATACTAGAATTCTGGTGCAGGCTTCTAATTAAGGTTTAAGACGGGAATATGTATCAAGTGAAGAATGTGTCTTTAGAACCTGTGTTTCAGTGGTTCCAAAATACAAAACAAATTATCTCATGTTCAGCAACTTTTAGTTCAATTCTGCAGCTTTAACACAACTATAGTGTCCACTGAATCAAGAGACTCTTTGGATAAGAAGTCTACAATTAAACCCTAATAGGGTTTAATATTAATATTAATAATATTATTAAATAATAATAATATTAAACCCTAATAGGGTTTAATAGGTCACAAATACCTTTGGCATAATTAGGATTTATCAAGGAACAATAATTTTAGCCAGATTATCATAAAAGAAGACATGCTGAAAAGAGACAGTGGCTGTTGGTCATTAGGAACTTGCTCTGCTTCTATTTGAAAAGAATAAAAATATCTGCATTAGAAGAGTAATTTCTGGCAGCAATTTAGAACTATCAGACCAGTGTTAAATAAAGTGCCAGACCTGGTATATGCAAGATTGACAAGCAATCAGAAAAGCTAAGAGCAAATCTACCTGCATACTACTCCTCACACTTATCACTACCAAGATGATCAGAAAATGCAGCCAACCTCTGAAAGTTTTGTTTGTATGCACTGAACCTGCTAGTGTGCCAAAAGTAGTATGTTGTAGCTTAAATGTCTCCAGAAATGCTGGGGAAAAAAAAAACAACTAACTTTCTTTTGGAAGATGAATCAAAACACAGACAGGGAACAACAGCAGCAGGGGAGAAGTTTCTATCAAAATATATGGGAGAGAAATAGCTCATATACTAGTCCCACACCTCCCCTCGATGTGGATGTGCAAGCACACATAGATACACTGTTGTGCAGAAGAAAAAGCCCTAATGTGCTTAGCAGAGCTAGGGGTACAGAGTGGGCAGGGTCTTTTCAAATACGACTCAGTAATTGTGTGGTTAAAGACACCTAGCTGAAAACAGGGAAAGAGGAATGTAAGGGATTACTTGTGGATAGTCCATGAAGTCATGCACAAAGGAAGCAATGATTCTCTCTATGAAATCGGTAAGAGCAGGAATGATGAAGAAGGCATATGGCAGCACACTCTCCTTCCCTTCTTTCCTCCCAAGAGTCAGCAATAACCAGCAGTGATCACCTGCCAGGAGAGTAGCTGTATTTGCCATGAACATACTGACTATAGAAGTCGGATGAGAACTACCTGGTAAAGCTCTGAGCATGCCAAAGCAGCCCTCTTTAGAAAAGAGGATGTGGAACAGGAGTGATCCCAAATCAACCTGGGGAGCAGTATCCTGGAGTTTTACTGATCACACAGCACAAGCATGCAGTATTCCTTGCTATGAAAGTAAGAAGGGTTGTGAAGGCAGAATACATGAACACCTTCTTTGCCTCAATTTTTAACAGCAAGGCAGGAGGAGTTCAGGACAAGTGGCCTCCTGAGCTGGGTGATGGTGTCAGGGAGCAGTGTAATGCCCTGGAAATACATGAGGAATTAGTTCAGGACTTGCTGAGCCACTTGGATAGTCACAAGTCCATGGGACCAGATGGGATCCAGCCTTGGGTGCTGAGAGAGCTGGCAGATGAGCTGGCCAAGCCGCTCTCCATCATTTTCCACCAGTCCTGGCTCACCGGTGAGGTCCCAGGTGACTGGAAACTGGCCAATGTGATCCCCATCCACAAGAAGGGTCAGATGGAGGAACCTGGAAACTACAGGCCTGTGAGCCTGACCTCAGTGCCAGGGAAAATTATGGACCAGATCATCTTGGCAGCAATAACTGCACCAAGGGTGCATCATCTGAAGGATGGCCAAGGGATCAGGCCCAGCCAACAAGGATTTAGGAAGGGCAGGACCTGCCTCTCCAACCTGATCTCCTTCTATGATCAAGTGACCCGTCTGGTGGATGTGGGGAAGGCTGTGGATGTAATCTATCTGGACTTCAGCAAGGCCTTTGACACCGTTCCCCACAGATCGGTTAGAGGGTAGGAGGGCTCTCCAGAGAGACCTTGACAGGCTCATCAGATGGGCAGAGTCCAACACGATGGCATTCAGCAAGTCCAAGTGCTGGGTGCTGCACTTCGGTCACAGCAACCCTATGCAGAGCTACAGGCTGGGGTCGGAGTGGCTAGAGAGCTCCCAAACAGAGAGGGACCTGAGATGCTGATTGAGAGCCGCCTAAACATGAGCCAGCAGTGTGCCCAGGTGGCCAAGAAGGCCAATGGCATCCTGGCCTGCATCAGGAACAGTGTGGCCAGCAGGAGCAGGGAAGTCCTTGTGCCCTTGGACTCTGCATTGGTTAGGCCACACCTTGAGTCCTGTGTCCAGTTCTGGGCCCCTCAGTTTTAGAAGGACATTGAAACACTTGAACGTGTCCAGAGAAGGGCAACAAGGCTGGGGAGAGGCCTTGAACACAAGCCCTAAGAGGAGAGGCTGAGGAAGCTGGGATCGTTTAGCCTGGAGAAGAAGAGGCTCAGAGGAGACCTTACTGCTCTCTACAACTATCTGAAGGGTGGTTGTGGCCAGGAGGGGGTTGGTCTCTTCTCCCAGGCCACCAGCACCAGAACAAGGGGACACAGTCTCAAGTTGCACCAGGGGAAGTTTAGGCTCGAGGTGAGGAGAAAGTTCTTCACTGAGAGAGTCATTGGTCATTGGAATGGGCTGCCCAGGGAGGTGGTGAAGTCACCATCCCTGGAGGTGTTCAAGAGGAGATTGGATGTGACACTTGGTGCCATGGTTTAGTCATGGGCTCTGTGGTGACAGCTTGAACTTGATGACCTTTGAGGTCTCTTCCAACCTTGGTGATTCTGTGAAGACACTCCAACATCAAGCAGCTTGCATGCAACTAACTCCAGAAACATGAACTGGGGAAGAGAACACAATGAATAGAAACAGAGGCTGCTCTGTTAGGTACTGCAAAGCAAACAAGGCCTTGTGAATGATTTTATGAAAACAGGCACTTTTCTGAGATGCCTCACATTTAAATTACCTGGCAACTGACAAGGACTTGTATATTTAGGAAGACATACAATAGTTGTGCACACTAGAAGATGGGGGGAAGATGGTTCTTGGCTTTTTAGTGGGGGAGTCTGAGGGGCGAAAGTCTACTCCATTCCCACTGCTTTGGTCAAGACTGACAGCTTATTGTCAAGAAACAACACCTGCAAGTTTAATTTTTAAATTTACCTTTGTAAGAGTTTTTTGTAAGAGTAGTAGTGTACATTGCCTTCCCATTCTGCCAGGACAGAATAATATAGAGCTCCTTTGTTCTATCTTCTGAGACAATAATTCAACTACTCTTCATCCAAAACTTCAAATGAAGTGTTTCAGATCACTAAAAAAAATTATGAGTCCAAGTTTTCAGCTAAGCAAAAGGATTAAAGACTCATAGCCTGCAAAAAGTCAACCTTCATTTTTCTTACAAGCACACTCTAAGTATTTAAAGATGATAGTAAGGTCTGCCCAGAGCTTTCTCTTCTCCAACTCTCTCAGCCTTTCTTCATAGAAGAGGTACTCCATCCCTCTGGTTATTTTTGTGGTCCTCCTCTGGACCTGCTCCAACAGGTCCATGTCTTTCCTGTGCTGAGAACTCCAGTACCGAACATCGCACTCCAGGTGAAGTGTCACCAGAGCAGAGGGGGAGAATCATTTCCCTCAACCTCCTGTCCATATTGCTTTTCATGCAGTCCCAAATAGCCTCATGAAAGCCATACAGAAAGGCTGACAGTCCTGGAGTAAAGATAGAACTGTAACAAGCAAGTCAATGATGAAAACTGCTGAGAGCATGTTGACACGATTCAGGAATGAGTGGGGACAAAGCACTCTTATAAATGAGAGTTGTCCAATTTTAACCACTTAACTGTATGCTTAAGTACAGTGGAAATTCCAGCAGAGTATAAATCCACTGCCTCGTCAACAGGCTCTGTTCAAATCCCATTTACTGAAGACTCTTTTCCTAGGATTTCCCCCAATCCCCCCCCACATTTGTTAAACCACAGTCTGTTTAGCAGGTTCATTTCAACTACTACCATGCACTATCGAGTGTTGCCTCTATTAGAATAGAATACACCAGGTTGGAAGAGACCTTCAAGATCATCACGTCCAACCTATCATCCAATACCACCCAATCAACTAAACCATGCAACCAAGCACCCCATTAAGTCTCCTCCTAAACACCTCCAGGGATGGTGACTCTACCACCTCCCCAGGCAGCACATTCCAAAGGCCAATCACTCCCTCTGTGAAGTCTTCCTAACATCCAGCCTAAAACTCCCCTGGTGCACCTTGAGACTGTGTCCCCTTGTTCTGGTGCTGGTGGCCTGGGAGAAGAGACCAACTCCCACCTGGCTACAACCTCCCCTCAGGTAGTTGTAGACAGCAAGAAGGTCTCCCCTGAGCCTCCTCTTTTCCAGGCTAAGCAACCCCAGCTCCCTCAGCCTCTCCTCTTAGGGCTTGTGCTCCAAACCTCTCACCATCCTTGTTGCCCTTCTCTGGACACATTCCAGCAACTCAACATCTTTCCTAAACTGAGGGGCCCAGAACTGAACACAGGACTCAAGGTGTGGCCTAACCAGTGCTGAGTACAGGGGCACAATGACCTCCCTGCTCCTGCTGGCCACATTGTTCCTCATACGGGCCAGGATGCCACTGGCCTTCTTGGCCACTTGGGCACACTGCTGGCTCATGTTCAGCCTACTATCAATCAGTACTCCCAGTCCCTTTCTGTTTGGCAGCTCTCCAGCCACTCCAACCCCAGCCTGTAGCACTGCATGGGGTTGCTGTGGCCAATGTGTAGAACCCAGCACTTGGATGTGCTCAATCTCATACCCTCAGGAGCTGTTTCCTCCCTACAGAGGAATTTTGACATGAATAACCTGCTGATCACACAGCAGCTTAACCAGGATCTCTGCTTCTGTATCAGCAAAATTCCACATTGCTTTATCATTCAATTAATGAAGTCTAGGAAAGCAACACTAAAATATTCGTATTGCATTTTCAACACCACTGGAAGCTCAAGGGAGGCTTCTTACAAACCATGCTTGCATGCAGCACTCCAGTTAATAAACTCATAACTGAACTCAGGTTTCTTGTGGATTGAATCCCTTAGTCTGTAATTCCCTCTCTTGCATATTGAATACTTCCTGCTCTCTTGCCAGGGCAAAATGCCTGCTGGTGGCTTAACTTGTATTTGACTGTTATTACATAACAAAAATGTCTGAAACCTCAGTGCTAAGCAGTGCACATTGCAGAAAGCTCTTCACCAAAAATATGTTCTACCCCATTATTGACAATCTACCCCTAATTTTTGTTGTTTTCTAGCCTTCCTTTACACATTATGAACTACTCCCCCTTTGCTCACCCTCAGCAGGAGTACCCAAAAGTTAACACAAAAATATTGTACTGACTCATAACTCCTCTATAAATGCTCCAAGCCTATAGAGGAATTATGTACAACGACCAGATCTGCTTTACAATTAAACAAATTACAGGATATAAATCAAACAAGAAAATGGTAGATTATCAGATCTTTTTTGACTCTTGAGCTATGCTTATGCTAGTATATGCACTGCTTATCACTAAGTGCAAAATGGATTTCCTTCCTTTTTCATGTATAATGCTGAAGTTATATATGTGAGCCTAATCCATCTTAGCTATAATTTCTGCTGTGATGAAACCAAAGAGCCGCTCCATTACACATAGTAGCAGCAGATCCTGGCATACATCTGCAGTGCACATAAGCAGTCATAGAGAGATGAAGACGATACTACTTGGCAAGCTCCTTGTATGCCATATTCTAAGTACATCCAAGTTTTACTTACTCCTCTCTCAGCTTAACTACCTGTGGTGGGTTGAAGTTTCCCCCTAGCATTAGCTTTGCCAGATAAATTCTGTTAGAAGCAAATCAAGCTGTGTTCACAAGCAAAATCTACACTCTACAATGGAATGCAATGAATATGTACAAAATACACAGTAATTACAATTAGCAAACACCACAAAAATCCCCCTGGTCAGACACCAGGGAAGGCATTCCACTGTCCCTACCCCCTACCCTGTTGTTCCAAGAGAGAAAGAGGAGTGGAGAGAGAAGCAGTGGGTTAGACTTAGCCAAGGCCAGCCAACAAGCAGATTATCTCTCCCAAACAAAGCAAAAACAGCCAAGATCAGAAATTAAGAAGGAAAGAACTGTTATGGTATCATTTGTCTTCTCCTAGATATTTATCCAATGGATTTGTTTAGAATATGTGGTGGTTTGAGCCTTAACTGGGACTTAAGAGTTCAGATGGGGGCAAGGCTGAGAATCCCTTCCCCACTCCCCCCCTCCTCTGTCCCCATCAAGAGGGGAAAAAAGGGAAGGAGCAAATCTACCAAGAAATAATTTGGAGTCAGCTTGGAAGTATCGAGAAGTAAAAATATTCTTTAAACAATATAAATATATGTACATATATACATAACAATAACAGGAAGGGTTCACAAAAGTAAGGAACAAGGATGGATGGGGAAGAATACATAAACGAAACCAGTCCTTTGAAGAGGTAAGGATGTAGCAGGGAGAAGAAGCAGGCCTGACTACATGGCAGAGAAGCAAGAAGCCAGCAGCAGTCCTCTCATGCAGGAAAAACAGGAGCAAAAGACCGCTAGTGGCTGCAGTGTCTGCCTTTCATAGGCTTGCTGGACAGGGAGGGGGAGTGGAACAGACTAACTCAGTTCTCCAGGGGGAAAAACGCCCTCCAGGGAGAGCAAGGCTCTCACAAGCCCAGTAGTGATTTATTTGTATTTTTCTACTTTTCTGCTCAAAATCTGTAACTAATTTTAAAGGCATAGCCTAAAACCACCACACTACCAAATCACAACATGGAGACTGAAGTTGCTCACATTTTCCTGCAGTAAATCCCTCAGTAGTGGACAGTGAAATCTTATGGATTTCTTAAGTGTTCACACTACAAATTCAAAAGATGTCATTGGAAAGGGTGTTTCCATGCCTTTTCAATACCAGCCCTACCACAATGTATTTTTGCACAAGCTATTGTGAAGCTTCTCAATTACTACGGCTTCATCTATTCTGCTAGGAAATTTTCTCTTCAGCATGAAGATTCTTAAGTTTTAATTAGAAGTTTAAACAATCTAATAATAAATCAAAAGATCCTATCCATGTAAAAGAAACCAACACCAGTACTGCATTTCACTGTACAGCATTATCAATTAAAAAAACATCTAGAAGACCTGGAACTAAAATGATGTGGCTCTCATTTGTCCAGGAGAAACAATAAATCATACAAAATAGCCTAATAATTTTCACAAACATATAACCTTCTACAAAGACTGCCACACATGCAGGTTCTCAGTAAAAAGTTCCAAGAATAAATGTTCCATTTCTTTATGCAGACAGAATCATTGAACCATCTGGGTTCTGTTTTTCTTAGTCTGTGCTGCATAAATGTAATCTCATTCTTGGAATATAAATAAATAACTGATTTCTCACAGCAGGTGGGTAAAACATAATTTGACTTTATGAAAATTTAAACATCCCTTTAAATTTCCTGTTTGCATTTGCAGCATTGAAGCACTCCCTTAAAACTTGCATTCTGCTTCTATCTTTCCTCCCCCAGAATTCAGGCAAAGGCTCATTTCAACAAGAAACTGACCCAGCAGGTGAGAAGCAGCAAGAAACAATAGACTCTCAAAAAATCCTTAATTTATTGCAAATATTCTGGTGTTACCTACCACAAAAAAATGGGGATGATTTACATTTATTCCCAAATACACAGAACTGTACCTTACATGCACAAGTTTGTATTCCTATACAGCTGACATTATCCCCTTCAATTCTTTGATCTTCTTTAATACAGAAGTACTCCCAACATTTAGTATCATTCACATTCTTCAGAGATCGGTCTTTCATGTCTCTGCTAATGCCAAAGGCAGCTTTTAAAATACACGTATTCACTGAAACATGACAGGCAGGAAAGAAAAGAAAAAAATCAAAAGCACTTAGATACAAAAAAGGATAAGAAGGGTTTGGATCCTTTCTTTGAAAGAGTTGGAAACCTTCTTCTCAGACAGGAAACAATTTCATTCCCTATAGTAAATGACAGTGTCAAGTACATGATAATTGCTTAATGTGTGAAGGAAAAGTCAATGATATATATGAGAAGCTTCTGCCACTGATCTCAAAGCCCATGAGCAATCCTCCAGATGAGCAGTGGGAGCATGATCGAATCAACTCAATGTAATAGAACTAACCAGGTTGGAAAAGACCTTTGAGATCATCAAGTCATCACCCAACACCACCTTATGAACTAACCCACGGCACCAAGTGCTTCAGCCAGTCTCCTCCTGAACACCTCCAATGATGGTGACTCTACCACCTCCCCAGGCAGCACATTCCAAAGGCCAATCACTCCCTCTGTGAAGAATTTCTTCCTAACATCCAGCCTAAAACTCCCCTGGTGCACCTTGAGACTGTGGCCCCTTGTTCTGGTGCTGGTGGCCTGGAAGAAGAGACCAACCCCCACCCGGCTACAACCTCCCTTCAGGTAGTTGTAGACAGCAAGAAGGTCTCCCCTCAGCCTCCTCCTCTCCAGGCTAAGCAACCCCAGCTCCCTCAGCCTCTCCTCACAGGGCTTGTGCTCCAAAACCCTCACCAGCTTTGTTGCCCTTCTCTGGACACATTCCAGCCACTCAACATCTTTCCTAAACTGAGGGGCCCAGAACTGGACACAGGACTCAAGGTGTGGCCTAACCACTGCTGAGTACAGGGGCACAATAACTTCCCTGCTCCTGCTGGCAACACTGTTCCTGATACAGGCCAGGATGCCATTGGCCTTCTTGGCCACACCACAGGCTCATGTTCAGCCTGCTATCAACCAGTACTCCCCAGGTCCCTTTCTGCCTGGCTCTCCAGCCACTCTGACTCCAGCCTGTAGCACCGCATGGGGTTGTTGTGGCCAATGTGTAGAACCCGGCACTTAGATATGTTCAATCTCATGCCATTGGACTCTGCCCATTCATCCAGCCTACCAAGGTCCCCCTGCAGAGCTCTCCCACCCTCTGACAGATCAACACCTGCCCCCAGCTTGGTATCATCTGCAAATTTACTGATGACTGACTCAATGCCCTCAATGATAGATCATCATGATGATCTATCAGTAAAGATATTGAACAGGATAAGGCACAGCACTGATCCTTGGGGGACACCACTAGTGACTGGCTGCCAGCTGGATGTGGCACCATTCACCACCACTCTCTGAGCTCAGCCCTCCAGCCAGTTCCTAACCCAGCACAGAGCGCTGCTGATCAAGCCACAGGCTGACAGCTTGGCCAGGAGCTTGCTGTGGGGGATGCTATCAAAGGCCTTGCTGAAGTCCAGGTAGACTACATCCACAGCCTTCCCCACACCCACCAGGCGGGTCACCTGATCCTAGAAGGAGACCATGTTGGTCAGGCAGGACCTGCCCTTCCTAAATCCATGCTGGCTGGGTCTGATCCCTTGGCCATCCTGGAAGTGCTGTGTGATTGTACTCAAGATGACCTGTTCCATGATCTTGCCTGGCACTGAGGTCAGGCTGACAGGCCTATAATTCCCTGGCTCATCCATCCGACCTTTCTTGTGGATGGGCATCACGCTGGCCACCTTCCAGTCTTCTGGGACCTCTCCAGTGATCCAGGACTGTTGAAAAATGATGGTGAGTGGCTTGGCCAGCTCATCTACCAGCTCTCTGAGCACCCTAGGATGGATCCCATCCAGACCCATGGACTTGTGGCGATCCAAGTGGCCGAGCAGGTCTATAATGGATTCCTCTTGGATCACAGGGGAACTATACTGCTCCCTGACTCCATGTGCCAGCTATGGAGGCCAGTGGTCTGGAAGACAACCTATCTTGCTATTAAAAACTGAGGCAAAGAAAGTGTTAAGTACCTCTTCCTTTTTCTCATCTTTAGTTACAATATTCCCCTCCATGTGAGACTGAAGGTTGTCCTTGCCCTTCCTCTTGCTATTATTATATTTGTAAAAGGATTTTTTGTTAGGAACAATCCATAGCTGAAATCAACTGCCTTGTAAGAAAGAGAATAAAAAATTTGTCTTGGATATCATTAAAATGTTGTCATATTCACATCTATTTCCCAAGTATTTCCTGTGACAGGTGTACTTCTGCATGTTTGTAAGTTGTGAATTTAATCTCTGCACATTGCACTTTATCAATGTTTTTCTTTAACTTCTTCCTATCTTTCTTTTCTTCATAAAACCTTCCAAAAAGCCTTTCATTCTCTAGCAGAAAATTCAACCTCTTCTTTTTAGACTTCAAATTTTTCTGCACCAAACTGGAGAGTCTCTTTTGTAAGCTGTAACAAGAAAAGCCAATACTTAAGATTCAGATCCACAACGCATAAGCAATGGTGCAATAGGCAAAATAGCCTGAAGTACTCTGCAAAATCACGAAGAAGGATTCTCTTGTGGTCTCTGTTGATGCAGTGGCACATCCTATGCAAAAATCAGACAGCTTATGCAATCAAATGGCCGTAGAACTCCTCCATTCTCTGAAAGCAGACCAAAATAGATGGCAGGGGAAAATCATAATAACAAGAAAGCACACATTGAGGCTTCACACTTAAACTGTCTCAAGTTGAAATCCAGCATCACTGAAAATTACAACAAAATTTAAACAGGCAAAAATTCTATCATAAACACTATCTTCCCTGATACCAGCCCCTTTCATTGCTTTCTCAAAATTAGCAAGCTTGTGACATTTACAGTGTACTGCAGCCACTAGTTACAGTGTGCAGTTCCTGAGATGGTGAAAATCAGGAAGATGGCTTTGGATGGCATGTATCATTGTCATGTGAACGTCACACCTCCATCTATACCTGCTTCACAGAATCACAAAGCAGTCAAGGGTAGAGGGCACTTTCAGGTTCCCTCCCTACCTCCACTCCCTACCCCAAAGAAAGCTGGTTTCTCAAAGAACTGGGTCACTCAGGTCTGAGTATCTCAAAGGATAGAAATTCCACCTTTCCAGTTTGACCACCTGCACAGTTTAGAAAGGAAAAGGTTTTGTTCAGACAGAATATCCTATGTTTCAACACATGCCGACTACCTTTCATCCTGTCAGTTGGCACTACTGAGTAAAGCCTGGTTCCATCTTGCTTGCATTGGTTATGTAACAGTAGTAAAATTAGGAAACTCATCAAAACTCAGTGCCATTCTTATCATTAAAATTCATAGATTCATAGAATGGTTTGGGTTGTGTTATGGTTTACGGATTTATGAATAAACTAATACAGCAAATATTCTATTAATAAAAGTATTGATAACTTTTTATTATGAACAATTGCCAAAAACTTATCAAATCGGTTCAGTGTACAGCTGGAATATATATTTACAGTGGGAATGTACAATACTTAGGCAATAGTCAACAATTTTAAGCAAACCGGACAAATAGCCAGCAAAGAGAATCCCCGGCACAACACGGCGCTCAACCACAGGAGAAGACTCAACACAAACCATCAAAACAGAGGCAATAAACTAATTACTCACAAATGAGTAGTGAGGGTGCTGCTACTGCATATTAGCCAGTAAAGCTGTCAGGTACTTTCACGCACCTGGCATGGCAAGAGGCTGGTGCTGGCTGCCAGCAGGATGCCACGCAGTCTCGATGGCCAGTCTGACTGCGGCACAAAGGCAGGCTTCATGACACGTTTCTGTGTAGGGCGCTTGCGTTCTTCTGGGTAAACTAAGGCACAGCACAGATTCCGGTTGCAATGCAAGTAAGGCTTGGCTTCTCAGGCTTGCAGGCTCGTAGCTCCTCTCCCAAGGCAAGACAAATACAATTCATCCTGTTCTTATCGTTTGGCTGAGATTCAGTTTGGGCCAATAGGGCAACTGAAGCCAGCAAACAAACAATGAAACAGGATTTTGCCAGGCCTCAGCCATAAAAGGCAAAGACATAGGCCTTGTCTAGGAGAAGCACAGCCAGTGCACATGCTCTATAACCATAAACGGAGAACATGTCCCTGTGTTTACTGGACTTTTTGGTGCCTGTTCTTTTGTCCCTTTTCCCACATTTCCCCAGATTCTTGCAGGAGGGAGTGAGGGGAGGGAGTGAGGGGAAGGGTACCATGTCTAGATATACCAGGACCTATATGGTTTTGTGCTGGCGCCACCTGGCCCACCACCACAGGCTGGAAGGGACCTTAAAGATCATCTAGTTCCAACTGCCAGCCATGGGCAGGGATACCTTCCACTAGACCAGGCTGCTCAAGGCCTCATACAACTTAAACACCTCAAGGCAGGGGGCAGCCAGAACCTCCCTAAGCAACCTTTTCCAGTGTCTCAGACTCTCACTGTAGAGAGTTTCTTCCTAATATCCAGTCTAAATCTGCCTTCCTCAAGCTTCAATCCATTCTCCCATCCTATCATTACTAGCCCTTTGGAGAAGTCCCTTCCCAGCTTTCTTGTAGGTCCCCTTCTGGCACTGAAAGGGCTGAAGCCTTCTCTTCTCCAGTCTGAATAACCACTAGTCTCTCAGCCTGTTCCTATAGGAGAGGTGCTCCAGCCCTCTGATCATCTTTCTTCATGACCCTTCTCCAGATCCACCCCAGCAGTTTGATATCCTTCTTTTGCTGTGGGCACCAGAACTGGATGCAGTACTCCAGATGCAGTCTCACAAGAGCAGAGTAGAAATACAGAATCACTTTCCTTGTCCTGCCGGTCACACTTCTTTTGAGGCAGCCGAGGACATGGTTGGCCTTCTGGACTGAAAGCACGCAATCTGCTCATGTTGAGTTTTTCATCAGCTGACACACCAAAGTCCTTCTCCTCAGGACTGCTCCCAAGACACTCCTCACCCAGCCTATATTTGTACTTGCCCCAACCCATGTGTAGAACCTTGCACTTGATCTTGTTGAACTTCATGAATTTGGTTTGGACCAAGCTCTCAAGCCTTTCCAAGGTCATCTGGAAGCATCCCTTCCCTCCAGTGTGTCAACTGCACCACACAACTTGTTGTCACCCACAAACTACCCACCCTTGAGGGATGAAACTTGTCACTGTTCTCTATTTAGACATGGAGCCATTGACTGCCATTCTAAGGAGGCCATCCAGCCAATTCCTTATCCATTTCCCTCTTTTCCACTGTGCAGGGACTCCACCACAATGGACACTGGTTTTGCAACTTCATCTGACAGTACCCTCAGGACCCATAGGTGGATCTGGTCATGCCTCATGGACTTGTGCACATTCAGATGATCTTAAAACTGGTTTTTGCTTAGAGTGGTCAGATCTTCCTTTTCCCACTCCCCACCTTTGTCTTCTTGGGCAGTGCAGCTGGAGCCCTAGCCAGTGAACACAAAGGCAAAGCAGTCATTGAGCACCTCAGCCTTCTCAGTGTCTGTCACGATCAGGTCTCCATTCTCCTTTCGGAGAGGCCCCACATTTTCCCTGGCCTTCTTTTTATCATTGATAAGAAGTTATACCTAAGTATTTCTCTGTATTAACCATGTGTTACATTCTCTTAACTTGTTCCATTTTTTGTAATGAGTTTTGAAATAAATTCAGTGTTAGATGGTGTTAAGCTACAGTGTGCACATTAGTATGCCAACAATTATGTTCAGCCATCAGGACCACAAAGTAAAGTTTAAAATGTAGATAACTCAACTTTTCAGGCAGTTACACTCCATGAAGTCTATTAAAACTTACCCATGTTGCAATACACATGTATTTTTTAATTGCACTGCAGTATTAAAAATGGCAGCCTAAATCAACATCGTAAGTACTACACTGCAACTAAGCAACCATCTGTTTTGGAAAAAGTCTTCATGAATAAATGAATCATGCCATGAACTAAATCAACAAACTCTAAACATAAAATAAATAAATTTGTCTCATAATCATCCCCAAACAACTTGAGGAATTCAGGCACTCCAAAGTTGCCTGTTAAGTACAAAATGAAACATGATGCAGAGTTTTCCACTGTGTGGAAATTTAGCAGCAATATATTATTTTCTTCTGTCAACTTGAGACCATTGTGGAGGCTGGGGGGGGAGGGGGTGGAAAGAGGAAGACAATAACCCCAACATCCCAGATTAAACATTTCAGAAATCAGCTAAAGGCACTTTTTTGGTAGCAGAAGAGGGCTAAGGGAAAAAAAAAAACACACCACACAGCAACAACAAACCACCTATTTCTAAGCATTACATTAAGAACAAAAGGCTTAAAATCACAGTAATCAGAAGTATTTTAAACAACACAGTAAATTCCCAAACAGTATACTGCAGGAAGAAAGCTAAGTGCCATTATTGGTAGAATCTCTTTTCTAACGCAAGAAAAATAAAGGCTTCAGGTTTGCCAACATTTAAGCAAATAGGCAGCTTTGTGTCTGTGCCTTGGAGAGTTTTACTGCTATGTTCAATAAATTGTAATTTCAGGATGTAAGGGGTTGGGATTTTTGTTGTTTTTAAAAGAAACCAGATGCTTCAGACAAAACGAGCTGTGAACTACAACATAAAAGTTTTTAAAATACCTTTGGTTTGTTGAAAAATTAATATAGTTTAAACAAACTTCTCAGAACAAGTGAAAAATAGAAGCCCACCGTATTAACCTTTTTACTTGCAGGGTATAGTGGAGAAGGGGGCTGCTAATTTTTCAAAACAACATCCAGTTGTTAAAAGTACAGCTCTTACTGAACTCCCAATTCTGCCCACAACAGCTCACAACCTCAGTACAGGCAATATTTTACAGAAACTTAAGTAGCAGAGAGCAAAACATGTAGCACAAGCAGCTTGCTTGCCAGTTTGATGTACAAGACAGTGCTATGAGCAGTACCACAGAAAGAGGCTACCGGTTTTGACCTTTTCCAAAGCAGATTAGAAAACGACCAACACAACAAGTATGAAGAAATATCATGAGAAAAAACATATTAAAACCCTGAAATTGGAACACCTGTCTAGAATAAAGCAGGTGATAGAAAAATGCTTGAATTGCTACATAAAAAAATTATAAACAAGATCTTGTAGAACACTTTTCTTGCAAGAGGATTTCTTCCAGACACTTACCTCAAACATGCTTAGGAAGAGTGATTTTGCACCACTTCAGTTTGCTGCAGAAATACTAGGGAATCGTTCCTCCTTGGTTCTGAAAAGTTTCTCTGATAATTATGTCACATATATTTACAGCAAGTAAAGGCTGAGTGAATAACAAACAGTTAGATCTAATCAGGAAAATACTCACTTCAATTTCTCACTCTGTCTTTTACAATCTCTTCCCCTTTCAGGTTTCAAATTTCTATCACTTTGTAGAAATTTATCTTTCCACAAACAGGAACATTCCACATGACTGGAAGCTGGTCAATGCGATGCCCAACCACAAGAAAGGCCGGATTGAGGAACCTGGAAACTACAGACCAGTCAGCCTGACCTCAGTGCCAGGGAAAATTATGGACCAGATCATCTTGGGGGAATCACTGCACCTCAAGGATGGCCAAAGGATCATCTCCAGCCAACATGGATTTAGGAGGGGCAGGTCCTGCCTCTCCAACCTGATCTCCTTCTATGATCAAGTGACCTGCGTGGTGGATGTGGGGAAGGCTGTGGATGTAATCTATCTGGACTTCAGCAAGGCCTCTGACACCGTTCCCCACAGATCGGTTAGAGGGTAGGAGGGCTCTCCAGAGAGACCCTGACAGGCTCATCAGATGGGCAGAGTCCAACACAATGGCATTCAGCAAGTCCAAGTGCTGGGTGCTGCACTTCGGCCACAGCAACCCCATGAAGCACTACAGGCTGGAGTCAGAGTGGCTGGAGAGCAGCCAGGTAGAAAGGGACCTGGGGGTACTGATTGACAGCCATCTGAACATGAGCCAGCAGTATGCTCAGGTGGCCAAGAAGGCCAATGGCATCCTGGCCTGCATCAGGAACAGTGTGGCCAGCAGGAGCAGGGAAGTCATTGTGCCCCTGGACTCTGCACTGGTTAGGCCACACCTTGAGTCCTGTGTCCAGTTCTGGGCCCCTCAGTTTAGGAAAGATGTTGAGTGGCTGGAACGTGTCCAGAGAAGGGCAACAAAGTTGGTGAGGGGTTTGGAACACAAGCCCTGTGAAGAGAGGCTGAGGGAGCTGGGGTTGCTTAGCCTGGAGAAGAGGAGGCTCAGGGGAGACCTTCTTGCTGTCTACAACTACCTGAAGGTGGTTGTAGCCAGGTGGGGGTTAGTCTCTTCTCCCAGGCAGCCAGCACCAGAACAAGGGGACACAGTCTCAAGCTGCACCAGGGGAAGTTTAGGCTCAGGGTGAGGAGAGAGTTCTTCACAGAGTGAGTTGTTAGCTATTGGAATGGGCTGCCCAGGGAGGTAGTGGAATCACCATCAATGGAGGTGTTCAAGAGGAGACTGGACATGGCACCTGGTGCCATGGTTTAGTAGCCATGAGTTCTTGGGTGACAGGTTGGACTTGATGATCTCTGAGGTCTTTTCCAACCTTATTGATTCTATTATTACAGGCATTCACAACCATGGCACCAGACAGGTGCAACAGTTTCTCCTTCTCACAGGAGACTCAACACATGTAATTTAAAAAATACCAATCCTTAAATAATTAGCTGAGTCAGACTGCTTCCCTCATCACCACACAAATGAAAATGGTATCATTAAAGCTCCAGGTCTCCCTGCTCTACTGAAGAGCCTGTGCTCACCGCTGTTTCCCAAATGCACTTGTCCTGACATTTGGCTCTTCAGAAATACCCACAGGATACCTTCTCTCCAGAGAATGAAGGGGGAAATACAGAAAGACAACAAATCTGCTACAGACATTTTTATATAAATGTCCATCACTTCCTTCACCTTATCTAAGTTGATTTATAAAGCCAGCAAATGCCTGAAAAAATAAAAAGGCATTTAAAATTTGAAAACTGGAAGATCAGTATGATCAAACTATTGCAGATTATTCATGTTTTGGACAACCAAGAGCCCCTGCACCCTTTTGCCTTTGCACTCGTCACTCCCAACGCCATGCCTTCTCAACTCACTCAACATGTTGGGAAGGGTTTTAGGTTGTACTGACCCTCCCTGTGTTTAATTTCTGAACAGTTCACTCAATTTCCTTACAACTATATGCCATGCTGAAAAGGAGTAACTACAATTCCACCACAAGTCAGATATAGTTAAAAGCTTTCTGGTAAAACATCTTATGGGCAAGTGAATTCTAAGTGCTCACACAACATAAGTTTCACAACTTCAAACTGCTCTTCTGTAACCTCAGAGGGATCACATGCAGAACACCACCACTGAGTTTAATTGGTTTCTGAATAAAACAACTTCAGGGGGACCTTTTGTTAAACCGCCAATTTTTTTGCATGTAGTTTTGTTTGTATCACTATGAATGCAATGAAAGTAAATTCATCCTGCTGACAAATTTTTTGACATTTGATTTCAGTAACTTTCTCCTCCCTCACCTTGCTTAAGCAAAACACCTCCGTATTCCATATTTGCACATTAACGCTACTCTGATGTCACTAGAAGTCTTCATTGCTCAACTCTGTTCTGATGTTATCTGTTGTCTTTTGAACGCATATAGCCTGAGAGCAAGCAAAAGAAGGTAGACTATTCTGTTGTTCAAATACTTAATGAAAACAACAGCTGCTCTTACCAAACAGAAAACAGTACCAGCACCAGCAGAAAGTCAAGACTCCTCGTTTTGCCAGTGCGGAGACAAAATTCATTATCTAAAAGATCACAGTAACTAAGAGAAGGACAGACACATCTTTCTCAAAGGAGTATTAATTTATGTGAGCATCAAGTCATGCATTTAAGGCAGACATACACATGGAAGAGGCCTCTTGTAGCAGTTTGGGCTGGGTGCCCTCTGGTGTGTTCATATGAGGGGGTACTTCCTGTCTCCAAAAGTCCAGCCCAGTGGGTGGACACAGGAACCTAGGTATTTCATCCCATAATCACAGTATCACAGTATTGCCAAGGCTGGAAGAGACCTCAAGGATCATCGAGTGCAACCTGTCACCACAGACCCATGACTAGACCATGGCACCAAGTGCCACGTCCAATCTCCTCTTGAACACCTCCAGGGATGGTGACTTCACCACCTCCCTGGGCAGCCCATTCCAATGACCAATGACTCTCTCAGTGAAGAACTTTCTCCTCACCTCGAGCCTAAACTTCCCCTAGTGCAGCTTGAGACTGTGTCCCCTTGTTCTGCTGCTGGTTGCCTGGGAGAAGAGACCAACCCCCTCCTGGCTACAACCACCTTTCAGGTAGTTGTAGAGGGCAATGAGGTCACCCCTGAGCCTCCTCTTCTCCAGGCTAAACAATCCCAGCTCCCTCAGCCTCTCATCATAGGGCTTGTGCCACTATAAGATCCAGAGTGGGGTCTGGCACTTTCTCTTTCTTCCCTCTCCACCACCTGGTAACTTGGAGATGTCTCCAGGAGGATGGGCAGTCTCAGATCTGGCCAGCTGAGACTAGCCTAGCAGTAGAGGGAGGAGGAAAGGGGGGTGGAAGAAGGAGCCTTGGGGGTCTTGGGTGTACCCTCAGGTGAGGATGGGATGTTTCTGGGTCTGCTTTGGGATCTCTTTTGTCACTGCACTTCTGGCTCTCTGTAAACATTCACTGCTTTCCATTTAAACTTTCCACCACTTTTGCAATCCGTTTGTCTGAGTCGTTACTTCTGCCCGTGGTGGGGAGGGGGTCTGCCTCAACCCATCACACCTCTGGACTGGCAAACACAAATGGAGTAAACAGTGGCTGTTTGGCAGCTTGGAAATGACTTCTAACAATTCTGCTCCTTGGACAGAATGCTGTGGAAGGGTCATTAGATGTCTCTGGCAAGGTGTTAGAAATGCCAGAAGCAGAACTTCATGTACTTTACTACACCTTTATGTCCTGCAGATTCAGGACCAAAAACTTGGTTTACTTTCTCAGATCTGAAAGACACTCACCCTGCTGTAAAGTAAGCAAGCAATTATTTTTAAAAAATTGACAACTGTGAAGCTCACCTTAAGACTTCTACCAAGCTCAGGCTGATTGTATGAATTAAGAAGTACTAAGTTACCAATAAAAATACTCACTATTAGAAATAAACAAGTTTGCACTGCTTTAAATGAAGTCAGGGCTATTTCCTTATTATAAGTTTCCACAGGCAAATGAACAGCTGGTTCAACTTCAGTAGACACTGTTAAAGCAGGAGTTTTGGTATACAACTGCTAAAATCATTAGAAGCAGCCTGAGTCAGCGCTGGCCTCTTCTGTTCATTTTAGAGACCAATATTTAACAGGAAAATTTCACAGTTCGCATCCAGTTAAATCAACCACAGACACCAAACCAATAGTGCTGGCACATTTTAACTACATGCCCACCTTCAGCCAAGAGGTGGTAAAGGCCTACTCAGTTACGACCACATAAGGAAAGAATTCTTGGGAGTTGGACAGGCAAAGCTCAGCATTTGCATTGCTGACACTGCAGTATATTAGAATAGAACTAACCAGGTTGAGAAAAGACCTTCGATATCATCAAGTCCAACCCATCACCCAACACCACCTTATCAACTAAACCATGGTACCAAGCACCTCATCCAGTCTCTTCCTAAACACCTCCAGGGATGGTGACTCCACCACCTCCCCGGGCAGCACATTCCAATGGCCACTCACTTTTTCTGTGAAGAACATCTTCCTAACATCCAGTCTAAACCTCCCCTGGTGCAGCCTGAGACTGTGTCCTCTTGCTCTGGTGCTGGTGGCCTGGGAGAAGAGACCAACCCCCCAAACTCCCTTCAGGTAGTTGTAGGCAGCAATGAGGTCCCCCCTGAGTCTTCTCTTCTCCAGGCTAAGCAACCCAACTTCTTCAGCTTCTCTTCATAGGGTTTGTGTTACAAACCCCTCACCAACTTTGTTGCCCTTCTCTGGACACGTTCCAGCCACTCAACATCTTTCCTAAACTGAGGGGCCCAGAACTGGACACAGGACTCAAGGTGTGGCCTAACCAGTGCTGAGTACAGGGGCACAATGACTTCCCTGCTCCTGCTGGCCACACTGTTCCTGATACAGGCCAGGATGCCATTAGCCACCTTGACCACCTGGGCACACTGCTGGCTCGTGTTCAGCCTGCTATCAACCAGTACTCCCCAGGTCCCTTTCTGCTTGGCCACTCTCCAGCCTCTCTGACTCCAGCTTGTAGCACTGCATGGGGTTGTTGTGACTGATGTGTAGAACCTGGTATTTAGATGTGTTAAATCTCATGTCATTGGACTGTGCCCATCTGATGAGCCTGTCGAGGTCCCACTGCAGATCTCTCCTACCCTCTAACAAATCAACAGCTGCCCCCAGCTTGATGTCATCTGCAAATTTACTGATGACTGACTAAATCCCCTCATCCAGATCATCAGTAAAGATATTGAACAGGATGAGGCCCAGTGCAGAGCGCTGTGAATCAAGCCACAGGCTGACAGCTTGGCCAGGAGTTTGCTGTGGGGGATGCTATCAAACTCCTTGCTGAAGTCCAGGCAGACTACATCCACAGCCTTCCCCACATCCACCAAGCAGGTCACCTGGTCATAGAAGGAGATCACTACTAAGCCACCCACTTGGTGAATGCTGCTACCATTGTGCCAAGCCACATGCTAAATGGAGGCTCTTCAAAGACTGCATCCAAGTAATCAGGGCATCTTCACATGTCATTGCAATAAACTTCATTCATGTCATCAGACAGTTTTGTTCACAAAGCTAGAAATGCTTGTTTATTTTTGCCAAATACTATAGCAGAAAAGACATCATCAGGTCATTTTCCTTTCTTCCCTGCAAACACGAAAACCAAGAAGTAGTCCAATTAATTTATTTGGGGGTTTAGCATTACCAGTCAAGAAAGCAATTAAGACTGTTTAAATGGTCTCATACAAGAACAGACCAAAAAAAAAAAGGCAAAAATTCAAGGATGTCCTTAGAACATAAAATACATGTACTGAGTTCCATGGATATCATAGGTGTATGAAGCAGTAAGCCTGGCTTTAATCATACTCGGTTCTCTTTAAACCTCTTACCTAGGTGGGCACTGAAGTTCCCTGGAGCACATACATAACAGTAACCTTGTGAGCACCCAAAACTGGCACTTCACTGTGCTCTTCAGAAATTCACAAACTCTAGAAATACAGGATAGACAGCTCCCATTACTAGCCTTCCTCATTCACTGAGTAAACAGAGTACCTCTCACAGGCCACTTCAAGGAAAACAAGATGTATCACTGGGGGAAAGAGAAAACCAAACAAAAGAGGGTTTCACATTAAGTGAAAAAGCAAAGCACTCCATTATCCTTTTCTTATTACAGGCCTGTATGCCTCCTAGTTGCCATGTTGGGGTTTTTTTCTGCAATTAAAAGTTAAATCTCCCTTGCCCTGGTGTTATGCTTACTATTAACACAGGTGCCTAGAATATAGTATTGTAAAACTCTCTGCTTTCAGGTGATTGTTTACAGCCAAGGCTTAATAGGAAGCCAGTGCTTGCCAGAAGATGATGGAATAGTTACTGTTCAATTATCTGATGATATGTTATATTCCCTGGGCACAAACAGTTGTGTTCGTCGCTAATGCTGATCTCATGCTTCTGGTAGACCCCACCTTGAGTACTGCATCCAGTTCTGGTGTCTCTACTAGAAGAAGGACATAAAACTGCTGGAGCAAGTCGAGGGAGGGCCATAAAGATGATCCAGAGGATCTGGGATTGTTTCAGCCTGTTGAAGAGAAGACTCTGGGGTGACCTTATAGCTGCCTTCCAGTACCTGAAGGAAGGCTGGAGAGGGACTTTTCATAAGAGTGTCCAGCAACAGGATAAAGCGGAACAGTTTTAAACTGAGGAAGAGAAGGGTTAGACTAGATCTTAGGAAGAGGTTTTTCAGCACAAGGATGGTGAGACACTGGAACAGGTTCCCCAGAGAGAAAACTAGAAGTGTTCAAGGCCAGGTTGGTTAAGGCCTTGAGCAGCCAAGTCTAATTGAGAGGCATCCCTCCCCCAAGGTAGTGAGGTTGGAGCAGATGATCTCTAAGGTACCTTCCAACCTAACCCATTCTATGTTAGTGACCAGGAATCTTCTATGATAGTTGGCTGATAACCTCTTGTCAGGTGGAATGAAAGCTTTTATCCTAAAGAAAACTGGAGAGCTTGGGTTTTAACAACTAATACTGCAGTGCCTTGGTCCCTCCCAAACATTCTGCAAGTCTGCAGCACAGAAGTGAAAGTCACTAACAGTAAGCATAGTTCTGAGACATTTAAAATATTCTCATACAAAGACACAAGTATCATAGCCAAGACCACAACATATCAGCAGCAGTGCCAAAGCAGTATTTACATATTCAAGAACTCCAAGGATCCATTTTAACATAGTATCTCATGTTACCTGACAGTAAGCTGCCACTGAACGTCTTACCTTTCCTTCCACCGTTACCACGCATTCCCGCCTCTTCCGATTGCACTAAAAACACTCTAGCTGTAGAGCAAGTCAATTCAACTCTGGGACCCCAAAGGAAATGAAGTTTTCAAAGTCAGAATTGATAATGGGAGGCTCAGAATCTGCCCTCTGTTGAGTAGACATGCTGGCCCGGTTTACACAGAACGCTGCAGCAGCACACAGACAAGGAGGAGAGATGAGCCATCCATTTGGGCAGCAGGCTGTACTCAGATGTATTAAGGCATATCATACCACTGCACTCTTAAGTTGTTTGTTATCTGTATGAATCTAACTGTATTTGACCAGACTTCTGAGAATAAACACAGTTTTCTTGCAACTAAGGCAGCAGCCCCTGAGAAAGACAAAAAACAAACCAACTATTTGAGATACTAAGCATCTCCAGAAGAAATTACTCAGCCTTAACTAATGCACACTAAGACCAGCCCATAAAAGAGTTCAGCTTCATGGATGCTCACAAGCTGTAAATACACTTTATGCATCTAGAGATCTTGTTTTGTAGTTATTTAAAAAGGGATCATGTTCTTTTTCACTACAAACTATATACAGGAAATAATGAACTAGCAACATCATCTTGCTAGTTAAGTCATCTGGACATCCACAAATCCATGGATGCTGATGGGATGCACCCAAGAGTGCTGAGGGAGCTGGCAGACGTCATTGCCAGTCCACTCTCCATGATCTTTGGTAAGTAATGGCACACAGGAGAAGTGCCTGGGGACTGGAAGAGGGCAAATATCACTCCAGTCTTCAAAAAGGCTAAGAATGAGGACCCAGGTAACTACAGACCGATCAGCCTCACCTCCATCCCTGGAAAAGTGATGGAGCAAATTAGCTTTGGTGATGTCCTTAGGCATATCAAGGACAAGAGGGTCATTAGGAGTCGTCAACATGGTTTTACCAAGGGGAAAGCCATGTCTGACCAATCTGAGAGCCTTTTATGAGGACATAACCAGATGGATAGATGATGGTAGAGCAGTGGATGTGGTTTATGTTGATTTCAGTAAAGCATCTGACACTCTCATAGTATCATCATAGTATCATTCAGGGTTGGAAGGGACCACAAGGATCATCTAGTTCCAACCCCCTTGCCATGGGCAGGGACATCCTATACTAGATCAGGCTGGACAGAGCCTCATCCAGCCTGCTCTTAAACACCTCCAGGGACGGGGCCTTGACCACCTCCCTGGACAACCCATTCCAGGGTTTCACCACTCTCATGGTGAAGAACCTCCTCCTCACATCCAGCCTGAATCTCCCCACCTCCAGCTTCATTCCATTCCCCCTAGTCCTATCACTACCTGACATCCTGACAAGTCCTTCCCCAGCCTTCTTGTAGGCCCCCTTCAGATACTGGAAGGCCACAATTAGGTCACCTCGGAGCCTTCTCTTTTGCAGATTGAACAGCCCCAACTCCTTCAGTCTGTCCTCATAGGAGAGGTGCTCCAGCCCTCTGATCATCCTTGTGGCCCTTCTCTGTACACACTCCAGCACATGCTGGAGCTCCCACAGCATCCTTGCAGCTAAGCTGAGGCAGTATGGTCTGGATGACCAGGTAGTGAGGTGGGTTGAGAACAGGTTGAAGGAAAGAAGTCAGTTGTGTTCAATGGGTCAGAGTCTAGTCAGAGGTCTGTGTCTAGTGGAGTCCCTCAGGGGTCGGTACTGGGACCAGTACTATTCAATATATTCATCGATGACCTGGATGAAGGAGCACTGTCAGCAGGTTTGATGACAACACCAAACCGGGTGGAGTGGTTAGGCTGCCATTCTGTAGGACTTGGACAGGCTGGAGTGCTGGGCAGGGAGAAATTTAATGAAGTTCAACAAGAGCAATTGTAGAGTCTTGCACCTAGGAAAGAACAACCCCAGGTACCATTATAGGTTGGAGACTGAACTGCTGGAGAGCAGTGAAGGGGAAAAAGAGCTGAGGGGCCCAGTGGACAGAAGGTTGACCATGAGCCAGCAATGTGCTCTTGTGGCCAAGGCAGCCATGGTATCCTGGGGCGTATTAGAAGGGGTGTGGTTAGTAAGTCGAGAGAGGTTCTCTTCCCTCTCTACTCTGCCCTGGTGAGGCCACATCTGGAATATTGTGTCCAGTTCTGGGTCCTTCAGTTCAAGAAGGACAGGGAATTGCTTGAGTGTCCAGCGCAGAGCCATGAAAATGATTACAGGAGTGGAACATTTTCCTTACAAAGAGAGACTGAGGGAGCTGAAGCTCTTGAGCTTGGAGAGAAGGAGACTAAGGGGTGATCTCATTAATGTTCCTAAATACATAAAGGGTGAGTGTCAAGAGGATGGAGCCAGGTTCTTCTCAGCGATGCCCAATGACAGGACAAGGGGCAATAGGTGGAAGCTAAGGCATAGGAAGTTCCATGCAAGCAGGAGGAAGAATTATTTTACTGTGAGAGTGACAGAACACTGGAACAGGCTGCCCAGGGAGGTTGTGGAGTCTCCCTCTCCAGAGATTCAAGACCCGCCTGGATGGGTTCCTGTGTGATCTGGTATAGGTGATCCTGCTCTGGTAGGGAGTTGGACTAGATGATCTCTTGAGGTCCCTTCCAGCTCCTAACATTCTGTGAAGCACACAAAGCCATGTTAAAAGGAGTGGTGTAAGTAAGACCTCTTGTCCATTACAATTTAAATGTTTCTCAGGCACTGATAAGGCTCACAGTAAGAATGGATGCAGTTCAGATTCTTCACCAAGAACTGCAATGCAGGATAAAAGAAACTAGCAAATGTAAAATAACTGTGTGCATCATCTAGTGTATGGAGACCAAGATGAACAGAAACGCCACATTATTGCTGATTTAGAAACCAAGGAGGACAGTATGGACTAGAAATTTCAAAGACAATTCACCTACTACATGCTGTGTACAATTTCTTGGATACGTTTTAGGCAAACAGGAAAATTGCAACCACATGAGCACACAGAGCAGAAGATGTGCAGCAGATGCACTTCCTCCACTCTAGAAGACCTGCTATAGATCAGAGATGCCCACAAATCACAACGAACTACATCTTTTAATCCTATTTCAGGATGTGACCCAAGTAAGACCTCAAATACATTACTAGGAAGTTGCTTGAAGTCAAATGGCTACAGCCATGTTGTTAGAACAAATAGCTGAAGAGTCTACATTCATATGCCTGTTGGCTTCAATGTACCACATGTCTGAAAGCTTCTTGAGACACATCCAAGGTCTCCACTCTTTCAACACTCCACAGATGAAACTCTTGCTAGAATAAGAAACAAAAAGAACTTAAGCTACACAATACTCAAACCAAAATCAACTGCACTGGCAAATTGCAACCTTGTTATTTGAAGTCTTCACCCTCTGTAGATATAGTCTGAATAGCAGTTACATTACAGTTCAAGCTATATAGTAAGTTTTGCAATTGCTCACATCTCATGCATAGAAGTCACTGGCTATTTGGCCATCATCTGGGATCACATGTATTGTTTCCACTTCTGGCAAAGCGTTTCAAGAAAGGAAATGGAATAAGCATTCAATGCTCACAGAATCCAAATTTCACCAGCTACTTCTGAATAACCCCATCCCAGCAGAGACATTGTTAGCTCAGTGTGAAGCCCAAGAACTGAAGTTTGAGCACTGCTTTGCAAGAGAAGATATGACGAGCCAGGACAAATTACAGAAGTTAACAAGAGAAGTCAGGAGGCAACATTCAAATAAATATCACAAATTGATAAGAAATAGCTGTCTTCAAAGCAAGATTTAGTTAATGAAAAGGAAAGAAATGCACCACACCCTAAATCTATATGACAAGCTCAAAAGCAAAACTTCAAGTGTTTCTTTCACCTTTGACAAATTAATATGAAAGCTGAAAACCCACCAAAGGCATAAGCAGATAACCCAAAAGTAATTTAAAGCAAACAGCTTTACAACAACTGATCTAGAATGATCTAGTAATGAATTTACGACAAATCCCACTGCTTATTACATTGTTCAATCACCTCCAAATACCAAAAGACAGATTGCTGAGATGTCAGTAAAGAAATCAGTCTTTTTAGTCACAGGAGTGCCATTGGTAATGGGAAGAATGGTATTAATTCTTCAGATGAAAATCTCCCACCTTCTCAGAGCAAAGGAATATTGTGACATCTGCAAAGGGTGAGCCAATATTAGAGTTGCCATTTGTTGTTGACACACTGTGTGAAGACCAACAGCAAAAAAAAAAGTTATGCTGCTTGTTAGATGATATTAACATTCCAACAGACATCAGCACTTTTTAGAACCAGAAAAATGTCAAGGACAAAGAAATCATGCATGCCTGATCTGTAAAAAATAGCCTGGGTGTCAGCAGGCTCACTTAGACCGACCAAAGGAACAATGAGGAGCCAAAATGCCAGTCTTTGCTATCCTCAGTATGGTGTACTCAGTCACTCATTTTTTCTCGGCATCAAATTTCCATTTTTAAGTTACAGCACTTCTTTTCACTACCTTGAACATGTTCTGCTTTTTGTGGAATAGAGACTATTGCCAGCTAAGTGCTAACCGCCTCAACAGTCCTCACGTTGATGCTCCTGCTGTTGTGAAGTACTGGAATTTCCCTAAGTTAGCAACTGGTTTTGTTACTTTCCCAAGTGACCTGCAGACCTGTATCTCTCTAGACATGTAAGAAGACACAGTGACATGTTGTCCTACATGACATTTGTGCCAATGACAAGTCCTATCTCTTTAAATGCTGCCTTTCTTTTAAAAAAGAATTAAAAAAACAAACAACCAAACTAAACCAAACAAACACTTGCTGGCACTTGCTATTATCACAGGTCACTGAAAGGTATCTCAGAGTGGATGGGATAACCACAGAAACATACTCATATGCACAAAGTACTGTGTAGAGTCAAGTGAAAATTAAGACAAATGCAAGGAAGTTAATGTCACCAGCTGCTTATCAACATACAGGAAGCAGCAGAAAACCCCAAAACTCTCTAGTGGGGATCCAGTGCCTCCTAGTTTTGAAGTAAGATTGCCAACACGTTTCCAAGCAACTGAGCAAGTATCCTACTAGAGCTTCAGGTCTACACACTTAACTGTAGAGTCAGGAATGGTACCTAGACAAGTGATTTGGAGTAAGACTTCCAGAAGACAACCAGGACATCAGGCTTACGCTCACAATGATTTCCAGTTTTCTAGAAGTGAACTCAGATGGACCACTTAGTCATGCTGCTACAGAAGTTAACATAAAATTTCCTTCTGCCTTACTGGTCAGTAAGTCCTTTTTGATCTGGACATTTTGGACAATGCAATCTTGTACTAAAGGAACAAACAAACGTGCAATTTCACAGTGCAATTACAGTATTAAGTGTCCTTAAAGTAGACATGGTCCTTGTTAACTTTGCTTCAATAAAAAACTTCCTAAATCCTGTTTCCTTTCTGTTCCTTTGAGAAGCAATTTGCATTTACAGCTCAGTTCCTGCTTCCAAAATACCCTTTTAGCTTTTCCATTATTTTTATGGTGGATATAAATGGCACCAAATTGTCTAAACAGAGCTATTTTCCATGCTACCTATACAAATAGGTCTGATTTCTTCCAAGCCATAAAACAATTATGGCTGAATTCCTGTAGCCCTTTGATATCCCAGCTTACCCATAGAGCTTGAAAGCCATCTTAGTGCAACGCTAAGAATCTAATTTCCAGAAGATACAGAGCAAAACCAAAGCATTTAAATTCCCACAGGTTCAAACATCAACATATCAAAATCGTAGCTCTAGCATGATTATGTTTGAAAGCAAAGTGAGTATCAATTCTCAAGAATAGCTAAGATACCACAACTGGAATTAGCCCTGCCTCTCAGAATGCAGAAATACAAACAACTTGAGAAATACGGGCATGGAGCATACATATCAAATCTACCTCTGATTCCCCAAAACTTATGGCAAATTCAGAAATAGATTATCCTGCTTAAGCAGTCAGCTCTTACTCCTTGTGTGGAGGGCAAAGAAGAGGGCAGAAAATAATTATAAATAGTGAAGAAAAATAGTAAAACTGCCTAAGCATGCAGAGGAAGCAAAGATAATATCCTTTCCTATATGGCATTGATATTGCCAATAATAAATTGCAGATGCTTTAGAAGTTAACTATCAGAGGTATCTGAGGATTTCTACAGCTGCATTTTATACTTGTGTTATTATTTATATTAAGTAAGAGTCTTCCCCTCATGTAAGCAGGGAGGAGCTACTCGTTGCTGTATCAAGATGGCATCTACTATACACGAAATGTCTCTGAGAGAGGCAAGGGGACAACACTAAAGATTCTGCATTAAATTAGTATCATTTGAACGGAAAACAAAAGGACCTTATTTCATTTTAAATCCTTCCTTTTAAAAACAGACATCAACCTGGTGATCTATGGCAAGGGGGGGAGGAAATCAATACAGTTAAAATTAATAAAAATAAACTTTAATCCATGACTTTTCCCAATTCCCTTCCTGTTCCCAGTCTTTTATGGGTTTTGAAGAAATGTGCTTCTCATGACCATTGTTTTAATGAAGTCCACTATTCATAACTTTGGCACTGAAAAGTTGCAAAAAATCTTTTAATCCCATACCTAGCTGTGGCTGAAAAGCATTTTGTACTTACTGTATCCCTTATTTGCAGTTAAATCATCGGGGCCCCACACTGGCTTTGTGAAAACTATTACAGAAATGGTTTATGGATCAGTTATATGTATGGACAATAGGCAGCATAAAACATGTGGAAGAAAACAACTGTTCAGGGAAAGCAAGATAAAAAGGAGGAAGAAGCCTTATGTTCAGTGAATGACTACATGCCAGTCTTAACCAACCTTAATTTGCTTGAATGCTTTTCATACAAAGTTACACGTACCAGCTTTCTTTTATTGCATAGCTTTATATTCAGATGAAGAATGTTGCAGACATGTTCTGAGTTTAGATTAAGTGACTGAAGCCTCAAGGTAAACACAGTGATTTAATCATTGCATTAGATTCAAAATCACTTATTGCTGAAGTAAAGAAAGTTGTTACGCCTCTAAAACTGCATTACATGTAAACAAATTTAAAGACTACACACTAGCTGTATAGCTTAATATTTACATATCAGATCATTAAAAATACATTCAAAACCCAGAGGTTAGTTTAGATTTTATTCAAGAAACTGCTACTATTTTAGACTTCAGGAAAGACCACAAAGGAAGAAACAAGAACTGAAAATTTTCCATTATCTAGACACATAAATAGACAACTTTGCAGATTTAAAGTGGTCAAACACACAAAATTAAACACTCCATCTGAAAATCTGATAATTTTGACTGTACACTTTAAGATGTCAGTCTTCAGGTAGTTCATTAGTATTTTCAACTGCTTAAAAATTGTGGTTCAATTACTAAGACAAAAAATGTAAGGAGACAGCCCTGCAGACTGGGACTGTAAACTAATACATATAAATTTTTGTTACAAAGCCTGAGAGGCTGTTTAACTTCACCTTTATTATATCAAAAATTCAAGAAAATAACCTAAAGTAGATCTGCTTCATCAAGACCAGTTTCTATTTAGTTTCCAGACAATAAAAAGGATAATGAGTACAGCAATAATTCAGTTTGACAGCCTTGGTTTTATCAAATATTAACTTTTATTCTCATGAACACTGGCCATTTAGATTTTTCAGAAATTGAGACATTTCACTTCTCCAGAAATAATTTTATAGGTGAAAAAACCTCACATGTGGGATGACTCAACATTTAACAACAAAGCTTTAAGACAGTAAGAATAATTGATGGCTGCCATTTTAAGAACAGCCTTTGATTAAGTGCAACTTCCAAAATGTACTCTCAGTTTTCTAAACCAAAGCCATTCAAACAGTGCAACTTGTGTCTAAAACTACAATGTCTGACAGCTACAGAATCTACACAAAAATGCTTCATGTCTATAAACCAGCCAATATTTTTTAAAAGTGTGTCTATACATATGTTTATGGTTTTGGTCAGTTTCTGAAGCTCACCCTCCCCTTAATATCGTTTGGCCTTTGTTCTTAATTCAGTTTGAGCAACAGAACTGCTGTAGCTGAATCCATACAAAACAACCTGCCTTTCCAGGTCCAGTCTGAAGACCACAAGTCACTGCTGCTTCCCTGGAACACACCCAACACCAACATCTCTGACTCATCCAAGAGGTGAAGCAGGTTCTGCTTCAGGGCACCACTGTACAAGATAGCCTTCTTCACGGTCATGTCTATTGTGCTAAAGATAGACAAGACAACAACTCCTAGACTAACTCACTGGGAAAGTGGCACTAGGACTGTACAGCAGCACCTGCAGAAGCAAACTAAGTGTTTTACTGTTGCTGGGCTACCGTATTTGATTTAGGTTCAAGGGCTGGTCTTGGCATATTTGCACAAGATTGCCAAAGGCACCTAAAGAGCTTGGATAGTGTTTCTTCACAGTAATTTACACATGAATACCTTGCTGCAATCTTAATAGTGTTTTTTCTTAGAAGAAAATTGTATCTAGGAAAGCATTACAGAGAGGACTGAAGAATAATACAAGATTCTTACAAGAAGGGATGTTAGGTAAATACAGACTGGTAGAAAGGCTGCTACCTCCCTATACATAAACAGAGACAGAAGAATCTAAGACCACAAGACAGAATATATTTATGTGTTGCCTTTTTATTAAGCCAGGAAGTACACTGTTTCCACCGTTTCTCATGCTAAGACCAAACATCAAAAAAGTATACTATGAGAAGTTAAACTTCCTGATGTATTCTTATTCTTCAGATAATGAGGACATGCAATTGTATTACTTCTAAATTGTGTTGTACTAGAAAGCACAACTGCTTCTATCAACCCAACTGTAATGAACTACTGAGTAGACTGCATGTTACAGGTAGAGTACTTCTCACTGAGAAGATGTCACAGCAATATTCTGCAGTTCTAGTCTTAAACATGGCTGAACTGAATCGGAGCCAAAAAGCTTCAGCAAATTTAAGGTGGGCTTTACATTCTGGAATATTAGCTAGATACAAATGGAAGCATTTACAATACTCACAAGACTCACAGAAAACACAACTTAACTTAAAAAAATGCTTTCAACAAACTAGTGGCAACTAGGCAAAGAAATAACTTCAATGTAAAATGCATTTATGTCTGAAGGGTACAGGTATCATATCTTGTCCAGAGAGCTCAAAGAAACAAACCAAGACACCCCACAAGAGCCAGAGCTGGCACAGGATTAATGACATGATACACCCAGAGCTGGCAAGCTGAGGAGAGAGAGAGACAGCCAGCATTGGTGTTCTACCTAGAGGCATCATCACAACGATACTGATGAGATAAGCTCTCTGATGACTGACTGCCTAATAGGAAATGTCCTGACAATTAATATTGCTTAAATAAATGCCATCAGAGGAATAAGTTAATGATTCTCATTTTTTACCAGGTACTGAAAAAGAGGTTTAGCTCTATCCTTTAATAGCAGGCAGTATAGTATATTTATTCTTAAAATAAATTCCCACAAAGAGATTTCAATAAGCATAGAAATATCTTTAAACACCAGTCTGTTCTTCCTCCCCTTTTTGTACTAGAAAGCACAACACAAAGCCAGCAGTCATAAAATCCAAACAACAATTTCAATTAGAAGATAAATGTCTTGCAGCAAGATGAAAACCCATGATTTTCATGCAAATATACAGAAGTACTAGAATTTGACTGTTCCTTTGTTTTCGTATATGCCCATCATTCACTTCTGGGAAGGGAAGAAAGAATGATCACAGATGAGCCAGATTCTCCTGGTTTAGATTTGCAGGAATCTGTTGAAAGAATCTCACTAAAAGAATGTAGTCAAACTGCAGCATTCTACACACTTAATTTTGGCTCAAAACTTCATAAATTAATCTATGCTTTACCCATCTATTGCAGGCATTATCAACAGGCTTTAGGTTGCAACTAGCAAGCTGTCAATCTTTAGCAGAGATCTTACCAGAACAAAGGACAGAAAAAACCTCTCTAACATTTCTCCCCAATATCTTAAACAAATCCAACACGTCAAAAAATCACAACCCTAAGTATAACTACACCTGTAGTTCAGATTGTCCAACGTGTAATGGTAAATACATGGTTTAAAGATTTCTTAGATATTCACTTTTCTAATGATAAAATCTGGAAGATTTACAATCACAGAGCACCAACATTGTAGTTTTTTCAGTATGTAAGTACATATGTAAGATTCATGGAAAAACAAATTCCCACATGTCCATCATACTTAGAGGGTTAGGCATAATTTGAGATGGAAAAACAACCAACCAACCCAAATGCACAGTTGACCTAAGTTCTTACAGGTGTAACTAAATGTCCTACTAAAATATGCCAGCAGAAAACTGAATCAATAAGCTGCCTGTTTATTGATCCTGACCATCTGCCTCTGCTGGTTGGTATAAATGGAAAACTTCAGTCATACAGTAAGAATCTGCCCGTGTGTCTCCATCCTCAAACCACTCATTTTACTAAAACATAAATAAAGTGTCTCCCTGACTTCAAATGGAACGGGGGGAAGCAATCTTATAATGAAGGTTGTTTGCTGTTATTGGAGGGTTTGGGGTGTGTTTGGTTTTGTGTGTGTTTTGTTTCAGATTGCAGGGGGGACATGGAGGGATTTTTTCATTTGATTTTTCAGGGGGGTTATACATTTAGTGTTTAAGAATTAGCAAAAGAAAACATGTAGCAATAAGATCAAGTGAGAATTTTTTGGCCATTTTTCTCCAACATTTCACAAGACAACATGCAAGCTGCATTTGCATTACAGCCAGCACATTTGAAAAGCCATGCTAGGTAAGGGGGGAAATATTAAAAAGATAATGGATCTTCTTTCCCTTCCACTAATGCAGTAAAAAATGTGAAAAGCTATTTTTTTTAAAAAAGCACAGGAACACTGCATCGTTTTCCTAATCAAAGTACATTCTAAGACATTTTGTTGATTTTCTTGGTAAGCATATCATCAATACTTTTAAGGAGCTCAATGAAGCACTTTTACAGCTGAAGTATAGACTGCTAGAGATCGTTTTAAAATTAAGCATAAGATGCCCTTTCAGAGGAAGATTAAGTTGTCACTGTAAAAAATTGTTTACATTTAAACATTCCTTTAAAGCAGCAGGCAAAAACATCGCAAATGAAGGAGTCTATATGTATCTTGAGATTGCACCATCACGAGTTGAGCAAGTGATACAGCCAACTTAGTTCACTTTTGTGCAATGAATCCAAATGCACAGAAGCACAATTTGACAGGCATGTTGTCATGTCACAGTAGTGGGAAAGGCACAAAGTCATGAGTTTGTTGGTTTAGGGCTTTTTTTTTGTGTTTTGGGTGGGGTTTTTTGTTTTGTTTTGTTTTTTGGGGGGGTGTCAGAAATAAATTTCTACCTTTTAAATAAAATTGTCTACTAGAATAGAATTTGTATGAAAACATGCTTTCCTAAGCAGAGCGAAGGATGGCCTCAATGCAGTTGAATGCTGTGCACCAGGGGTGGAATGGACAGACCAGGTACCTCACACAGCACATTACCATGCATCATGATGCATCAGAACCCAAGTCAGCTCTTGGTTTTGTGCAGGTTTGCAGGGCAGTCCACTAGGAAGGCCACAGCCTCACACTATGCTGACTGTGTCCAAACCTTCTTATCTGGCCACAGGCCAAAATACCACAGAATCTGGGACAAAGTTGCCATAAAAAAAGCAATAAACTAACAAAAATTGTCAGTGATGACAGGGAATGCATCTTTTAAAGTTTCTTCCCCCTTACTGAAGCCTTGCAAAACAACAGACTCAGAAGGAGACTAACTTTTCTAAGGAGGACTAGCCAGCAAAAGTCACCCAGTTGAACTGCAGGAACAAAACTAGAAAAGCATTTGTAAGAGAACAGAATGTGTTATGGTCTACTGAAGTCTCATTCTGCACTAGAGGACAACTTTAATGAAAATAAATATACTGGAAATGGGGACTTCTGGAATAATGCTACAGTTTGGTCCATTCTACAGCAGAACAACAAGCAGCTTCACTTCCATCACTTGGCCACACCCTTGTAAACCTTCTGAGATACAGCAAGCACTGCTCCCTTCAACTCTGCAGGGGAAAGCAGTACCTCCCACTTCAAGCTACAATATTCCCGTGTTCAAACCACCATTTTCATACTAAGTTATTAGCATAGAAATATTAGTCCACCCCATAAGAAAAATCTATTTTGTGAAAATACACCACTGACAAAAAGCAACTTAATCACTCTTTATAATGCGATTTTTCGTGCGTCCTTGTAAGTCACTGCAACACAGGAGATGCGTTTTCTTGTCCAAATGATAAATAGTGGTGTGCCAGAACACCAGCACTCATTAGGTAAGAACAGGAAAAAATATCTCTACATCACTTAGCATCCAAAGAAATAACATGACATATTATCAGACAAGAGCAACAGCTCCTCTTTCAGAGATTGTATTGCAGTAGATCGCAACTAACCATAACCTGGTAACAAACCTCATTCCACAGACCTATTTCAATATACTCTGCTTCTATATGCAGCACTATTTTGTTTTCACACAAATAATGAAAGGTAAGCAACATGTGCTGAAATAAAACTAGAAACTCAGAACTCCTCCATGTCTTCTCTTAACCTATTTACATCAGCATCACGAAATAGGCAAGGTTTGAAAACAGCAATATTTGTGACAGCAAGATTATTTTAGAGAGCTTTTGAATAGTAAATTCTGTTCAAAACTTAATCCGGCCATGACTCTACTTCCTTTAACATGAGCAGCAGACCTGTAGCCACCCCTCATGAAACTACTCATGGAAGTCATATGGCAGAAGTCGGCTATTAAGTGGGAGGAAGTACAGGGAACCAGTCACCACAAATACCTGCTCTACCATGCAAGGATAGACTGAAGCAATCAGTCATCATAAGGCAAGCAAAAAAAAAAAAAAAAATTCAAAAAGAAATCCAACACAAAACCAAAACACTGCCATGCCCAAGTCTTTAGCCTAAGACACAATGAAAGATGAAGGAAGCTATTTTATTGGGTCACTCTAGTTTTTCTACACTTTGTTCCGTTAGTCACCATCACCTTTCCATTCTATTCACACACACACAAACCAGCCTGCTCTGAACTCCAATGACTCAACACTGCTCCTCACTAGGTTTCTACTTTAAAAATGATGCAACTTCAGCATACAGAACCCTGCACACTTTGCAGTAACTATCATCAGAACATTTTGACACACCTTTGAAAGCTCACCACCAACTTCAAGCATTTCTAAGACCTCCAGTAAAGCCAGACAAGATATGCAAAGCCAGAGTCACAGCCAGCAGACTGACCATTTATCCAGCTATTCTCATAAACATGCTACGCAAATATACTGAAAATAATTCACCTTTCTTGCCTCTGACCCAATTTCTGAAATGACTATGTCCCCAGTAACAAATGATTTAGCAACAGAAACACATGATGAGCTAATTATACCTACGACAGCCTATTCACTTATTATTTTCAAATTGACCTGAGCCATATGGATAGATGTACTGAATGAAAACTCTTCCTAGCTATCATCCATGATAGAGCAGCCATTCACAACATGAATCACTTACCACAGAGCCAAGAGTTACTACAGCCAGTCAGCATACTAGTACCGGCTTTTCATGAAGATTGCACACCTATTTCAGCATGCTAAACCCATGGCTTAAAACCTAAAAAATATCTACAAGTAGTTAGTGATCTTAGACTAAAACAAAGTAGATAACTTCAGAGGAAAAGACAAAACAGGCAATCTGAGTAACTCTACAAGCAAGCGTATCATTCCTACTAAATACACAAGATACTACCCCTGAAGGCCATCTGAAGTTAAATCAAGCCAGCAGTACTGATTTACAGAGTCAAGAAAACCTAGAATACTTCTGTCAAAAAACTGGTTTTGTAAATCAGAAAAATAACAAAATGCTCCCATTTACAAGGCACACATCACCACCACACATTTAAACACTTCTGAACAGCAGAAAACAGGTAATTCATACACAGATCACTCACAGCAGCATGATGCTCATCTTTCCCACTGTGATTTCAAGGGCCTGGAACTTCTTCAGCAACGATTTTTTTGCTCAATGCTGCAGTTCAGGAAGCTAAGCAATGTGCAAAAATAAATGGAGTGCCCACCACCTGAGCTTACACTTGACTGGATGAGAGTGACTGCAGTACTCTCCTACAATTCAAACTAGGCAATCACAGTACAGCAAGTTCCCTCCCAAGCTGTATAAGCTGGCATCTTTCCCAGCAGTTGCCACATCATGAAAATGATACATACAAATAAAACACCACAATAAACACTTTAAAGCAATGGCTGAGATGACTGCCTAATTCAACTCAGCAGCTGAAGACACAAAGCCCTTCCAGGGGCAAACCACGCATCTTTCACTTGCAGAAATCCTAAAATATACCCTTACTAACAAGCTCCATATCGTATCTAGCAGTTGATCCAGAAGCCTGGGCTGTAGAGTCATATTCCCTGAGGCCAGACCACCAGTAAATAAGTAAACCATGGATAATAAGAGCAGAGAATTTCACAAACTCTCTACCACTGATTTCAATGTATCATCTATACATTCTCATATATTGAGATTACTCAGTCTCAAGAGTCTCTATTAAACTAGATTAACTTAAAACCATGTTTTTCTGATCAAGAAATATGAGAAAATAGGAGGAAGCTTCCACAGTGCAATCTAACCAAACCAATTCATCAAAAATATAGCAGTATTACATACAATCCACTGACAACTGTGCAGTAGTGCACTCATTTACATAGATTTTACAATGTGTTGACTCTAATAAAAGGGAATTAGCATCTTATACTTCAGAAGATAGTCTCAGCACCTGAAATACTTCAATTCTTATACTATTTGCTAAGAGAATAAATATATTCTACAAGGAATAAAATAACTGACAGAAAAAAAATAGTTTGTTATCTTCAAACTGAGAAAGACTAGATAAAAATGTATGGTTTTAAATTATCATTAAAAAAACAAAAACACAACTCATTTTAACCTCAAGATTGAGAAGTTTCCAGTCTTTAGCTCCCTAAACATCCACTTTTCTCCCACCTAGCTCTAAGCAGACAGATGTTTCAAGGAACTGCAGGAGTTCAAGATTCCAATAAAAATTACAAACCAAATAAAAGGAAACTATACACTTTATCTGTGAAGACACAAAAACCTGCCCACTTATTTTACTTGTACTGTTACCTCCACTAATGCAACTACAATGATGAGGGCAGTAAGAGCTCAGAACTCAAGTCTGAAAATGAAGACCACTCATACAACTGCTAGCCCAATTTATGTAGGTATATACACACCACACACGCACACCCTTTCAGGTATTTTTGTGTACTTAAGAAAGCGGAAAGGCCTGACAATGAGCTAAAGAACTAACCAGAGCGTGTTGGGGGAGAGCAAATACAAGCACCAAAACTGAAACAAGCACCCCTGTCCTAGTCGCATACTACACCGAAAGAAAGCAACACCAGCCTGAAGAATGCAACACGTGGGCAAAAATCTCCAGTGCCTACCTACCCGGTGACAGAACCCAGCCCCGTGCCGTGGACAAGTGAAAGGCCGAGATGAGCCGGGGGACAGACTCACCGCCGGCCCAGGAGCCGAGACGGCGAGTAGCCCCGAATGGCGATACGGGCCGGCGGCAGCAAGGTGCGGTAGAGTGGAAAGGGCAGAAAGGATACCCCCGGGAGCCCAGGCAACCCCAAGGACCGCGGGATAAGGGTCAAAGGTAAACCCACCATCATACCGACGGGTGCTTTGTTCTTTACGGACACCGGCACAGACCCACCAGCTGCACCCGCTCCAAGATGACTGGAAAGCGCTCATCTTAGGCGAGACCCCCTCCAGCAGCTGCCCAGAGTCGGGGAGGTAGCCGGAGGTGGAGGCAGGAAGTAGGTGCCGACGGGGAGACCCGCGGCGGCAGACCCCACCTACCTCTTTTCGGCCTAGGGAAGCTCTCGTGCAGGTGAAAGACGACTTTCTCCACAAAGTGCTGAATGTTGCTGTGCTCAGGCCCTCTGACAAATACCATCCAGTCATGGGTGAAGCCCTCCACGGTGGGTTTCTTCCTGACCTGGGCTCGGTGCCCCAACTCCAGCTTCACCTGGACGGCACACTGCGGAGCGAGATGCGGGGAGCAGCCGGTGAGAGCCAGTGGAAGCGGGCATGGGAGGGTGACCGTGGGGAACCGGGCCCACCGCAGGCAGAGAGGGTACACAGGGGCAAAACGGTACCATAAACCCAGCAAAAAAATCGAAAGGCACTACCATAACTCTTCAGCAAAAAAAACGGACCCTCCAGGCGAGGGTGTACAAGAGCTCTCGCTGCCAGCGCAACGACGCGGGGAGGCGCGGTCAGCAGCCCGCGGTGCTGTCCTACAGCCGCGGGTAGCCGGGGCCCCTGTCAGAGACGCACTGTCCTCCCCTCCCAGCGCCTCTGCAATCGACGCTCCCGGTGCGGCGGCACGAACATGACTGGGGCGACACCCGCCGCCTGCCTCCGGGTGGGTGGGTGGGTGCTTACGTGCTCCGTGCCGCTGCCGGGAGCGGCGGACAATCAGCGGGAGGAAGGAAAAGCCGCACACAAGGAGACATTCCACGTCACGCCAGCCTCTTCCTGGCGGCAAGCACCGGCAGTGCTGGGCAGCGCAAGGCAGAGGCGGTTCCGCGGTACTCACCGAGCTGGCCATGCCTGGGGCGCCCGTTACGCTGAGGTGCTCGCTCCTGCCCTCAGCCCACACCCCGCAATGCTAATTTATGAAAATGTGGCGGTCACGGCGAGCGTGCAAAGGACCAGCGGGCGACCGGGCGGTGGACATCCTCCGCCTCGCTCCTCCTGCGGTGTGCCTCCGCTTCCTCCCCTCCCTCACACCACACCGAGCCCCCGGCAACCCCGCCAGCCGAAGAACACCACGCCGCGCATGCGCACCGCGCAATACTGACACCGAGACACAGAGAGCCGTGTGAGGGGGCAGGCGGGCTCAGGGGAGGCGGTGGGCAGCCAATAGGGAACGGCCGCGGGCAGCCAATGGGGCGCGGCCGCGAGCCTCTCCGCCTGTCCCCGCTCCCCGCCCCCTACCCCCCTTCCTTCCCGCCCACCCTCTGGCCCTTAAAGTAACAGGTACGGGGGCACGCGGGAGAGCGGTTCTGCGGCGGGCGGATGGATCTGTTGTTCGCAACATCTGCACACCCTAAGCAGTGGCGAGCAAGAACAGCTGCAAACGAAGAGAAGCGGCGCAGCGGACTTCTCCTCAGCTCGTCCGCCCCACTTCCCATCACGCCAGCGGCCGCGGCGTAGTGTCCCGCGCCCTTCGCAAAGCCGACCGCTTACCGGCTTGCCTCCACTTGATCCAGGCAAGATCCCCAGCGTCAACGATAGCATGGATCGCGCCGGCTTCAGCCCGCCGCTACCGACGGCATGAGGGAAGACCTCTATCGCTGGTAGCGGCAACACGCTGAGACCGCCCGCCCACCGCCTTATGCGGCTGGGACGTACCTGCTGGCCTCAGCCGTTAATAGCCTGCCCGCCAGAATTACGTAAAAGGGAGTCCTTATGCTAAAGGTACGCTAAAAGAACTTCTCTTCCCAAACCTCAGCCTCCCTCTCGTGTACTGTCACACACAACCGCTCCTGAGAAGCCCTCAATAAATCCTCTTGGAAAACCAAGAAGGACACAAAATTCCAGAATGCCCTGTTTCTTCAGTATGTTAGGAAATGATGGGCAGCAGGCAGGAGATGGCACTCAAGATTATTCACACCTACTTGTAGCACTAACTGCGATTTCCAGCACGAGTGAACTGAAACTTTAAGAACAGTGACTCTCAGCACCTCGCCTATCTTCTCAGTAGTGTGAGAGGCAATACCCTGGTTCATGCTACAGGAACATGCCGGTGAGGAACCACGTCTAAATTACAATATTGACGTGTGTGAGATGGATATTTCTGTCAATCTTAAAATTGTCCAAAATTCTGGTAACTTTGTCCACACTGACAACTTTTTTCTGAACGGTTATTATATTTTAGATCGTGTATCATAGTATCATTCAGGGTTGGAAGGGACCACAAGGAGTATCTAGTTCCAGCCCCCCTGCCATGGGCAGGGACACCCCACACTAGATCAGGCTGGACAGAGCCTCATCCAGCCTGCTCTTAAACACCCCCAGGCACGGGGCCTCGACCGCCTCCCTGGACAACCCATTCCAGGGTCTCACCACTCTCATGGTGAAGAACCTCCTCCTCACATCTAGCCTGAATCTCCCCACCTCCAGCTTCATTCCATTCCCCCTAGTCCTATCACTAACTGAGATCCCGACAAGTCCTTCCCCAGCCTTCTTGCAGGCCCCCTTCAGATACTGGAAGGCCACAATTAGGTCACCTCGGAGCCTTCTCTTCTGCAGATTGAACAGCCCCAACTCCTTCAGTCTGTCCTCATAGGAGAGGTGCTCCAGCCCTCTGATCATCCTTGTGGCCCTTTTCTGGACACGTTCCAGCACCTCCACATCCCTCTTGTAATAGGGGCTCCAGAACGGGACACAGTTCAATACAATATCATATGCAAATGAATGACACATAATATCCAGACAATTATAACAACGATTGGAACAGCAACTCAGCCGTGCTTTTCTGGAGTCGTAAATGAAAACACATGAAAAACTTCCTTGGCCCTGCCAATTTCCACCAGGAGATGGCGCATGGAGTCCTTGAGACAACGTCCTCATTTGACCTTTCCAGAAGTGACTATCCACGCTCTTTACCTCTCTTCACTTCGGAATGAGAAGTGCACATTATAGAAATTCCAGCATAATTTAATGATTCCTCAAAAAACTACTGAGATACACGTGATTTTGCTTAGAGGTGTTTTAACCCTTAATTAATCCGTGCTAGTAGCTCCACAAGTCACAACATAACTTGAAATTTATTAACATGACCTCCTCATGTATGTGAATATCCATGTTTTAAAACTGTGGTGTGCAGATCTAGTAGTTTACATTTCTTCTACTAATCTTGCTTTGGGCTAGCCAGCAAACCATGCACAAGAACTTCTGCTGAGTTCATAAACCCATCAAAGCTGATTCTTTAAAACTTTGTACATTAAAAAGGATACTGACGTTATTTACTGCAGTAACGATCATGCATACAAGCGAGGACAGCAAGGGTGGACCACTATCATAATGTAGTAAGCTGCCAGATCTCAGGGCCCAGCTGAACAAGCCAGCTGCAGGCTGAAGATCCCTTTCTTTCTCCTATCAAGATTGTATTTTTATTGTGGCTAAGTTGCTCTTTGTCAGTATTCAATCACTTAAGGAACTTGTAAGGACTGAGAATAGATTGTCAAGAGCATTTGTCTGTCTGGACCTCTTTGGTTTCATTGTAAATCAGTGTTACAGATTTAAGAACTGGGATGTGTTAACCATGGAGCTCGAAGTCCTCCAACCACCAGTGAGGTGCAAGGAGGTGGACCAGAAAGTGTAATCTTTTGTTATTTCATTCCCATCATTCCTGCATCCCCCCTTTATAACTGAACAGCACAACCTGTTCAGCTCCTTCTCCTATCCCTGCTCTCTTCCTGGGACAGACTGCTGTCTCTTGCAATGTAGGGGGGGGGCAGTCTGGTGATGGTGAGCTGATTTTTAGCTGTGTTGTTTGGGCCTCGCTGGGGTGGTAGGAAGGCATGGGAGGGGGGAAAGGTGCATCTGAGGCCTGTTTTTTTGACCAGGTTTGGGGTGAGGTTGTGGAAATCTTTGGCTTAATTAGGTTCTGTGGTAAGTCCAGATTGGAGAATTGGGCCAAAGTTGACTGTGGATTTGTGTATTTTGTATTTGTGTAAATATTTGTGAATAGTACTTCTATTTAAATTTCCACTCTTTCCAATTCTGTGTGGAGTGTTTTCTTCTATTCCTTTAGGAGCGGTAAAAGAGTATCTGTCCGCTCCCTAAACCCAAGCCAATCAAACTCAAGTATTTTTGGATCAGTGAGAGGTTTTGCTGTTCAGAAGATGATAATTTCTTGGTGTTTAATCACAGTGTATTCCTCAAAATCTGTGCAGAGTCGAGTGTGTAACACATTACCAACAATAACAATAATACATACATTATTTTTTTCTTTTATTATTGGCATATATTTAATTTCAACCCATACATGACATTTCATTATCAAGTAATCCAATTCCTGGAAAGGCTCTTTGATTCTTATTCAAACAATAAATTGGAATCACTAGCCATAGTAAGTAGACATGATTATTTAAATCATGACCAAACTATCTCTCTTTTCTTAGTCTTCCCAAGTTCCTTCTGGAAATTGTTATTACTTTATATAAATACAACTTTTCTGTCTGTTTAAATTCTTTTCTCACTTTGTATAACATCATAAATGATTCATAGTTATGGCTAGGCCGCAGTCAGGGTGAGCCTGATCTTAAACATATGTTCTCTTGCCAGGATCCATCGTAAGGACATAAGCACATACTTCCACATTAAAGGTCTGAAAAGACTACAATCTTGCAAGCACCATGATGACATACTCTTTTACAAGACGTGCCTGTACATATACTAGTTGCCCTGCTTTTCTCAGGAGGCTGTAAAAACAGGATTTTATTTCCTTCTTTCCTTCTGATATACTGATTTCTGAGAAAGGAAGGGTTCTTCTAGGCCTGGCAGTATCAAATGTATGTACTATAAAAGAGATGAGTGAGAGAAGAACTGGATTTTTTCTTCACAAAGTCTGTGTATCTGTGTGCCTGTTAGTTTTTATGCTGAAGTGAAGAAACCAAAGTCCATTCTGAATGTTTGAGGATGTTTCCTGAAAGCCACAAACCTGCAAGCACTGTAATGGTTGTTCTGTTACTTTATGGTATCTTTGGCATTTTTGTTTTACCAAAATTAGAGTGCGGATGAACAGAACGAGTTCTAAACTCAGGCCACTTCAAGACAGAATGTTTGTTAACAGAGTAGCTATTAGGCTTGTAACAGAATGGTTACATCTCCCAGCTTGTACCTGTGATAGCATCGTGTATTCCACCACTAAAGATGGAGGCCTAGGCTTGACCAAATTGGCTGAGTTAATTCCTAGTATCCAAGCTAGACAATTACACAGATTGGCACATTCATCAGATGCTGCAGTTAAAACTGTGGTCAAAATTATGGTATTGATAAAGATTACAAAAAATTGTGGGTGTCAGCAGGGGGAGACAAAGATAAAATACCATAAATATATAACCGACACACATTAATGGTAATTGAAATTGAGGGACATGAGAAATTATCAGAATGGGAGACACCTGCCCTGAAGATAATCTTTCCTACATCTTGCAACTGGAGGAAAAGTGAATTCAAAAAATGGACTAAATGTAACAATTGGCTTGTGAATTACAAGAACACCCCAAACAGAAAATTAGTAACAGCTTTACAATTGAGAGCAAACATGTATCCATCTAGGGAGTTCTTAGCAAGAGGTAGAAAACGGGACCAAAATATGAAATGTCACTGCCAGGCTGACAATGAACTGTCTGCCCATATCATCTGGGTGAGTGCATTGAGTCCATCATCAGTAAATTTGCAGATGACACCAAGCTGGGGGCAGGTGTTGATCTGTTAGAGGGAGGAAGAGCTCTGCAGAGGGAACTTGACAGGCTGGATAGATGGGCAGAGTGCAACAGCATGAGATTTAACACGCATGGGCCACAACAAGTGCTATAGTGCTACAGGCTGGGGTCAGAGTGGCTGGAGAGCAGCCAGGTAGAAAGGGACCTAGGGGTACTGGTTGACAGTAGGCTGACCATGAGCCAGCAGAGTGCCCAAGGGGCCAAGAAGGCAAATGGCATCCTGGCCTGTATCACGAACAGTGTGGCCAGCAGGAGCAGGGAAGTCATTGTGCCCCTCGACTCAGCAGTGGTTAGGCCACATCTTGAGTCCTGTGTCCAGTTCTGGGCCCCTCAGTTTAGGAAAGATGTTGACTTGCTGGAACATGTCCAAAGAAGGACAACAAAGCTAGTAGAGGGGTTTGGAGCACAAGCCCTATGAGGAGAGGCTTAGGGAGCTGAGGTTGCTTAGCCTGGAGAGGAGGAGACTCAGGGGTGACTGTGTTGCTGTCTACAACTACCTGAAGGGAGGCTGCAGCCAGGTGGGGGTTGGTCTCTTCCCCCAGGCAACCACCAAGAGAACAAGAGGACACAGTCTTAAGCTATGCCAGGGGAGGTTTAGACTGGATGTTAGGAAGAACTTCTTCACAGAGGGAGTGATTGGCCATTGGAATGAGCTTCCCAGGGAGGTGGTGGAGTCACCCTCATTGGAGGTGTTTAAGAGGAGAATGGATGAGGCACTTGGAGCCATGGTTTAGTTGATAAGATGGTGTTGGGTGATAGGTTGGACTTGATGATCTCGAAAGTCTTTTCCAACCTATTCTATTCTATTCTTTAGAATAAACTTTATTAGAATAAACCAAACCAGGTTGGAAGAGACCTTCAAGATCATCGTGTCCAACCCATCAACCAATCCAACCCACCCAAACAGCTAACCCATGGCACTAAGCAACCCATCAAGTCTCCTCCTGAACACCTTCAATGACGGCGACTCCACCACCTCCCTGGGCAGCCCATTCCAATGGGCAATCACTCTCTCTGTATAGAACTTTTTCCTAACATCCAACCTGAACCTCCCCTGGCGCAGCCTGAGACTGTGTCCTCTTGTTCTGGTACTGGGTGCCTGGGAGAAGAGACCATCATCCACCTGTCTACAACCTCCATTCAGGTAGTTGTAGAGAGTGATAAGGTCACCCCTGAGTCTCCTCTTCTCCAGGCTGAGCAACCCCAGCTCCCTCAGTCTTTCCTCATAGGGCTTGTGTTCCAAACCCCTCACCAACTTTGTTGCCCTTCTCTGGACTCGTTCCAGCAAGTCAACATCCTTCCTAAACTGAGGGGCCCAGAACTGGACACAGTACTCGAGGTGCGGCCTAACCAGTGCAGTGTACAGGGGCAGTATGACCTCCCTACTCCTGCTGGCCACACTGTTCTTGATGCAGGCCAGGATGCCATTGGCCCTCTTGGCTGCCTGGGCACACTGCTGGCTTATGTTCAGCCTACCATCGACCAGTACCCCCAGGTCCCTCTCTGCCTGGCTGCTCTCCAGCCACTCTGACCCCAGCCTGTAGCACTGCATGGGGTTGTTGTGGCCAATGTGCAGAACCCGGCACTTGGATGTGTTAAATCTCATGCCATTGAATTCTGCCCATCTGTCCAGCCTGTCGAGGTCCCTCTGCAGAGCCTCTCTACCCTCCAGTAGATCAACTCTTGCCCCCAGCTTGGTGTCGTCAGCAAATTTACTGATGATGGACTCAATGCCCTCATCCAGATCATCAATAAAGATGTTAAAGAGCACAGGGCCTAACACTGATCCTTGGGGCACACCACTAGTGACTGGCCGCCAGCTGGATGTGGCACCATTCACCACCACTCTCTGGGCTCGGCCATCCAGCCAGTTCCTAACCCATCGCAGTGTGCTCCCGTCCAAGCCATGGGCTGACAGCTTGGCCAGCAGTTTGCTATGGGGTACAGTGTCAAAGGCCTTGCTGAGGTCCAGGAAGACTACATCAACAGGCCTCCCCACATCTACCAGGCGGGTCACCTGATCATAGAAGGAGATCAGGTTGGTCAGGCAGGACCTGCCCTTCCTAAATCCATGTTGGCTAGGCCTGATCCCTTGGCCATCCTCTAAGTGCTGTGTTATTGCACTCAGGATGACCTGTTCCATGATCTTGCCTAGTACTGAGGTCAGACTGACAGGCCTGTAATTCCCTGGCTCATCCAACCGGCCCTTCTTATGGATGGGCACCACGTTGGCCAGCTTCCAGTCCTCTGGGACCTCGCCAGTGAGCCAGGACTGCTGGAAAATTATGGAGACTGGCTTGGCCCGCTCGTCTGCCAGCTCTCTCAGCACCCTAGGATGAATCCCATCTGGTCCCATGGACTTGTGGGGATCCAAGCTGCTAAGGAGAGTTCCAACCACCTCCTCATGGAACATAGGGAAACTGTGCAGTTCCCTGGTTCCTTCTGCCAGCTCTGCAGGCCAGCTGTCAGGAAGACGTTCTGTCCTTCTAGCAAAAATTGAGGCAAAGAAGGTGTTAAGTATCTCTGCCTTTTCCTCATCCTTTGTTACAATGTTCCCCTCCGTGTCCACCAAGGAGTGGAGGTTGTCCTTTCCCTTCCTCTTACTATTAATGTATTTATAGAAGGACTTTTTGTTGTCCTTCACAGTAGAGGCCAGTTTAAGCTCCAAGTGTGCTTTTGCCTCCCTAATTCTCTTCCTACAAGACCTAGCAACATCCTTAAACATTCTGTGGGTTGCCTCCCCTCTCTTCCATTGGTGATACACCCTCTTTTTTTCCCCTCAGTTCCATTAAAAGTTCATGAACCATCCAGGCTGGCCGTCTGCCCCGGCGGCTCATCTTCCGGCACATTGGCACAGCCTGTCCCTGAGCCTTCAGCAATTCTTCCTTGAAGTAGGTCCAGCTCTCCTGGACCTCTTTGTTTTTAAGGGCTTTATCCCAAGGAACCCTCTGAATTAGTTCCTTGAGTAACCCCAAGTCTGCCCTCCGGAAGTCCAGAGTGGAGGTCTTCTTGCTGCACCTCTTGGCTTGACCAAAAACCGAAAATTCAATTATCTCGTGGTCACTGGACCTATTCTGTTCTATTCTATTCTATTCTATTCTATTCTATTCTGCTGTTCAGGACACAAGAATAAGCAGGCATAATTATATTTGTAAGATGCTTAGTGAAGAAGCTAAGAAGGATTGGCTTGTATATGATAAACTCCTAATTAGAGACAAGAAATTTAATCTGTACAAGCCAGATTTAGTGTCTGTAAAGGAAAATGTAGCTATGTAGTAGATGTCACAGTGATGTACGAAGGTAATCCAACAACACTGAAAAATGCAGCGGAAGAAAAGGTCAAGAAATACCAGCATCTTAAGGATCAAATTGTTGAGTTAACTAATGCCACCAAAGTCAAATTTGCAAGGTTCCATTAGGCACATGAGGGAAGTGTTATGAGGGAAACTACAAAATACTGAGATAATTAGGGCTTTTGCAGTCTCATCAAGACAGAGTCACACGGCAATTGTTGTCCTGTGTGCTGCTCTCATCGGTAGACATAGTTCATATGTTTGCAGGCAAGGGCAGGAAAGAGAGAAAAAATCCCAAATAAGACAATCCTGGCATAAGATTTCTTTGAAACCATATGGTAGTGCACATGGACCCTCTCTGGTCTGTGAACCAAACACCAGATGGTGGCACAGGAGCAGCCTTTGTTTAACAGTGGAATCTCATGATGATTATATATGTGATGACGCTGTCACGTACCGATAAACACCATCAAAACAGTAATGCCAACTACCAACCGGCTATGCCAAATGGGTGGACAGGCCACCCTCACTTAACCCGGAAATTGACACACTCGGTACATTCGATAGTAGCTCTAATGCAGCTGATGATTAGCAAAAGGGAAGGTTTCCAAGAAGTATTGAGTCTCTGCTACACTGTATGATTACAGTTGCTGGATTTTGATTTTTTAACAACAGGATTACAGCAAAGAAGAGAGGAAAAAAAGTCTTTCACTGAAGGGAGATTTTTTTTTTCTTTGATAGTTCTAGCTTGTAGCATGGTTAAGAATAAGATGAAATAAAGTTAGCAATTACTGGAAAATTTATCTACTCTTCACAGATACTACTAAGACAATTGTGTTTTCCAGAATCCCTTTAAAGGGTGAGTTTTATGGCACAGATTCACACTCCATATTTATCTCCCTAACTTGGGATTCTACATAAAGGAATGAAGCTGGATAGTGCTCTGGAGTCCTTCTGTGCTTACTTTTATTTCTTTTGTGTTTGGACAAATATATTTTCCTCTTGACTTAGAAGAAAACTGAATCAATACAAGCTGGTTTTGCACGTCACTGTAATAGTGAAAATCTTTCTATTACCTAACTTTATTCATTACGATAGTCTTTTTAACCACTTAAAAGAGACAACTCAGTTGAGTGATGATTACTTAGAAAAATCTGCAGATTCAGGCTCAAATTTGGAAAGGCAAAGGGATTTGTTTAATATATGTCAATTGTGAAGCAATGTTGATTTTTAAACAAATAAACAAAAAGAATTTGTATTCAGGCTAAAGAGGTTGTGATGCAATCACATTCATTAAAAAAAAAAATCTACCATTTTCACAAACTCCAAATATAATATTTGGCTGGCAGGAGTAGAATCAAAGAATGATATTGAGCTGGTTAAGTGGCAAGCTGGTGAAACAATTTTTTTCATTTTTTATTAAGATCACATTAGAGCAGATGGATGCATTTATGTCCATATGAAAATGCAAAGACCCAGGCTCAAAGAACTACAGAGGTATAAAGGTGAAGGCAATCTTCCAGTAGCACTATCCAGTACTGCTAAAAGAGGACTTGCCATGGAATAATTATGCAGCTGATGGAAAATGAGAGAGATTTGGGTCAAGTTCTCAAAAGTATTTAACCACCTAATGTTTCACGTAGTCAGCTACTGCAATGCTTAAAGTGCTTGCGTATTTTATGTCAGCTGAAATAACTGATGTATCTAGCACCAGTCTCTGTGTTCTGAAACCTTCATCCATACATTCATCACATGCCATGAAGTGTGATGCACAGATTCCTGGTCCCTGACATAGCTGGAACATGAGTAAATTTTTCTGCTCAATATACAGCTAACTGGGAGCAGCAGAGCTGTGCTAGTATATCAGAAATTGCCTTTTAAATATATCATCACTCTGAATTTCTCTCTGAGATCTTTTAATTTCCTTATGCAGCCAATGTATAAACTCATAGCCCATTTCTGATCCAAGCCAGATACTTTGCTTACAGTGTTAAAATGCTGGTGCGAACCAGAGGCAAAACATAAAATGACACTAAAGCTGATCTTACATAGAAGGAATATGTGTAACATGCTTTGCAGTGGCATTCTGTCTGCTGGGAACTAATGGCAAATTACTGTCTCTAGATTGGCTGGGTTTTTTGAGTTAGCTACAAAGGCTAAACAAATGCCAAGCAGCCTGGGCGAAGTGCTTTACTCCTTTGAGGTTTTATTGGCTTTTCCATTTCTAATCACAAATCAAGTAGAAAATAAGCACTATAGCAGGTAACAAACCCCTAGTTTAAGATCTTATTAGATCTTTAGAAACAAAACAAAGTAACTTGCCACCAGCCACTTCAGAGGAATGTAGCAACAACAAAAAATAAATGCTAAAAGGGAACATTGGCTATGAAAAATATTACAGTATAGAAAGTTTGGGGTTTTTTTAGTATATTTAAAGGCCTCTAGGAATGCATAAGGAAGTAAGTCTTGTTGGGAGACTGTGGTGAAGAAGTTATTAAATGTATTAATATGAAATATGAATTATGAAAATATTATTTTTATTAATTATCAAACTATTAATAACCGATAAATCACCAACTTATATACATGTTCTAGTGCACGTTCGTGAAATACATTCCACAAGTGGCTTAATGTTATGATTAGAACTTAATCGAACTATCTATAGACCCTTTCTATATTTACATAATGAAGGGTGCAGTTCTGCTGCTTGGCCACTAGATGGCGACTCGGCGGACGCGGGCGGCTTCTGGCTATACACAGCAATATTACAATCTTTCTATGCGTCAGCGCTTACTCTGCTAGACGCAGATACTTTGAACTCAGTTCTAATGGATGGGAAGCACGTGGACGATATTCTGTAGCTGTTGTTTGTAGCAAGGTGGGGGTCCTTGCAGACGGTTGCCACTGGACTGGTTCCTAGTCGAGTTGGACGGCGGCGTTGGGTTACTGTCTCCTCTCTTCACAACAGTGGAGAGGGAATAATGGAACCTGGGCTTAGCATGGAAGCAGGTTCTCTTCAGGACTCGGTCGATTCCCTCCAGGCAACAGGGTTCAGTCCTGGTCGGCCCGCGGGGTCGGCTCACACAGCAGGGTGGGACGACGGTTGCCGGTAGGTGGGCTCGGACGACGCGGCAGCAGGCAAAGCTACAGGGTCAGCCCAACCACGGCGATTCTCGGGGCTGATGCAAACAGCCTTGGGGAGAGAATGTGGCTGCGTTAGGCGGCGGATTCTCATTTACTGAGTTTAAAGGAACAGCGGGACTCTCGGAGTGATCCCAGGTTCGGTGCATTATAGGCATGAACAATGTTTTAGTCTTCCCTGACATTCACAGGGCTCAGAGCGGCACACGTGGCGGCTCCTCTCCCGCTACGGCGGGGCTAGGCATACGTGGACTCAGTATCGATCAAGTCCCTTCTCCCCAGCAACTGGGCAGATCTTACCCTCGGGGTCGGTCCAGTCCTCTGGTGGCACGATGGGCTCTCCCCGTCGGTACGACTGGCTGTAGCGACGCTGGGCTCCTCAGCGTCGCTAAGGTCCTCCCTCTGTGCTTCTCACAATGCAGAGACTTCCAGTATGCGTGCATGTATAACAGAAGTTAACAACAATAAGCTCAATGGCAAAGGCTGCAGCTCAAGAGTTGCTCTCTCGAGCAAGCACAGAGACAAAGTGAATGAGGGGGCAACTTATTTACCAACTGGGGTGATACTTATAGATTCCTTGGGGCTGGGCTTGACCAATGGGCACTCTCATAAACAACTGGCCTCAGCCTATAGAAAGCGTGAAGCTAGAATTATGCCCATACTTGGTGTCAGCACAAGCACTGCATGCGCTGGGTGCGTGCTGGCCTGGCTAATGCCTTGGCTTTTGCCTTCCTCCTGAAGGAGGGGGAACTTGTCCACATGCTGGGACAAGATTCAGTATCTGGGCATAATGTGCCTTCACTACAGAGACCTACAAGGAATTATTTAGATTTTTATTGCTTCACAATGGTGAAACCCCTACAGGAAATATTCTAGTTCAACAAATCAAATTCTATGCTCAGTTCAGACCTGTGTAATAACCAAGTTCAGAGTCTATGTTCTGCATTTCTGCAAGCATAGCCAGGACAGTGGTTGATCACAGGCACAAGGGATTAACATCACTGAAATCAGTGTTATTAGTTCTTGGCCTGACAGGAGATCTCCTCATTGTAGAAAAACCAAGGGAAATGCTTGAGAAACAAGAATAAAAGGGGGCAGCACTTCCTATGAAAATGGATGGCAGAAGGCCTGCAAGTCTTTTGGGGAAGTACTTGCATCATATAATTTGCTTTCAGAGTCTAGGTCTTGAGACAGAGAGATCAAAATTCACTTGTTCTGAAAGCTTCTCACTAGTGGAAGTACACAGACACTTTGTAGGGCTATGTAGAGGTTTGAGCCTTAACTGGGAGTTAAGAGCTCAGATGGGGGCAAGGCTGAAAATCTCTCCCTCGCTCCCCCCTCTTCCCTCCCAACAGAGAGGAAAAAAAGGAAAGGGAAGGAGCAAATCCACCAAGCAATAATTTGGAGTCACCTTGGAAGTAAAGAGGTAAAGAGTTTTCTTTAAACAATATACATATATATATTTTAATAGAATTTAATAGAATAAACCAGGTTGGAAGAGACCTTCAATGTCATCGTGTCCAACCTATCAACCAATCCAACCCACCTAAACAACTAAACCATGGCACCAAGCACTCCATCAAGTCTCCTCCTGAACACTTCCAGTGATGGTGACTCCACCACCTCCCCAGGCAGCACATTCCAATGGGCAATCACTCTCTCTGTATAGAACTTCTTCCTAACATCCAGCCTAAATCTCCCCTGGTGCATCCTGAGACTGTGTCCTCTTGTTCTGGTACTGGCTGCCTGGGAGAAGAGACCAACCTCTGCCTGTCTACAACCCCCCTTAAGGTAGTTGTAGACAGCAATAAGGTCACCCTTGAGTTTTCTCCTCTCCAGACTAAGCAACCCCAGCTCCCTCAGCATCTCCTCATAGGGCTTCTGCTCCAAACCTCTCACCAACTTTGTTGCCCTTCTCTGGACACGCTCCAGAAAGTCAACATCCTTCCTAAACTGAGGGGCCCAGAACTGGACACAGGACTCGAGGTGCAGCCTAACCAGTGCAGGGTAGAGGGGCAGAATGACCTCCCTGCTCCTGCTGGCCACACTGTTCCTGATACAGGCCAGAATGCCATTGGCCCTCTTGGCTCCCTGGGCACACTGCTGGCTTATGTTCAGCCTACCATCGACCAGCACCCCCAGGTCCCTCTCTGCCTGGCTGCTCTCCAGCCACTCTGACCCCAGCCTGTAGCTCTGCATGGGGTTGTTGTGGCCAATGTGCAGAACCCAGCACTTGGATGTGTTCAATCTCATGCCGTTGGACTCTGCCCATCTGTCCAGCCTGTCGAGGTCTCTCTGCAAAGCCTCTCTACCCTCCAGCAGATCAACACCTGCCCCAAGCTTGGTGTCATCCGCAAATTTACTGCTGATGGACTCAATGCCCTCATCCAGATCATCAATAAAGATGTTAAAGAGCATGGGGCCCAGCACTGATCCTTGGGGCACACCACTAGTGACTGGCCGCCAGCTGGATGTGGCACCATTCACCACCACTCTCTGGGCTCGGCCATCCAGCCAGTTCCTAACCCAACGCAGTGTGTTCCCATCCAAGCCATGGGCTGACAACTTGGCCAGGAGTTTGCTGTGGGGGACAGTGTCAATGGCCTTACTGAGGTCCAGGTAGACTACATCCACAGGCTTCCCCACATCCACCAGGCGGGTCACCTGATCCTAGAAGGAGATCAGGTTGGTCAGGCAGGACCTGCCCTTCCTAAATCCATGCTGGCTGGGCCTGATCCCTTGGCCATCCTGGAAGTGCTGTGTGATTGCACTCAAGATGACCTGTTCCATGATCTTGCCTGGCACCGAGGTCAGGCTGACAGGCCTGTAATTCCCTGGCTCATCCAACCGGCCCTTCTTATGGATGGGCATCACGTTGGCCAGCTTCCAGTCCTCTGGGACCTCTCCAGTGAGCCAGGAATGTTGAAAAATGATGGAGAGTGGCTTGGCCAGCTCATCTGCCAGCTCTCTCAGCACCCTAGGATGGATCCCATCCAGTCCCATGAACTTGTGGGGATCCAAGTGGCTGAGCAGGTCTCTAACTACTTCCTCCTGGATCACAAGGGAACTATATTGCTCCCTGACTCCATCTGCCAGCTCTGCAGGCCGGCTGTCTGGAAGATGTTCTGTCCTGCTAGTCAAAATTGAGGCAAAGAAGGTGTTAAGTATCTCTGCCTTTTCCTCATCCTTTGATACAACCTTTCTCTCCATGTCCACCAAGGAGTGGAGGTTGTCCTTGCCCTTCCTCTTGCTCTTAATGTATTTTTAGAAGGACTTTTATATGTATAAATAAATAAATAAATAAATAAATAAATAAATACGTATATATAAAAATGGTAAGGTTCACAAGGAACAAGGATGTATGGGAGGGAAAAAAAAAACCAAGAATACAAAACCAGTTTCTCTTTCTGATGAGGCATGGAGGCAGCGGGGAGAAGGATCAGGCCTGACCACATGGCAGAGAAGCAGGAAGGCAGCTGCAGTAGCTCTCATCCAGCAGAGGCAGGAACCAAAAATGAGTGCTCATGGCTGCAATGCCCTCCCTTTTATACCCTAGCTGGGCAGGGAGGGGGGAGTGGAACAGACTCAGTTTCCCAGGGGGGAAAACACCTGCAGGGAGGGCAAAGCACTCGCAAGCCCTCCACCCCATTTTCAGGATGGGCATTAACACAACACAGGCTAATAAAAGATTGAAAATTTGTGCTGAAGAAGTGTTTAAACTGCTGTAATTGGTCTTACTGCAAACACAAGAAGTTATTTCAGTAGAAGTGACTATACTAATAATGAGATTAAGATCTCAAGACTTCCAAGGAACTAAAGGAAATTGAAGTTACTTGAGCCACTGGCATAAGACATTGGATACATTGGATACACAGCTCCAAAGGATCCCTGAAGAAAGTAACTGGCAGAAAAAAAAAAAAAATAAAGGAAAGGAAAAAAATACCAGGAAAAGGAGAGAAATGCAAAAGCACTTTAAGTGGTAAGGAGAAAACACAGTATGTTTCACTGAATATTTTTTCAACAGTGAGCTCACTCATTCTGTCATTACTCTTTCTTTTGTACCACTAAGAACTGTCTGTGTGAAAGGATGTAGAAGTACTTGCAGAACTTGCCCAAATCTATCAGCTCCCAGTTTTTATTTTTGTGTTGGTGGTTCAGACGAAGTCCAAAGGACTTCAGTGAGAACATTAAAATTAAAACCTTATCTTCCAAACATGCACTGAATAAATCCCGACAAATGAGTAATCTTATTAATCTCAATGGCAACAATCTCATCTATTTTAAATTACTCCTAAGCAGTCTTCTTACAGGTTTATGACATTAAGTAATGTCTATTTAAATAATGTAATGTCTAATAGGCTTGTGTGTGTGCCAAAAAAAAAAAAAAAAAAAAAAAAAAAAAAAAAAAAAAAAGGTAGTTCCTAAATAGAAAAATGGTCCAGCAGCAGCAGGGATGGTTAACTGAAAGGATTAAGATGACCTTAATCCCTGCCATTGATCCATGTGTCCCCATGCCCCACAGGCATCACTCACATTCTCTTCTTCTCTATAGCTTCCTAAATATGATTTCATGGAAGAATAAAAGTGTTATGCACCCAGGAAGTCTGACTTTTACTATCTATGTCACTTTCTTGTCTTTGGTGTAAAATCAGACCTAGGGGTTTGCTCTCATCATAGTGTAATGATACAGCATGGTACAGGTGAGACTCCAACCCTGCCTGTTTCAGAGCCTCAATACTCTTACTGAAACTGGCAAAATTAACATTTGCCTCTTTTCCAGTGCCCCAGTAAAGGTTTGTACTGATGCATGTTCAGAAAGACAAAATAATAACATAATAATAAAATAATAAATAGGCTTAATCAATTGAAGCAACAGATACAACAGATTCAGGATTGCTGCAAGTGATCAAACTCAAGTTAATAAATCTCAGGTAATATAAAACAAAGTTGGACACAAATATTTGCAATAGCTCTAATTGATAACGTAAATGCAGTAAAAGTTAAGTTGTATATTCAATGTGAAATTCTTACCAAGAAGGCATCCCCGTTCTGGACATGACCACTGCCTAGTGGTCCTGGGGCAGTAGCCCCTAGTAATTAGGAGTGTCTGGGACACAGACAGGAAGTCAGGCTCGTGAGGCAGGTTCTAGGGCAGCAAGGTATGAGGCCAAGGCCAGGCATAGGCTTGGCTGCACTGGAGTTCAGGTAGGCCTTGGATGAGGGCAGTATTCTTGTCCTAGTACCGTGGGACTCTGCTCTGGCTGCTCCCTGGTCATACACAAAACTTTCTTTAAGTTGATTCAGCTGTTCTGAACAGTAAAATTCCTTCAACTCCACCCAGGTAATAGTGTTCAGGATCTCAGAGTCAGATTTTAGAGTGTTTTAATTATTTTTTTCTTAACATAAATCTAGTCACAGATACAGTGCCAGTCTTCCAGAAAACAAACAAACAAACAAACAAACAAACCCAAACAATAAACATCCCCAACTATATAACACTGAATATCTGAATATACTTTTCAATTTATATCTATTCATTCCAAAAAAAGGTTTGGACTTCATCTGAGTTTTTTCCATATTTAGATCAATCTATGCAAAACAGAATCCTCTTTCTCCTGTTGTTAAAGGAGCTGCAGGTGTGGGAGACCCTAATCACAACAAGAAAGGTGAAAGTCTGCACAAAGCATGTGTTACAGAACTGTGCTGTACTGATCTTCTCAGCATCTAGTAAATGGAGGCAGGATATAGTTGCAAGACAGGATGGATAGTTGTGGCAATGCCAGCGACAAGCAGTGTGAGCCATCTGGCAGTGCAGGCCTAGAGCCTGACATGATGGTAGGCCATGCTCAGCATAAATGCAGAGCCAGCTAGCAGTGTAGCAAAACAGTGCTGTGCCTGCAGCATGTAACTAAAACAGGACACTGGTAGCTATAAACATGGACAGTTATCTTGGGACAACAGGACATGCATCTGCATCAACAAACCTCGTTTTGTCGTTAGTAGCTGGACCAATAATCTGTAATAGTGCAACGTGTGGTCACTCATAGGGAACCAATGGAGCTATGCCAACAGGGCACTCCGAGTTTATATAAGTTGTAGCAGTTGCCTTGCTGCGCACTTCTGCCTTTCCTGTCTCCTGTTTCTTCTACACTTTACAGTGCTATACTTGCACTACAGGCCTGCTCCAAAGGCCTGAACCTCAGGCCTGCACCATCGGCCTGCACCATCGGCCTGCCCCATCAGCCTGCAACACTGGAACAATAAAAGAACAATACTCGATCATATTGGTCAGCCGTATTGATTCCTATCTCCGTCGCCTCGTTAGATAGTGACCCATCCTTTAGACATTCTACAACTGGAGAGGGCTAGAGAACTACAGGTAAACTAGCTGCTGCCTCCTGCTACTTCCCATCTGGCCACCTGTGCCAAAGTGTCAAATACAACACTTGACAAATCCAAAAACATTTAAATTCTGTGGAGTGTCTGCATTTCAAGTCTAATGTCCCTATCTTGTCATTCAGTTTCCTTATATAGCCCAGGAACTCTCAGCTAAATATCACCGTATCACAGTATCACTAAGGTTGGAAGAGACTTCAAACATCATCGAGTCCAACCTGTCACCACAGACCTCATGACTAGACCGTGGCACCAAGTGTCTCATGCAATCCCCTCTTGAACACCTCCAGGGATGGTGACTCCACCACCTCCCTGGGCAGCCCATTCCAATGACCAATGACTCTCAGTGAAGAACTTTCTCCTCACCTCGAGCCTAAACACTTTGTCGTGGGTCTGAGAGGAAGGCGCAGCCTTCTACCCCCCACAAAGAGAAAAAAAGGAATAAAAACCACAGCTAGCCACAGCCAGAGAAGCAAAGGGAATGCTATATTTACAAGCAGTTTTAGGGAATGCAGGGTATATATACACAATTTACAGTATTTACAATATATACACAGAAACATACAGCAAAGGAAAAAAATAATAATACAAGAACGAAATTCCCCCCCCTTCTGGAGGAGGGTTCCACCCCTGCACCCCCTTCTCTCCCCTTTTTCCCCAACGAGGGTTAGAAAGAGAGAAAAAGAGCAGTTGTTAATTAAAGCAAAGTGTTAGTAGGCCATACTTCTCTGTCCAAGGTCAGTCTGGCAGAGAGCCCAGGAGCGGACCAGCTGGAAGAGGGAGGAGGGAAGAATCGAAACTGAGGAAAGTCTCAGCTGCACTCAAAACTTAAAGTTGCATTCTACCAATCTACCAATGAAATTCGTTTAGACCTGTCCTTTGTTTACAAAACATTCAGCCATAGTACTGTCCCTTTCTTAAAGGCACAGCCTCAAACGGTCACACACCTCGAGAGCAATGAGGTCACCCCTGAGTCTCCTCTTCTCCAGGCTAAACAATCCCAGCTCCCTCAGCCTCTCCTCTTAGGGCTTGTGCTCAAGGCCTCTCACCAGCCTTGTTGCCCTTCTCTGGACACATTCAAGTGTCTCGATGTCCTTCTTAAACTGAGGGGCCCAGAACTGGACACAGGACTCAAGGTGTGGCCTAACCAATGCAGAGTCCAAGGGCACAAGGACTTCCCTGCTCCTGCTGGCCACACTGTTCCTGATGCAGGCCAGGATGCCATTGGCCTTCTTGGCCACCTGGGCACACTGCTGGCTCATGTTTAGGCGGCTCTCAATCAGCATCTCAGGTCCCTCTCTGTTTGGGAGCTCTCCAGCCACTCCGACCCCAGCCTGTAGCTCTGCATAGGGTTGCTGTGACCGAAGTGCAGCACCCAGCACTTGGACTTGCTGAATGCCATCGTGTTGGACTCTGCCCATCTGATGAGCCTGTCAAGGTCTCTCTGGAGAGCCCTCCTACCCTCTAACCGATCTGTGGGGAACGGTGTCAAAGGCCTTGCTGAAGTCCAGGTAGATTACATCCACAGCCTTCCCCACATCCACCAGACGGGTCACTTGATCATAGAAGGAGATCAGGTTGGAGAGGCAGGTCCTGCCCTTCCTAAATCCTTGTTGGCTGGGCCTGATCCCTTGGCCATCCTTCAGATGATGCACCCTTGGTGCAGTTATTGCTGCCAAGATAATCTGCTCCATAATTTTCCCAAAGTGCAGCACTCGGCACTTAGACTTGTTGAATGCCATCCCATTGGACTTCGCCCATCTGTCCAGTCAGTTGAGGTCCCTCTGCAAAACCCTTCTATCCTCTAACTGACTAACATCTGCTCCTAACTTGGCGTCATCTGCAAATTTGCTGATGACTGACTCAATGCCCTCATCCAGATCATCAATAAAGATGTTAAAGAGGATGGGGCCCAGCACTGATCCCTGGGGGACACCACTAGTGACTGGCCGCCAGCTGGATGTGGCACCATTCACCACCACTCTCTGGGCTCGGCCCTCCAGCCAGTTCCTAACCCAACACAGAGTGTTGCGGTCCAAGCCATGAGCTGACAGTTTAGACAGCAGTTTGCTGTGGAGGACGGTGTCAAAGGCCTTGCTGAAGTCCAGGTAGACCACATCCACAGGCCTCCCCACATCCACCAGACGGGTCACCTGATCATAGAAAAAGATCAGGTTGGAAAGGCAGGACCTGCCCTTCCTAAATCCATGTTGGCTGCACCTGAGCCCTTGGCGATCCTTCAGGTGCACAGTTATTGTCACCAAGATAATCTGCTCCATCATTTTCCCTGGCACTGAGGTCAGGTTGACTGGCCTGGAGTTTCCAGGTTCCTCCATCTGACCCTTCTTGTGGATGGAGACCACACTGGCCAGTTTCCAGTCATCTGGGACCTCACCGGTGAGCCAGGACTGGTGGAAAATGTTGGAGAGTGGCTTGGCCAGCTCATCTGCCAGCTCTCTCAGCACCCTAGGATGGATCCCATCCAGTCCCATGGACTTGTGAGTGTCCAAGTGGCTCAGCAGGTCCTGAACTAATTCCTCATGGATTTCCAGGGCATTACACTGCTCCCTGACCCTATCACCCAGCTCAGGACCTCAGCCTTTTCCTCATCTTCAGTCCCAGTGTTCCCCTCCAGGTCCAATAAGGAGTGCAGGTTCTTCCTGCCCTTCTTTTTAGTGTTAATATATTTGTAAAAATGCTTTTTATTATCTTTGACAGAGGTGGCCAGCTTCAGTTCCAACTGGGCCTTTGCCTCTCTATTTTTTTTCCTACATAATCTAACAGTTTCATTAAACATACCTCGAGAAGCCTTCCCCTCCTTCCAAAGGTGATACAGCCTCTTTTTTTTCCCTTAAATCCTCTGGAGCTGCATTTAGCCCTATTTCCTCAGTATAAAATCATAATTATGTGAACATATAAATAGCTACTGAATTAATTGTACTGAAATCTACCAAAAAAAAAGTTAATTCTAAATTTTGCCCCAGATTTGCTTAATTAGTGATCTGAAATTCACCAGAAAGGAGCAATCTACTGACCCCATTTCTACTTGACCAGTCACGCTCTTTGTCAATGCAGCAGCAACTTACAACCACCCTTAACAAAACCTGAAGAAAAACAATACCTCATCCAGAAGTGCAGGAGGCATCATGTGACTGTAAATACATCAAGCTTGACATAAAATATATTAATAGTTCTAAGTAGCCTTTACTTGTAGTACAACCATTTATTTTGTTGTCATGCAAAAAAAAAAAAAAATGGATGTTTAATATAGTAAATGCTGGGGAAAAACACTGTATTAGTAGTTCAGTTGTAGATTGTCATTTTCAGTCAGCTCCTAAGAGCAAATATTGACTGGATGGATTATGAGAAAATGCTGGTAAGCATTTATTCACCTTTACAGGGTTTCAGTTGTACTTGGTACACCAACACCAGACTGCTTCTGACATCATATCTCTTAAATATGTGCTTGGTCTTGCAAATTTATTCTAAGAATGCTGCTTGGAGACCTGCTCTGAGGTTGAGTAACTGTGAGTAGCAGGGTATGTGAGAACTCAGTGGTCAAAGTATGTCATTTGGATGCCCATGTGCCCCAAAGCCAAGCCATTGAAGAACATTGCAACAACCACCATGCAGATCAAGCTGCTAAGATTAAAGTGTCTCAAGTAGATATGGACTGGCAACATAAAGGCGAATTATTTCTAGTTTGCTGTAGGTTAAGGTCTAATTGTAAAATCATAGAGATAAAAGTCCTCTAAGGGGCTACAAAGTCCCAAGAGGGAAGCACAGGATATTGTAATTTGTTATTCTATTCTCTTTTCCTGTATCTATTTAAGAGACAGCACTTCCACAAATTTCTCTCTCTGCTCTGGGAGTGTAGCTCTTGCTTTTATTTGCAGCATCAGGGAGGATTTGCTGGTGGGAGCTGTATTTCTTGCTGCATAGCAAGGCCTACCTCGGGCTTAGCTGGAGGGGTGAGGCCAGGACCAATTCTACTTGTTTGTTATATCCTTTTCCCATAATACCTTTTGTACCCTTTTTACTTTTGTAAATATTATTTCTATTTAGCTTCCAATTCTGTGTGAGTGCTTTTGTTTACTCATTTGGGGTAAAATACGTTGTCCTCCAGCCAGAGCTGTTCCAGATCAAAGCCAGGATATAGCTCAATGGCCCCACGATGACTCAGACCATCAAGGAAGAGATGCAACATACAGATGGGCTCAAGATCAAGGGGTGAACTTAACCATGGACACTGTAGCACAGGTTATCTGTGAATGTGAAACGTGGGCCGCAATCAAACAGGCTAAGCAGATAAAGCCTTTATGGCATGGGGGACAACAGCTGAAATATAAACATGGAGCAGGCCGGCAAATTTACTACAGGTAACTAGTAAATGCCTAGTATGTCAACAAACAAGAGAGTCATGAGACAGGTTCCATCTGGGGGACATACCATATCCTTACGCCCATTCCGAGCTATTCAAGTAGATTTTACTGAACTACCTCAGATTAACAGATGGAAACACCTCCTAGTTCTAGTGGATCACTTGACACATTGGGTAGAAGCTGTGCTGGTCTCCAGAGCAACCGTCAATGTAGTAACTAAAGTGATATTGGAAGAAATATTTCCCAGATATGAGTTGGTAAACCAGGTAGATTCTGATCGAGGCACTCATTTTACATCAAAGGTGGTCCAACAATTAATGGACAGTCTGGGCATACATTTGGAACTTCATAGCCCCTGGCACCCACAGAGCTCAGGGAGAGCAGAAAGAATGAACCAAACACTGAAACAATCCCTCACCAAATTAATGATTGAGACCCAGATGACATGGGTTAAGTGCCTACCCTTGGCCCTGCTCTGGATCAGGACACAGCCAAAATCTGATGTTGGTGTATCACCCTATGAAATGAAGTTTGGGTTACCTTATTTACAAGGTGGGAAGGAAATGGCTAATTATGAATTGGGGGACAAAAACGTTAGAAATCATGTGAGGGCAATTGTGAGAACATTGCAACATTTACTGGCTCAAGGGATGTTTTCTCAGTCAGTTCTTTTAGATTTCCAAACCCACAAATTTAAACCAGGAGACTCAGTTATGATAAAAATGTGGAAAGAACAAACACTTACACCTCAGTGGGTGTAAGTGACCCTTTCAGGTCTTGCTTACCAGAGAGACTGCAGTACGGACAGCTGAGAGAGGATGGACACATGCAACCAGAGTTAAAGGACCTGTGGATCCACCCACTGAATGGACTGTGGTACCCCAAATGGGGGACCTAAGGATGGTCATCAGATGAGTTCCAGTATCAGAGCAGGAGTGGTAATGGTCCTTGCCTGAAAACCTCCCTGGACAAGGGGATATAATCCAAGCAGAGTATCAGTGGGGACTGAAGGAGGCAAGACTGGGTAGACCTCTGTAATTGCCATGAAGAAGATCTAGAACCATGGCTGTGGGCAGAAATCCCATAGGCCATGTGAGTGGAATTGCAAGTCAAACCAGACTCCTAATTCCCAGGATTAACCACTAAGAGGAAGGACCCAGACCTTGGTGTATATACCATACCCACTCAGTGTGTATGGTACCTAGTAAAGTAAAAGATGAAATATTCTCAGACAAGGAACATCAATTGTTAACCCACTCCTTTTACCAGGAAGTTGAAATTGGAGTATTTTGTTGCTTGTTGTAGAATTGTTGCCAAGTTAGGTTATTATGGCTCAAGCCAAATGTAGCAGAAAGAAGGGGAGGGATTGTGAGAAATTGTTTTTAATATTTGGCTTTCGCAAGGGGAATTGCTGGGGGCCATGGGGTTTGATGTTGGGCTGATTGGTTGGTTGTGGTCTGTACTGTCTGGGGTTTGATTCTTGTGTATTGGGAGAGAAAGGTGAGGCGCCAACATGTCTAAAGACTGGCCAGGTCAAAAGTGCAGGTTTTGTCCCAGTCCTGATGAAGAGGGGTGGGAGTGTGCTGGGGAAATATATGAATGTGTATGTTTGACGTCTATATAAGTTCAACACGTGTTGTTATGGTGCACCTCTAGCAAACCTGCTATGCACCCAGCGCTGTTTTGCCTTTATTTTATAATAAACTGGTTCTAAAGTTCAGCAGTGAGTTCGTTCCTCACAACATCACACCGCCACAAACTCACCAAGGCAAACGCTATGTGCTTACAATGGTAGAAGCAACCACTGGATGGCTGGAAACATGCTCAGTACCCCACGCCACCACTGAAAACACCATCCTAGCCTGTAGGATACAGGACCGGCACAGAGAGAAAACACAGAGACACTCCAGAGACAGCCGCTAGCACCTTTAATGAGTACTGGCCATGGCTTTAAATAACCTCTTTTTCTCTTTCCCACTCATTTTCCTGGAGCCCACAATAGCCTCTGCATTGGATTATCTTCACAGCTGTTCTTTCCCTTAGGGCTATTTACCTTTGAAGTGAAGGGGAGGATGCTTCAAGGTTAAAGCCTAATTAGTAGAAGGGGTGCCCACAGCCTTGCAATACACAACACTAGCCCTTTTATTTTTCAAAGCAAGCACAGCATTTATCTCTCTCGTGGGGCCCCTTGTGAGAAGAGTGAATGCTGTACAGTGAACAGTGACAGCTCAGTTGTAACATTCTCATACATAGATCTCAAAATGGTGACTTAATTTTGCACCTCATACAGTTAAATGCTATACAGCCATGACTATAAATTAATAATGAACAAGCCCTTGATGTTTACAATCCAACATTCAGCTCATTCAGCAGAGTTAATGCTTTTGCTATAGCAATTTGAAGCTGGGTTATACTAGCTGCTATGCATTCAGCTTTAGAATAGAATAGAATAGAATAGAATAGAATAGAATAGAATAGAATAGAATAGATCAGGTTGCAAGAGACCTTCAAGATCATTGCGTCCAACCTATCATCCAACACCACCTAATCAACTAAACCACGCAACCAAGCACCCTGTCAAGTCTCCTCCTGAACACCTCCAGCGATGGTGACTCCACCACCTCCCTGGGCAGCCCATTCCAATGGGCAATCACTCTCTCTCTGTAAAACTTCCTCCTCACCTCCAGCCTAAACCTCCCCTGGTGCATCCTGAGACTGTGTCCTCTTGTTCTGGTACTGGCTGCCTGGGAGAAGAGACCAACCTCTGCCTGTCTACAACCCCCCTTAAGGTAGTTGTAGACAGCAATAAGGTCACCCTTGAGTTTTCTCCTCTCCAGGCTAAGCAACCCCAGCTCCCTCAGTCTCTCCTCATAGGGCTTGTGTTCCAAGTCCCTCACCAACTTTGTTGCCCTTCTCTGGACACGCTCCACCAAGTCAACATCCTTCCTAAACTGAGGGGCCCAGAACTGGACACAGGACTCGAGGTGTGACCTAACCAGTGCAGGGTACGGGGCAGAATGACCTCTCTGCTCCTGCTGGCCACACTGTTCCTGATGCAGGCCAGGATGACTGTGCTGCTCCCTGGTTCCTTCTGCCAGCTCTGCAGGCCAGCTGTCTGGAAGACATTCTGTCCTGCTAGTAAAAATTGAGGCAAAGAAGGTGTTAAGTATCTCTGCCTTTTCCTCATCCTTTGTTACAACGTTCCCCTCCATGTCCACCAAGGAGTGGAGGTTGTCCTTACCCTTTCCTCCTGCTATTAATGTATTTATAGAAGGACTTTTTGTTGTCCTTTACAGCAGAGGCCAGTCTAAGTTCCAAATGTGCTTTTGCCACCCTAATTTTCTTCCTACAAGACCTAGCAACATCCTTAAAGTTTTCTTGGTTTGCCTCCCCTCTCTTCCAAAGATGATACACTCTCTTTTTTTTCCTTAGTTCTTTTAGAAGTTCCTTACCCATCCAGGCTGGCCGTCTGCCCTGGCAGCTCATCTTCCGGCACATTGGCACAGCCTGTTCCTGTGCCTTCCTTTAAGCAGGGAGGAACCCTCTGAATTAGTTCCTTGAGTAGCCTGAAGTCTGCCCTCCGGAAGTCCAGAGTGGAGGTCTTCTTGCTACCCCTCTTAGCTTGACTGAACACTGAAAATTCAATTATCTCATGGTCACTGGCCCCTAAACACCCTCCAACCACCACATCACCCACCAACCCTTCCCTGTTGGTGAAGAGGAGGTCAAGCATAGCCTTACCCCTGGTAGGCTCATGCAGCACCTGGGATAAGAAGCTGTCCTCAGTACATTCTAAGAACCTCCTAGATTGCCTCCTCTCTGCTATGTTAAGATCCCAACAGATATCAGGCAGATTGAAGTCAACCATGAGAACAAGGTCAGGCGATCCTGAGACAGCCTTAAGCTGCCTGTAGAATGACTCACCAACATCTTCATCCTGGTTGGGTGGTCTATAACAGACTCCAACCAGGATGTCAGCCCTGTTGGCTTTCCCTCTAATTCTCACCCACAGGCACTCAACCTGATGGTCCCTGATCTCCAGCTCAATAGCATCTAGTGCCTCCCTGATGTAAAGGGCCACCCCTCCACCCCTTCTTCCTTGCCTATCTCTCCTGAAGAGCCTGTAGCCATCAATTGCAGTGCTCCAGTCACGTGAGTCGTCCCACCACGTCTCTGTGATGGCAGCTACATCCTAACTTTTCTGCTGCAGCAAGGCTTCCAGCTCCTCTTCTTTGTTCCCCATACTTCATGCATTAGTGTACATGCACTTCAGCCGGCCTGCTGGTTTCACCTCTGGCTCTAGCTTATCACCCCCAGACTCCTGTCTGGGGGGACTGGTTTCAGCCCCTTCCCCCTTCAAATCTGGTTTAAAGTCCTATCTATGAGACCTGCCAATTCCCTTCCTAGAATTTTTCCCTTTGAGGGATAGGTCATTCTCGTACACTCTGATCTTTCCCCTCCTCTGGGACAGATGTACTCCATCTGTTGCCAGCTGGCCTGGTGCAGTAGAAGGTTTTTCAAGATCGAAAAACCCAAAATTCTTTTGACTGCACCAGCCTCTAAGCCACTTGTTGACTTCAGCTGCTGACCTGTTCCTTCTGGTATTCCCTCCTGCAACTAAGGGTATAGACAAAAAAATTATTTGTGCACCTGACCCCTCATTCTATACATCTGACCCCTTATTCTATACATCTATTCTATACACCTGACCCCTTATTCTATACATCTACAGTATTATTGCATTCAGCTGTCAGGTTAAGTTCATGTGGCCTTAAAGCAGAGTGAGTGTAGTTAAGATTATAGTACTCTATCAGTTTCAGATACATAGCTTTCTGCCCGAAGCTCCTAAGATATTTAATTCTTGAAGCTGTAGTGAGGCAAACAGCAAATCATTATCTTATACACCCCAATTCCCAAAATACCTTGCTAGCATGCTACAATTCGATTTTGATAGGCACTTAAGTTCCAGGTTTAATTCAATGGAAGGAATAGCATTATCCAAATGCTCTGCCACCCTCTGGAGTTAATCAATGTGCACTAAAGGCACTGTTCTTGTTGATCATGATTTATGGCAGGCTGAACACACTGAGCAGGAACTCAGTAGACCCTGGTATCTGTAGAAACACAGGCATACCCGCAGACCCAAGTGACAAGGTCTCAGGGACCTTCCCAAGCATGGGTCTGTAGATTGTGAGCCCACACTGGGGCCTTTTTTGCCAAGGGATCGCTCGCTGACTGCAACAACAAGAATTACAGGGTTCATACTACTCTGAGACATGGTTAAATAATTCAAAGTATATACAGCTTTACATAATCTGCTGTGTATTGTCTCCCCTGACATTCCCCCTTCTTGTTTGTCAAACATAGTTTTAAAGAGTATGATGGACATATTCAATTATAGCCTGTCCTGTTGGGGAGTGGGGTACACCAGTAACATGACGAACCCCCCATTGCTGCAAAAATTGCTTGTGATTTAGAGGTGATGTAACCATGACTGGTTTGATTTGCTGTGGAATGCCTAGGGCAGAAAAAGCATTTCTCCAATGCATATTTATATTTTGGGCCTTTTTACCAGTATATGGGGTAGTCCTTATTGCAGCAGAGAATGTGTCAACTGGGACATGGACACATTTCAAACGTCCAAACTCAGGTATGTGTGTAATATCGGATTGCCATAGCTGTAAACTTTGCAACCCTCTGGGATTGATGCCAGCTGGCTGGATCGAAGAAAAAATGTTGGCAATCTGCATAAGAGGCCACAATATCTCTTGCTGAAGACAATGATATGCCAAACTGCCTCTGCAGTGTGTGAGCCCCTTGGTGAAAAAAGGCATGGGATTGAGCTGCTTGCTGTCACATGTCAGGTGTAGGCGCAGCCCAAGCCAGTGCCATTAAGGCATCAGCTCTGTCATTTCCCTCGGAAGTGAATCCTGGCAGCCCTGTATGGCTACGAACATGCAATACATAGTACGGTTCTGTTCGACTTTGCAGCGCAAGCCATAGGGCTTTTAGCAACTGATAAAAGGATTTCCTGTTAACCTCCTTTAGCATCACCCGATCCAACCGCTGTACAATGTTACACACATGCTGCAAGTCAGTGACAACATTTATTGGCTCATTAGGCCATTTAGCAAAGACCATTACCACAGCTTTCAGCTCCAGGAGCTGGGGTGAGCCACCCTCCTGGGCTATTAGCTCTTGCCATCCCCCCTTTTCTTGCCAGGTAGAGACTGCCTTCCCTGTTTTCCTGGAACCATCGGTAAAGATTGTTTTTCTTGAGACCAGTGTCATAGAGAAGCAGGTCAGGTCCACTAGTTGCAGTTCTCCATCTAGCTACAAAAATTGATGTGCTGGGGTATGCAGCAAAACCTTTCCCATCAGGGCCATTTGCAACTCAGTACTAGGTGCCATACACCAGTCCAGATATTCTGACATTAAAGGCAATGTCAAAGTGGCAGGTTCCAGTCCTAAGAGTTGAATACATCATTGCCAGGCTTTACAGACAAACCTGAGCGATCAGTTCAATTTGAGTGCTCACTGTTTTCTTTGGGCAGTATAGTAAAAATACCCATTCCAGAAAGGCAAAGGATCTGGCCATTGCTCATTTCATTGTGCTATGAGGGCTAGAGGATGATCTTGGGAGATAAGCACATAAATGCTGACAGCTACTGCTATTTGATGAGCCTGTTTTGTGGCATCAGTGAGTTTGACTTGCTTCAGTGCACGTTGTGCTTTTTCAGTCCAGTGTCAAGGAGGTAAAAGGTCAGGGTCTCCCTTCAGTAAATGAAACAAGGAAGCTATAAGGGTCATGCTAAGACCCAACAGGGGTCCTACCCAGTTTATGACTCCAAATAATTTCTGCAAATCATGAAGTGTGGTTACAGACTGCCAAATTTGTATCATTTGTGGCTGAATTATTCGATCTAAGATATTTAGTCCCAAATATTTCCAAGGAGTTTGGTGTTGCATCTTCTCTGGGGCTATTTCCAACCCGTATTTCCTCAATGCTTCTGTTATATCAGGCATAACTGCACTTATGTCTTCTGTCGGTGTACCAATTAGCCTATCATCCACGTAGTGGTAGCATTACATGGTGGGATATTGTGCCCTTACATGTGATTAACGCTTGTGCCATACCATTGACAAAGAGCCAGGCTGTGTTTCATGCCCTAGGGCAAGATGGTCCACTGATACCTCTGGGTAGGTTCGCTATTATTAGTCACAGGGACGGTGAAAGCAAATTTTGGGGCATCATCAGGATGCAGCGGAATGGTAAAGAAACAATCCTTCAAATCAATAATGCAGATGTCCCATTTTTTGGGGATCATTGTTGGTGAGGGCATTCCAGGCTGTAAGGAACCCATGCTTTCCAGTATATTATTTACTTAGGTCCTGCAGCAGCCTCCACTTCCCTGATTTTCTATTAATTACAAAAACTCTGGTACTTTAGGGGCTGTGAGATGGTTCTAAATGTCCTTGCTATAGCTATTCCTTTACCAAGTCTTTGAGGGCTTTGAGTTTCTGCTGAGGTAGGGGTCACTGAGTCACCCACACAGGGGTAGATGTTAGCCACTGTAATGAGATGGTGGGCTTACGTGTGCCCTCAGTCACAGTGGTTTCCACTAAACATGCTGAGCATTAGTAGTGATGCTTACCCCCCACATACTTAAGACCTCTCGGTCCCATAGATTCAAAGCTGCTGCAAGTATGTAAGGGTCAACAGTAGCTACTTGCCCCGCAGGGCTAACTACCTGGACAGGGAGCACACTTAGTTGGGTGGTTGCTGTGCCCCTGAACCCTGCCACAGCAGCCGCTGTGGACATTGTCAGCCAGGAGGAAGGCCAATGCATGGAAAATATGATTGTAACATCCACACCTGTATCAATCATTCCTGTAATCATCACCTCTTTAGGTGTTTGCTCTGCATTCTGAGGATACATATCTGTGACAGTTTAGGCTGTGCCTTTAAAAAAATTCTGAGCAAATCTACACTTGGGTGTAAAAAGGAAAACAAAGATTATTCTGAACAAATTTCATTGGTCAGATGTGAGATGTGCCATAGCAATATCTCTCACATTCTTTTCTCTCAGTTTTACTCCCTCTCTTTCTGTTGGCATGCATGCTGTCCTGGACAGAGAGAGGCCGCTTATCAGCAAAACTTGAGATAAGCATTACTGACTTACTAACAATGCTTTTTGAGCTAACTAAAAAAACTCCCTTTAATATTTTCTTTTCTTCTTTTCTTCTAATTAACTAGAGGGAGAAAGGAGAGAAAGGTGGGGGAAGGTGAGGTGGAATCCTCCTGCCCAAGGAGTATTTCTGTGCTGTTTGCCTTTTGCAAATACTTGTATAATATTGTAAGTACTATATATTTTTTACATTTTCATTGCATTCCATTATTGCTTGCAAAATACAGCTTCATTCGCTTTTCCAACTGGGTTCAGCTGAGCTTTTGTTGATGTGCGTGGGTTAAACCATCACAACGTCATCGTTGGTTGAGTGGCCAAGATAGACAGTGTCCAAAAACTGCAGGCTGCCCTGTGGAACCAAAGCCTCACACTCCCTTTTCCCAGGCTTCAGCCGCTGGAACCTGTGTGATAGAAGGCACTAGCTGTGTGATCTGACTCCCTGTGGGGATAGTTACTGGGAGAACAGCATCCACACCATAGCAGAGATTTGTCCTTGGTAATCAGCTTCAATCACCTTCAGGAGCACAAAAAGGCTTTGTAATGTGGTGCTAGATCATCCTAACAATAAGGCACTTAGCCCGTATCCCAAAGGTTCATGAGTGTCCAGAGGCACTTTATGCATTTTTCCATCAGTTATGGTGGTTAGAATGGCTGTGATGACATCCACTCCGTCACTGCAGCCGATTCTTGCTTGCAAGTGATCGCATAAGCCTAGAAGGGATGGTGGGGAGGCACTTGTGTCTGAGCGTGCACTCCCACCGCGCTCTGTTTCCTGGTTCCCGAATTATTTCTCGGGGCAGGGGGTTGACTTCAGCTATTAGACCCAGAACACCCATGTCTCGGGGGGTGTACGTTCTTACCATGCTGTGCACTGGGGCCAGAGCAAAATAGGTTCCCATACCTGGTGTTGCCATTGTCTTTGTGTGGACAAACTGTTTTTATAATGTCCTGGCTGCCTGCATATGAAACAAGGATTTTGTATGTGAACGGCATTGGCAAACATTCTCCCCAATGTCTCCATTTGATAAGCAGCCGACCAACCCAACCACAAGTATCAATCATGTCCACTAATGAGGGATTTCACAATGGCACTTAAGATCTTTTTACAGTCCTTGTTATCTTGAGCCAACTGTAAGATCAAAGCCTCCTGTGCTAGCACATTTTCTACCTGTTTCTGTACTGTCTCCTGCAGTAAATCTATAAAGGACAAATATGACTCGTCCAGCGTTTGCATAATAGTTGTCCAATACTGCTTTGGCACCCCTCTTTCTGGGACCTTCATCAAAGCCTGAAAGGCTGTATCTTTTGCCTGTTGCAAAACAAGGGGGTGCAACTGTGCTTGCAATTGTAGGTCACCTACAAGGTTTCTCCCATTAGATGTGCCGGACCTGCATCAAATCTAGGGTAGTCTTGAGGATGGTCAACTTTGGCCATGGCTACTTCATTAGCCAGTCTACGCCATTGTGTCATTAGCCGTCTGTGCAATTGTCCATCCTAGGGTGCTGAGAGAACTGGCAGATGAGTTGGCCAAGCCGTTCTCAATTATTTTTCAACAGTCCTGGTTCACTGGAGAGGTCCCACATGACTGGAAGCTGGCCAGTGTGATGCCCATCCACAAGAAGGGCCAGAAGGATGAACCAGGGAATTACAGACCTGTCAGCCTGACCTCAGTGCCAGGCAAGATCATGGAACAGGTCATCCTGAGTGCAATCACACAGCACTTCCAGGATGGCCAAGGGATCAGGCCCAGCCAACATGTATTTAGGAAGGACAGGTCCTGCCTGACCAACCTGATCTCCTTCTAGGATCAGGTGACCCATCTGGTGGATGTGGGGAGGCCTGTGGATGTAGTCTACTTGGACCTCAGTAAGGGCTTTGACACTGTCCCCCATAGCAAACTCCTAGCCAAGCTGTCAGCCTGAGGCTTAGACAGCAACACTCTGCAATGGGTTAGGAACTGGCTGGAGGGCTGAGCCCAGAGAGTGGTGGTGAATAGTGCCACATCCAGCTGGCAGCCAGTCACTAATGGTGCCCCCCAGGGATCAGTGCTGGGCCCAGTCCTGTTCCATATCTTTACTGATGATCTGGATGAGGGCATTGAGTCCATAATCAGTAAGTTTGCAGACAACACCAAGCTGGGGGCAGGTGTTGATTTGTTAGAGGGTAGGAGAGATCTGCAGAGGGACCTTGACAGGCTGGACAGATGGCCAGAGTCCAATGGCATGAGATTTAACAGATCCAAGTGCCGGATTCTACAGATTGGCCACAACAACCCCATGCAGTGCAACAAGCTGGGGTCAGAGTGGCAAGAGAGCAGCCAGACAGAAAGGGACCTGGGGTTACTGGTTGATAGTAGGCTGAACACAAGCCAGCAGTGTGCCCAAGTGGCCAAGAAGGCCAATGGTATCCTGGCCTGTATGAGAAATAGTGTGGTCAGGAGGAGCAGGGAGGTCACTATGTCCCTGTACTCAGCAGTGGTTAGGTCACACCTTGAGTACTGTGTCCTGTTCTGGGCCCCTCAGTCTAGGAAAGATGTTGACTTGCTGGAATGTGTCCAGAGAAGGGCAACAAAGGTGGTGATGGGTTTGCAGCACAGGCCCTATGAGGAGCGGCTGAGGGAGCTGAGGTTGCTTAGCCTGGAGAAGAGGAGGGTCAGGGGAGACCTTCTTGCTGTCTACAACTACCTAAAGGGAGGTTGTAGCCAGGACAGACTGAGGGAGCTGGGGTTGCTTCGTCTGGAGAAGAGGAGACTCAAGGGTGACCTTATTGCTCTCTACAACTACCTCAAGGGAGGTTGTAGACAGGTGGAGGCTGGTCTCTTCTCCGAGGCAACCAGCACCAGAACAAGAGGACACAGTCTCAAGCTGCACCAGGGGAGGTTTAGGCTGGAGTTTAGGAAGAAGTTCTACACAGAGAGAGAGATTTTCCATTGGAATGGGCTTCCAAGGGAGGTGGTGGAGTCACCATCATTGGAGGTGTTCAGGGAGAGACTTGATTGGGTGCTTGGTTGCGTGGTTTAGTTGATTAGGTGGTGTTGGATGATAGGTTGGACACGATGATCTTGAAGGTCTCTTCCAACCTGTTTTTTTCTATTCAGTATTCTATTCTATTCAGTTAGATGATGGTTGGACTCAATGAGCGTATGTGATCGTTTTAGGCTACGCCTTTAAGAAAGAGACACTCTAGCTGAATGGTTTGGTGTAATAAGGAAAACAAAGATATTCTAAATGAATTTCATTGGTAGATTGGTAGAATGCAACTTTAAATTTTAGTTTTAGTTCAGTTTGAATCTCAGTCAGTCTCTCTGTTTCAGTCTGCCAGAGCAGCTGCTGTCTTTCCTCAGTGCTGGCTGGAGTTGACCTTGAGCTACGAGCTGACTAGAAAAGAAACTAATTCTTTGCTTAGCACATGCTTTTAACTAACAGAATTTCCTCCTTAATAATTACTTCACAGTATCACAGCATCACAGTATCACCAAGGTGGGAAGAGACCTCAAACATCGAGTCCAACCTGTCAACACAGACCTCATGACTAGACCATGGCACCAAGTGCCACGTCCAATCCCCTCTTGAACACCTCCAGGGACGGTGACTCCACCACCTCCCTGGGCAGCCCATTCCAATGATGAATGACTCTCTCAGTGAAGAACTTTCTCCTCACCACAAGCTTAAACTTCACCTGGTGCAGCTTGAGACTGTGTCATTTTATTCTGGTGCTGGTTGCTAGAGAGAAGAGACCAACCCCTTGACGGTTACAACCACCCTTCAGGCAGTTGTAGAGAGCAATGAGGTCCCTCCTGAGCCTCATCCTCTCCAAGCTAAACAAACCCAGCTCCCTCAGCCTCTCCTCACAGGGCTTGTGCTCAAGGCCTCTCATCAGCCTTATTGCCCTTCTCTGGACACGTTCAAGTGTCTCGATGTCCTTCCTAAACTGAGGGGCCCAGAACTGGACACAGTACTCAAGGTGTGGCCTAACTAATACAGGGGCACAATGACTTCTCTGCTCCTGTTGGCCACACTACTCCTAATACAGGCCAGGATGCCATTGGCCTTCTTGGCCACCTGGGCACACTGCTGGCTCATATTCAGGCAGCTGTCAGTCAGCACCCCCAGGTCCCTCTCTGTTTGGCAGGTCTCCAGCCACTCTGACCCCAGCCTGTAGCTCTGCATGGGGTTGTTGTGGCCAAAGTGCAGCACCTGGCACTTGGACTAGTTGAATGCCATCCTGTTGGACTCTGCTCATCTGTCCAGTCAGTCAAGTACCCTCTGCAGAGCCCTTCCACCCTCTAACAGATCAACATCTCCTCCTAACTTGGTGTCATCTGCAAACTTACTGATGACTGACTCAATCCCCTCATCCAGATCATTGATAAAGATATTAAAGAGCATGGGGCCCAGTACTGATCCCTGGGGGAGGCCACTGGTGACTGGCCACCAGCTGGATGTGGCACCATTCACCACCACTCTCTGGGCTCGGCCCTCCAGCCAGTTCCTAACCCAGCACAGAGTGTTGCGGTCCAAGCCACGAGCTGACAGCTTAGACAGCAGTTTGCTGTGGGGGACAGTGTCAAAGGCCTTGCTGAAGTCCAGGTAGACCACATCCACAGGCCTCCCCACATCCACCAGATGGGTCACCTGATCATAGAAGGAGATCAGGTTGGAGAGGCAGGACCTGCCCTTCCTAAATCCATGTTGGCTGCACCTGAGCCCTTGGCGATCCTTCAGGTGTGCAGTTATTGTCACCAAGATAATCTGCTCCATCATTTTCCCTGGCACTGAGGTCAGGTTGACTGGCCTGGAGTTTCCAGGTTCCTCCATCTGACCCTTCTTGTGGATGGAGACCACACTGGCCAGTTTCCAGTCATCTGGGACTTGACTGGTGAGCCAGGACTGGAGGAAAATGATGGAGAGCAGCTTGGCCAGCTCGTCTGCCAGCTCTCTCAGCACCCTAGGATGGATCCCATCCAGTCCCATGGACTTGTGAGTGTCCAAGTGGCTCAGCAGGTCCTGAACTAATTCCTTATGAATTTCCAGGGCATTACACTGCTCCCTGACCCCATCACCCAACTCTGGAGGCCACTCGTTCTGAACTCCTCCTGCCTTGCTGTTAAAAATTGAGGCAAAGAAGGTGTTCAGGAGCTTAGTCTTTTCCTAATCTTCAGTCCCAGAGTTCCCCTCCAGGTCCAATAAGGAGTGCAGGTTCTTCTTGCGCTTCTTTTTAGTGTTAATATATTTGTAAAAATGCTTTTTATTGTCTTTGACAGAGGTGGCCAGCTTCAGTTCCAACTGGGCCTTTGCCTCTCTAATTTTTTTCTTACATAATCTAACAACTTCCTTAAACATCCCTCGAGAAGCCTTCCCCTCCTTCCAAAGGTGATACAGCCTCTTTTTTTCCCCTTAATTCCTGCAGGAGCTGCTTGCTCATCCAGGCTGGTCGCCTTCCCCGCCAGCTCATCTTTCGGCACGTGGGAACTGCCAATTCCTGTGCCTTCAAGAGCTCCTGTTTGAAGTAGGTCCAACTGTCCTGGACCCCTTGGTTCTTGAGGCTTGATACTCAGGGAACTTTGCGAATAAGTTACTTAAACAGGCTGAACTTTGCCCTCCGGAAGTCCAAGGTGAAGGTTCTGTTGGTGCTCCTCCCTATCTCCCTGCATATTGAAAACTTCACTATCTCGTGGTCACTGCACCCTAGGCAGCCTGCCACGATCACATCTCCCACCAGCCCTTCCCTATTGGAGAACGGCAGGTCAAGCAGAGCCTGGCTTCTAGTAGGCTCGCTTAACAGCTGCATCAGGAAGCTGTCCTCCATGTGCTCCAGGAATCTTCTGGACTGCCTTGTCTCTGCTGAATTAATTTCCACCAGATATCTGGGAGGTTGAAGTCACCCACAAGGACAAGATCTGATGATCTTGAGACAGCCTCCAATTGCTTATAGAATAATTCATCAGCCTCCTCATCCTGGTTGGGTGGTCTATAACAGACTCCAACCAGGATGTTAGATTTGTTAGGCTGCCCTCTGATTTTAACCCACATGCTCTCAATTCCTTCTTTCTCCACCTCAAGTTCTGTGGCAGAGAGTGACTCCCTAATATACAGAGCCACCCCGCCTCCTCTTCTCCCTCCCCTGTCTCTCTTAAAGAGCCTGTAATCCCCCAGTGTAGCACTCCAATCATGTGTGTTATCCCACCATGTTTCTGAGATGGCGACTATATCATAGTCACCCTGGTGGACCAGGACTTCCAGTTCTTCTTGCTTATTGCCCATAATGTGTGCATTACTGTACATGCACTTCAGCTGGGCTCTCAATTTCTCAATTAACCCTAATTTATGTCCCACTCTCTCCTCTTCAGAGGGACCGATTTCCTCACCCACCCGCTTCGGACCTAGTTTAAAGCCCTCTTAATGAGCCCTGCCAACTCTAGTGCTAGGACTCTCATGCTGTTTCTAGATAATTGCACCCCATCAGGATCCAGCAGGCCAAATCTTTTTTGGGAAAAAAAAAAGGAGGAAGGGGCAGAATGAGCTTTTGAGGGGACCCTCCTCGCTGGAGGAGGGAAGGTTTTCTGTGTTCTTTGCTGAATTTTTCTGTATATATTATAAATACTGCATATTGTGTATATATTCACTGCATTTCACCCTGCTTGTAAAATATAGCCCTTCCATTATTGCTTCTCCAACTGAGTTAGCCGTGGTTTCTGTGTCTGTGTGTAAACTGAACTTTCTCTTATTTTCCAACCAAAATGACTATATGGTTTTATCTGGATCTATGCAATATACCATGGGAAAATCCATCTGGGGTCTATCCAATGCTGTATGAATGCAGGATTTCCACTGTGTAAAGTGATAGAAGATTTGTTTTCTGTCCATATTTCTTTTTATGTTCTGTCAGCTTTTTATTAAGCCATTTACTCTCAGGGATTTCTTACCAAGATGTGGGAAGAGCCTTGCACAACATTTCTCTGCAAATTTATCCTGGTACAGAAGGTGAGCACCTCACTCACACCGGGAAAATGCTTGGCTGTGTAATTCTTCCACTCAGTCAAAATCACTGTTGGCAGGGATGCTCATTCCCAAAACAAATGCTCTGTCTTCCTTTGGTTAGCTTTTGAAGACCTCAAAAACCTCAAGACAGTCAAATTCACTAGAAGTCTTTTCTTGTCTGTTTCCAAGTAAAGTTAGCAATGGTCAGAATTATTATGTGGTTTACTGCACAAACTCTCTTAATTAATATTTTTCTAGCCTGATTAAACAATAAATTAGAAATACTTCCTAACTATTCAACTGTATAGCCATCCATAATTACTTATGAAACACCAACAAAGTTTTTAAAATATGTTTAATGTTTAGTGATTTCACAGACTGATTCACCTGGTTTTGGGTCTAGCTGTCATGTAGGTTATTGACAGAACAGGACACTAAGCAGCATAAATCAGCCACTTCAGACAGAAGCATATGTTCTATCATGTTGTAAGAGGCTAAATCTTGTCTCTCATGATATGAATCAACAAAGACAAAATCACCTCTGCTCCCAGACAATGCCACTGGATAACGACTCTCTGGAATGTACACAGACAAAATCATCTCTAACCCTGGAAAATGAGGGTGGTGAAAAGGACAACGGATTAGCCCCTGATGTGTATTGTGTGTATGGGTAGGTAAACGGCAAAGGAGGAGGCAGAGGCTTTCACCTCCACCTGATCCCTGTAAGCACGCAAGGAGTATGCAGGAAGATTCCCTGGGCACATACCTAAAAAAACACCTGACACTAAAAAACTGTATAAAAGACCTGAGCAATGGCTGCTCAGGAGAATCACAGTATCGCAGTATAACTAAGGTCGGAAAGAACCTTGAGGATCATCGAGTCCAACCTATCAACACAGACCCCATGACTAGACCATGGCATCAAGTGCCACGTCCAATCTCCTCTTGAACGCCTCCAGGGACGGTGACTCAACCACCTCCCTGGGCAGCCCGTTCCAATGACGAATGACTCGCTTGGTGAAGAACTTCCTCCTCACCTCGAGTCTAAACCTCCCCTGGTGCAACTTGAGACTGTGTCCCCTTGTTCTGGTGCTGGCCTGGGAGAAGAGACCAACCCCTTCCTGGCCACAACCACCTTTCAGGTAGCTGTAGAAGGCAATGAGGTCACCCCTGAGCCTCCTCTTCTCCAGGCTAAACAATCCCAGCTCCCTCAGCCTCTCCTCATAGGGCTTGTGCTCGAGGCCTCTCACCAGCCTTGTTGCCCTTCTCTGGACATGTTCAAGTGTCTCGATGTCCTTCTTAAACTGAGGGGCCCAGAACTGGACACAGTACTCAAGGTGTGGCCTAACCAATGCAGAGTCCAGGGGCACAAGGACTTCCCTGCTCCTGTTGGCCACATTATTCCTAATGCAGGCCAGGATGCCATTGGCCCTCTTGGCCACCTGGGCACACTCCGGGCTCATATTCAGGCGCTGTCGATCAGCACCCCCAAGTCCCTCTCTGTTTGGGAGCTCTCCAGCCACTCCAACCCCAGCCTGTAGCTCTGCATGGGATTGCCGTAGCCAAAGTGCAGCACTCGGCACTTGGACTTGTTGAATGCCATCCCATTGGACTCCGCCCATCTGTCCAGTCTGTCGAGGTCCCTCTGCAGAGCCTTTCTACCCTCTAACTGACTAACATCTGCCCCTAACTTGGTGTCATCTGCAAACTTGCTGATGACTGACTCGACCCCCTCATCCAGATCATCAATGAAGATGTTGAAGAGGACGGGGCCCAGCACTGATCCCTGGGGGATGCCATTGGTGACTGGCTGCCAGCTGGATGTGGCACCATTCACCACCACTCTCTGGGCTCGGCCCTCCAGCCAATTCCTAACCCAGCACAGAGTGTTGTGGTCCAATCCACGGGCTGACAGCTTAGACAGCAGTTTGCTGTGGGGGACGGTGTCAAAGGCCTTGCTGAAGTCCAGGTAGACCACATCCACAGGCCTCCCCACATCCACCAGACGGGTCACCTGATCCTAGAAGGAGATCAGGTTGGAGAGGCAGGACCTGCCCTTCCTAAATCCATGTTGGCTGGACCTGAGCCCTTGGCCATCCTTCAGGTGCACAGTGATTGCCACCAGGATAATCTGCTCCATCACTTTCCCTGGCACTGTTGAAGAAAAACAAAGAAGAAAATACAAGGAGGAAAAAGGACAGACACAGGAGAAGAGACATCACCATGCAGCCTGGAAGCAGCAGACCAGGAGGAAGCCTCTCTCCATGTCCTAAGTTCTGGCTGCTGAACTTATGGAGGAGAAGAGGCTGCTCAAAGAAGGACTTGGACTTTGGGAACTCTCCCTCCCCTCCTGCAGTGGAGGACAGCACAGCCAACAATGATGACATCTCCTCCAAGCCAAAGTGGCAGCACCCTTCCTCCACAGACCCAAACCATGTTAGGTGTGGGGGGTGTGGTAATATAATTTCTTCCCTCTCTCTCTCCCGTCTTCTCCCTCTTGCTCTTTATTTTTCCCTCTCTCTCTCCCGTCTTCTGTTCCATCCACTTTATTCTGTTAATAAATAGCCTTGCTGTTGATATTTTGGCTTCGTTTATACCTCTAATTTCATAACGCGGGACTATTCCAAAGAACTGACTCTCTGGACCAAGACACATGTCTGAAGAATAAGCAAGAGAATATGAGATCCAAAATACCATACTGCAAGTCAGTAACTAACAAAACTGTCAACAGTGAGATGCTTAGACAAGGCAGAGAGGGTGGAATGGGAAGAGGAGACTGAATGCTGGAGTTTGGTTCCTGCCATTACCTATGTTAACCTAGAGACAGACTGAAATACATCACCTGAAAGGTCTTCCAGGTCTTCTTAGCCGATTTGGGAATATTTCAGATCCAGAAGCAAGCAGACTTACGAGCCTATTTTAGGCTTGATATACTAAACTGAAAGCCACATCACAAATACTGGTATATGCCATTCGCAAGTTACTGTGGAGATGCAGAAAAAAAAGCAGTCTACTTGATCTATGATTATGGGATCTGACTGATCTTTTGCTTTGCATGTACACATGTAGGCAGTGTCAGTGTGTGCTTTACAATCAATTCAACAGAAGCAGAACCTTTTGGATGCAACAAACTTCCTATGGTTTTAGTCACTGAACCTGGAACCAATATATTAAGATACTAATCAATTTCCTAATATTTTAAAACTATGACACTTAAAAATAAATTAGATGGATTTACCCACATTTACTTGTTTCACATTTGTCAGCACTTCAATACCTTCAATTCAAAACAACTCACATCCTTGAGTTATGTTAGACAATAATCTAGCCTATTTCAAAGACTTTTCAAAATATTTGTGACTTTTACAGAACATACTTTTAGTGAGAGCCATTCTAATGTTATACACATCTTGTAAAAGTTGCCTGTTGTTTCAACGGCCAGGAATGGAAGTGCAATTTTGTGTTAAAATAGCTGTCTTGACTGAGACCATCTCTGTAGTCCCTGCTGCGTGGAGCTTTCAACCTGTCAGTAACACAGCATCATCAAAATACATCACATCTGATCTTAAACTGTTCTTCCGCCCTTGAGAAAGCTGTGTAACATGTAGCAATGCAAGCATCACTTACTGTTCATGTCCAGTGTCTTCTGATACCCCTGCAGCCTGCTGTTAAATTATTTTAAGACTGAGAAGTCTCACTCTGCAGCATTATTGAAGCTGATACAGACTTATGGAATGTGTAATACATTTCCACATTTTCAACAAAAGTTATCTTGCTTCTGTTTAAGGGTTCCAAGTCTTTATTTTAGCTTGGACGCAAGAATGAGCGCGAACCGAGCCCAGCACTGGACGCTAACTTACGCCCCGTATCCTTGCACAAAAGCCTAGGCCAACTCACCCGGGCGCGCAAGCATCTGAAACCCTCCGAGTCCTGCGCCCACTCCGCCACATCCTGCTGACTGACACCCGGCTTGCTAGGACACCACATTCGCAGGGGGGCGGAATTCCCTGTTTTACCATGGTGGTGAAAAGGAGCCGGCTGCCACCGCCAGCACGGCAGTGCCCATCACCCAGCGCGCAGGCGCCATCCCCGCGCAGGCGCTTCCTCCGCCGTGGGTGGAGAAGACCATGCCGGTACTTGTGTTCTTCTTGCGTCGGAGAAGGGGTAGGTAGCTGACGGCGAAGTTGGTCGGTTGAGCGGCTGGACTGGGTTCGGCTCGGGGAGGGCAGGAGGGGGCTGTGCTGGCCGGGCGGGTGGGTCTGGCGCTGAGGCGGAGCGCAAAGGGTGCAGGGCCAAGCCGGGACGGGCGCGTGGAACTGAGCCGCGGCTAGGGGTGGGGGAGCCGCCTCTTCCCGCGGCCCGTTCTTAGCTGCTGGGATGGGACCCTGCTGGGCTGGGCCGGGCCGCGCCGCGTGGGGCATATCACCGCCGCGGGGCCACTGGTGCGGCGTCAGGCCGGCGGCGAAATGCCGACTGCAGTCGTTACTCAGTTGCGGGGGCTGTTTTTTACTTTTTTATTTAAACCTGATTATGAAGTGCTGCACATGTGACAGGGCAGGGAGACGTTCGTCGGTGTTCTCACGCCGCTGGTTTAGTTGAACTTGAAGCAAGAGTCCTTAACTATGAATGTAAGGCATTAAATATAGGAAAAGCGATAAAAAGTTGGATGCAGTTGGTTCCTGCGTTTTCCACAATGTTTTGCTATAGCGTTGCCATCTAAGCCTTGCAGCACTGTACAGGGTGGCAGCTTTATTTTTGATTCATGTAATTCCCAGTTCTCAAGATCAGAAACTATGCAAATATCTGCTCTAGTGAGGATGAGTTTTCTCTCCCTTTCTATGGTGATATTTTATTTCATTCTGTTGCCTTTGGTCTTAAATGGGTAGAGCCCACAAAGAATGGATTGATGAAGGTCAGCAGCAGGGTACAGACCCTGAACCTTAGGAGAGCAGTTTTTGCATTCTTCATAGGATGCTTTGGTAGGGCTCCATGAGATGTAGCTTTGAAGGGTGAAGAAGCTCAGGAAAGCTAGGTGGTCAGAATGGATTTACTAAGGGCAAATCATGTCTGCCTGACCAACCTCATTGCTGTCTATGGGGTTATTCGTGCTGTGAACAAGAGGAGAGCTGTGAACATTATATACAGTCTGTCATTGTCTTGCTATCACCAAACTGGTGAAACGTGGCTCGGTTAAGTGGACAGTGTAGTCAGTGGAAAACTGGAAGGGTGGTGATCAGTGGTGCAATGTCTGAGACTGGCAGGTGTGTTTCCTTACAATATAGACACCAATTGTCTCAAAATGCGGTTAAATCTATTCTAAACCAACACAAACTCATACTGGCCTTATTCTGAGTGTGGTTAACAGGGTGAGATTATTTGCTAAACTTTCAGAAATGTAATTCACAAGTAATGGGAATAGTTTGGTATTTGTCAGGAATTTATTGAGGTGGTAACTATTGAGCTTTTCTGCTGTGAGCAGTATTTGTTGTGGCACATATGGTTTGTATGTTTCCAGGGTTATTTTTATCTCTTTGAGAATAAATTGAAAGATCTGAATGCATGTCTTGGAATCTGAGTGCTGTGCATATGTTTATTTTCTCTGTGCTTATTGCAAATGATGATGCTGAGGTTTTCAGAATGTGCTAGGTTTTTAATTGCTTGTAAGAGAGCCGTCCCAAGTGACTGGAGGTATGTTTACAGTAAAACATAATGTTTGGGTATTTGCTTTTGGCCTTAAGTTTCACTCGTGTGCAGCACTGTAAGCTGAGTTCTGATTTATTTCCAGTTTGGATTCCTGTGTGCTTGTGAGTGCCTGGATATTCCAATAGAGAATGTGAGTTGGTTTGTTTGTTTTTCCAAGTGTTCCAACCCCTAACTACAATTATGGATTACAGCCTCACATGTTTTTTTTCCCTATTTGTTTTACTTGTAGTTTCCCATGAAATAATAGAAGAATTTGTGGAGAAATTTGCCTTTTAAATCACGTTTGAGAAATGTGATATACTTTAAATGCTCTCAAGAATAATATACTTTAATGCTTACATCTGCTGCTAAATACAACATAAATCTTGTACATTGTTTTTTTTCCTGGCAAATAGCACATACATATATATATATATATGTAAATCTTTTGCAGGGTAAACATCGTATGACAGAGCCAGCATGTTGGATGACATCAAGAAGCGGCTTGAATTTCCTAATGCACTTATTCAGTCACAGGTAATTTTTTTTTAGAAGTATTAAACAAATTGAATTGGCTGTGGATACCCTTGTTCCAGGGTCTGCTGCCTGAAGACTGGTTTCTTAATGCTCCAAAGGCAGAAGGGATAGCATTAGAGAAGGTAGTAAGAAATACTAATTGCCCTCTCTGTGTAATGCAGATGGTGGACATAGTTGCTTTTCACTGTTAAGACTCTGCAGGACAATCAGAAACTTTCTAGGATTAGAACATATAAGTGAGGCCAAATGTTTTTTGTCAGTGACTCCAGGTTTTCAAGAGAAGCCAGGAGTTACCAGGTGCCATGTGTGAAACACTTGACAATACTTTATAGAACTGTCTTCAGAAAACTAAACACAGATCTGTCCTGATCTGTTTAGTCTTCCTATGTCATGAGAACTGATGAACTGCTTCAGTCTTGTGTGCCATCAAAAACTGTGTACAGCTTCACTGTGATCAGGAGGCACAACCACTTTATTTTCACATTGATTGCACTGGCTTCTGATCCTGTTCTCCTGAAATGTTGTCATGTGCATGAAATGTTTATTATAGCTTTTTTAATGGATAGTAATAGGCTCCATGTAAAAAGTACATGTTCCTTGCTTGGGCCATCTCTCATTTTAGTATTAAAAATGTATCTCTTCTGCTCTAAGATTGTTGCTGGTTTTTTTGTTTTCTCCCTCTTCCTGTTTTAAACTCAAGATTAAGTTTATCCATTTGTTTGAGGGAGTAAGTTAGCTTAAGCAGTCACTGCAGCCTGGTTTCTCTGTTGCCTTCTTAGTTCAGCTCAGTCTCCACTGATTTACAATAATTTAGTTTGAAAGAGTGACACAGAAGTCCCCTTGTAATCAACTTGGCATTTCAGAAAGGAAGTCATATGCTTGAAAGCTATAGTTTATCTAAGGTCTAGCCAGGTGTCTTGTCCTGCAGATAAGTTCACATCATTACTAGACTTAATGAGTAGGACGTTCTGGGTTCTGCAATCACGGCTTGCTTTACAAGGCACCAGAGCTGAAAACAACTTATGGGATGCACTTGTCCCAGAGGGGGAAAAGGATCCTGGGGCAGGAAATGGCAGGGCTTATTGATAGGGCTTTAAACTAGCTTTGAAGGGGGAAGGGGTTAATAGTCTCCTGTTGGCCAGTGACAAATGGAGGGGCAGCTCACCAGAGGCAGAGGGATGGAGAGCTAGTAAGGGGTCTCAACTTGCTGCCGTGAGGCAAGCCACAAATGATGCACCAGGACACTGGACACTCTGTGGAAATCAAGGGGAATTGGCACAAGAGGAGGACAGGCCCAGCCCAGCTGAAGTGCTTCTACGTGAATGCGCGCAGCTTGGGCAACAAACAGGATGAATCAAGGGCCACTGTGCTGCTGGGATGCCATGACATAGTGGCTCTTACTGAAACTTGGTGGGATGATTCCCATGACTGGAATGTAGGGATAGATGGATATAAGCTCTTTAGGAAGGATAGGCAGGGAAGGAGAGGAGGAGGTGTTGCCCTCTTATGTCAATGACCAGCTAAAATCAGTGGAGCTCCACCTGGAGAAAGATGATGAGCTGATTGAGAGTGTATGGGTTAAAATTAAAGGCAAGACAGGGGAAGGAGATATTGCTGTGGGGGTCTCCTACAGGCCACCTGACCAGCAGAACCAAGCAGATGAGGCCCTCCACAGGTAAATAGAAGCGGCTTCCAGGCCACTACTAACACAGAAGAATAGTGAAGAGGTGATTTGGAACAGTCAGCATGGCTTCACCAAGGGCAAATCCTGCCTGACCAACCTGGTGGCCTTCTATGAGCAGATGACAAAATTAATAGATGAGGGGCGAGCAACTGATGTCGTTTACCTGAGCAAAGCCTTCGACACTGTCCCGCACCACATCCTGGTCTCCAAACTGGTGACACATGGGTTTGATGGGTGGACCACTAGATGGATAAGGAACTGGCTTGATGGCCGCACCCCAAGAGTGGCTGTCAATGGGTCCATGTCCCAGTGGAGGCCAGTGACAAGCGGAGTCCCTCAGGGATCAGTCCTGGGACCTGTCTTGTTCAACATCTTTGTGGGTGACATGGACAGTGGCATTGAGTGCACCCTCAGCAAGTTTCACAGTATCACAGTATAAATTAGGTTGGAAAGGACCTTGAGGATCATCGAGTCCAACCTAAAATTTGCTGATGACACCAAGCTGTGTGGTGCAGCAGACACGCTGGAGGGAAGGGAGGCCATCCAGAGGGACCTTGACAGGCTGGAGAGGTGGACACAAGCCAACCTCATGAAGTTCAATACGAGCAAGTGCAGGGTCCTGCATCTGGGTCGAGGCAATCCCAGGCACAAATCCAGGCTGGGCAGTAACTGGCTGGAAAGCAGCCCTGAGGAGAGAGACTTGGGGGTGCTGGTGGACAAGAAGCTCAACATGAGCTCTCAATGTGCACTTGCAGCCTGCAAAGCCAATCAGATCCTGGGCTGCATCAAGAGAAGTGTGGCCAGCAGGTCAAGGGAGGTGATTCTCCCCCTCTACTCAGCTCTGGTGAGACCCCACCTGGAGTACTGCATCCACTTCTGGAGCCCCTATTACAAGAGGGATGTGGAGGTGCTGGCATGTGTCCAGAGAAGGGCCACGAGGATGATCAGAGGGCTGGAGCACCTCTCCTGTGAGGACAGACTGAAGGAGTTGGGGCTGTTGAGTCTGGAGAAGAGAAGGCTCCGAGGTGACCTAATTGTGGCCTTCCAGTATCTGAAGGGGGCCTACAGGAAGGCTGGGGAAGGACTTCTCAGGATGTCAGGTAGTGATAGGACTAGGGGGAATGGAATGAAGCTGGAGGTGGGGAGATTGAGGCTGGATGTGAGGAGGAAATTCTTCACCATGAGAGTGGTGAGACCCTGGAATGGGTTGTCCAGGGAGGTGGTCGAGGCCCTGTCCCTGGAAGTGTTTAAGCCCAGGCTGGATGAGGCTCTGTCCAGCCTGATCTAGTGTGGGGTGTCCCTGCCCATGGCAGGGGGGTTGGAACTAGATGATCCTTGTGGTCTCTTCCAACCCTGACTGATTCTTTGACATGACGTCTTTGAACCTGTTCCTTTTCCTTGACTGGAGAAAAACATTCCTGTGGTAGGTTTTGCTGGAGTCATAGAATCACCTGGGTTGGAAGGGACCTCCAAAGGTCATCTAGTCCGACTTCTCTGCAGTGAGCAGGGACATCCTCAACTAGATAAGGTTGCCCACAGCCTGGTTGAACCTCACCTTTGAATGTCTCAGGACTGGGGCCTCAGCTACCTCCCTGGGCAACCTGTTCCAGTGTTCCACTACCCCTATGGTAAGGAACTTCTTCCTAATATCCCAACTAAATGTACTCTTCTCTAGTTTGAAACCATTGCTCCTCATCCTATCACCATAGGCCCTTGTAAATAGTCTTTCTCCATCCTTGTGATAGGCCCCCTTCAGGTACTAAAACATTGTTACTGGGTCTCCCTGGAGCCTCCTCTTGTAGTGTAAGTGTTTTAGGAATGTAGGTATGAATTAGTTTCTGGAGTTTGGGATAAATGAAAAAACTCCTAACCAACCCACTTAGTAAGTTCACTAAAAAAGATCTGATCTATCCAGGGAACATGTTGCAGCTTTCACAGTGAGATAGCTAAAGAGAAACCAAGTTAAGTGAAGTGCCTTTGTCCTGTTTCTTTCTGTTTTCATGAAAGTAAATTTCCCAAATAATAAACTTTAACATATTTTATAAAAAAAAAAAAAAAAAAAAGTGCCTCAAAAGGCATAATCCCGGTAGTTTAGGTAGGTTTAAAATGTCGTCTTTATTGGAAATGTAAACTGTTACCTCACAGTTGTAGTCTTTGTCATGTCAGACTAGTAACTAGTTTCTAAACTAAGTGTAAATAATCCTGAAAGGAGAAAGAACCTGAAAACATTTAAAATTTCTTTCTATCTTCTTATAACTTTTTTGGTTTTTTTTTTTTTTTGTTAGTGTATTTTTTCCCTGCTGCCTCCCTAGTTCACTTTTTCCAAAAGTAGGGATCTGCCCTTACCATAGAGTAGATGCAACTGTGGTTCTGAAACATCTTTGTGCCCTTACTATGAAAAAAGATCTTTCTGTCTCTCACAGAAACTACTTTCTGTGTAGCAGTATTGATCATTATGAAATAAGACAGAGTTCTAGCACATTAGAAAAGAGTGAGAAAACGGAATCCTGGATAGAGGAACACTTAAGCCTGTTGAGGTTATTTCAGTCCCACATTTAGATTATTTTTTTTTAAGGCAATTTGCATAAATCAGACGGTTTTTTTTCTATTAAAAGTAAAGTGAGATATTAAACCTCAAATAAGCATCTGTTATTTAGATCTGAAGCCCTCATTCTTTAGAAAGGAAGCATTTTTAGGAGGCTCTTGAAACTTTAAACCTTGTTCATGACCTCTGTCACAGGATAGCTTTATGAAAAATACTGTCAACTTCAGGTTCCTTACTTAAAGTAAATGAAACATTTCTGGCTGGAGGTATGCCAGGGGATAACATAAAGTGCTTAAGGTATGACAGTATGTTTGTCATTGGTGTTTAGGAAAAGTTGTGGTGCAAAAATTTGGGCAAGTTGCTTAAATTTGCTGTGTTCCACTTCCTCTCATATTTCCTCTGCTCTATGTAACACAGGATTTAATAATTACCAGTGCTGTTGAGTACACAGAGGTCTGTACAGCAGTGGAGTTGTAAAGGTCTGTTATAGCTGATGTGTTAAAATACCTGCAATTCCTGAGTATGTGGCTGATTCTAATCCTGGAAGTGATTCTTTACAATTAGATCCTTGGACCTACATGAAGCCCTATGGAAGTTTATGTTGTGCCTCAGCATAATAGTGAAAAGTAGTATGCCAGCATTTTGGAGATTTTTTGCCCTAAACCATTTTGGCTTCCATACAATTAAGTGTGGTATTTCAGACCATGATAAAATCATTGTATGCATCAACCATGTAAATTCTTTCTGATAGAGAACTGAAAAATGACATTTGATGTGCATGTGGTTTGTTGGGCTGGTTTTTAATTTTTTTTTTAGGCAGTGAATCATCTGATTGCTGCAGTACTGAAAGAAAATGCTTCTTCAGAGAAGATCAGACAGGCATCTGACAAGGTCTGTGGCGTTTGTTCACTTCTGTCTCCTCTCCCATCCATAGATGCTTATGTTTATCTATGGCTTCCCATTATCCATTGTGTTATTTTAATAAATCCTGGAAGCTAAGTAAGGTAGTTAGCAACATGTGTCTGAGTCTGACTGCACTGCTAGGAATGGTAAATCTGTGGGATTAGAAGAGAGGTTTTACTTCCTTCAGAAGACTTAATGACAGAAGTCTTAATTCTGCAGAGTACCAACATCTAACTGTGATCAGAGTAAGAGGGTTTTATTTAAATATGTTTACTCTCTGCAAGTCAAGTTCTGCATGGTGAGACATTGTGACTTGAATAAGAAGGTCTTTTGTGTTACTGTAAATGCTTAAAATATGGCATTTCACATAACCTGTATTGGTGATGTATTTCATATTAGCGAAGCAGAATTTTTGTTTCTTTAAGCATGAAAACAAGCAGTAGTTCTGATGGGTACTGCCAGATCTTTATGCTTAGTAGCAAATGGAGAGAATGAAGTACTTTATCATGAGTACAGATGACTTACCTCTGGATAGCTCTTTGTATGCCTGCCTCTAGCTGTCTGCGCTGCCCCTGTGCAGCTTGACATAACAGCTCCTGGGTTGTCTCAAATGACAGCTTGGTCTTTTTAAGGAAAATGGCATTGATGACAGCCTACCTGCATAGGTACGGTTGAAAAAAATTACCTGCTTTACAGTTTTCCCAGAGACTTCTGTGTGTACTGAGGGTATAGGTAGTAGTGGGCAGGAAAGTGGGAGCTGTCTTCTGAAAGGCATTTCTTAAGTGTTGAATTTGTACTTCAATTTCCTCTCGTGTTCGCTAAGACTTCAGCAGAGGGGAGGTTTTTATTTAAAGGTGTATTTGAGATGAATGAGGAGAAATCACTGTCAGCCTTCTCACTGCTTGTGTCTCATGCTTTTGCCTGCAGACTCCTGCTCTGAATTTGCTCTGGGAGAGCTGCTGCAGCGAGAATGTTGCCTTGCGAACGGCCTGCTCTGAGGGACTGGTGGCACTTGTTGCAGAGAAACATGCTGAGCTCAACTATGTTCTCAATGGGGCTCTCAACCTAATTCCCTCTGCAAGGTAGTGGTTTTAGTTGGCTGATTTTGTGGTTATTGTCAGATGAATGCCCTGGAAATACAGGGAAAGAGAAAAAGTGCTGTGACTGACATATACCCAAGTAGATCAGGATGCTCAGAGCCCTATCAAGCTTGACCTTGAGTGTCTCCAGAGATGGGGCTTCCACCTCTGGGCAATGTGTAGTATTTCACTACCCTCATTGTAAAGAACTTTCTCCTGATGTCCAACCTAAATCTACCCTGCTTTATTTTAAAACCATTGCCTCTCATCACATTGCAGCGTGCCCTTTTAAACAGCTCCTCCCCAGCTTTCTTGTAGGTCCCCTTCAGATACTGAAATGCTGCTGTAAGGTCTCTCCTACAGCCTTCTCATGTTCAGGCTGACCAACCCAAACTATTTCAGCCCATTTTTGTCGAGTGGTGCTGCAGCCTTCTGATCATGCTTGCAGTTCTCCCCTAGACCTGCTTTGGTGAGTACTCCAGAGGTGGACACAGTACTCCAGGTGAGGTCTCATTGGAGCAGAGTAGAACGGCAGGATCACCTCTCTTGATCTGCTGGCCATGCTGCTTTTCATGCAGTTTGGGATACGTTTTGCCTTCTGGGCTGCAGGTGCACATTGGTGGCTCATGTGCAGTGTCTCATCCACTCATTCTTTACTGCAAGGCTACTCTTGATGCACACCAGATGTTTACTTACATCCTTGCCTTCAGAGAACGGCTAATTTTCCAGTTTTGACATATTAAAACCACCAGTTTCTGTTAATCTGGGCACAGCAAATTTAAAGTGTGATAGAAACAAATCATCAAAGGTTATGACTGATGCATGAATTATAGTCTGTGCTGTTTTGCTCATTAATAAAGCAAAGGTAGGTGGATGCAACTTAGGTGGTCCTAAGTTGTGTATGCAAATAAGAGGGTGTCTTCAAGGAGGACCCAAGGCCTCTTGATTGTCAATTCTGTTCTTGAGATCCTCCTCTCATGGAAAAAGTCAGCTAGTACAGCTGTGTACATAGCAGTAATGTATTTCTTTTTGTCAACAGGAATGTGCATGGTTTAATAAAAACTATTTGGAAATTACTGCAGATTCAAGCTGTTCAACTTGGAAAAGATGACGATGAGGCTGTTTGGAATCTATATGGAATCAGGTTAGCTTCACATTGGTTTTATTTAGATAGCATCATAACTTTTTATCTGATTTCCAGAAGACACAGATTAAGTGTTGATACAAGCTTTCTGTCTGTCGTTTTTTCTTTCACTAGGCAAGTAATTGAGCACTGACACATCTGCAGAGGTTCTGGGCAAAACCTGGCTGCATGGGATACTGGGCAGATTTCACTAGCTTAATCTGTTTGAATCCGTAGGTTTGATTAGATGATCTGAGGAGATGCCTTCCAACCTAAATAATTCTCTGGTTCTGTGTTTTTGGTTTTGTTTTTTTGTTTGGTTGAAAGCTAAACGTTTTATAGCATGGGAATAAGATTGCCACCATAAGCTCAAGAGAGTCAATGGCAACAAGGAGGAAGTGTGTGAGAGAGCAAGTAAATACTGGTACTTGTTCAAATGCAGCAGCTGGATGATTCCTAATAGTACTTTTGAGAAGTCTTATGTTTTAGGACTGCAGACCTTTCCCTCTCATTTGTTTTTCTTGCTTTATTCATGTTGGCAAAGTAAGGTTCTTGAATGCTTGTAATGTTAAAGTGATTGCCAGGTGAAAATAAATGACTTAAAGGTACTACTTCTATAAAGCTGCTTGTGATGCAATAGCAGCCTTGCAAAGGGAACATCTTAGTAACTTCATTTCTTCAGAAACCATGAGTCAGTGCTGACATTATAGCCACTATTTTATCTTTTCTGTCCCAGTTTGTTACATTTCGTGAACATGTTTCAAGGTACTTTTTGTGCAGTTAAGAGGCATTTTTGTAGCAGGCTGTAGCTATAGTGTTTTGAGGAAATAAGATGCACTGTTTGGACAACAGGACTCATGTCATCACTTCAACAAATGGAAATAGTGAAGAAAAGCAAAGCAGACTTTGTGTCGGATGAGCTTGCATTCCTGTAACCTTGTGTGCCTTTTCCTAGTGATACCAGTTCTTGCTACAAAGTCTACATTCTTGTAGAGATTTTTAGCTGAAAAAACATGTAATGGAGGGTAGTAAGATGGAATTCTTTTGGAAATTTTAGCAGCAAATAAACTTAGTTATAACTTCTGGTAGAAGATGCTAAATTAAAGCAACTTAATCCTGGCTCCATTTGAAAAAGAGGGTAATAGGATCGGCTGGAATAATGAAATAGCCTTTCCCCGGCAGAGTGAAGAAAAATAGTCCTTCCAGACTCCAGTTAAGAAAAACTGCTGGTAGCATACAAGGAAGGTGAAATTTTATCATTCAGAATGATTTGAAGTAATAGAGAACAGAAAGTAAGCAGCAGATTTATACTTAGCCAATAGATATTTTTTTTTAAAAAATATATTTCCTTCTACTTGCAGTTAAGTTTAATTAAGAGACATGTCACTTTGTTTGACGTAGTTTGAGTATCCAGTAGGTAAAGGCCCTGTGATTTTTGAGATCTGGCTTTTGGTATCTAGTGTACATAAAGGTCTGCCTTTATTCAGTGACTACTTATGTTACAGTTTTCATAGTTGCTTCCTATGAATTTCCATTAAAACTTGATTCCTGAAGAAAGAAATAAAAGAATGCATGCAACAACTGACCAAAAGTAACCTCCTATTACAGTGTTCATACAGTGTTCCATGTAGAAATTATCAGTGAAGTATCTAAAAGCACCAGTGTTTCTCAGGTAGTTTGCTATTGTCATCTGCCTTGGGACGTTTTGAAATAGTATCATAGTATCATTCAGGGTTGGAAGGGACCACAAGGATCATCTAGTTCCAACCCCCCTGCCATGGGCAGGGACACCCCACACTAGATCAGGCTGGCCTGAGCCTCATGCAGCCTGCTCTTAAACACCTCCAGGGACAGGGCCTCAACCACCTCCCTGGACAACCCATTCCAGGGTTTCACCACTCTCATGGTGGAGAACCTCCTCCTCACATCTAGCCTGAATCTCCCCACTTCCAGCTTCATTCCATTCCCCCTAGTCCTATCACTACCTGAGATCCTGACAAGTCCTTCCCCAGCCTTCCTGTAGGCCCCTTCAGATACTGGAAGGCCAGTATTACAGGGTAATATATAAAGCTGCTTTAGAGTGATGCTAATTTTGAGCAATAGGATTGTTTTTATAACACTGCTGCCTGTGATGATGGATGTAATATCATGAACAGTTCCCGAGATGAAATGGAAAAAAATAATGTTCTGCAGTTTTGGGGATTTTCTGTGAGTATACTGTATTGGGTTGTCTGGAATGAAGTTAGCTTTCCCTGTAGCAGTCTTCATAGTGCAGTGCTTTATATTTGCAGCTAGAAGAGTACTGATAACATACTGGAACATACTGGTGTTCTGGCTGCTGAAGAGCAGTGCTGTCAGCCCACTCCAACCACCTCAAAGGCCAGTAAGGTGGGAGTGAGCAAGACTTGGGGAGGGGATGCAGCCATGACACAAACTGACCAAAGGGATGTTTCATACCACGTGATGTTGTGCTGAGCAATAAAAGCTTAGAGAAGGAAGCCAAGAGGGGGGGCATTCATTATTGGGCATTTGTCTTCTGAAGCAACTTCCCAGGAAGTGACTGGACATTGCGTGCTGATGGGAAATGACGAATCTTTTTGTTTCCCTTTGCTTTCACATTTGGCCTTCAATTTTCTTTACTGAACTGCCTGTATCTTGACCCATGAGTTTTTAATCTTATTTTCTCCCCTTCCTGCTGAGGAGGGAAAGGGGGAGAGCAGTTTGGTGGGCATCTGAGGGCCAGCCAAGATTGATCTACCACACAGGTTTCCTGATTTCATCTGGGGAAGCCTCTGCAGTTTTGATGATGGGATTCTCCACTTTATACTAACAAACTGACCTTGGCAAATAGAGAAAGGATTACCTCTGGGCCTGCAGAAAGTGGAAAGTTAGGACAAGTTAAATTCTGCCTATAGCACAGACAGAAATAGTCTGTAAGTTGGTCTCACTGTGGACTAGAACTGAGCATTCCCAGTGAATTTATTTTGTCTGGCATAAAGTTGACACTTTCCTATGCATATTAGTGAAGCTGTCCAGTAACCTAGCTGAAGCTGAACTTGAGTAGAAGGGCAGGGAAGAAGAATTTTTGAGGAGTATGTCAGCATTCTCAGTGCAGGAGGGCTATGACATGCATGTACAGAACTTTGGCTGTAAATTTTTGCTGAAAGCTACTAACTTCTTAAAAATGAGCTAGTATTTATTATTATTCTTAGGGTGGGTAAAGAAATGCTTTAAAAGTGTGTATTTGATAAAGTGCTACTCCATCTTTCTGAAAGGGCCAGGGTTGCAGAATACTGTTGACTAAAGATGGGGTTTTTTGCTCATAGAGAAAAAGTGATCTCTCACTAAAGTTGTGCTCTAAATCAGATTGGAGCTCTCCTGTGTTCAGAGATGTAACAAAAAGGTTAAGATGACCTAAAAGTTAAAAATTATTTGTCTTATTGTTGCCCCTCACATAAATAGTTATCTTTGTTTTCCTAGACACTTAGATATTTGTAGGTGGGTAGCTGCTGTGTCTGACTATGCATTTTGCTTTATCTTGAATGCACTGGCAGTAATACGGGGTAGTATTGTGATGTTATTCAAAGATACACAGTTTGCAGTGCTGTGCTAGCAATTCTTAGGTTAGTGTTGACAATAAATTACATCCACACACCTCCTTTTTTTGTACCTCTAATAGCACAAGCAAAAGGAACTTTTTCAGGCTGCGTGTTTTGGCCTTTTGTTGTTAGTCAGTGTCCGTTGTGGAACTTTGCTGATTCCTTTCGTCATCCAACTCAGTGCTGTTACACTAGTTTCAGAACACACAAAATCTGTGATGAAAAGGCTTGGGGTTTTTTTCCAGACAGAAAGCCTTTTTTATTTTAGACTTGATCTGTCACATGTTGCTATATGAAGGTGTGACCGTTTGAGGCGGTGCCTTTAACAAAGGGATACTATGGCCGAATGTTTGTAAACAAAAGAGGGATCTAAACTAATTTCATCGGTGGAGAGGCAGAAGCACTGCCTTAAGTTTGATTCCCAGTGGGACTAGTGTCAGTCTTGCTTTTCCCCCTTTGCAGCTCACAGCTTTCTGGGCTCTCGGCCAGGCTTGACCTTGAAGCAGATAAAAGCGTGAGGCCTCTTCTAACATTCTAACACGTAACTGCTTTTTAATTAACAGTTTCTCTTTTCCTCTCTTTCTAACCCTCTCTGGGGAATGGGGGAGAGAAGGGGGAGCAGGGGTGGGGAACCCCCCTCAGCAGAGGAGGGAACCCTCATTTCTGTGTGACTTTGTTGTATATTTCTGTATATATTGTAAATACTGTTAAATTCTGTACATAAACCTGCATTTTTTTCCTAAACTGCTTTGTAAATATACAGCACCCACTCCTTTGCTAATCCGGCTGTGCGTTTCTCTTTTCCTTTCAATTTTCTTCCCTCTACTCACAGGGTGGGGAAAGGGCCCGGCCTTTCCCCCAACCCTACGACAGAAGGTTCCACTGCCTTCAGTATCATAACACCACTTTGACTGGAGACATATTCTTATCACTGGGAAATGTAATTAATTCTTAAAATATGATGAAGATACTGAAATAACCATCTGCTGTATCTCTTTATGCCTGGTCCTGGCATGGTATGTGAACAGTACTTCTAGCTTGATGCCTGATAAATGATCCTGTCTATCATCTAGCTGAATTCAAGTGATAGGCAACAACTATTTTGCCTTTTGTATTTTGTCATCTTGGAAAGTTGCAGTGCGGCAAAAAACTTAGTGACGAGAACGGAGACAGGGACGACAGCACTCAATATGAGTGATAGTAATCATCCAACTTTATTGAGCATCAGACACATCTTATATACAGTTTGCTATAATTATGCCCACTTGGCAACATACTATTGGTTGCTCTCTGAAAGGTTACATCATTGTTTTCACAACTCTGGAATTTCTTCTACTCGGTCTAATTACTCTTTTTCCCAGATCTCGCCTCCTCCTTATCTTGCTTGCCTCCCTTCTCAGGGGCAGCTGGACTTCAGCATACCAAGCAATCAGCACTTTCTCACATCTCCTACTCCACCACTATATTGTCAACAGAGAATTCTTCAAGGCCTGAATTGCACAGGTGTTCTGGGACCCAAGTCCCCTCTTGCTCAAAACAAACCCCAACAAATTCCCTGTTTTTCTTTTGTGCAAGTAAGGCCTTGGAGGTTATTCTTTGAACACTTTGCATAATACAATTATAAACAAGTTTAACATTAATCAAAATTAGTACAATAATACCTAAAAATCTTAAAGCTTCTTTTATCAATTGTATAACCCACTGTGACACATTCCCAAACATTGATCTTAACCAATCATCTAAGGGACTTTTTACAATTGTGATAGCACGCGTATGATTCTTTAGCCACCTAATCTCAGCATGCATCGACACTCCATGATCCGACAAGTTAAAGCAACACATTCCTTCAAAATCTTCACATCCATGCCCTTGAGCCAACCCCAAAAAATCAATTGCAGCACGATTTTGCAGTAATGCGTGCTTCAATGATTTTTGATCTAACAATAACCCTTCTAACACCTGAGTGGTAACATTTGCGGTTTTTACTGACCAACACGCTAATTTTTCTACTGCACTCAAGGCTTTTCCTGCAGCGGCACCTGGCACTATTACACTTACAAAGGCTCTCATTGCATATGGTCTTTGGGATGAACGTCAGTCCATCCCTGAGAGCTGCTTTGTATCCCAACTGGCACTTTCCCCAACCTTCTAACACTTGCTCAAAACCTTGCTGTCCTTTAAACACGCCTCCAACCACAATACACGTTCGAGTCCAGTTTCTTGATGCATTGCCAACCTGCTGAGAGCCCAATAATCACAGTTCTTCAGGATCATACGGTTACCGCTGAGTCAGTCCCTTAATCAATAATGCACTGCAATTTGCCACTTCACTCTCATTACTACAATTATTACTACTATAATTAACAAACATACCTACATCAAATCTGGTATCCCTATCAGACACGTCTGAAAAAGTTCAATTAATTCATTATTACCTGTTATGTTGCATCTTTATTTTCTCTAGGATGATCAAAAATCATAATTTGTTTAATGGTAGCAAGATTTCTTTAATCTGTAAAGGTAGATCTGGCCAGGCTCTAGCTTCACAGACAGAAAACTTGCTGGCAATCAGCAAGAGCAAAAGAGCTTCATTGCTTTGCCCAATATAAAATTACCCATAATAATGTGTTTTTGCTCATCCTAGTAATACTGATCTTTTATTGGTACCATTAAAACTTCTTTTTTCTTTTTGCTATGGGGTATTCTCTTTTCCCCCTTTTTTCTTTTTGTCACCATTGATTTGTGTTAAAATTTCTAAATTTTTCAATTTGGATCGATGCTTTTGACCCCAGATTATCATAACAGTTATTGTGATCGATGTTCGACTGCATGGGAAATGCTGTTTCCTCTTAGTTTTGATTCTTCTGCACATTAGTGAAAGAATAGTTGTTAAAATTAATACCTATTTACTACAAACCTTAACTTATGCTAATACCAAAATCCTTAAAACCTTAAAAACTATGTTAAAATTAATCCATCAAATCAGTGTCTAAAAAGAAATAAAATTGTTACATTAACTAAAAACACTTTCCAAAATTAAAACCTGTTTATACATTCCTTAACTATATTACATGGAGCTCCTTTGAAATGCCTAGGCAGACAATTAAAAAGGTTCGAACCAAAAGAAAATCATACAATGTGAACTCATTACAAAGTACTTACACCTTACTGCAATTACTATGTACCAAGTACTTATAAATACCAAATGCTTACTTATTCATTATGCTTGTTAGAAAAACTTAACAAAACTCTAAATAACAAATCTGTGAAAGACATTACAATCAGAAATGACAAAATGAGTACTGTTGCTTTAAATCAGAGTAGAGCCATGGTCGACAGTAGCCGTACCAGAAACCGTTGGGGGGTGTTGAGGTTAAGACCACACCCGTCACATCCTGGCCCACCAAAGCATTGATTCCATTAGGTAATGGCATAACTGCAACTGTAATCAAGGCCTGTTTTCCTTCAATCTTCACTACAATTTTGTGACTACTCTGCATTACTGCGTGAGCTCCTCCAACACCTTCTACTTCTATTGCTGGCTCTAAAGGCCAGTGTCTCGCCAGTGTGCATTACTCATGATTGTGATGTCAGCACCAGTATCTAGCAGGCAAATTAATTTCACGTGCTGAGACCCGTACCAAAATTCAACACCAGCGACTGGTCGTCTTCCCATTGGTATAGTTAAGAGAGCCAGTCCCCCTGTAGATCCAAAGCATTTGTCACTTCGTACAGGCTGATTGCATGCCATTTCCACATCACAACACGAATAACACCACTGTAATCCGCATCAATCACCCCTGGCAATACCATTACCCCTTTAACACCCATAGATGATCGACCCATTAACAATGCTCCTACAGGCTGACCATTGATGTATATACGCCCCTTTTACATTTGTTTCCACTTTAATGGGCCGATTATCTATTAAGGTAGCATCTACTGCTGTTGCCACGTCCAAGCCGATGCTCCTCCGGTTGCCGGTTGCAAGGCTGAGGTGTCATTTTAATTTCTGCGTCCTGCTGGTAATAGACTGGAGCTGCCACTTGTGTCCCGCGCGCGCGGCTCTTCGCGCTGCTCTGGCCGTTTCCCGAACTTTGACATGCATTGGTGGAATGAGAATTACTTTTACAATTATCACACCATACAAATTTCACTCTACATTGTGATCGGATATGCCCTTCTTTACCACACTTATAACATCGTATCTTCCTTTGAAAAACATCCCCTTGTTGCCCCCTCGTATTAGCCTTTAAAGGAGCTAAGGCTGCCAATATTTGGCTTGTGACTCCGCAGCCTCTTCCAATTTCAGTGATCGTTCAGCCAATTTGTGCATACTATCTATGAGGAAAGCCTGTGGACTAGAAGGTATGTTAGCTGCTCTTTCCAGCATCTCCTCAATTGTGGCCCCCTGTGGTAAATTTACCAACACTGATTTTGTTTTTGTATTAGCTCCTTCAAAAGCTACATTTTTTAACATAAAACCCTTTAAATAGTCAGGAATATCCGAATTACTCATTGCCTCACATACACGATCTACAAATTCTGCAAACGACTCTTCTGGCTTTTGTCTTAAAGACATATAGTGCGGCCTGCTTGTACTCTTTTTAATGCCTTTTGGGCACATTCCATTGATTCCTGAAAGACCGCAGGACCACTCCGAACTTGTCGTCCAACACCAAACCATTGTCCTGTTTCCATTAATTGTTGTGCTGTGACTCCAGCCAGGGGATCCCCCTGCTGCTGTAGTGTATTCTCTGGGAGCTGACAAAACTGACCCCAAAACTCATCAAACATGATCATTTGAGAAGGAGTCAAAATCATTCTCATCAGTGTCTTAATGTCCTCTGGAACCAACAAATCACTACCCCAGATATACTGCAGCATTTGTCGGGCAGGCTCGCTGTGTAGCCCGCTTTCAGCTACTGTTGCTCTCAATTGCTGTAAAATCTTCCAGTCCAAAACCTGATAGTGTCCTTGATTATTATCAACATCGTACGTTACAGGAAAACACAGTACTTCAGACAACTCAGCAGCCACATCGCAGCATCCATTTCTCACAGCCTCCTGTGCAATCGCTTTCCAGTTAATTCGCACAACCGATCCCGATCTAGGTTTCTTCTCCGTTTACCCCCTTTATTTTCTAAGAGCATTTCTTTTCCTGGGAACTTCCTAAAATCAGTTTTTGACACATACGCTCCACCAACTTTTCTAGCTGAGCCGGAGAAATAGATAACGGTGTCTCCCTCTGATTTACTGTCTCAGTTTGTGATTCTACACTGTCGTTCAGTTCAGCCGAAGCCCCCGCTCCCGTAGCCAGGCAGGCTGCGCCTGGGGCTAGGTCATTAGGCGCCTCACTGAATTCCGTCGGTGGGGGTGGAGGTGGAAATTCAGGTCTTGCAGGGCACGGTATTGTGCGCTGTGCCGGGCGGCCCGGCCGGTATCTTTCAAACACATCATTCGGTCGCAATTCAGATACAACTGGTGCCGCATCCCGTTCTGACAAATTCGCTGTAACTGCAGCAGCCATTCGCTGTTCTAACTTATATTTTTTGATACAGTTTATGCATTCTCGCCACGGCTTTTGCAGTTTTATAGCAGTTTTATCACCATCAATTACCAAGTCCCACAACTTGTTCCTGTATTCTCTCCAACAAGCTTCATCAAAATAACTATCTCCGCTAGGAAATACCCTAAAGCGGATCCATGAGCCAAAAGCCCAGGAATTACTTTAGACGATATCTCCGCCTTACGCTTTTCTAAAAAGCATTGAAATAAGGAGAGCGCTACCTCTTTTTCCATATTCACCGACGTCCGCGAACTTCACTGCCGCGTTCCGTTTCCCGCCGGTGTCCGCTACCCTTTCCTCAGGCCCGCCGATTCCGGCCAGCCCGAACTCACCGCCCGGCCCGCCAACTCCAGCCCGCCGATCCTTTCTCAGGCCCGCCGATCCTGCCCGCCTGCTGCCGCCGCCCCAAACTCCAGCCCGCCGACGTTTTCCAGTGGCATGCCACTTCGCCCGCTGGCTGGCCCGCCCGAGCCTTCCTCCGCGGTCGGCTCGCCCCGTAATCCCCGGGTGCGGTCTCCACTGTCGCCCCTGTCGAAACAGCTCAGAGTACCCGCAGAATCGGGTCCCTGTTCGGGCGCCACTTGACGAGAACGGAGACAGGGACGACAGCACTCAATATGAGTGATAGTAATCATCCAACTTTATTGAGCATCAGACACATCTTATATACAGTTTGCTATAATTATGCCCACTTGGCAACATACTATTGGTTGCTCTCTGAAAGGTTACATCATTGTTTTCACAACTCTGGAATTTCTTCTACTCGGTCTAATTACTCTTTTTCCCAGATCTCGCCTCCTCCTTATCTTGCTTGCCTCCCTTCTCAGGGGCAGCTGGACTTCAGCATACCAAGCAATCAGCAATTTCTCACATCTCCTACTCCACCACTATATTGTCAACAGAGAATTCTTCAAGGCCTGAATTGCACAGGTGTTCCTGGGACCCAAGTCCCCTCTTGCTCAAAACAAACCCCAACAACTTAGCATTTCTAGTCTTTGCACATAGATTGCAAAAGATTCTGCAACTTCTACTACAGCATTTACAGAATCAAGGAAGGTTGACATATGAAGATTGTGTATGTAAATTAACAAATCCTATTAAAAACAGTGTTGGAAGGCACGAGTCTGGCTCTCATATTTGGGGCTAGAAGTCTGGCATGTATACGTTTTGATCTTATTTATTATGTCTTTTCTGAACATGCTTCAGGTAGTCCATCACATCAGCCAGCTTTCTGGAAGTCCCTGTATCTTCAAATTATGTATTTGCCTGAAAGGAAACAGATTGATTGGAAGAAAAATTGTTAGAAGAGCAGATGGAGAAATTAGTATTTAAAAACCCCAACCAACAAAACCACTATCTTCTGAGTTGTTACTTATTCCACTGACTGATGCTTCCTCAGTGAAAATACATCATATTTATTTTAGTCTGAATTTGCCAGTTTCAGATAGAAGCCTACTATGCTTGCATACCAGCTTGACTTTTTTTGTTTTTATGAAATTTCTGTTCCCAGTGAAGTTATTTAGGCTGCAATGACACTATCTCATAATCCAATTCTATTTAGCTTGTGTTTGCACTGAGAGACGTGTTTTCCAGGTCTTCACAACACATCCATGAGAATAATTAAGCTTCTCAAACTTTTTAATAACTCTTCTTATAGTTTCATAGTTTCATTCAGGGTTGGAAGGGACCACAAGGATCATCTAGTTCCAACCCCCCTGCCATGGGCAGGGACACCCCACACTAGAGCAGGCTGGACAGAGCCTCATCCAGCCTGCTCTTAAACACCCCCAGGGACGGGGCCTCAACCACCTCCCTGGACAACCCATCCCAGGGTTTCACCACTCTCATGGTGAAGAACCTCCTCCTCACATCTAGACTGAATCTCCCCACCTCCAGCTTCATTCCATTCCCCCTAGTCCTATCACTACCTGAGATCCTGACAAGTCCTTCCCCAGCCTTCCTGTAGGCCCCCTTCAGATACTGGAAGGCCACAATTAGGTCACCTCGGAGCCTTCTCTTCTGCAGACTCAACAGCCCCAACTCCTTCAGTCTGTCCTCACAGGAGAGGTGCTCCAGCCCTCTGATCATCCTTGTGGCCCTTCTCTGGACACATGCCAGCACCTCTACATCCCTCTTGTAATAGGGACTCCAGAACTGGACACAGTACTCCAGGTGGGGTCTCACCAGGGCTGAGTAGAAGGGGAGAATCACCTCCCTTGACCTGCTGGCCACACTTCTCCTGATGCAGCCCAGGATCTGATTGGCTTTTCTGAACTGCAAATGCACACTGAGAGCTCATGTTGAGCTTCTCGTCCACCAGCACCCCCAAGTCTCTCTCCTCAGGGCTACTTTCCAGCCAGTCACTGCCCAGCCTGGATTTGTGCCTGGGATTGCCTCGACCCAGATGCAGGACCCTGCACTTGCTCTTATTGAACTTCATGAGGTTGGCTTGTGCCCACCTCTCCAGCCTGTCAAGGTCCCTCTGGATGGCCTCCCTTCCCTCCAGCGTGTCTGCTGCACCACACAGCTTGGTGTCATCAGCAAACTTGCTGAGGGTGCACTCAATGCCACTGTCCATGTCACCCACAAAGATGTTGAACAAGACAGGTCTCAGGACTGATCCCTGAGGGACTCCGCTTGTCCCTGGCCTCCACTGGGACATGGAGCCATTGACAGCCACTCTTTGGGTGCGGCCATCAAGCCAGTTCCTTATCCATCTAGTGGTCCACCCATCAAACCCATGTGTCACCAGTTTGGAGACCAGGATGTGGTGCAGGACAGTGTCGAAGGCTTTGCTCAGGTCCAGGTAAATGACATCAGTTGCTTGCCCCTCATCTATTAATTTTGTCATCTGCTCATAGAAGGCCACCAGGTTGGTCAGGCAGGATTTGCCCTTGGCGAAGCCATGCTGACTGTTCCCAGTCACCTCTTCAGTATTCTTTTGAGCGAGTAGTGACTCCAGGAGGATCTGCTCCATGATCTTTCCAGGCACGGAGGTGAGACTGACTGGCCTGGAGTTCCCTGGTTCCTCCTTCTTACCCTTTTTGAAGATGGGGGTAATGTTTCCCCTTTTCCAGTCTGTGGGGACTTCCCCAGACTGCCATGACTTTTGAAATAGAATAGAGAGGGGTTGAGCAACCTCATCTGCCAGTTCTCTCAGTACCCGTGGGTGTATCCCATTGGGTCCCATGGACTTGAACACTTTCAGGTTCTTCAGGTGATCACGAACCTGATCTGCACTTACAATGGGCAGTTCTTCCTCCCCGTCCCTGGCTTTGACTTCCATAACATCAGGAGTGTGGCTAGAGGTCCTTGCAGTGAAGACTGAGGTAAAGAAGTTATTGAGTACCTCAGCCTTTTCCTCATCCCTTGTGACCATGTCACCATTTTCCTTTCTGAGGGGGCCCACACCTTCCCTAGTCTTCTTCTTCCCATTAATATACCTGTAGAAGTTCTTAGTGTTCCCTTTAACCTCCCTGGCTAGATTCAATTCAAACTCTGCTTTGGCTTTCCTAATCAGGACTCTTGCTGCTCGGGCAGCTTCCTTATATTCCTCCTGTTCTACCTGTCCTTCTCTCCACTTCCTGTAGAGTTTCCTTTTAAGTAATAGTGTGTCCAGTAGATCCTTGCCCATCCAGGCAGGCCTCCTAGCATTCTTTCCTGCTTTTCTCTTTGTTGGTATACAGAGCTCCTGGACACAGAGGAGGTGGTCCTTGAATACTGACCAGCTGTCCTGGGTCCCTCTTCCCTCCAGGGCTTTGTCCCACGACACTTTGGCTAGCAGATCCCTGAAGCGATCAAAATCTGCACGGCTAAAGTCTAGGGTCGTGAGCTTGGAATACTTCCTCCTGATTGCCCTGAGGATGTTAAATTCAACTGCTTCATGGTCACTGCAGCCAAGGCCGTCTCTGAGCCTCACATTGCTTATCAGCCCTTCCCTGCTGGTGAGAACAAGGTCCAGCATAGCACCATTTCTTGTTGGTTCCTCTACCATTTGGAGGAGGAAGTTGTCTTCTATGCAGTCCAGGAACATCCTGGATTGCTGGTGCCTTGCTGTGTTGTCCCTCCAGCAGATGTCCGGGTGGTTGAAATCACCCATGAGGACCAGGGCTTGTGACCTGGAAGCCGCTTCTATTTGCCTATGGAGGGCCTCATCTGCTTGGATCTGCTGGTCAGGTGGCCTGTAGGAGACCCCCACAGTAATATCTCCTTCCCCTGTCCTGCCTTTAATTTTAACCCATATGCTCTCAACTAGCTCATCATCCCTCCCCAGGTGGAGCTCCACTGATTCCAACTGGCTATTGACATAGAGGGCAACACCTCCTCCTCTCCTTCCCTGCCTATCCTTCCTAAAGAGCTTATATCCATCTATCCCTACATCCCAGTCATGGGATTCATCCCACCAAGTTTCAGTAACAGCCACTATGTCGTGGCATCCCAGCAGCACAGTGGCCCTTAACTCATCCCGTTTGTTGCCCAAGCTGCACGCATTTGCATAGAAGCACTTCAGCTGGGCTGGCCCTGTCCTCCTCTTGTGCCAATTCCCCTCGGTTTCCACAGAATGTCCTGGTGGATCATTCGTGGCTTGCCTCAGGGCAGCAAGTTGAGAGCCCTTACCAGCTCTCCATCTCTCTACTGCTGGTGAGCTGCCCCGCTGTTTGTCACCAGCCAGCAGGAGACTATTAACCCCTTCCCCCTTCAAATCTTAGTTTAAAGCCCTATCAATGAGCCCTGCCAATTCCTGCCCCAGGATTCTTATCCCCCTCTGGGACAAGTGTGTCCCATGAGTTGTTTTCAGCTCAGGTGCCTTGAAAACAAAGCCATGATTGTGGAACCCAAAGCCCTGTCGATGGCACCAGCCTCTGAGCCATGAATTGATCTGTCGGCCCTTCCTCAGTGTGTCCTCATCCATTGCTGACGTTAGAGGGATGGCTGAGAACACGACTTGAGCCCCTGATCCCTTTAGCATTTGCCCTAAGGTTCTGAAGTCTTTTTTAATAGATTGTGAGCCTCTCATTGTTACATCGTCACTGCCCAACTGAAAGACCAGCAGTGGGTAGTAGTCTGAAGGACTCACAAGGTTGGGAATTCTATCTACAACGTCTTTAACTTGGGCACCAGGGAGGCAGCTGACCGCTCTATGAAATTGGTCTGGTCTGCATATTGGGCCCTCTGTTCCCCTCAGTAGGGAGTCTCCTATGACGATGACCCTGCGAGGTTTCTTTTCTGGGTAAGTTTTGATGGCTGGCCTGAGGCAACCTGTCATTGGTGCAGCTTCTGACCTTCTTGAGTCCTCGGCCTTACCAATGACCTGTTCCTCCTGCAGAGCCTCATACCTGTTCTGTAACTGCACTGGAGGCAGCGTGCTGCTCACAGGAGCAGAATTCCTTTGTTTGCACTTCTTCCGTCGGGCAGAGACCTGTTCCCATTGGCCCTGCTCATGTGGGTTACTACAGGGAGGTTGAGAATCTTGCTTCTGGGAAGGTATCAAACTCCCTGTTCCCCTAAGTGTTACCCCCTGTTCTGGTTTAGAAGAGATTACATTATGGGAATTGTCAATTTTCTGCTCACCATCTCTCCTAGCTCTTAGCCTTTCCACCTCTTTTTTTAGTTTGACCACCATGCTCATCAGATCACTGACGTGCTCACACCTAACACAGGAGCTGCTCCCTCCAGCCTCCATATCGAGTGCCAGGTTCCAGCACTCACTCCAGCCACCTACCTGAACATCTGCATGCTTGTGTGTGGTCTCTGTTTGGGTGCCCACTGTCCTTCTGTTAGCCTTTGCTCTAGTGGTGACCATCTTGCAGTAACCACCCTCTCCACACGGCTTTTCCCCTGTCAGTGAGAAGGCTGAGCTGGGCTGAGCTGCGCTGCGCTGAGCTGCGCTGCGCTCCTCAAGCTGCCTCCTCTCTCTTCAGCCACGCGCTGGGTTCTGTTTGGTCTGCACGCAGTCTCCGCGGCAACCCCTCCCCCAGCTACGTCACTGCCCTCCGGCAGGTAGGCAATCCGAGCCCCCTGCCCCTCCTCCTCCCTTCCTCTTCGGGAAGTCCCGAGCCACCAGCCCCTTACCGCCTGAAAAGCAAGGGAATCAAAGCCAAAAGCCAAACTCCCAGTGCTGCGCTCCTCAAGCTGCCTCCTCTCTCTTCAGCCACGCGCTGGGTTCTGAAAGACAAACACCAAAATAGGAGCATAGCCATAGACTGGGGGAAATCATTACCCTTCTTCCTTAGTACTTACATGAGAGTATGTGGAGTACTGTTTCCAGTTTTGGGGCCTCCAATACATGAAGTGATAAATTGGAGCAGGTTTAATTAAGGGTCTCTAAGATGGTTGTAGGACTGGAGCGCATGCTATTTGCTGAAGAAATTGAGCATCGTGTAGTCCAACTGTCTGAGCAGTTCAGAGCTGACCAAAAGTTAAAGCATGTTATTAAGGGCATAACCCAAATGCCTCTTAAACACTGACAGGCATGGGGCACTGATCACCTCTCTAGGAAGCCTACTCCAGTGTTTGACCACCCTCTCAGTCAAAAGAAGCTTCCTAATGTCCAGCCTAAACCTTGCCTGGTGCAGTTTTGAACTATTCTGACATGTCCTATCACTGGATCCCAGGGAGATCAGCATCTACCTCTCTACTTCACCTCTTCATGTAGCTGTAGAGAGCAATGAGTTCACCTTCAGCTTCTTTTTCTCAGAACTCAAGAAACCCAGCTGCTCTTAGTAGGACATGCCTTCCAGCCCTCTTGCCAACTTTGTTACTCTCCTCTGGACACATTCAAGGAGCTTCACATCTTTATCAAATTGTGGGGCCTGGAACTGTACACAGTACTCAAGGTGAAGCTACACAGTACTAAATGCAGTGGGCATAATCACTTAACCTGCTGACTGGCTAATTAATTATACTGTGTTCAATGCACCCCAGAATGTGGCTACCAGAGCACACTGCAGGTTCCTGTAGAGCTTAATGTCCACCAGCAACTGGAGATCCTGTTTTGCAAGGTGCTCTCCATGCACTGCTCTCCCAGTTTATCCTTTTGTCGGTGTCACTCCATTCCAGGTGCTGAGTCCAGTACTTGGTTAAACTTCATCCCATTAATTACAGCCCAGCGTTCCAACTTATCTAGATGCCTCTGCATGGCCTCTTGTGCCTTGAGAGAGTTAATAGCACCTCCCAGTTTGGTATCACCAGCAAACTTGTTAATGGTGCATGCAGCTCTTGAATCCAGGCTGTTGATAAACTCTATTCTGGCCCAAGAATTGAGCCTTGAGGAAGAAAGCTGGTGACCAGCCATGCAGCTTTTGAAGACAGATCTGTGATCATGCTTTCAAGTCTCGGTAGTGTATGGATTTCAATTCATGTGTACATGGAGATGACTTAGCAACAGTTTTCTTTGTCTGACTTTGCTGTGTTCCTGTGAACTGCTGTTTTCGTAAAGACAGGTAGCATGTCTGAATAGAAATTATTTAACCTTCTTGCTGACAAGTTACATGCTTTCTTGATTGAAACCAGCAGCTTTTAGGCTGATGTCCCAAGCACTGCAATTAAGGCTTAATTAAAAAAAGAAAAAAGAATAATTCTTGATGCTCAAAGGCATGTTAACAACCTTTTTTTTTTGCTTTAAGACTGTTAGTCAAAGGAAAGAGGTGGTATTATGTAGGAAAATTTTTTTCTGACAGCACATAATGATCCAATGTGGTTTGAATCTTTTGAAGAGAAGCAGTTGACCAAAACTTGGTTTTCCTTCAGGTATCTCAGAATTATTACATTTTTTGTAGCGTGAAGTTATGTGCTGTTACCTAAGCCACACAGCTACAGAGTTCAATAGGTCATATTGTCATACTTGATTGTTGTTGTCTATTTAAGTACATATTTGCAGCTTCATTGGTTGTTAGCTCTGTTCTGACCTCATTGTTAGGAAAATAAGAAGCATTTATGCAAGTGAAATGTTCTTTAACTAACTTTCATAACTTGGCAGGCTTTTTATTCAACTAGTGGCAATTTTTATTACTCTAATTATTCTCAAGACTAGTCAGTTTAAATTAAAACAGCATTAACATTGGAAAATTTTAAAATAGGGAGCACCTCTTTCAGTTTAAAGGTATGTCTCCTAGATGATGCATTTTCATAGTATCTGACTAGACGTAGCGTAAGTCTAAACAGTCCTCTTTAGAGCAGGTAAGTGTTATGTCTTTAACTCACTCAAGGGAAGCCTTAATACGCAATCACATAATGCAACTCAGATTTGCTGTGTAGTGTGTATAACCACTTCACCTGGAGCTGGTTATATTTGGTGCTGCTCAGCACAAAACCTGTGTCAAAGCACAATGTTACTGAATATGACTGTGTCTTCTGTATGAATGTTGTCTTCTGTAATAAAGAGGATGCTTCAGAACTTGGACTTTCTCCTCTTCCCAGGTTTTTAAAACAACAAAAACAAACAAACAAATCAAATACCATTAGGAGTCCATTCTAAAACGTGTACTTGACTGTATCACTCATTGTAGTGAAAATAACATCGTATCAAGGAAAATACCTTGGTTTTATTTTAACTGCAGCATTCCATATCTGATATCCTTGGAGTGTGACAGCTCACATGTATGAAACTCATTTAGCCTGTATGCACTTGCAAGGAACCTTAACATTGTATTAGAGGGGTGTCTGTGTATGTTCTGGGTATATGTGCTGTAATCCTTTTTTTACCCCTTTTTTCCCCTCATTATTTCATTTTAAAATCATGGTAAATGTCTGAAATGGATGCAGTTTCTCTTGAGATATACCACAGGATGTCTCAATCAGTCTCAGTTGTGGAAGACTAAACCTGTGCTTGAAAGACTAGACTGATGCATGACACACGGTTCAGATACTTTGTGTATTACTTGCAGCATACTGCTAGACCCTAGTGCTGTTACCAGTGGCTCTCATCAGATGATGCAATCATCCTTAGACATTTATTAAAAGACAATTAGACCAACGATTTTTTTTTTCAAGTACAGATTTGGTTCTTGTTTCCTGATGTTCCTTTAATATGTATTCTTTTGACAGTCTAGCAGTCATAGCAAAGCTGCATTTATTTTCAAGGTAGTTATTTTGCACATTTAATTTCTGCACTATAGATCCAAATATGATATCTTTGTATTTCAGGATCACTCCTCATCCATTAATCAGTGTCCTTGAAAACAGACCTGACTCCTGGCCAGTTCTACTGCAGCAGATAACAAGATTTTTCCATCAGAGTCCAGAGAGGTAAGTGAATGAATAATTAAACCCCAGCAAATGTAGCCGACTCAGTCATATCAGTGTAACTTATTTTCCTGAACACAACTACAATGACCAATGAGAATTCCATCTTTTGAAAAAAGGTAACTGTAAAATTTAATTACTCTATTTAAAGGTTAAAAATAGAATATACATAAAATCCTAGAAGAATGCATCAACATTAAATTAAATATTTTTCTCTTAACTCTTGTATGTTGATGATAATTTTTATGGATATTCATAGGGCCTTTGGATTAAAAAAGCAACTCAAAAAGATTAACTATTTGGATTACTTGATTTGTCAAAAAAAGTGACATGTGCAGGTATAACCCACCTAATGCAAAATGATGGAAGTATAAATGGAAAGTACAGATTATTGTATCTCATAGTAAAGGATGAGATCTTTCAAAGTTGTGCATGCTTCTTGATTTAAAAGGAAAAAAGTAAAAAAAAAAAATCAGTGTCATAACCTTATTATAAAATGTCTTAAACTGTTGGTACCTTGGATATTTCTTCATTGTTAAAAATTTCTTTATGTGTACCTCCAAGGAACTTTCCCAATTATGCCTCAATGTAAAATGCCAAATGCTGTAGCAGCCTTAAAAACAAATGTTTTCAGTCATTTTATACCTATATGTGTGCTATTCAGGCAAAAAAAAAAATTCTCTTGGTTTCTGGAAGACTCATATAAATCCAGCAGAGTCATAGTACAGTGAAATTGGCTTGTGTACTCTGTTGCTCTCGAGTAAACAAATCTTTTAAATATCTAGTGGGTCTAGATGATGTTGCCAACTGTAAGACTTTCAAGCAAGAGTGTGCTTTGTTCAACTTAGCAGATCAGAGCATTTTTTAAATACTGTTTGCAGGCTGCTTCTTCCACCTGGGACTCATGAAGAGTCCTGTCAGATGTCTAAATGGTGGAATGAGCTGTGGATTTCTTGCTGGTGGCTTATTTTGAATTTAAAGGAAAAAATCTTCATGTGCTGCTTTTTGTGCATAGGTTTCTTGAAATACAGTTATAGACTGAGAATTTAGCATCATAGAAACATTTGGGTTGGAAAAGACCCTTAAGAACGTTGAGTTGAGCCATTAATGTTACGCAACAAGTTGCACTGGTAAACTGTGTCCTTAAGCATGATGTCAACAGTGGCCACGTATGTTGATGTAAATCAGTTACTGAGTTCTTTGTGAAGCTCTGTGCCAGGGATGAATTTTGTTTAAAACCTACTTTTAGTTTTGATTCTCTGTACATTTAGCTTTATATATCAGGAACAGCAGCAATTCCTAATGTGGCCAAGCAAAAACAACTGTTCTGTGATGGATTTTTGTAGTGGGAAGCTATCTTGGTTAAAGCGGTTCCTGTTTCGTGCAATTGTTTAAGACCACTGGGCAAAAACAGGCAAGGAATGGGTGGCTCTTTTTAAAATTGAAATTAGGTTCTATGTTTTAAAAACCTAATATCTTCTCTAAATACTACGTGAGAAAGGTACACTAGTCCCTCACAACATTCAGGAAGGAAAGTCACTTCCTTGAGTTGATGAGGAAAAAAAGAAATAAGATTGTCATAATCTACATGTACCTATTGAATAATACCCATGCTTAAATAGTCTTTTCACCACTGCATTTCATTGAATGGTTGCTGTATAAGGTCTCATGACAGAACTTTGTGCTAATGAGTCAAAGGTTTTTCGAGATTGAGTAGTGCCTTTCCGGACACATTTCTGTCAATTGCATTCTGTAAAGTATTGCAGGTAATGTCATGTTGCTTGGGTTTTCCTTGTAATTTTTTCAGCTTTCAGTTGAAAGCAGTCTTAGCAGCTTATTTCTTGAACTGCAGGGCACAGAGCTCATGTGTTGGCATAATGGCTCCATTCCTAAGATACCTGTATTGTGAACCATCTCAGTTACGGGAATATGCTGAGCTCCGAATGGGTTTACTTAAGATCTTACTTCAGCCTTGTGGTCTGGAGCGCAAAGAAGCACCCTCTGAGCTGGAATGCCAGATTCTTCGACTTCTGTGTGATTTGATTCCACACCTTCAGGTACATTTGACTGACTGCATCTTTGAGAAATAAACATTATGAAAGCACTGTATTATTATTATTTTTTCTTTATGATCTTCCAAGTGTGTAGACATAGCATTCTCTTTGATTTCCTATAGACCTTCTATGCTGTAGTACATAAATCTCACAAATGGGCTCTTTCTGGTGGAAGACAGTACATTTTTAGTTCTTCAAATCTGATAGACTGTGTAAGGTATAAATTGAAACATGTTTACCATAATTATTTCCTACTAATTGCCTCAGTAAACTTGCAGAGATACCCATGAGAGAGAAAATAGCAAAGTTTGTCAAAAACATGCAAATTTTTACTTAAATTGATAAAAGAAAACAAGCTATAATGGATGGTCACATCAGGAGGGTAGCACTCAATGACTTGAGGTCCAGATAGAGAGCAGTGACAAGTGGTTTCCCTCAGGGGTCTGTGCTGGGACCTGTGCTGTTTTTTGTCAGTGATACAGATAATATAGTGTTTTTTATCAGTGGGATTGAGTGCACCATCAGCACGTTTGCAGATGACACCAAGCTGAGTGGTGCTGTCAATATACCAGAGGGACAGATGTTATCCAGAGGGACCTGAACAAGCTGGAGAGGTGGGCCCAGGTGAACCTCATGATGTTCAATGAGCAAGTGCAGGGTTCTGCACCTGGGCCAGAACAATCTTCACTATCAATAAAGACTGGTGATATAAGGCAGCCCTATGGTAAAGGACTTTGGGGTTCTGATGGATGAGAAGCTGGACACGAGCAGACAGTGTGAACTTGCAGCTCAGAAGGCCAGTTGCATCCTGGGCTGCGTCAACAGATGAATTGCCTGCAGATCCACAGAGGTGATTCTGCCACTTTGCTCTGGTGAGACCTCACCTGGAGTATTGGCGTCCAGGTTTGGAGCCCTCAATACAGGAAGGCCATGGACCTGATGGAGTGGGCTCAGAGGAGGGCGAAGAGAATGGTGAGGGGGTTTTAACACCTCTGGTACAACAGACTGAGGGAGCTGGTATTGTTCAGTCTGGAGAAAGCTCCAGACCCAGTAAGGACCTTCCAATACCTGAAGAGGGCCTCCAAGAAGGATTGAGAGAGAGTGTTTTCAAAGTCCTATGGTAATAGGATGAGGGGCAATGCCTTCAAACTAGGAAGAATAGATTTAGATTGGTTGTTAGGAGCAAGTTCTGTACCATGAGGGCAGTGGAACACTGGGACAGGTTGCCCAGGGAGGCAGTTGAGGCCCTATTCCTGGAGATGCACAAGGTGAGGCTGGACAGGGCTGTGGGCAACTGGATGTAGTTGTGGATGTCCCTGCTTACTGCAGAGGGGTTTGAACATCCCTTCTAACCTAAACCCTTATATGATTCTATGGTAAGAGAAGCATGATTTAAGTACTTCTAGATACTCCTTTGTTACTCTTTATAACAGAGGGTATAGCGGATCTGAAGACAAAACTTAATCCCTGTGAAGTATGCTAAATGTTTTGAATGTGTTTTTAAGTTGCACATTGATACTTGCTAGAATCTAGGGATTTAAGCTCTCTGCTCCCTTTGGCTAGGTGTCTAGGCTCTTGGTTAAGATTAATAGCTCTATTTTGCCTTGTGCTTTTTTGTACTGATACACCTTTTCCTGTCTCTTTAATATTAGAGCAACACTGTCAATTTCAAATTCATTCAAACATGAGGTAATATTATATTACCACAGTTAGAGGGTTTGATAATGCCAATAATGTAAAGCTAAATATGCTTGACATGAGGATATTTGGTATTGTCTTCCTACTGTGGAATTTTACTAACAAATTCTACTTTCTACTGGTAGCTATTTTCAGACAAATATTTCTTTCAGACAAATAATAACTTGTATTATACACAATTTTTTGGTTCAGTCTACTTTTTGTGATGATGGATACATGTGACTTTTTCTGGTCATGGGGACATTCCTGATTTTTACTTGGGTCTGCCTGAGCTTCATTGTACCACTGTGTTCTGTATCCATGATCAAGTTTCTGCCTTCATGACATTCAGCCATAAAAATGGCAATAATTTTATAAGTGTCTTTTAGTTGTGAACCTTTCTTTCATCCATGCTCATTAGCTTTTTTTTGTTTTTCCCTGCTAGAAATCTGTTGTATTTTTTTTAAACTGATCAGTACTTTGGTTGGTTGGTTTTGTTTTGCCTGAGAGAACTTTCAAAATAGGAAGGGAAATACTGCCTTCAATAAACTGGCTTGATGGACTGTTTTATAACCTGGCATACCTTCTCAAGTGGTTCTTATCCTTTAAGCCTTTTTTTTCATCTTCTATATTGTATAAATGCTCAAGTACTTCCTAGTCATTTTATCTAACAGTATCAGCCGAGGTGTTGAAAATAAAACTCATTACCTGCAGACTTTTCTGCTGAAAAACTCCGTGGACATGAGGGTTCTGATTTGAGCAGATTATTCAGAATTTACTCCAAATAGCTGTTATCCTTAATGCTGCCTTGCCCAAGAGTAGATCAGAACAGCTGGGTGTAGAACTAGCATCTTCTAGAGCTGAAGTGGTCTTCCTTAAAATGTTGGCATTATGAGGTAAACTCTTCTTGAAACTTCTTTACCTGGCTTCCAAGTGTGGAAATAACTGCATTAGGGTATTGCACTTCAGCTTTTCATTTTATAGTCAGTAGACTACATGGTTTACTTGAAGCAGGTAACTCCGCTGCTTTTCTCTTTTGAGGCGTGTGTTAAAATCTCAGTTATGTTATAGGGGAAAAGCCCTAGAGCAGGATGTTTCCGTTACAAGAATGTTTGCCTGCTGTATGACAGCCCTTAACAATTGTTCAATGTTGCTGAGAGAACTCAGAGTGGTGATTTAATTTGCTGTTGCATTTGAGGAAGAATATCTAATTGTTTGGGTTTTTTTCCTGTCAACTAACAAGAAATCTTTTATTCTTTCACATTTCTAGTTTTACTTCAAAAATTTAAACAGTAATTAATCTATTTTTTCTCAGGGAGGTTGGATCAGATATTCCTGGGTTTAGTTTATAAATATTTCTTTGAGCTCTTAGTAATATTTGCAATTGAAACATTACAGAGCTAATATAACTAATTCTAAACTTTGGGAATTCTGCATCGATTGGGAAGGAGAACTAAACCTGATTGTGTTTTTGTTTTGTTTCAACTGCCTCTTTACAGGTTAAAGATTTACTGCAAGTTACAGAAGCCTTGGTTTTTCTCCAAGAGCTCTTCCTCAGCCTTCTGCGCTATCCTGTGTTTTGGAAAGCTCAGTTATCCCAGTTTTGTCTGCAGCTGTTATGCTTCTGTGAACTATGTTTAAATGTTCTGGGCGAATGCTCATCTTTGATCTCCTTAATAGAGGAGAACTTGGAGCTTTTAAAAGAGGTAAGTGTTTATAGGGGAAAAAAGCCCCACAGTCATGGTAAATTTCAAGGATGTTGTATTGAAGGCAGTTTTTAGAGACATAGATGCATGGCATTCGTCTGCATTTGACCAGTGTTTCAAAAGCTTGCTTCAATCAGAAATACAGAGTGGAAGTTACTTTAAAATGAGCTAAAAATGTTTTAACAAAAGAACAAATTAAAATGTTCTATCCATTCATTTAAAATAATATTTTTACACCATTCATGTTCTTCACTGCATGTGCAGTGTCACTGTGTGCACTCCTAAAGAGACTCCTTACCAAGTTTCAGTTGTTGCCTTTTTGTACTGTTTTATGCCACTGAAGATCAGAGAAGACTCAAACCACTTTCTTTTTCCTTATAGGTATTTCCTGTGGAACAGTACATAATTGGGCTAGCACTTCTACTGCTGCAAACACCAGAAAGTCAGCAAAAGTCTATCTTAAGTCTAGGTAAAGATCTTGTGAAAGAGGAATCTACACTCTTAAGACTGTTTTTTGTTTCTTTGTGTCCATGAAGCTGGATTGGGTGGTGACATTTATATGTTTTTTAAAGCGGACTTTTTTTTTTTCCTGAATTTCATAAGTAACATTGTCTCTAATAGCAGTAAAGATAATTTTTTTTTATGCTACCCTGACTTTTTTCATGGATCTGAGTGTATTCTAAGTTCCTTCCTGTCTTGGAGCTTTTCAGTTTCATTTCTGAGTCATCAACAGGATATTCTCAGCAGAGATTCCTGTGTCCTGAGGAGTTTCTTTTGACACATCTTAAGAGCTACAAACAGCAGAAATGTATGGGTGTCTAAATAGAATTGGAGCTTTACCAGAATATCCTTTGCACCTCGGTATGCACATACTGTAGTTCCAGGGACTGTTACCTTGCTCAATTGTTCCCTGGTGATGTTTGCACCAGGACTGAAAGTATAAATTATGTTCTGTTTTTTACCCTGCATGATCTTTTTTTTCTCTACCCTGTCTTGCACAGCCTACAAACTCCTTTCCTGCTCAGAAACCCAGAACATCTCAACCACAGCCCTTATTTTGGTGATGCCACTGCTACAGATCTTATCTTCTACAGCAGTGGGGGACTGCCTATCAGAAGATGATTCTGGAACTACCAGGCAGCAGCTGGCTGTAAATCTTTTGGGAATATTACAGGAGGAATCTGTGAAGGATAAGAAAGAGCTGGTAAATTTACAAGGGGTTTCCTTCTTTTGGGGCAGGTAGAGGATGCATTTAACAGTTTTGCTGCATTATACCTGGCTTCTTGAAAAATACATGTGTGAGCTTCTTTGTGTAGTATGTTGTACAGAAGCACTCAAAAATACATGTGGTCTATAAAACCATACTGCTGGTAAAGTGTAAGTGTGTTTGTGTGCTAGATATTGTTTTACTTAGGAGATGGAATATTTTTTTTTTTACTTTCAGAGGCCATGTAGATTAAAAAATTCACCTGCACTATTAATGGAGTAACAAAACTTAGAGGAAAATAAGGATACTTAATTTGTCTCTTTCAGACTTGCTTATTCCACTTGTCTATATACTTTTCCTTATTTCTATCCATTCTCTCCTTGTCCAAAGAGAGTTAGGGAGCATTTAAGTGTCTTCTATTACATTTCAGTGCTAATTATCCTGGATCTTTTTATCTCTACTGTTGGCTTATTGGCTTTTATTTACTTACTTCTGTTCCACTTAGTGGCTTTCTCCCCATTTGTTCCATCTGTTCTGAGAACAGGTGACAGCAAGTCTCTTTGATCAGGATGTCTGTTTCTCTGCTAATGATGTTCTTCAGGATCCAATTTGTTTTGGTTGATGTAGTGGTTCACTGCTGATAGCAAGGCTGCTTCCCAGCCATTCAGATCGTAGCCTGTGATGGGCTTTTTGGGTATGTCACTCCGGATGCAGGACTGTGGCACTTGTCTGTGTTAAATTTCATACATTTCTTGCTAGCCTATTCTTCCAGCCTTACCCAGGTCTCTCTGAAGGACGATTTTGCATTTGGTCATGTTCACCTTGCTGCCCAGTTTTGTGTCATCAGTAAATTTGTTGAGGCTGCTTTCAGTCCCATCATTTAGATAATTTATGAAGTGTTGCTAAGAAACAAAGAAGATTTGGTAGGGCATTTGAAAGTTGAGGGCAGCTTTGGCTGCAGTGACCACAAGATGGTGGTCCATATGGTCCTCCATATGAGGAAGTAGCAGGGTAGTAAGTAACACTGCAACCCTGGACTTCAGGGGAGCCAACTTTGACCTCTTCAGAGATCTATTTGAGGGAGTCGTCAGGGTTAGGACTCTAGAAGGTAGGGAGGCTCAAGAGAGCTGATTAGTATTCAGAGAGCACCACCCTCAAGGTCAAAGTTGGTGCATCCTCATGAGTAAGAAATCATAAAGAGGCGAGAGACATGCATGGATGAGCAAGGTGCTTCTGGAAAAATTCAGATGGAAGTTCACAGTGTATTGATAAAGAGATTGGCCACTTAGGAGGTATAAGAACATTGCTAGAGTATGTGTGGATGCAGTGAAGAAACCTAAGGCTCTACTTCTTTTGCCAGATTTCATTAGAAAAACCAAAATAACAAGAATAACTCCTCAAATACATCACCCAGAAACACTGAAGTTGAGAAAACGTGGACCTTTCCACGTCAATAGAAGATGTTTCATTGTAGAAGGTGATCAGGTTAGCCTGGCAGGATTTGCCTTTGGTAAATCTCTGCTGGCTTTTCCTGGTCGCCTGATTCATTTGGTCTCTAATAACATGAAGTTCAATAAGAGCAAGTGCAGGGTCCTGCATTTGGGTCGAGGCAATCCCAGGCACAAATCCAGGCTGGGCAGTGACTGGCTGGAAAGTAGCCCTGAGGAGAGAGACTTGGGGGTGCTGGTGGACGAGAAGCTCAACATGAGCTCTCAGTGCGCATTTGCAGTTCGGAAAAGCCAATCAGATCCTGGGCTGCATCAGGAGAAGTGTAGCCAGCAGATCAAGGGAGGTGTTTCTCCCCCTCTACTCAGCTCTGATGAGACCCCACCTGGAGTACTGTGTCCAGTTCTGGAGCCCCTATTACAAGAGGGATGTAGAGGTGCTGGCATGTGTCCAGAGAAGGGCCACAAGGATGATCAGAGGGCTGGAGCACCTCTGCTATGAGGACAGACTGAAGGAGTTGGGGCTGTTGAGTCTGGAGAAGAGAAGGCTCTGAGGTGACCTAATTGTGGCCTTCCAGTATCTGAAGGGGGCCTACAGGAAGGCTGGGGAAGGACTTGTCAGGATCTCAGGTAGTGATAGGACTAGGGGGAATGGAATGAAGGTGGAGGTAGGGAGATTCAGGCTGGATGTGAGGAGGAGGTTCTTCACCATGAGAGTGGTGAAACCCTGGAATGGGTTGTCTGGGGAGGTGATTGGGGTGCCATCCCTGGACATGTTTAAGAGCAGGCTGGATGAGGCTCTGTCCAGCCTGCTCTAGTGTGGGGTGTCTCTGCCCGTGGCAGGGGGGTTGGAACTAGATGATCCTTGTGGTCCCTTCCAACCCTGACTGATATTATGATACTATGAAGAGCCCTTAGGGAGGGCCACTGCTGACAGGTCAACACCTCCTTTGTTGTAGGTGCTTGATCCTGTGAGCTGAGGTCAAGTTACACTGGTACAGCCAGAATAAAGGAGATATATTGAGAACCTCTACCTCCTCAGCATTATGTGTAACTCATTTCTCCTGCCCTGTTTGGTGATGGTCCTATGTCTTCCCTCTGGTCCTGCTTAGTACTCACTTCCCTGAAGAATCCGTTCTTCCTGGCATCTTTGGCTGATTTCAGTTCTGCTGGAGCTTTTGCCTTCCTGTCTGCATCTCTCTATGCCCAGGCAAGGTTCTTGTAGTCCTTCATAGGTATGTGACTGCCAGTAGGACAGATTGGACAAAGCTCTGAGCAATCAGTTCTGGTTAAAGATGCCCATGCTCACTCCCGAGGGGTTGGACTAGATGTCCCTGAAATGTTCCTTCCAACCCAAAACATTCTGTGATTCCATGATTTCAAGTCATACAATCTTTAAGGGCCAGGCAACTAAACAGTGCAATGTACAGATCCTGAAGCTCCTCTTAGCCCATTATATGTCATTTAACAAAATTTAAATACCTTTACTGTTAAATGGAAGTTCCATAACAGTATCCAGAAGTGAATTTTTGCTCCAAGTTCCCTCTTCATCCAGAGAGATGATATTATAGTTTACTGATTTATTTTTCTCTTCACATACAGTCTTTGTAATGCATAAGTAAAGGGATAAACTAATTTTAATGTTTAGGTAGTCTAAAGTACAGGGGCATTGTGCCTTCCATTAGACAAAATAAATTTGCATATCATTGAACAAAATGTTTCAAATTAAGTTCTGCATTTCTGTAGAGAATAAGTTTTGTCACTCAATGTCTGTTTCTCCTTGGTAATGTAAAGAGGAGTGGGCCCTGCTCTATTGGAATCTGTATTTTGTTTTTAGTGTTCATTTGGAGATGTCTTTTCAAACACTTTCTTGGCCTGATTATTATATATATATACAAACTACTGTCTTGATAATGCGAAGGCAACTCTGAAAATGTTGTGTTTTCAAAGGAACAAAGATTTAGTAGGAAAGAGATAGTTTGTTGTGAATTAAGTTTATTTGTTTTAATGAGAAACCGTGAAATTCTTCATTAATTTTCAGGAGCTTTGAAATACATATTTTTATCTATAATAAAAGCCTGAGTTAGGAGGATTCCTCATTTATATTTTACTGTTCTTCTGCTTCTGTTATCTTCCATGACTGTGTCAATAGAACATTTTGTTCTGAGGAGTGAAACAGCCAATGTCACGTCAGCTGTATATTAAGCACTATGAAATGTTAAGGGAATTCCCTTAAAATAATACAGGTGATACTTAGACTTTTGTGATGTACCTGTCACTGTCAGGAATGGAAGCTTTTCAGGTCCAGCGTCAGTTTTGGTGAGGGTGTAGCACATCAGTTACCAGCAGGAACAGCAGGGATGGATGCCAGATAGAGGGGAAACTCCTGAATAGGGAATGAGCAACCCATTCAAGCATCTTAAATGCAAGAATTCATATAAAGGGCTATAAAGAAATGTACTACAGTTTATTCTTTCTTTATTCTTTACTTTTATTGTACTGGGACCCTGCAAGGAGAGATTTGTTTTGGGTGACAGAACTGGATTAGTTATGGCTGGTTTTCTCTGTTCTTTTACTTGTTTAATTGAGTTTGTTTGTTTTTGTTTTGTTTCGCTTGTTCTCAGGTGTCCTGCAAACTCCTTTTCCCAATAACCACCTCTTACAGCTCTTTGTATACAACCTGGAAGATCATAGAGCTCATGGAAGAGAAATTTGCAGTTAATACCTGGTTATCGTCAGTGAAATCATTGCTGTCTGGTACAACTCAAGTCCCTGCTCATGTTTCTCTTCTGATGGCATATCTACTGATCCGAGAAAATGGAGACAGTCTTCGTGATGTTCTCCAAACTACTACAGAAATAGCTAAGGCTGATTGTTCACAGGTAAAAGCTTGCTATTGATGGATTTTGTTAGAGGAATTGGGCTGGATTCTGCAGCCTGGCAGAGGCAAGACTGACACAGCTTCAAGATCTCAGGTCCAGCAAGTTGTAGGGCTCCACTGGGATCCTCAGTATTCTGAGTACTTGCACATACAGCACACATGTACTGTGCTGGAGCTCTGTTGGGTGATGTTTGGAAATTTGGCATGAGAAGAACAATATGCTGAAGTGGGCTGGTACTTCCTTTCTCAGTCTCTAGTTAAGTGCAAGCAGTGATACCTGAATATTCTGCAGTTAGCAATACCTAATGCATTGCTATCTTTTAAATTACATTTTTTGTTCAAAAAGGTCTTACAGATCTTGAAAACTGGGACTTAATATCATAGTATCATAGTATCATTCAGGGTTGGAAGGGACCACAAGGATCATCTAGTTCCAACCTCCCTGCCATGGGCAGGGACACCCCACACTAGAGCAGGCTGGACAGAGCCTCATCCAGCCTGCTCTTAAACACCTCCAGGGACAGGACCTCGACCACCTCCCTGGACAACCCATCCCAGGGTTTCACCACTCTCATGGTGAAGAACCTCCTCCTCACATCCAGCCTGAATCTCCCCACCTCCAGCTTCATTCCATTCCCCCTAGTCCTATCACTACCTGAGATCCTGAGAAGTCCTTCCCCAGCCTTCCTGTAGGCCCCCTTCAGATACTGGAAGGCCACAATTAGGTCACCTCGAGCCTTCTCTTCTCCAGACTCAACAGCCCCAACTCCTTCAGTCTGTCCTCATAGCAGAGGTGCTCCAGCCCTCTGATCATCCTTGTGGCCCTTCTCTGGACACGTTCCAGCACCTCTACATCCCTCTTGTAATAGGGACTCCAGAACTGGACACAGTACTCCAGGTGGGGTCTCACCAGAGCTGAGTAGAGGGGGAGGATCACCTCCCTCGACCTGCTAGCCACACTTCTCCTACATCTGGTTTAGTTAAACTTGGAATTACCTGGCATCTGTCTTGATTCTGACAAGTTATTTTAGTTCTGAGTCTGCAAATGGATCTACAGAGATTCTTATAGAGATTCTGGCCCATCACTGCCCTGAAACATTATCATGTTAATTCTTGTAAGGCCAATGCTCTTTTCAAGGCAGGAAGAATTATCTAGGATTTGTCTGATTTTCTTAAATTTTTTTTCCCCTTGCATTTAATTATAGTTAATACAGGGGGATAAAGCTCATTAATGGGAGAAATAATTGATTCCTTTATAAAATCATTGGGAAGTGTGACAGCAACTGCCACTAACATATTGATGGTGAGTTGTACTTTGGTAATGAGTTTATCCGGTTCTATGTTTTAGGCAGTTCTACATAAAAGGTGCCGTATAAAAGATGGGGGAAAGTAAGTGGTAAAACAGTGATCAGTGATCAGTCCTTTAAGAAAGTGGAATGCTCATCACTGCAAGCTTTTTAAACATTTTGAGACTTCAGTTCCATAGGGCACATTTTGTACAGTGCAGTGGAAGGTGGTGTGCAGCATAGCAATTAGAAGTCTGTTCTGAAGAAAAGAAGTTGCCTATATTAAGTGTAATCTGTTCCTTTGGTGTTATCAGCACTTGAACACTGAGTTTAAACATGGGTGTTTGTGATGGAAAGAAGGTCTAACCAAGTAAATGCAGGTACATTCCTAATTCTTTGTCTTCAATTCATCATCAAAGTAAGTTGTTTAGCCTTGCAAAAGGTAAATAAAACAACCACAGGGCAAAATGAAGCGTCAGCAGCCAAAGTGTTGACTACTTGTTACAGGAATCCTGTCTGGATGCAAATCACCTTGTGATTGTATCATGAACTGAGATGTGCTCCAACAAAGGTCAAGATTCCTAACGTGACTGAAGCTGTCCTGGAAGACCAGGGGATGGTGGAAAGATGCAACAGATGTGTAATGGGCAGATGCCACTGGTATTGACGATCCCTGGAATGTGCACAGTCAAGATCATGTCTACTCTGGAAAGGGAGGATGGTGAAAAGGACAAAGGATTCATGACCTGGCATGATAAGCTCCTGATGTGTATTGTATTGTGTGTATGGACATATAAAAGGCAGAGGAGGCAGAGGCTCCCCCCACCTTGTCAGACCCCTGTAAGCACACAAGGAATACACAGGAAGATTCCCTGGGGACCATACCTGGACATGTACTTAAAAAAACGCTGTGACTAATATAAAAGACCTGAGTGATGCCTGCTCAGGAGGAGAAAAATGTGGAAGACGACACCATGCAGTCTGGAATCAGTCCCAGAATCCTCTCTTCACCACCACCGGCAAAGCCATGCCCTAAGTTCTGCCTGCTGTAACTCACAGAGAAGAGAAAAGATACCTTACTGAAGACCTCATGTTGGAGGCTGCTCAGAGAAGGACTTGGACTTTGGGATCTCTCCCTCCCCTCCTCCAGGGTGGACAGCACAAGCCAATAAGGATGCAGCAGCACCCTTCCACAGACCCAAATCGTCTTGGGGCTGGGGGGAAGGGTGGTAATATAATGCCTTTCCTGCTCTCCCATTTTTTTTGCCCCCTCTCACTTCTTCTGTCCACTTTATTCTGTTCATAAATAGCCTTGCTGTTGATGTTTTGGCCTCATTTGTGCCTTCAATTTCATAACATGGGAATGTTCAAAAAGAACCGAGTCTCTCCCCACCTGTGGACCAAGACATCTGTACAGACACCTGTGCAGAATGTACAGAAGTGCTGAGATGCTGCAGAGTCTGTTACCTCTGCAGTATATTAGTGGAGCAGTAAAAAAGCTTGCTAGGTTTACAAATAATTACTGTAATTTAAATATTGTCATTTATTTTGCACACATTGTTATGGTTATGCTTTATCTTGTTTTTCTGACTCTTTCTGGGAAGAGAGCCTACATACTTCTGTATATGTACCTTCTCCTTCCCTACTGAATAAAAGCCTTTATAATGGTGCCAGATCAGTGATTTGGTTAGATTTGTTTATAGTGAAGGCTTTTGGGAGTAGTGATCTGAAACTCTATGGACAAAAATCCAGAAGCCTTTTTAAAAGGCTGACAAATTAAGAGTAATACATGGGCTTTTAGACTGTCTTGAATCATAGCAGTGGCTGCACTGACACATACTATTCATGAAACACTTCATACAGTCCTTCTAACTAGATAAATTTCTTGTTGTGCAAAAACTGTTATTGCCTTCTATGTGAGACCAGCTGTGCTACAAGAAGAAATTAAAGCAGGTGACTGACATGTCACTGGTGAATTGTAACACAAGATTATTAGAGGATTAAGTAGCTCTAGAGGACGTATGTTTTTTTTATGGTCTTTCAATTTCTGAAATTAAATATATTAGTGGAGAATTATACCCTTCTGGGAAATCTGTCTAAAGATGCATTATTTTCTGTTCTTTAGGAGATGGAGATGCATTAAACAAGAGTTAAATTTTAATTTTATTCCTGTGTATTGACAAATATAATTTTCTATTAGGCAGTGCTATTGTCCCTTTGGCATGGCTCAAGTGGGAAATACAACTGCATTGTGCAATCTGTGGTTATGTGAAGTTAGTCTTGGAACTTACATTTTCTATGTGTAAACATTTTTAACCTAATGGAAGAAGTTTTGCTCCTACAGTTTTCTTTATAAACCCAGTCATTGTATGTGCATAATTGGTGGATGCCCCTTCCCCAGCAGAGAAAGGAAACTGGGAAAAGGAGAGGAGGCTCCTAGTCTAATGAAAAGACAAAGCTGAGACTAATGCCAATATAAAACATACAAAATTAGCCCAGTGAATGAATGGCAGTGGCAACAGGTCTTATGAGAAGCAGCTGAGGAAACGGATTGTTTAGTTGTTACAATTTATCTTCCATCCAGAGATTTGAAAGAAAGGGGAGGGAAGGTGCTAGGTAAAAAGATGAATTCCATTTGGAATAAACAGGTGGGAAAGCAAGGCATTGTTGAAGTTGTATTGAAAGTGCTTCTTGGCATGAAGGTCTGCACAAAAGACCCCCACCACAAATGCCCAGCCACTTTGATTTTATTTTGTCTAGACAGGTGATGGAGTGCTGACTATATATGCAGATGGTAAGCTACACTGGGAACTGGAAAGGCACAAGGCAATTAGCCAAATGTGGGGAAATACTGGTTTATAAAGGGACTTTGCATTCTTAAACAGAGTAAGTAGTGTTTGGAAAAACAGAAAAAAATAAGGTATTATAGTTAATTAGGTATTAAATACAGATTCTGAAACAAAATTTTAATGTTCATGAAAACACAAATTTAGATTGTTCAACTGTAAAATCAGTGGGGTCTTGTTGAATAAATAGTATGGTTTCTGATCTGCAGTTTGGAACCAGTAATTACAGAGGGAAGTATGCTAAGTCCTGAACCTGTTGTATTTTTATTCATTACTTTTGCTTTGTAATTTCTGTAGACTGAGACCATTCCACTGTGAAAAATGTTATCATCTCCTCATGAAAAAAGCATACTGAGAGAATGTTATGGCAAAATTTGCCTTTTTTTTGACCACTGTATGTATGAACAACACAGTTGTATCTATCTATCTATCTATCCATCCATCCATATATGGTCATTTTTACCAGGATAGATTTTCAGAGTTATACGATTGAGAATTGGATCCAACCTTGTTGAGAGTTTGAGAGTTGCTCAGTCTTTTAGGTCAGCCCAGTATGTATGGGAATTAATATACATCAATTTTACTGCATTAAGCTTCCAGTCTTGGACTTAATGATTATTATTTTTTTTAAGTTTTAGTAGTTTGAGATAATTAAAGAGGAAGAACACTCTTCCAAGTGTGATTCACTCCACTCATGCATAATAAATGCTATACATGAAAAGGAGAATTCTGTAGTAATTTACCAGAAAACTTACTACTACTACATAGCAAATTTGCTAATTAGCTTTTCTCAGAATAACATTATCTTTCAATAAAGTTTTATCTATGGAAGACTAACTGATGCAGTGAATATCATTACTGTTGTAAAAAACGCAGAATGTAAACCAGTGCTTGTAAGTATGCATACTTGTAAGTATGCATAAAACCCAGTGGAGAGGAGAAAAATCAAGGCCTTAATGAGTAAATGTAATTTTACAACATAGTGATGTGAATATGCGCACGGAAAAACGGATGGACTTGCCGATACAAGAATACTGAGAATATAATCTCAGTAAAAAGGGAATGGAGATAAATGTCTCCTTTGCTATCACTTCAGGGGCAGCTCTCTAGAGGCTTTCTACTGTATATGAAAGAATGCAGTAAATTACATTGTATTATATGACAAGTTGGTGCAGTATGACAACATCATCAGAACTCCTATGTAATGACAGAACTGAATTGAAATAGTTAATACATTGATTTGCTGTGTATTTTCAAATACCGTTTTCCAATTCATATGCTTTTCAGTATGCCTGCCATGGATTTTCAATTAGAAATTAGCTTATTGCAGTGGTTACAGCTGACCATGCATGACAAGGAGCTTTTAAGATGATAATTTAAAAAGAAATTACAGACCTCAGAATTTTCCTCTCTCTTTCCTGTTAGCAGGAAAAAAAGAATGTAAAAAAGTTACGAGTTTGAAACACGTTCTGAAAATTTCACTGCTTTATGTAGGACACCGTACTGACAACTGAGTTCCAAATTTCTTTCCTGCTTTTGTTTTATTTTAGGTCCCAAATTTGATTCCAGTTCTGATATTTAAATTGGGAAGATCTTTGGAGCCCGCACTTTACAGAGATGTGTTGTATACGCTGCCTACACTGGGTGTACACAAGGTCAGTATGAAAAACTCTAGTAAAGCAAAAACTGTATCAGTATGAGATCACTTAATTATAAATAATTAGACTGAGCAGTTCTTAATATGACTGATTTGTAAGCTTCAGCATAGCTTTCTAATTTTTGACATGTGACATTTGTTTTAAAGAGAGAAGTGCTCTTACACGTTTTTATGTCTGCGCTGTGGCACCATTATAAATCTATACATATCATACGTAGGTTGAGATATATAGAATCATAGAATAGAATCATAGAATCAATAAGGTTGGAAAAGACCTCAAAGATCATCAAGTCCAACCTGTCACCCAACACCTCAGGACTAACTAAGGCATGGCTTCAAGTGCCACATCCACTCCCCTCTTGAACACCTCCAGGGATGGTGACTCCACCACCGCCCTGCGCAGCCCATTCCAATGGCTAACAACTCACAGTATCCTTTGAGCAGAATACAGGCAGCTGCACAATCCAGTGTTTGTGTCTCCTGCACAAGAACAGATTAACTGCTTGTGTCTACAAAACACATTCTGTGCTGGATCTTGAGAGCAACCCAAAAATATCCCCTGTAGATGTATTCCAGAAGAAGTCAGCTCTGTGTGTGGGCACCCAGTTTCCTTATTGCTTGAATCCCATTGAACCAGCATTCCCAGGAAGAGAACACAGTGGAAGTTCTACTTGGAGATGCTGTTTGCTGTCCTGCCTGGGTCCAGCTAACAACATGTCAATATTTTCTACTCAGAGTTGGAAAGAGCAAGTCGTTTTACACCCCACTCATAGTTTGTACCTTTTTCTTGCATAAATAGAAATGACAGTAAAAGTGTCTTTAGGATTTTTAGAATAGAATAATGAATATATATATATATATATATATAATCTCATAGCAAGAGCTCTTGGACTCATACACTAAAGATTTTCAGAAAATTACTTCCAGTTTCTTTCTGACATATCTGTTGGACAGCTATCCCCATGTTCTACTTGATTTTAATATAATGATTTGTAAATCCATCTTTTTTCATGGACATAACCTAAGTGTGACGTTTGCTTTAAAAAATGTCTTTCAGGTTTGTGTACCGCAGATTCTACGTGCCATACACGTGCTGGGGAGTGTGCCGAAGCTTAGAGCAATTGCTTTGCGGCTGATGACATCCTTATGGGAAAGACAGGTTAGAAACTTCCTGTAGTGTCACTGCAAGAAAAAACTTCATTATCTCTAACGATCAGCAGTATAAAGTAAATGATAGTAGTGGTATCTATATTGCCTCTGGTTTAGTGAAAAATTTCAGTATTATGTCTTCCCTGAACCCTGCTTTTTTGCAGACTGCAATTAGGGGGGCAGGGAAGAGAAGAGTTTCCAGGACAGCTTTCTGCTTTTCCAATACGCAGTAGGAAAGACCTCAATGAAACGTAAATAATCTGCTTTTCTGTTTATAAGTAGCAGCTTATGAAAGTGTGATGATAATTTTTAAACTAAATATTTATTAGGATCGACTTTACCCAGAATTGCAGAAGTTCTTGGCAATGTCTGATCTGCCCTTTTTGTCTGGTGACAAAGATGCTCAATGGGAAATGCTGATTGCTAAAGCTGCTTGTATTAGAGATATATGCAGGCAGAGGTAAGTACAAGTGTTATCCATTTGATGTCTTGTGAGGGAAAACAGAGTGGGTTTTTTGGGGTGAGTTGGTTGTTATTTGGGGGTCATTGGTGTCATGGTTTTGTTTTTTTGTTGATGATGGAGTTTTGGGTGTGGGGTTTTTGTTTGTTTTCTGTTTGGTCTTGGTTCTGTGTTGTTTCTCCAGAAAAGCTTCTTTAATTTGTTTTGCCTAGCCTATTACTTGCAGGTGACATTTTTCTAGTTGTATGGGGAACTGATTTAAGCATTGCTGATATCAGCAGGTAGGAAGTTTTGGGATTTACAATATGGCTAATAGAAAGCACATCAAAATAATATTGTCTTCATTGTGATACAAAACATGCATCCTATACTGATCCAGAGTAGAAATGTCAAAATTATAAAAAGAGAGTGATGAAATGTTAGACAAAGCAATTAGAACTATGTCTGTCTTTTGATGTATTCAAAGAAAGGTTGGATGCTTTTCTGGAAAGCGTGTTTTGGTCACATTCGACTTGCTGGCCTTCATTCAGATACAATGCTAACCAAAGAACGCACTTTAGAAGTGTAACAATATATTGATTGTTCCCAGCACTAATGGCCCATTGCTATCAGTATTTGATATTAATTTGCAGTTTCTGTGAAGATTATTTTGGAACACATTATAAGTTACTTCCTTTCTTTTTGTTGTGTTTTGGGTTCCACTTTTGCTTCTCTCCTTTAAAGTCAGTTACTGACAGCTGGGAAGGTTCATGTATCTTTCCACCATTAACTGAAAGAAATCCCAACCCATAATTAAGGAAAACACTTTTTCCTTTATCTCTTTAATCTTTCTTTAATTTTTTCCAAGCAGCTTTTTTCAATAAATGTAAAAAAAAATTTTTTTCCCTTTTTTTTATAAAGTGAAAAGCAAGAGATAAGTCTCCATGCAGCTGTAATATTCTTTTTACCATGTAAATGGTGGTGTTGTAGGTAAAGTGTCTGCCTGTTCATCGTGCACTTAGAAATTATTGGAAGGAAGTGTAAGGAAGAAGAAGCAGCAGCATGTTTTGTGTCTATAAATAGCCAGGTGCTATTTGTCCCAAGTTCTTAAAGAAACCATATGAGAAACTTAAATCTGCAAATTGACACCTGCACCACTACTCCCCAATAAAACTGAGTGGGTATTAAAAGACAGCAAAACAAACAAGCAGCCTATGCAGTCACTGACGGAGAGAAATGACACTACAGCAGCAATAAATTTGGAAAAAAAACATTCCTGTCTGATAGAGACAAAAGACTCTTGCTGCCAGAATCTCCACCAGTTTATTTAGTGTTTATAGGAAGCTGCAACAAAGCAGCAGTGATTAGTGTATTTAATAGCACATGTGGATTTTCCTTCTCAGTCTCTTCTTGAGCGATGTAATCTTTTAGCATATACAACATCCTCGGACAAAAAGTTCCAAAGATTAACTACTTGGTGATCTTTTATTGGCAACTTGATGCCTACTGTTGTAATTCTTCACATCGCTCAGCCTCTAGAGCTCTTCATCGTATCTTCCCTTGTATTTTTTTTTCTTCCCAGTTTTAGTCTTAGTTGCCACTTAAATGAAACCAATACTCTTTGTGAGTAAACTAGAATTTGTGTGTACACATGAATATTGACAGACTCACAGATTGCATTGGTTTGGAAGGGACCTTCAAAGTCCGTCTTGTCCAACCTCTCTGCAGTGAGCAGGGACACCTTCAACTAGATCAGGCTGCCCAGGGCCACATTGAGTCTGATCTTGAATGTCTCCAGGAATGGGATCTCAACCACATCCCTGGGCGGCCTATTCTAGTATTTTACCACTCTCATTGTAAAGAACTTCCTCCTTATGTTTAACCTAAATGTACTCTACTCCAGTTTAAAACCATTGCCCCTAATCCTATCACTACAAGCCCTTCTAAACAGTCCTTCCCCAGCCTTCTTGTAGATGCCCTGCAGATAATAAAATGCTGTAAGGTCTCCCTGGAACCTTCTCCTGTACTGGCTGAACAGACATAGTTCTTCCATCCTGTCTTGACAGGAGAGGTGTCCAGTCCTCTGATCATCTTTGTAGCCCTCCTGGACCTGCTTCAGCAGGTCCATATCTCTCTTATGTTAGGGGCCCAAGAACTGGACACAGTACTCCAGGTGAGGTCTCATCAGAAAACACTAGAGGGGCAGAGTCAGCTCTCTGGACCTGCTGGCTGCGCTTCTTTTGATGCAGCCCAGGACGTGGTTTTCTCTCAGGGCTGCAAGTGTGTGTTGTACATGATACATATTTTTATAACGTTTTGTTTCCTTACGTGTTTATGGTTTTGCCTCTAGACCATACCAGCATGGAGCAGACATGTTGGCTGCCATTTCGCAGGTATTAAATGAATACACAAAACCTGATCAAGCTTCACCTGCTGCCATAGTGTTACAGGGTCTTCAGGCACTTTGTGAGGCTGAGGTAAGATTAAATTGCCTTGTCCCTGTGTTTCATGTTTTGCTTGTGCATCATGGGCTTCTCTCCATGTTGGCTTTTTTCTTTTTAAGATCATACTGAGTTGTTGCAGAACATGTTTTATTTTTCCAATGACACATTTAATTTCTCTCTTGTAATATCAGTTAATTGTTTCTGAGAAATTGTACTATGAGCTTCTACTACAGCATGTCAGCCCTTCGGTGCATGGGTTGGAATTTTAGGTGAGGTTTGCAGTTTGTTTCAAAGACATCTTTTCTATGTTTTTTCCTTGAGATTTGAAAAGAACAGCTGTTTGGCACTTAATTCTGATTGGCTTAAAAATATGTCAATTGTCTAATTTTTTATGTGTTCTTATTGGTCTGCCCTGCTGGATCTCATTCACATGGTGTACCTGATATGTAGTGAAATCACTTAGAACAGGCAGACTTCAGTTTTACTCTAATGCCCTCATTAATTACTGATAAAGGGGAAAAACAAGCATTGGGACATGCTGCCCACACAGGCTATACTGTCTCCAGCCTTGGAGGCTTTTGTATTCCTTTTGGAGACGACCCTCAGCAGCCGGGTCTGATCTCATAGTGACCCTGCTTTGAGCAGGAAGTTGGAATAGAAGTATCCTGAGGTCCCTTCCAACCCAAATCGTCCTGTGTTCCTATGATATCACTGAGTCAGCAGCCAAGGCTATTTGTTTCCACAAAGATGTCCCAGATGTGGATATGCTGTGAATCACACTACAGACAAACTGTGGACTATGCGGGCCGTCTGAGTTAGTGGACAAATGATAGCCTGCAGGAATATTTAATTATCCATTCTCTGCCAAAGAGATTTGTTGGGTGTTTTTAATCCATTAAATCACTTTTAATGCAGTGTTTTCTACAGTGAGGCCAATCCAAGAAAATCCAGCTATTGCTGGGTGTTTGAAATGATGTTAGCAGTTTGACAGCAACATAGTAAATGGTTGCAGTCCATGCACATTGGTATTCAATGCAGTTACAAAGCTTTGGACAATGCCTACTAAAACCCAACTTAATCAAGGTAATGACTGTGTTTGCTTTTGGTATGGAGTTTCGCTTTTCTTCAGGTCTCATAGGTTCCTTGCATGCTGGTCTCAGTATTCAAGCAGTATTTTCCCTGGCTGGATTATATTTACAAGGTTTCCTGCAAAGAAGCAGGAGCAAGGGCTGTGACAAATATCTCCTCACATTGTAAAAACCTCATGGGAAAAAATGTGCTGTGATGCTGCTGAGAAGAAGGCTGTGACAACTCCAGTTATTCAGGATGGAAGGAAGGATAGAATCACTTTGTGGACAGGTACCAGTTTTTCCTGTCCTGGTTAGTATAGGCCCTCCTCATCTTTGTTTCCCCTATTTCATGACCAGTGTAACATTCTAGGAGACTAGATCTGCTACCCAGGTATACCTAAACTTTAATAGGGAATTCTTTTGTGGTTTGGTAAACTGGATAACCATTTGGGTTAAGAAATGTAGTCTGCCCAATATTTAGATTCCAGTTTGCAGTGCAGAAACCGTAAAGGACATAATCAGAAAGTCTGGTCAAAGCGGTTTATTTTGGTGCTTCTTCTCTGCTACTGTCTCTGTAGATAACCCTGGGAAAGGGATTTAATCTCTCTCTTCTTCTCCATGTGCAACTGCTTATGTGCAGGATTTTAATGAGCAGCTAATTGTCAATTAACTGCTTGTGCTAGTTTAACACAAGCCTTTTCACTGCAGCACAGAAGAGAGGGAAAGGAACACACAAACCAACTCTGAGTTGAGATAGAGTTTACACAAAATAATGTAATGCACAATTACCTTAGCAAAATGCAGGAAAAAGCCAGCATAAAGCAGAAAACAAGATAACCAAATCCCACCCGTCTTGCTGCCACAGCAGTGAAAAACAGCAAATGCCCCAAACCCAGAACCCAAAAGCAGCAATCAGAACAGGAAGCCTCTCTTTTTACAAATTGAACTTCAAGTCCCATAATACTTTGCTCCAGACAGCATTTTAATTTTGAAGCTGTCATGAAGCAGAATGGTTTAGAATACCATCTGCAGATCTAGGCCCCAACCCTTGCCATTTCTGCACTAGTGTAGCAAATAATGTTTTAATATGTATAGCATTGACATAGTTGATAGAACCCTGTACACCATGTGGCTTTGTCAAAGCTGGATTCTGAGTTTCACAGTGATTCCAACAGAAGCCAGTGTACTTCCTGTAAAGCCACCTCTTGGCATCTAATTTATTTCATGTATCAAATCAACAAAGTAATACAATGAAGTAAAAAACTGTGAGAACAAATTATATTGACTGAGTATAACACTTAGTAGGAATTATAAAGCTAGATATTGTTTGGACACTGTACACTTAAGTTTGTGTTATCAGAGGATCATTACCTTCCTCTTGGGCTCAAGTTTCTGCCAGTTCCACTTTCTCATGTCTGATTTACTCCTCATTCTCCTTTGGCCTTACTTTCTATGTAGTTAGCATCATAATTACTATTGAACTCTTTAGCCAGTAGTGCAGGTGCAATTCATTACCTGTGCTGATCTGCTTTTGAAGGGAGCTGCCACGCCAACTGGATGAACTCTATATAAGTAAGAGTTTTTCCACATACCAAGAGAGTACGTAAAATTAGTTGACTAGAAACCTTACTGTCCCGCATACAATGAACACCCACTGTGAGATGTTTGCCATTTTACTTGATTTCCCAGTTACTGGCTGCTGCTCCTGAAAGTGCTGCTGGTTGGTTGTGGTGGTTTGTGTGGTTGTGGGGTTTTTGTTGGGGTTTTTTTTGTTGTTTTTTTTTTTTTAATTTTGGCTTTTTGTTTGGTTTGTTTAGGGTTTGTTGGGTTTGGGTTTTTTTTGGAGGGGGGTGGGTTTGGTTTGTTATTATTTGTGAGGAGTTGGGTGAGGTTTTTTGGGTTTTATCCTGGAAGTTGGGTTTTTGGGGTTGGTTTTTTTGAGAGGTTGGGGAGTTTGGGGGCTTTTGGGGGGAGGGTGTTAGGATTTTTTGGATTTTGTCTTTCCTCCCCATCTGAACTGTTTGCTTTATGCCCTTACTGAATGAAAGTGGAGCTAGTAACACAATTTTCAAGTCAGCTAACAAAACTCATTTCAGTGCATCTTCATCACTGTTGAGATTTCTTGGTTTTTGAGAGGTGAAATTTCAAAGATATAAAAATACTTATAAACTTACTTTTTCCTCTTATGACAGTATTATCTCATATCATAGAATAGTTTAGTTTGGAAGGGACCTTTAAAGGTCATCTACAAACAATTCCTACTCCTGCACCAGCCTTGGCACTCAACCTCTTTTCATCTTGGAAACACTCGCTACAGTGGCAACTTACGTTTTCTGTCACTCGATAAGGATATGTGACACATGAGTGTAATCTAGCTGAGTCTACCACGTTATTCTCTTCCTCTCACTATTTTGTGAAGCTTATATTAACCTTGGCATTCAATGTACTTTGACACTAGATTTGCCCTTCTTCCCCCCCAGCTGAAACTGAATTCTAGCTTTGTCTTCTGGTTTTACTAAGACGATAGTCAGTACATTTGCACTTTGTGTAAGAAGGTATATAGAGCAGTAGTTTGGACTTTAGGAAGTCTAAGTTCACCAGTGTATTTCAGGTGGACAATTTCTAAGCTTAAGAAAACTTTATTTTCTTCATAGTGACTTTTAATAAATGCTGTCTTAAACTTTGTAATTTAAAACACTAGTAGTGCCTTTTAACCTCCATATAATTTGTCTTGTTTGTTCTTCAACTTTGTTTTGGATTTGTTGCAGACAAAATAAAGTAAGGAAATTTGTACTCCAAGTAATTGTAATCTGTTATCAGAAACTGAAAAATTATTTGTGTAGTTCACAAAAAGAAGTCTTATGTTGTGTAGTGTCTCATGAAATTTTCAGTGTGTGTGCGTTTTGCATTTGAATGTGGGCATCCTCTGCAGACAAAATGACCATGGTCAAACTTTACTGTGGCAATAATACTGAGGAGTGATTTGGATGTTAATCCTCAGGATTAATAATGACACTCAGTGATGCCATAATGTTGTCAAGTCAGCTGGTTTAGTAGTATTGGACAAAATGTGTTTTGAAAAGATGGGTTTATTCCATTTATTCCTGGATCATGAAATGGCCTTAAGTTGCACCAAGGGAGATTTAGCTTGGATATTAGAAGAAAAATCTTCACTGAAAGGGTTAATCAAACACTGGAATAGGCTTCTCAGGGGTGATTATCTCTGGAGATGTTTAAATGACTATACATGCATGCAGTGCTGAGGGACATGGTTTAGCACCAGATGTGGTAGAGTTAGATAATGGTTGGACTTGATCTTAAATCACTTTTCGAGCCGAAAGGATTCTGTGAGCTTATATTTGTCCTCAAATATGACAGGGCAGCCAGGGTAGTATTTTGTTTTCACAACGTTTTGGAGTCTAATGCTCCGTGACCAGGTTATTTCGAAAATTCTGCATGTAGGAAATGCAATGTGTCATACTTCAAGGTAGTTGTTACACAGGATTTCAGATTCTGAAAGATCTTTTTGATACCTGTCATGGTAGGGCCCGTGCATTTGAGTTTGGAGGGCAGCTTCCTTTTATAAGCTAATTTGAACAAAAGAAGTAGAATAGTTGTGCTGCATTGAGGATACATTTACAGTGTTGTATGTGTTACTAAAAGTATCTTACTATTCCTACTGGTACCTGCTTTTATTGTGAAGTTTTGTTACATGATGCCAATTAATGGTCTTCCCTTCTTAGGAATGCTGTTATTGGTTCCTGTTCCCAAGTAGGAAGAAAGAATGCAAGTACTGGAGATATGTATCATTAAAGTCAAGTAGAGATTAGTGTTAGTAATGGTGCCTTCCACTTTCATTCCAGGTTGTTTGCATCTGCTCTACATGGAATGCTTTGGCACCAAAGCTGAGTTGTGATACAAGACCCCTTATTTTGAAAGCGCTGAATGAATTTTTTGCCCTGATTCCCTCATTAACAGTGAATACAAAAGAATATGAGGTATGCAGTCATGGTATAAGAAGTCTCTTCTTTTAGTGTATCTTTGTATGGGAGTTTCAAATGTACCTGCTTATTCTTAATGTCTCTTAATTACCCCCACTTCCTAGTTCAGGTTAATTGTAATGTACATTTCCATACAGTTTCACAATTTAATTTGCACTACTAAATCCTGGGAGTTTGGATAGAAGTTCCAGTGCAGAGTTAATCTGAGGTTTCCTTCTGTAGTGGGAGGAGAGTTCTGATGTCCCCATTGTAAGGAGGACACAGAGCTGTTGGAGCGAGGCCAGAGGAAGGCCACAAAGGTGATCCAAGGGCCGGGACACCTCTGCTCTGAGTATAGTCTGGGGCAGCTGGGGTTATTCAGCCTAGAGAAGGGAAGATAAGACCCTGTAGCTGCCTTCCAATACTTGAAGTGATCCTACAGGAAATCTGGAGATGGACATTTCATAAGGACTTCTAATGACAGGACAAGAGGGAATGTTTTTAAGCTGAGGGAAAGCAGGTTTAGACTGGACCTTAGGAAGTTCTTCAGTACAAGGGTGGTGGGATTCTGGAATCAGCTGCCCAGGGAGGTTGTGGATCCTTCCTTTCTGTGGTTGTTCGAGGCCAGGCTGGATGAAGCCTTGGGCAACCAAGTCCAGCTGAGAGGCTTCCCTGCCCATGGTGGGGAGGTTGGAGTAGATGATCTTTAAGGTATAGAATAAACCTTTAGAATAAACCTTTAGAATAAACCAAACTAGGTTGGAAGAGACCTTCAAGATCATCGTGTCCAGCCCATCAACCAATCCAACCCACCCAAACAGCTAACCCATGGCACTAAGCAACCCATCAAGTCTCCTCCTGAACACCTTCAATGACGGCGACTCCACCACCTCCCTGGGCAGCCCATTCCAATGGGCAATCACTCTTTCTGTATAGAACTTTTTCCTAACATCCAACCTGAACCTCCCCTGGCGCAGCCTGAGACTGTGTCCTCTTGTTCTGGTACTGGGTGCCTGGGAGAAGAGACCATCATCCACCTGTCTACAACCTCCATTCAGGTAGTTGTAGAGAGTGATAAGGTCACCCCTGAGTCTCCTCTTCTCCAGGCTGAGCAACCCCAGCTCCCTCAGTCTTTCCTCATAAGGCTTGTGTTCCAAACCCCTCACCAACTTTGTTGCTCTTTTCTGGACTCGTTCCAGCAAGTCAACATCCTTCCTAAACTGAGGGGCCCAGAACTGGACACAGTACTTGAGGTGCGGCCTAACCAGTGCAGTATACAGGGGCAGTATGACCTCCCTACTCCTGCTGGCCACACTGTTCCTGATGCAGGCCAGGATGCCATTGGCCCTCTTGGCTGCCTGGGCACACTGCAGGCTCATGTTCAGCCTACCATCGACCAGTACCCCCAGGTCCCTCTCTGCCTGGCTGCTCTCCAGCCACTCTGACCCCAGCCTGTAGCACTACATGGGGTTGTTGTGGCCAATGTGCAGAACCCAGCACTTGGATGTGTTCAATCTCATGCCATTGGATTCTGCCCATCTGTCCAGCCTGTCGAGGTCCCTCTGCAGAGCCTCTCTACCCTCCAGTAGATCAACTCTTGCCCCCAGCTTGGTGTCGTCAGCAAATTTACTGATGATGGACTCAATGCCCTCATCCAGATCGTCAATAAAGATGTTAAAGAGCACAGGGCCCAACACTGATCCTTGGGGCACACCACTAGTGACTGGCCGCCAGCTGGATGTGGCACCATTCACCACCACTCTCTGGGCTCGGCCATCCAGCCAGTTCCTAACCCATCGCAGTGTGCTCCCGTCCAAGCCATGGGCTGACAGCTTGGCCAGCAGTTTGCTATGGGGTACAGTGTCAAAGGCCTTGCTGAGGTCCAGGAAGACTACATCAACAGGCCTCCCCACATCTACCAGGCGGGTCACCTGATCATAGAAGGAGATCAGGTTGGTCAGGCAGGACCTGCCCTTCCTAAATCCATGTTGGCTAGGCCTGATCCCTTGGCCATCCTCTAAGTGCTGTGTGATTGCACTCAGGATGACCTGTTCCATGATCTTGCCTGGTACTGAGGTCAGACTGACAGGCCTGTAATTCCCTGGCTCATCCAACCGGCCCTTCTTATGGATGGGCACCACGTTGGCCAGCTTCCAGTCCTCTGGGACCTCGCCAGTGAGCCAGGACTGCTGGAAAATTATGGAGACTGGCTTGGCCCGCTCGTCTGCCAGCTCTCTCAGCACCCTAGGATGAATCCCATCTGGTCCCATGGACTTGTGGGGATCAAGCTGCTAAGGAGAGTTCCAACCACCTCCTCATGGAACATAGGAAACTGTGCAGTTCCCTGGTTCCTTCTGCCAGCTCTGCAGGCCAGCTGTCTGGAAGACGTTCTGTCCTTCTAGCAAAAATTGAGGCAAAGAAGGTGTTAAGTATCTCTGCCTTTTCCTCATCCTTTGTTACAATGTTCCCCTCCGTGTCCACCAAGGAGTGGAGGTTGTCCTTTCCTTCCTCTTACTATTAATGTATTTATAGAAGGACTTTTGTTGTCCTTCACAGTAGAGGCCAGTTTAAGCTCCAAGTGTGCTTTTGCCTCCCTAATTTTCTTCCTACAAGACCTAGCAACATCCTTAAACATTCTGTGGGTTGCCTCCCCTCTCTTCCATTGGTGATACACCCTCTTTTTTTCCCTCAGTTCCATTAAAAGTTCATGAACCATCCAGGCTGGCCGTCTGCCCCGGCGGCTCATCTTCCGGCACATTGGCACAGCCTGTCCCTGAGCCTTCAGCAATTCTTCATTGAAGTAGGTCCAGCTCTCCTGGACCCCTTTGTTTTTAAGGGCTTTATCCCAAGGAACTCTCTGAATTAGTTCCTTGAGTAACCCGAAGTCTGCCCTCCGGAAGTCCAGAGTGGAGGTCTTCTTGCTGCACCTCTTGGCTTGACCAAAACCGAAAATTCAATTATCTCGTGGTCACTGGACCCCAAACACCCTCCGACCACCACATTGCCCACCAGTCCTTCCCTGTTGGTGAAGAGGAGGTCAAGCATAGCTTTGCCCCTGGTAGGCTCTCGCAGCACCTGGGATAAGAAGCTGTCCTCCATACATTCTAAGAACCTTCTAGACTGTCTCCTCTCTGCTGTGTTGAGTTCCCAGCAGATGTCAGGCAGGTTGAAGTCGCCCATGAGAACAAGGTCCGGAGATCTTGAGACAGCCTTAAGCTGCCTATAGAATGCTTCGTCAACATCTTCCTCCTGGTTGGGTGGTCTATAACAGACTCCAACCAGGGTGTCTGCCCTGCTGGTCTTCCCTCTAATTCTTATCCACAAGCATTCAACCCGATCGTCCCTAATCTCCATCTCAATGGCATCTAGTGCCTCCCTGATGTACAGGGCCACCCCTCCACCCCTTCTTCCTTGCCTGTCTCTCCTGAAGAGCTTGTAACCGTCAATTGCAGCGCTCCAGTCATGTGAGTCATCCCACCACGTCTCTGTGATGGCAACTACATCATAATTTTCCTGCTGCATCAAGGCTTCCAGCTCCTCCTGTTTGTTACCCATGCTTCGTGCATTAGTGTACATGCACTTCAGCTGGGCTGCTGGTTTCACCTCCGACTCTAGCTTGTCGCCCCCAGACTCTTGTCTGAGAGGACTATTTTCAGCCCCTTCCCCTTCGAAACTAGTTTAAAGCCCTGTCGATGAGACCCACCAATGCCCTACCCAGGATCTTTTTACCTTTGGGGACAGTCCGTTCTCATATACAGTGACCTTTCCCCTTCTCTGGGACAGATGTACTCCATCTGTTGCCAGCTGGCCTGGTGCAGTAGAAAGTTTCCCAATATCAAAAACCCAAAATTCTTTTGACTGCACCAGCCTCTAAGCCACTTGTTGACTTCAGCTGCTGACCTGTTCCTTATGGTATTCCCGCCTGCAGTTAAGGGTATTGATGAAAAAATTATTTGTGCCCCTGACCCCTCAACCAGGTCTCCCAGAGCCCTGAAGTCATCTTTGATAGCCCTGGGAGTTCTGATTACAACATCATCATTGCCTAACTGCATAACTAGTAAAGGGTAGTAGTCAGAGGTTGCACCAGTTTAGGCAGCCTACTGGTAACATCGTTAATTTGGGTTCCTGGCAGACAACAGAGTTCCCTATGAGATGGGTCAGGCCGACATATAGGGCCCTCCATTCCTCTCAGAAGGGAATCACCAATAACAATTACCCTCCTCTTTTTTTTTTTAAGGGAACAGGTCCTGATGCCAGCAGAAGACTGTTTTACCTTTGTCTGCTTTGCCTTAGGCTGTTTAACCTTATGCTGCTTAGCCTTAGGGAGAACCCCAGAAGGTGTGTCCTCCGGCATCAGGACCACCTCACCCTCAATCTCCAGTGCTCCATATCTGTTTTCCAAGAGCAGCGGGAAGGTGAGGGAGGCAAGGAGGTTTAACTTTGTGTCTTTTGAGAGTAACCTGCGTCCATTCACCTCTGCTTTTGAATACCCAGCCTCTGCTGGGGAGCCTGCAGAGCCTGCTTGCTCTGATTTACCTCTTTCCTCTTCTGATTCACCTCTTTCCTCCTTTGGCCCATCTCCTTCCTCCTCTGATTCATCTCTTTCCTACATTTCCTTACACTTCTAAGGCTAGCAAACTTATCCTTCAGTCTGGCCACCATATTAAGCAGATAGTCAACCTGCTCACACCTTATACAAGAGTTGCCCCCACTACCCTGCATCTCAAGTGCCAGGCTCCAGCATTCTCTACAGCCAGATACCTGGACAGCTACCTGCTTCTGTTCTACCTCGGTCTGGGTCGACACTGATTTTTTTAGGGAGATTTTGCTGCGAGTTACAACCATGGCTGTCCCTGGCCACAGAACCTACTGCCAATTTTAAAAAAAAAAAAAAAAAAAAGAAAAAAAAAAAAGGGTAGCGCGTGAGAGTACAAGAGAATACGGGAGAGCTGCCCGACGAAGTGAACCCCCCGAGCCGCAGCAGAGCCTTTTAAATTCAGCCGCTCCCGCCGCTGGGATCACGAGTCTGACCACGTGAAAGAGCGGCTGCTCCTTCCCCGCGGCAAAACTCGCCAGCGATGGCGATTCCCGCAGCCCGAAAAGGAGAGCAGCGGCTGGTCCCCGGCGGTTGCTGGTCTGGGTGCTGTCCCGAGGGAGCTGCCCGACGAAAAGAGGGCAACCTATATTCCAACCTAAGCCATTCTATGATCTTGTGAGCTGCTGAAGCAGGTCCAGAAGAGGGCCATGAAGATGATCAAAGGACAGGACAGGCTGTGAGAATTGGGGCTTTTCAGCCTGGAGAAAAAGAAGGCTCTAGGGGGACCTTATAGCAGTCTTCCAGTACCTGAAGGAGGCCTACAAGAAAGCTTGGGAAGGGACTTTTTACAAGGGCTTGTAGTGATAGGACAAGGGGCAATGGCTTTAAGCTTGAGGAAAGGTTTAGGCTGGATATTAGGGAGAAGCTTTTTAGAGTGAGGGTGGTGAGACTCTGGAAGAAGTTGCCAGGGAGGTTGTGGATGCCCCCTCCTTGGAGGTGTTCAAGGCCAGTGTGGATGAGGCTTCAAACAACCTGGTCTAGTGGAAGGTGTCTCTGTGAACTTTCTTAGCCCAGTGTATGTTAATATGGCATCAGTTTGTTTCAGTTAACTGCCTCTATTTCAACTGCTTATTCGTTTAAAGAAAATTTGAATGCCTGCTTTGTTTGCTTTTATAGAAACTCAAAGCTCAGGTAGTCAGCTTCCTTTGGAACAACACACAAAACAAGGTAGGTGGTAAAACTGAAAGTGAAACCAAATTATTAAGTTTTATACATTTTTCTCAAGAGAAGGTTATTAGTGTTAGCAATCTCATTTTCTGATAGGGTTTTCTTCTTGACATTGACTTATTAAGACTGTTTTTGAAGCACTGTAATGCAGGAAAGGGGTTAAGTCCTAACGTCTGCCACTCCAAAGGAAAATTGTAGCACAGGCTACTTTGACATCTCTAGTAGACTTCAGCCTTGATATGGTGAACCACTCTTGGCAAAGCTGCAGCTGTGACAATTAACTCTATTCTTTGCTGGAGTGTTGTTACATAGTGGGAATGTTGGACCATTGTTGCAATGGGGCTGGTGGAACAAAAGTATTTTAGTTTAAATATATGTAGGATATTTCTACGTAAGCTACCCTTACAGCAGTAGTGCAGTGTAGCGGTCAGAATGTTTGCTATTGAGCCTAGACAATTGGTCTTGCTAGCTTGCATTGTGTACATAAAGTAAGGAATTGAGAGTGCAGCTTAGGAAAATACTGTTATTTTCAGTATTTTTTAGCATTCAGTGAGTAGTGGATGGGCTCTTTGCATATGGAGTTTTCAGAAGGTAGCAATGCTGTACGCTGTGCTTGTGATTTGCTTTTCCTTGATGTCCATTTTCTAGGATGCTGTTGTAGCCATTTCGGCTTATAAATCACTCGCATCGTTTGGTACTGAAGAACACACGATTCTTCATCTTCCTGAACAGGTCAGAACTGTATGTTTAATAGTAAGAGCATCTGAATTCCATCTGACATGGGTTGAAACAAGGCCTTGCTCTATTTCTATCAGTTAGCCATTAGAGCCTCAAAGGAGGACTAGGAGCTCTTGCTTGTGAAATGGGATGATGTTATACATGATCAGCATAACTAAGACTTATGACAGGGGAAAGGCACCAGTGGAAGCTGAGTGAAATCTTGCTCTTCACTGCAGTCAGATGGTAGGGTTTTTTCCTTTCATTAGTTAAATCATCAGGGTATCTTCTGGGCACCTGGTTTGCATTTTATGTTCTTCTGTTAATGCTTGCAGTCATGATAGTAAGCAGCTCTTGTGGTAACTATGTTATTCACTGCAGTCACACTTATTCTTAGTGGTTTTGTTCCTGAAATAGACAAGTCAGTTTGAAAAGTAGGGCCTATTTTTGGAATTAAGCTGAAACTGTTTCAAGTGTTTCTGTTGTAAACTTTTACAACAAAGCAGGGGTTTTGTTGATAAAGGCAGCCATGAAGAAACTGAGGTACATAATGAAAAACTTTTAGGTATGTACAGGACTCCTAAACTCTGAAACCTCAGTCTGATCAGTTCACTTAATAACCTTACAAAATAAAGGAGTGTAAGGAGATGAATATATAAGGTCATCTGTGTGCCTTTCGAGTTAGTGTTTTTCTTGGGTTTTCAGTTGGTTTTTTGTGTGTGGTTTGGTTTGGTTTGGTTTTTCACAGTATTTTGATAGATTGGGCAATAATCAGTACTCCACTGGTGCTTGATGACATGGTAAATATTTTCAGTTACATTTACTGCAGTTCCATTTTTGTATTGTAACTGGCTATTACAAAAGATTGGAGCAAGCAACTGTAAGAAACATACTTGCTTTATATAAATCATTAAGAAGAGTTCAGCATGTATTTTGCAGAGAAGAGCACAAGATCAAATGAGGTAAATCTCTAAACGCTGCAATACTCAAATCTTTCATGGTAGTACATAGCTGTGTACTATTGTTGTTCCTTTACACTCACTAGAGAATGAGTGAACATTTTTTTTTATTGAAGACCTTGTAATTATGTGGCAATTTTTCAAATTCTGATAAGTAGTATGGAAAAATAAAGTCTAGCTGAAATGCTTTGTGTATATTAAAGTGCCAGTATAAAGCGCTGGTCATTGATTTATTTAGAAGAATCAAAGTAATAATTAATTTTAAGTAATGTTGGCTTAAACTGTAAATGTCAAGATTAGTTTTGCTGTTATGGATAAGGATTTTCATGCCCATGGGATTTTTATCAACCAATTTTACCTTTCATTCAGGTAGAAGATAAGCTTTTATTCTTTCAGGTTTGAAGTAGTGGAATTGAGTGAAGTTAATGGAATTGGAAACTTTTGATATTTAGTTGGTATTTTTGAAACTTGGTTGACATTTGGGGTATTGAAAAGGTTATGAAGTTTCACAGTTTCTGTGGTGATACTCCCTTTTTAAAATCTTTCAGGCACGTCCTGACTCACTAGAGGGAGCAGGCATGAGTGAAGAAGAGGAGGAGCCAGATCTTTTTGTGCCGGGTTCTTCATATATGAAGCTGTTGTCTCTAACACCCGCTTCTGTTCTAGGAGGTAAAAAAGATGATTTTGCAGATTTAAAATCACAATGACTGTACAGACATGTGACCTTCTTACAACAGAGTGTTGTGTTAAATAGCAACCTTCCTTTTTTTTATTCTATGGGAAAATGCCAAATTACAGGATAAACTGTAAATTTTAAAGGTCTGAGGAAAACAAACCCCTCAACTCATTTTTTGCAAGTCAGTGGGTCAGAGTTCCTGACAGCGCAAAAAAACTACTTGTAACTTTTAGAATCCTTGTCTGACCTATAGGAACAGCCAGTTGACTATTATTTACTAGAGCTGCCTGTTGTGTCATCCCAGTCCAACTTCAACAGTGGGCTGTTTTATATGCAGAGTATTAATAATGTTAAAACAATGCTGTATGCAGAATATATTTAATGAATAAAGACGTTAATGCTATTCTTAATTCTAGTGAGACACATTGATGCTGAAGTGTGTTTCCAATAGATAGTGTCTGATTGATGCACTTGTTTTGACAACTATGCACCTTTAGTGTTTTTGTTTTTTTTAATGTTAACTCAATTATTCTTATTAATGCTATCTTTCATTTCCAGTTACAAGATTGTGACCGTAGTGTCTGGACACAGGCATTGTTATTTCACAGTTTCTAGAATGCCTGGAATCTTGATGTGTGATTGCAATCTGTAAATATTGCAATGAGGTAGTAATTGTATTTTCCACCAGTGGGGATTCCTAGAAAGGTCCATTCATTACATACTCCATGCATGTCCAGCCTTACCTAGAAAAGCTTTGTGGGGATGACTGGAGTAACCTACTTCCATGAGAGAGTGTTAAGTATCTGGGTGGAAAACTCAAGCTTGTGTAATGGATACTGGGATAGGCAACTTACCAAGAACATGGAAAACCACAATGGACGTGAGAGAGAAAGGACTGAGTAAAAAGATACAGCTAGCACAGACGGGTGTAAAAACTTACAGGCAAGTAGCTTTTCCAACCCAAACATTGGCTGAACAGATTCTCCTTTAGAGAAGTCTTAATCTTCTATCATTGTTAGTTCACACAAAATACAGACCAGTTGAGCAAAAGCTTCAGTGGCTAGCAGAGGTGGTTCTAATGAATAAATTGTTTCACTGAAAGGGTATGAAACTGCATTCATGAGGCAATGCAGAAGAGCTACAAAATCTCAGTTCTAATGGAGCTGAATCTATGCCATTTCATCTACTAGAGTCTTGCTTCTACACATTTAGTGTACTGCTTTCTTCTCAGAAGGACTGAGAAGCTTTTCAAGAAAGTAGTCTCTGTACTCAGTTTCCCTCAAAGTCCTTGTTAGTGCACAGCAAATCAATTTAAATTTCTAAAGGAAGTTTAGCTTGCTGCTTGTGAAATGTCTGTTCAGACTCTTCCTTCCTGATTCCTTCAACTCTGAATTTCTGTTATTTTCCTTCCCGTTCTCTTTAGTCGTTCCAGGAGGAGGAAAATCTTTAGGTTTTTTTTCAGCCTTCACATGCTTCTACCTGAAGAGTTAAATACTTATGCTATGACAGCTGTAGTTAAAAGGTTCCAATCAGAAGGTGGGCTACATGCTGGCACTACTATTTAATTGTGGGGATTTTTTCCCAAATGCCTTCCCTAGCTCTGTGACAGGAAAATGTCTAAGCTTGCAAACAAATCTTTAGGGTATATTTCTGCAACAAAGCTAAGGAAAAACTAATAAACAGAGTAAAAGTAGACTTTGTATAGCATTTGGTTGGAACATGCTGCAATCACAGTTTACCATAACTTTGTGAAGCATTGGAAAGTGAGGTTTTACACAGGATTTCCTCTTAAGCTCCTTTAAAACTTGTGTGTTGTTTCAGTTCCCATATTGTGCCAAGCTATTAGAGTTCACAGGGTATCAGAAGGAATACAATAGTCTTATTTTTTATTTTGATAATTTTTCATTGTGGATGTCTGAGACATGTCTGAAACCTGGTAGTCAGAGAATGAGAAATAATACCATATAATCACAGAATGGTAGGGGTTGGAAGGGACCTCTGGAGATCATATAGTCCAACTCCTTACTGCTACAGCAAGTTCATGTAGAGCAGGGTGCACAGAGCTGTATGCAGGTGGTTTTCAAGTAGAATAGAATAGAATAAACCAGGTTGGAAGAGACCTTCAAGATCATTGCATCCAGCCTATCATCCAACAACACCCAACCAACTAAACCATGCAACCAAGCACCCTGTCAAGTCTCCTGAACACCTCCAGCGAGGGCGACTCCACCACCTCCCCGGGCAGCCAATTCCAACGGGCAATCACTCTCTCTGTGTAAAAACTTCCTCGTGACCTCCAGCCTGAACCTCCCCTGGCGCAGCCTGAGACTGTGTCCTCTTGTTCTGGTGCTGGCTGCCTGGGAGAAGAGACCAACCCCTGCCTGTCTACAACCCCCCTTCAGGTAGTTGTAGACAGCAATAAGGTCACCCCTGAGTCTCCTCCTCTCCAGGCTAAGCAACCCCAGCTCCCTCAGCCTCTCCTCATAGGGCTTGTGTTCCAAGCCCCTCACCAACTTTGTTGCCCTTTTCTGGACACACTCCAGCAAGTCAACATCCTTCCTAAACTGAGGGGCCCAGAACTGGACACAGGACTCGAGGTGTGGCCTAACCACTGCTGAGTCCAGGGGCACAATGACTTCCCTGCTCCTGCTGGCCACACTGTTCCTGATGCAGGCCAGGATGCCATTGGCCCTCCTGGCTGCCTGGGCACACTGCTGGCTCATGTTCAGCCTACCATCAACCAGCACCCCAGGTCCCTCTCTGCCTGGCTGTTCTCCAGCCACTCTGACCCCAGCCTGTAGCTCTGCATGGGGTTGTTGTGGCCAATGTGCAGAACCCGGCACTTGGATGTGTTAAATCTCATGCTGTTGGATTCTGCCCATCTGTCCAGCCTGTTGAGGTCCCTTTGCAGAGCCTCTCCTACCCTCCAGCAGATCAACTCCTGCCCCCACCTTGGTGTCGTCCATGAATTTACTGATGATTGGCAGGCAGTTATTAAGGAAGAATGGTTTTAGTAGGCCTCATTTGAATTAACGTAGGATTAGTGCTTATCTTATCCAAGGTTGCTCTGGCTAGGTGCCCAGAAGCAGGCAAGCTGGAGGGGAGAGGGAAAGGAATGAACTGAGAAAAATTCCGACTGCACTAAAACTTAAAACTGCGTTCTACCAATGAAATTTGTTTAGACCTGTCTTTGTTTACAAAATATTCAGCCACAGTGTCCCAGCACTGTCCCATTCTTAAAGGCACAGCCTCAAATGGTCACAGATGTGACACATATGCTTTCTAAAAGAGTATGCAACTTTGCTGTGTAATGTAATAAACATCTTTGCCTGGTAACATTTTGACCTGGAAGCTGTGCTTGTAGTGACTCTAGGATGATCGAACAACACCACCATATTACTACATACAGCCAACAGCTCATGGAATGGTTAAAGCTGTTTTTCTTCCCAGCCTTAGTATCTCATGTGACAATCTTGGAGTGTCTTGGAGTTGCAGTGGCATAAAGCATGGTGTCAGAGAAACTTGAATGGAGTTCTAAATTCTTTGCTTGTGGACTTTCATCTGAATGTGTTACTGCTAGTTTACCTAAATACATATACCATGATGTACACATGTCATTTTGGGTTTTCTATCATTTGTTTGGTCTCTCAGCCATTGGGCTCTGACATTGCCTTACGAGGAGAGGCTGAGATACCTGGAGCTGTTTACCCTGGAGAAGACAAGACTGAGAGAAGATCTTATAAATTCATATAAATATCTAAAAGGGCTCTTCTCAGTGGTGGCTGTTACAGGACAACGGGCGACAGATACAAACTAGAACACAGGTGGTTTCACTTCAGCTTAAGGAGAAACTCCTTTACTTTGAGGGTGCTGGACCACTGGAAGTGACTTCCCAGAGAGGCTGTGGATTCTCCTTCTCTGGAGACTTTCACAACCTTCCTGGACACAATCCCGTGCAACCTGAGCTAGGTGTACCTGAGTTAGCAGTGGGGTTGGACTAGACCATCTCCAGAGGCCCTTCCAACCCCTCCCATTCTGTGGTTCTAGCATTCTCCATATTTATTTATTTTTTTTTTAATTATCCAGCATTTGAAGAATTTGCAACATCACTTGCAAAGCAGGAAATGACCAACATGCCCCGTAGTGTGTATCATTCTGCCTTGAGAGGAGGGACCACACGCTCAGACCACGGGAAGACCATGGCAAGTGTTCCAAACTTCTTGCTGAAAATGTATGAGAGAAACAACCAACCAGGCATGACACCAGGTCTTGCAGGTAAGCTGTCACTTTCTTGAAGTTAGACAAGTGTATGTGCTCTGGCCTAAAGATTTCTGTAAATCTCAGATTGAGTCAGTTTAAGAAACAGTGATGTCTTATGCCACTTCCATATGCTTACAAGTGCTTTAAATTGTTTGGTTCATTAAATTTAATTTAAATTTTTTTGGGCTCTTCATTTGCTGATGCCAGACTTATAACTATTAGTCATTAGTATTGATTGGTATTAACCTTTATTTTCTCCTTTCCTCCTTCTTTAAGCTGGCATGTTGCTGTGTTATGACCTTCCAGTGCATGTGGGCAAAGATGGCAAGCCTATTAATCGATTTCTGGCCAGCAGGGCACGCAGTTTCCAGCAAATGTTGGTAGCCCTCATTCATGAGGTAAGTTGCTGTTCTACTATTCAAACTTCTGCTGGCTACATATTAGTGCAGAATAAATGGGCCAAATACAAAGAGCTCTAAAGGCAGTAATGCTGCAAACATCCAGTTCTTGCATGGGTGTTTGATTTTTATTGGGCATGCACTGGAGATGGGAAATGAGCTTCTTACTTAATTTGAAATTGCTTTGCCAGTCTTGCAGATGAATGCAATACTTGTACCAGTGCTGAAGTACAGGAGTACTTCTCTTGTGGTTTGGCAGCATTCTGTGCCTTGTATTTGGGTCAAAACAGGCTATGCTTGCATGTCTTTTTAGAGAGACATATCCTTAAGCATTGATCAACAGATTCAGATTACTGTCTCCTGCTTTGTGCTATTTCATATTGTGTAAAGTGTCAGGCTGCAGCTCTTCCTTGAAAGCTACTTGGTAGTCTGGTCAGGCTATGCTGCCTCCTAAGAACATCCCAGGACTACTGTGGCAGTGTTTCACAGCCACTTGTCATTGGTTCCTCCCCTCTGCCTCCTTCCCACCCAGTATCTTGCCCATAAATCACACACTCAGAAGAATCTGAACTTATTGATTGTCAGCTTTGTGTATGCTAGCTAGTATCAATTAATCAAAGCTTAATGATGTTGTTATTGTTATTATTTGTATGGTGTAATGGTGGGTATCAGCATTGCTTAAGTGATAATCTTCAGCGCTCTGTTCAGTCATTTTCAATTGTAGGTGAACTTTACTTGAGTGTTCTTTGTTATGTAAATATGTTCTAGTTCCTCTTGTCTTTCTCTCATTCTACATATCTGCAAAATGTTTACTATCAACAGGAGGTAATTTATCAAAAGCTTCTCAGCAGTTCTGTTGGTAATGAAGCATGTCTTCAAATTTTATGTAAGATGTGCAAGGTGCTAGTAATATGCTCTTGATCGAAAAATGTTGTCTGGTTGCTTTAAAGGCAACAATACACAAATATTACCTGCATGAGTGACTGAAGTTTTTGGAAGGTCTGCTTTTGCTCTGCTGCTCAAGTGTGGATAGTGTGAATTTCACAGGCAGACCCAAATGTACAAGTCTAAAATAGTTTCAGGGTAGAGGCAAAGTGAGAAACTGGAGTTGCTGTAGGTGGGAACTTAAGGCAAACAGTTCTGACTGAAGCCGTGATTGCTCATCAACTTTTTAGAGAAACTGAATAGCAGAGAGGGGGGTACTTGTGTTGGTTGTGAGGTGGACTAGATCATCTCTTTTTATTGGTTAGATTGTATTTATTTGTATAGATGTGTTATTACTCACTCAAATGTATTGTAGGTTTACCACTGATAGTGGTCAAGAAGCATCAGTTACAGTCACAGAATTGTCAGGGTTGGAAGAGACCTCAAGGATCATGTAGTTCCAACTGCCCTGCCATGGGCAGGGACACTTTCCACTAGATTAGGTTGCCCAGAGCCACATCCAGCCTAGTCTTGAACAGATGGGCAAAGTCCAGTGGCATGAGGTTTAACACATCCAAGTGCTGGGTTCTACACATTGGCCACAACAACCCCATGCAGTGCTACAGGCTGGGGTCAGAGTGGCTGGAGAGCAGCCACGCAGAAAGGCACCTGGGGGTGTACTGATTGACAACTGGCTGAACATGAGCCAGCAGTGTGCCCAGGTGGCCAAGAAGGACTTATGGCATCCTGACCTGCATCAAGAATAGTGTGGTCAGCAGGAGCAGGGAAGTCATTGTGCCCCTGGACTCAGCAGTGGTTAGGCCACACCTTGAGTACTGTTTCCGGTTCTGGGCCCCTCAGTTTAGGAAAGATGTTGAGTTGCTGGAATGTGTCCAGAGAAGGGCAACGAGGCTGGGGAGAGGCCTCAAGCACAAGCCTTATGAGGAGAGGCTGAGGGAGCTGGGATTGCTTAGCCTGGTGAAGAGGAGGCTCAGGAGGGACCTCATTGCCCTCTATAACTGCCTGAAGGGAGGTTGTAGCCAGGTGGGGGTTGGTCTCTTCTCCCAGGCCACCAGCACCAGAACAAGGGGACACACTCTCAAGCTGTGCGTGGGGAAGTTTAGGCTCGAGGTGAGGAGGAAGTTCTTCACTGAGAGAGTCATTTGCCATTGGAATGGGCTGCCCAGGGAGGTGGTGGAGTCACTGTCCCTGGAGGTGTTCAAGAGAAGATTGGACGTGGCACCTGGTGCCATGGTTTAGAAGTCATGAGGTCTTGGGGGGCATGTTGGACTTGATGATCCTCCAGGTCTCTTTCAACCTTATTGATTCTATGATTCTGTAGTCACCTAGTTGTATTTAAGTGCCTGTTTCAAGCTTTTAGAAGCACCTAAGATTTACAAAAACTATGACAAACAAACCACAGTAACATCTGTTATGTATGGGTTTTGTGTACCAGTGCTAATAACTTTTGTAATTATCATAGTATCATAATATCAGTCAGGGTTGGAAGGGACCACAAGTATCATCTAGTTCCAACCCCCTTGCCATGGGCAGGGACACCCCACACTAGATCAGCCTGGCCAGAGCCTCATCCAGCCTGCTCTTAAACACCTCCAGGGATGGCACCCCAACCACCTCCCTGGACAACCCATTCCAGGGCTTCACCACTGTCATGGTGAAGAACTTCTTTCTCACATCCAGCCTGAATCTCCCCACCTCCAGCTTCATTCCATTCCCCCTAGTCCTATCACTACCTGAGATCCTGACAAGTCCTTCCCCAGCCTTCTTGTAGGCCCCCTTCAGATACTGGAAGGCCACAATTAGGTCACCTCGGAGCCTTCTCTTCTCCAGACTGAACAGCCCCAACTCCTTTATTCTGTCCTCATAGGAGAGGTGCTCCAGCCCTCTGATCATCCTCATGGCCCTTTTCTGGACACCTTCCAGTACATCCAGATCCCTCTTGTAATAGGAGCTCCAGAACTGGACACAGTACTCCAGGTGGGGTCTCACCAGAGCTGAGTAGAGGGGGAGAATCACCTCCCTTGACCTACTAGCCACACTTCTCCTGATGCAGCCCAGGATCTGATAGACTTTTTGGGCTGCAAGTGCACATTGAGAGCTCATGTTGAGCTTTTTGTCCACCAGCACCCCCAAGTCTCTCTCCTCAGGGCTGCTTTCCAGCCAGTCACTGCCCAGCCTGGATTTGTGCCTGGGATTGCCTCGACCCAGATGCAGGACCCTGCACTTGGTCTTGTTGAACCTCATGAGGTTGGCTTGTGCCCACCTCTCCAGCCTGTCCAGGTCCCTCTGGATGGCCTCCCTTCCCTCCAGCGTGTCTGCTGCACCACACAGCTTGGTGTCATCAGCAAACTTGCTGAGGGTGCACTCAATGCCACTGTCCATGTCACCCACAAAGATGTTGAACAAGACAGGTCCCAGGACTGATCCCTGAGGGACTCCGCTTGTCACTGGCCTCCACTGGGACATGGACCCATTGACAGCCACTCTTTGGGTGCGGCCATCAAGCCAGTTCTTTATCCATCTAGTGGTCATATATAATTCTGCTGCTCTGTCTGGAATCAGTTTTCTCTGAACTGGGTAATAAAATTGAATGTAACTTGGTCTGGATACAACCAGAAAGGACAATGAAGCACATGAGTATTTTGGTTTCCTACAGCATTTGTACTGTCCTGTGGGTGTGAGCAAATGATTGCCTGCAAATAAGGGGTTGGGGAATATACATCTCCATATCTTAATGTAACCGCTTCTACCCTTTCTGGCGTGTTGCACAGGTTAATATTCAGCCTTCTGAGTGGCACCGCTCCATACTGCTGCCACAGTCCTGGGTAGGATTTATGAGTCGAACCTATAGTGCTGTTCTCCAGGTAAGTTTGAAGTATATAATGTTGTGCAGAGCAACACTCATTCAAGTGGTGTGTTTTGTTTTTACCAGCAGGAACATCCATGCAAGTTACAGTAATTTAAAGATAATGCTTGACATAATAACAAAACTTCTGAAACAGAAATAAAAATAAATCTTGAATTAATTGGATACTCTGTGGGGTATAACTAATGCTTAGTGTTCAGATTCTTGCACTCATGTTCTTTTGTCAGGTTGTAAAATGTATCAATTGTTAGAATTTTTTATAATGTGAAATCTTACCTAGAGCTCTAACCTATTATTTTGAGTAGGATTCTTGTAATAATGGTATCACAAGGGATACAGAAGCTATCAAGGAATGCTGATTAAATGGAACTTCTCTCAGCACTTAGTGCTGTCACATTGGGAGGGACTTGTCTTTTCTGTTTTTCCATCCTATCTGATGATTAGGAAATATCTTCACACTTCTCTCATTGGGTTAGCTGACCTGGTATTTAGATCACTGTAGTGTCATTTAGGTTTTTCAACAGAGAAAAGATCTGAAAACCTTCTAACTGCTTTGTGCTACTAGGAGGGGTTTTCTGTATTTCCTTTGCACGTGAGCTGTTTTCAACATGAGCAGCTCAGGTTGCTGAGTGAATTCTAGAAGCTTTTAATTTTCCTTATTTTGTTACACAGCAAAATGTGCTTTTCTAAGATTTTGAGAACAAATTCTATCAACAAAATACCAGGTTCTAAACTGGGGCATCCCCAGGAAGCAACTATTCAAATTATAATTTTAGGTGATGACAACAGAGGGGACTGTTATTGCTTGCATTTACTTTCCCATTTTGCCTCCTGTCTGAGAAGTTTTCATGAGAAACTTGGTATTTATTAAAGTCCTTTCTGAAAGCATCTATAGTATAGTGTGCCACTGTACAAGGCAGTAGAGCCTATTTTTGTTGTTATGCTACATTTCATCTGAGATAGCCAAAAGAGTCTACAGTACAAGCTGAGTAGTCTGCATAGTTCATAATTCAGCATTTCTGAACAGCTACTAGAGTAGTTTGGAAGCAGGCATTTTTAGAGTGCAGTTCACCAGAACACTTGTGTGAGGATTTTTCTTTCCTTTGGACACCTGAAAGTCCTTTTTTCTTTCTATTTTTTAATGTCCACCACATGTTTAAGGTCTTCTGCCAATTTGTGCATTCAGCATGTCTTTGAGATTTAAATCAGCCTCATCATGATGAGGTCTTGATTTCATACATAACTTAAACCAATGTTTATATGCTTGGGGAAACTGAAGTAGGTTTTTGCATAGTTTTTATGCAACTTTGTCCTTGGTTAGCATGTTTTATATGCTTCTTTAATCTCTGTGGACAGTCACCTTTTGAGTGACAGCTGAATTTACAGGAGTGACCCTCTTACTGCCTCATGTTTCTTGCACGTCCAAACTATAAGCATTTAATACATGAGAAAGTCAGCTGTAGTTTTCACCAGAGGCTTAATAACTTAATAAGGAGCAAGAAATGACAACCTAAACAAGTTGAGATGTAGTTGTCTCCCAGCTGAAGACTGAACATTAAAGCAGAAAAAGGATAAGGAATTCTGCTCTAAGTAGTGAAGCAATAAAGTGATATTTTACTGTTAGAATCCATTTTACATTTTAGCTATTAGGCTTCTAATTCTTATTGCCTGATCATTATACCCCTACCCAAGGAAACATCTCTTTGCATTGCAGACTAGCAGAAATGTCTCACTATCTGTTGCCATTAGTGCCATCTGTAGCTCATTTTCCTCACTCAGAATAAAAAAAAATTAATTCTTTTACTTAATTGTGAGTTAATATATTGTGTATTACAGTGAGATCCTTTGTGAAAAGCAGCCAAGCTCATTTATGAAGTAGCCCTCAAGTGAAAGGATACATACATTGAGAAAGTGTTCTCTGAAGATATCTGGTGACGACTGGCCATGTAACATCCACTTCTGACTTTCTCTAATTGTGCAGGGGAGGCAGGCAGAGCTGGAGATGCAATTAAAGCATGGAAAAGAGGATCCTGAAGAGGTGCAGTACAAGCAGTTTACAGCCTGGCTCTGGTAAGCAACTGCTGGTCTACTTCTGATCCCATGTAATGCCAAGTGAGAGGGCATAGAATAGTGGAACTTTAAAGCCTTTATTTTGCAAGTTTAAAGACTGTATGAACACTAACTGATAAACCTACAACCAAACATCACATACAAAGTACAAGCTGGGTAAGTGGGGAGTTGGGGCAGGAAGAAAGACTACTGAAAGGATTCCCATGTGCATGGGTTCACAGATTCCACTCCGCAGTGTTTGATCTTTGTGAGATGAATGTGTGCAAGGAATGGAAGATTGTATTTGGTATGGAATCATAGAATCATTTTGGTTAGAAAAGACCTTTAAGATCATTGAACAAGGTGATCTCTCAGCATCCTTTCCTCCAGACAGAACACACAGTTCCCATAGCCGCTCCTCAGAAGACCTTTTCTCCATACTTTTCACCAGCTTCATTGCACTTCTCTGGACCAACTCAAGTACCTCAATGTCTTCCTTGTGGTGAGAGCCCCAAAACTGAACACAGTACTCAAGGTGTGGCCTTACCAGTGCTAGCTACAGGGGGACAATCACCTTCCTGGTCCTTGTCACAACAACCCCTTGCATGGGATTGTGACCCAAGGGCAGGACCTAGTACTTGGCCTTATTCTATGTTTATACAGTTTGCTTTAGCCAATTAATCCAATCTGTCCATGTCCCTCTATAGAGCCCTGCTACCCTCAAGCAGATCAACAGTGTCTCCCAGATAAGTGTCATCTGCAAGCTTAGTGGGGGTGCGCTCTATCTTCTTGTCCAGCTTATTGATGAAGATGGTAAAGAGAACTGGCCTCAATACTGAGCACTGGCTAACATCACTTGTGACTGGCTGCCAACTGGATTTAATTCAATTCACCATCACTTTTTTGGGCCTGATCATCCAGCCAGAGTTTTGCCATCATTGAGCTCAAAACAATCAAAACACTTCTGCAATACTGGGCCAACCCACTGCCTCTCATTCCTTACCTATTGCTTCTGAAGAGTTTGTAGCCATTGTTTGCGGCACTCTATTCATGTAAGGCATCTTGCCACATTTCTGTGATGGCCACTATATCATAGTTGTCCTGATACACAATGGCCCTATCATACAAGGCATGCATTTTTGTCCTGTAATCATGTGTCATTGAACTGTGATTGGAGCTTATCTTCTGTAGGATGACAGTCATGACCAGGATGGTATTGTATATTGTACTGTAGCAGATCCAAAGCTGTCAATAAAGAAGATTCACTGCATCTCTAATTCTGTCCTGATATGAATGCAAAACTAAACAAAGGCAGAGTAATGCATAAGAAATTGCAACTACTCCTATAGCTTTGACTTAAGTGGATTCAGGTTCTTATATTGCCTAATCACGTAACTGCCCTTACTGTTTTCCAGGAGTATAGTAAGTGCTGGATAGATTGTTACTGTTGTCTGTTGTAAAGCATTTTTATTTTATTATGCTGACTTGTAGGAGTGATCTGGAAACTTGAGTGCAGCAGCTCAAATAACAGACTTTTGGGTACTGCATGAACTTGCATTTTACAAAAAGTAGTATGATGTCAAATAAGAACCCGTTATAAAACATGGGTAGTGCACTTGAACATGAAGAAATGTTAGGTGGTAAAAAGCACTCTTGCCATTTTAATGCTTAATTAGTGCTAAATCTTCTGATAGGTAGATTAGATCATTATTAGCCTTTAATAGACTTGTGTAAGGTATAAGGGGAAATCAGCGGAGTTCATGCTGTAATGAATATGGTATAAAATCTTTCTGTTTCTGTTGCAGGGTCAGAGATGCATTGACTGATGCCATCAAAGGTGCTTCTAAGTAAGTGCTGCTAATTTAGTACAGAAGGGAATGAGTTCTATTTTGTAGCAGATTTAAGATAATACTTTCTGCAATTGGTAATGTGCCAGTTTCATGATTTCAGACGACTGCTGTTATTCCCTGCCTTGTGCTTTGAGATTTTGACTGTGTAGTGTTGTATACACTGTTCATTGGCTCTTTTAGAGTGAAAGCATGTGGTGGGTTGGAAGGGCTGAGGCCAAGAAGCCTCTTCCCTCCCCCCAGTAAGTAAAGGGAAAGAAAAGTTTGAAGGGAAAGGAAAAAAAAACTCACCAGCCGAATTAGCAAAGCAGTGGAGCTATATTTACAAAGCAGTGTAGGGTTTTGCAGGGGAATATTTACAAATTTACAATATCTACAATATATACAAAGATATACAACAGCGTAACACAGAAACGAGAGTAACCCCCCTCGGCCGAGGTGTTCCCCCTTGCCGAGGTGTTCCCCACCTCCGCTCTCCCCTCTCTCCCCCCCTTTCCCCAGAGTAGTTCGGAAAAGAGGGAGAAAAGAGAGAAAGAAAAATGTTAGAAGCAGTTTGTGTTAATTGGAAAAAAAAAGTTAGTCTTATCTTCAAGGCCGAAGTCTTGGCAGAAAGCCCAGCACAGCCAGAGCTGCTGCCTGAGGGGAAGGCGGAAGCAAGAGTGACAGAGAAGTGCTGGGAATGCCCACTTCACTCTCAGGCCAGATAGTGCTTCCTCCCACTCGACCAATGAAATTGTTTAGAGTATTCCTTCCGTTTACCAACTTCCGTCCACCATATTCCCTTTCTTAAGGGGGCACCATCAACCGGGCACAAAGCAAAACCGCAGAAATCCAGAAAATATTTTTATGAAAGTGAGATCTCTGGATCTGGAATAAATACTGAATTGACTATATAGGTGCATTTTTACAGAAATAAGGGAGGAAGTTTGTAGAAATGGGAGGTGGATACAAAAAGTGTAGTACACTGTGTACTATTTTGAGTAAGACTCTAAGTGGTCTAATAAGTGGTCTCATATTGTTCAGGGGTTATTGTAAAACTAGTAAGAGTTCCAGCAGCATTATATTGCGATATATTTTTCCAAGAATGACTGGGATATTGACATTTTACCTGTTCATAGCAATGAATGCAGTCATATTCTCTCTCCTTTTCAGGTAGCAGATTTTTTTTCTTAAGTTCAAAAGGGTTTGCACTGTGGTAGAAGTTTAGTACTCCTTGAAACCTGTATTTTCTATTTTCACAGCATAGAGGAGTAATTAAAAGCTTCTTTTAGGCTGAGCTACTCTGTTAAATTTCATGAACAGATGTTGTTGCAGGCACCTGCCTCTCTGGCATTCTGTGTTTGAAGAGCCTTCTGTTGTTGTCCTATGTACAGATAGTACTAGTTAAGACTAGCTGTTTAATTTTTCTGAGTGCTACTTGCTGTGCTGAGTGGCAGTCCTCATAGTGGAAGCAAGCTTCTGTTTCTATACAACTTCTTGCATGCCAGGCTTTATACAAAAGACATGCAGGGTTCAAAAAGACTGAAACGCTTCTCTGTCCCATTCTTTTGTCAGATTCCTAAAGAGGAAATGTGATAGGCTTTTGCTGAGTTAGAGGAGAGCACAGTAAAGCTGCTAGGTTCCCTCCTGGACCACCTGTAGCATAGCTTTCCTGCACTGAAATACAGAATTTGCTGCCTTTTATCACTATTACACTTCTTAATTGTTTGCCATTTTTCTGTCCAGAGACAGCCCAGTGGTGAAAGGAAATGTGATTTTTGCCTTAACTGGTCTTGCAGTTGCTGTAGCCAAATATGAAAACAGCCTTTCCTCAGACACTGAAGGGATGCCTGAGGTAAGTCCATCTGGGAGAGATTCTCTACTTTTAATAGAATATAGCAAAGCCGTGTGACTAGGTGTTTGCAGGGCTGGCAAGTGGATGTGAGTACTTTCCATTTTCAAATTCAAATTTCACGCTGCTCAATTAATGCTATCTGGTAGCAGCTGTGTGATCTATACAAAAGCAGTCAGAGTATGTGGGCACCTTCTCACAAGAAACCTAGTTAGTTTTTACAGATGAGATAAAAGTGGACTGGAAAGGTAGTGGTGTCTTGAGGGGTCAACCTTGTGGTCATAGTAATGGCAAGTAAAACATACTGATGACAAAATAATCTCACTCCTCATGGACCATAGTTGGAACATCAGCTGCTGAACTTCTGTTCCAGTAGACCTGATTTAAGAAAAAACGACAATGAATACTTGGGTTTGTATTTTTTGCAGGTGGAACCTGATTTTCTTCCCACAAAACACTGGATTTCTATGATCACAGAGACCCTCTTTGGTATTGTAAACAGCCGATACCACCCTAAAGGTCAAGTCTTCCCATGGTTCTACCAGGTATGTGTTGTGAAGTTAATGACAAATTAATATATCTTTATTTAATACATGGAATTTTTGGTATGGTTTCCTGGTTCTGTTTGCTCTGTAGTAGTTGTAATACAGGGGAATCAAAACTTGCCTTTGTTCTTTTTCTTTTTTCTTTTATTGTTCTATTTCTTTTATTGTGTTTTCTGCTTATGTAGTGAAAACCACATCTGAGAATACCTGAATGAAAAAAAATTTGTAAGGAAAAAAGAAACCTTCAAAACCTAGAATGTTCAGTGTGCCTCCACAGACCACACTATCAAACCTTGAGTGATTCTGACACCATTTCCTATGCCTCTGATGAGCATACTTAAGATCTAGTAGTTGTGGAGCCAATGATTTTTATATTACATTATGTCTTGAACCGCTCAGGACCAGTAGAAGTTGTCTCAAGTGCTTGCAATATGATAACCAGCCTGAAATTCTCAAGCCATATAAATATCAGGCAGTTCTTAAGTAGCAGCTGGAGGTGGACTAAAAGTTCATTGCAGACCTTAAGGAGTAAATATTGCCGTCTTTTGACTCTCTGATCAAAATGACCAAGTTGTAGTAGTGAGACATTAGTATCGAAGTGCTGATTACTGATGGACCTGAGTGAGCTCTGGCATATGGCCATTGTTGTCACTAATACGGGACATGGATCATCAAATCAAATGTAGTGTTAAGTAAATACTACACTGGTTGGTTGTAAAGAAATTCCCTTACTTGATTGGCACTGGCAGTTCCAGTCAAGTTTTTCTGTGACTTCTGCCTTTGAAAATAATGCTGTTTGAAAAAGATGGATCTGAGCTGGAAGAATGGGACAATGTTTAATTTTTAAAATCCACTCTGTTTAAAAAAATAAAATATTATAGTTGTAAAATCTAGAGGCATGCAATAGAAACCACTGTCTTGCTGGGTACCTTGCATCCTGATGGGATGGGGTTTTTTATCTTTTCAGAACTGCTTGTCAGAGTTGATAAATATACATTTGGGTGTCACTTAGAATCCATCCATTGCTTTATAAGAAAAGGTAACTGGATTTTACCTTTCAAAATGGAAAGGAATTAAAAACCTTAAGGGATCTGTCTTCTAGAAGGCATCCTTACAGGTTCTTTCAAACTGTCATGATACTTTGTCATCCTAGATGTGATGTATTTAAGATTGTGGTTTTCCCAACTTGCTTAATTGTTGGTGTTTATAATCACAGAAGTATATTAACATCATGACTAGTTTCTGTTTGCTCTTCTGATTATGCTGCTGGATATTTTAGTAAGGAAGGTTGAAACTAAAATAGAGAGCTGTTAAAAAGTAATTGAATCCTGTCTTACCCTTTCTTTGCAGTTTCTTACTTAATGATCTTATTTACACTGAAAAATTGTATTCTGAATTACATTAGTTTTAAGCTTCTTGCAAGGTAAGGCAAATGGAAAAGCTACTGTTGGGAATTCCATGAGTTACTCTTTGTTGCCAGGTTGAAATACACCTGTGCTGCTGTTTGCTGCATAGGTATTTATTTTAAAATTCTAAAGTGCTGAGTGTGCCTACCTGGAAAGGATTTATTTTTTTTTTTAAACTTCCTTTAAGAAGAAAATAATGTAAAGAAAAAATAATGAACGATATCTTATTTTGTTTTTCTAGAAATCCTATTCGGGTGAAAATACTGCTAGTATTATAGCTCGTTCCTGTGCAGCCACTGCTTTGTCTCTCCTGGTGCCAATTTTCATTGTATCATACAAGGACAGGGTTGAGGAGGTCCTGAATATGCTGACTGACAGGTTACCTGGGAAACCAAATGCTGATGAGTCTCAAGCTGTTCAAATCCATATGGGCCTTGGTCTGGGGATGTTTATCTCATGTTTGTATGAAGAAAAAGTCAGGTGAGGATTACCATATGTAATGGAATACCATACATAATGTACATCTGCAGACAACGTGATTTTTCCTGTGAGGCTTTAACTTCTGAGCAATGGATGTATTTTCAAGTCTTAGGCTGTGGAAGTTTTAGGCTATGCCTTTAAAAATTTTTCACAGATCTTGAACAGAAAGTAGTAAAACTGTAATTAAATTCCTATTGGGCATAAAAAGGAAAATAATTCTAGTTCTAAACAATCCCATTGGAAAGAAAAGGGACTCAAGCTAGTAATGTACACAATTTCTCTCTCTTCTCCAGGCTGGGAGATACTATTACTTTTGTGATGTGGTGCGTTGAAATTTCTCCCCCAACCTTAAATTTGCCAGACCAGTGCAGTTGGAAGCAAATGAAAGCTGTATTTACAAGCAAAATGACAACCTAGAAGGAAATGCAATGAATATTTACACCATATTTGCAATTAATAAACAGCACAAAGATCCCCCTGGCCAAAGAGCAGCGGAAACTACTAGCTTCTCCCCTCCCTGCATCCCCCTTATGCACCTGTACAAAAGGGACAAGAGATGGAAGCAGAGAAGTTAATATCAGTCACAACAAAACCAGTGCAGCCAAGGTCAAGCAGAAGCAAGTTAGTATCTCCCAGCCCAAGGAAGCAAGAAGAGAAATTGTTCACATTACCAGCTTAAGTCCAATATCCTTCCCATGGGATTGTTTAGAACAATCATTATTTTCCTTTTTACGCCCAATAGTAATTTATTTACATTTTTACTATTTTCTGTTCAAGATCTGTGAAAAATTCTTAAAGGCATAGCTTAAAACTAAACCTGCCACAATCCACCCCTTCTAAGCAGTTCCATTGGCTTCTAGTACATCTAAGGCATCTAATATAAAACAATATCTACAATAATGAGTAAATAAAGTTCGTAGTCTGTTTTATCTAATTATCTTCTGGTTATCTCAGATGTAGATGATTCAAAAGTTCAAAAACCAGGAAATAAGAAAATAGTTTGTCTCTTCACAGATGAGATGAAGAAAAGGAACAAGGACTCTCAGGTGACTCAGGGCTCTCAGGGTTCATGCACAGTAAATTCCTGATGGATTCTTCCTTTGGGCGTGATGTTTTACCTGTACTGTATGCTCTGAATTTAAACTCTCTCAGCTAAAGTTAGATTTCTTTGTGGAATACACTGAATTTCACCATTCTCTTGTATTACCCAGTAAGTGTGACCAGGACCTTCAGCAGAAACCACTCCTCAGATAGTTTTGGTCTCTCTGGAAGTTGAAAATAAACAGTTTTCCCTAACAGATTCTTTTCATGTATAACAGGAACTCTATCACCTTCTACCTTTCGTAACGAATCTGATTGTGCATGTCCAGCTCGCTTTACTGAACCTCTACTATTTCCCAGCTAAGTTGCTTGTGCTAGATGTTTCTTCTAGTTTTTCAAAGACCCACCCCCATGGCTTTGAGAGTGGTCTCCAGCAAATCATTGTAAAGTTCAATCTTTCCTACAGCTGGTGCATAGTAGGGGATGTGGAATATCCACTTGATACCATGCTCTTTGTCCCAGGTTTTTACAAGATTGTTTTTGAAATGAGTTCCATTGTCTGACTCAAGCCTCTCTAGAGTTCCATGTCCCCACGGGATTTGTCTCTCCAGACTGAGAATGGTGTTAGGTGCAGTTGCATGTGGAACTGGATAAGTTTCCAGCCATCCAGTGCTTGCCTCTGCCACACTTCACCACACTTGGACCATCGGTCAGCATACCACAAGGACTTAATTGGCTTTGCCTGCTTAATAGCAGCGCAAATGTCAGTCATGGATGACTTGTGTGATAGCATCCATGGAAATGTCAATGGATCTGTCATGAGCCCACTGGTAGGTTGCATCTCTGCCTTTCCAGTCAAGATCAAGATCAGAGTTTGCATCTACTTGAGAAACTTTTGCAGCTTAATCTGCTTGATAGTTGCATTTCTGTTCCTCAGTAGCTTTGCTCTTAGGTATGTAAGCATCGATGTGTCTCACTTTCACTGGAATTCTCTATGTGAGCAGCAATGTCATGCCACAGATGAGCAGCCCAAATAGGCTTTCCTCTCCTCTGCCAAGCATTCTTTTTCCAGTCTTTTAGCCAACCCCACAGAGCACTGGCTGCCATCCATGAGTCAGTGTAGAGATAAAGCTTTGGACTTCTCTCACATTCAGCTACATCAAGAGGTAGCTGGACAGCTTTTACCTCTACAAATTGGCTGGATTCACCTCCTCCATCTTTTGCCTGTATATCTCTGCTTGTTGGACTCCACACTGCAGACTTCCACCTTCACTTGTTTCCAACCAGACGACAGGAATCATCTGTGAACAAAGCATATTTCTTTTCATCATCAGAAAGATCACTGTAAGGAGGACCTTCCTCAGCATGAGTTACTCTCTCCTCTAGAGGTTTTGTACAGTCAGTGCCTTCAGGCCAGTTTGTGATCACCTCCACCAGACCAGGTCTGTCAAGATTTCCCATTCGAGCTCTTTGTGTTATCAGAGCCGTCCACTTAGACCATGGGGCATCTGTGGCATGATGTGGTGTAGAACCTTTGCCTTTGAACATCCAATTCAAAACTGGCAATCTAGGAGCTAAAATAAGTTGTGACTCAGTTCCAGTTACTACAGAAGCAGCTTTTACTCCTTTATAGGCAGCTAGGATCTCTTTTTCTGTTGGAGCCTTTGTAGCCACAACTCCAGAAACCAAGTGGATGTCTGCATGTCTCACTTGGAGTGCGCTGCCATAAGCACCGGGTTGGGCCATCCTCACTTACAGCCCTATACAGAATGTTCTTAGAGTCAAGACCAGTTCGTGTAGGTCCCAAACCTGTTGCATGGACTACTTCTTGCTTTATCTGGTCAAAGGCTGCTTGTTGCTCAGGACCCCACCGGAAATTGTTTCTCTGTCAAGGCACGTCATAAAGATGTTTCACAATCTGACTGTATCTAGCAATGTGCAGTCTGCAAAATCCCACTGTACCTAAGAATTGTAGCATTCCCTTCTTATTCATGGGGTTTGCCATGGTGGAGTATTTGTTTATCACATTCGCTGGAATGTGACGGCAACCATCCTGCCACTGCACGCCCAGAAACTGGATTTCTCTGGCAGGCCTTTTCACCTTGTCTCGCTCAATGGTGAAACCTGTGTTCAGGAGAATGTCAATTGTGTTGTTACCTTTCTCAAAGACTTCTTCAGCAGTTTTACCCCAGACAATGATATCATCGATGAACTGGATGTGTTCTGGCGCACCACCTTACTGCAGAGCATCATGGATCACTGCATGGCAGATGCTTGAACTGTGGATCCACCCCTGGGGCAAATGATTGAATGTGTACTGTATGCCCCTCCAGGAAAAGGCAAACTGGGGCCTGCATTCCTCTGCTATGCAAATAGAGAAAAAAGCATTAGCAGTGTCTATGGTAGCATACCACTTGGCCTTTTTGGATTCCAGCTCATACTGGAGTTCCATCATGTCCAGTACAGCTGCACTCGCGGGTGGAGTTACTTTGTTCAGGTCACGGAAGTCAGCTGTCATTCTCCATTCTCCATTTGGTTTTCACACAGGCCAAATTGGTTCTTGAGGGGCTTTGCAACCTTTCTTAATATCCTGGATATATTGCCAATCTTTCAGGATGTATGATTAATTTTTGTAACATCTTAAGGTATGTGGGCAAAACTGCTAGCTAGAAGAGGGGTACTAGCTTCCTTAGCTGCTCTAGGAGGCTTAACTGTAAAAAAAATCCATGTTTCTTATCAGTTCCTTTCTAAGTGGTGCTCTGGACACTGGATAGTGTCCACTTATATCATGTGAGTGTACATATGGTGAAGGAGCTGCAGCAGAAGTAGTGTAATGACTTGTCTTTAAAGTCAGATGTTAGCAACTACATTGGCATTTAAGAGACATTCTGAGGTTGATAGAAAATGCTTTCTTTACAAAAGGCTGCAGTTGCAAATTTCCAGTGATTCCAGAGAAGTCAAGGAGGAGGTTTAGCTTTATCCTCCCCTAGCTTCTTGACTACTAGGAATTCTGCCTGCCCATAGTTATAGTACCCTTAATAAACATTAATTGCACAGGCAAGTTGCTAATTTGCTCAGTGAAGCTAATGTGTTTGATGCACCTGCCTTTGTTAAAACACTATGCAGCATTGCTCTGTTCTAATCTTTGTGCTTCAGAGTCTTGATGCCTTACTGCCTCTGGATGGACTGTCTCTCGATGATTAATCAGGGCTGTCATCTGAGCTACATGCAAGCATTAAAAGACTTTAAAAGAACAATGTTAGATCAGCTTGGTGTTTTGGCATATGTGAAATTTGACAGGGGGAAGGGAGTGTGTTTGTTGGTTTGACAAGGGGTGTTGAAGTTCATAGATTTGTCTAAAAAATGTTTAGAATCTGTATCAGTTTTTACTCTCTCACTGCTCTGCATAATTTCCAAGTTTAATCTCACACATTCTTCCAAGATTGAGTTGCAGTAACAGCAAAACTTGCAGAGGTGTAGCCATAGCTACATCTGTAGCTAATACCAAATCATAGAGCTAGTTTGCATTAATGTTGTCCTGTTCATTAAGAAAACTGTGTATGTGTTTTGGAAGTGCCTGTGATGTCTTTGGACTAAGATGTAAATGCTTCCTTTTTCAGCAGTTAGTCAAAGAGATGGAGGGAGATATTTTCATGTATTTTCAGCTTCTACATTGTTACAGGTCTAGATGAGATGTTCTGTCAGTACCTTGCTCCAACTGCCAAGCATGTATTGCAAATCCTGGGTGCTGGGTTTTGTTCTGGGTATTGCAGCAATAATGGTTGCAATTTAAGGTCTGAATATGTTTGTATTATTTATATATGAACATGACACAAATTGCCAGTAATAAAATCATTGCTTACAGACAAGTATAATACCTGTTACCTCAAGAAAAAAAGTTCTGTTTAGTGGCATGTTCAGTCTGTGATATAAAGAGCAAAACTATGGTTTATATATTTTGGTTTCTGTGTTGTTTTTGTAGGGATGTGCCTGGTCACCAGATGAACTTAATTCTAATGAAATCCCTGGATGCACTGGAAGACTGCTGCTTTGACACCAGTCTGGAGTACAAGTGAGTTTCCTTCGTTACTGATGATACTTTATTTTGTACTCCACCTTCTTAATTCATGCTTTTCCTTAATTCTACACAGAAGAGTATAAGGATAGGATAAGGATACAGCCTGTTCTGTGAGAAGAGATGTTGTTGAGAGCCTCCAATGCTCCAATGAACTAGCTCTGGTTCCACAGCCTCTGCTGAGGGCAAGGGTCTTTCTCCCTCAGTAGCCTCCCATACAGTTTTGTTGATGTCTTTCCAGTCCAGCCAAACTGCCTACTGCATTAAAACCTCCGCAGTAAGGAGTAAAAGACTCACTGTCACCATTGTCATTGGTGACTCACTGCTTAAGGGAGCAGAAGGCCCGATATGCAGACTGGACCTGCTACACAGGGAGGTTTGCTGCCTTCCAGGGGCTTGGGTTAAAGACATAAGGGAGAAGCTCCAGTTTCTAGTATAGCAGTCAGATTATTATCCCCTTTTGTTATTCCAAATAAGTAGTGATGAACTAGGAAGAACTCTTCCAAGGACAATGGAGAAGGACTTCAGAGCCTTGGGACATCTGGTCAAGGGATTGGGAGCACAGGTTGTGTTCTCCTCCATCCCTCCAGTTGTGGGAAATGATGAGGGATTAGGCAGGATATGACAGCAGATTAATACCTGGCTCCAAGCCTGGGAGGCTTGTCACTGGCAGGGTCTGGGTTTCTTGACCATGGCTTGATGTAGAAGAGGCCAGGCCTGTTGGTAAGAGATAGGAATAGCCTATCACACAGCAGGGAAAAAGGGGTTTTAGGGACTTGGCAGAACTCATTGACAGGGATTTACACTAGACTTGAAGGGGGAAGGTGACAAAACCAGTCTCTGCAGACAGGAGTCTGAGGGTGGTAAGCAAGAATCAGGAGAAACCAGCAGTCTGACTGATGTGCATGTGCATTAATGCATACAGTAGGGGTAACAAACAAGAAGAGCTGGAAGCCTTATTGCAGCAGGAAAGCTATGATGTAGTAGCCATCACAGAAATGTGGTGGGATGACTCACATGACTGTAATTGATGGCTACAGGCAAGGGAGAAGGGGTGGAGGGGTAGCCCTGTACATCAGGGGGGCACTAGATGCTAGTGAACTAGAGGAGGATAGGGTTGAGTACCTGTGGGTGAGGATAAGGGGGAAGGCCAACAAGGCTGACATCCTGGTTGGAGTCTGTTGTAGACCACTGTAATGGGTTGGGGCAGACCCCCTCCCCACCACGCGCAGAAATAACGACTCAGACAAACAGATTGCAAAAAGTGATGGAAAGTATAAATAGAACAGTGAGTTCATGCAGAGAACTAGAAATACAGTGACAAGAGAGAGAACCCAAAACAGACCCAGAGAAAATCCCATCCCTACCTGAGGGTACACCCAAAACCCCCCAGGGCTCCTCCTTCCCCCCCCACTGCTAGGCTAGTCTCAGCTGGCCAGATCTGAGACTGCCCATCCCCCCGTGGCCTTGGGCCTAACCAGGCCCATGGCCGGGATATCTCTACCCCAGTTACCGGGCGGCGAGGAGGAAGGAAAGAGGAAGTGCCAGACCCCGCCGTGAAACTTATAGTGGTGCAAGGGATCATGGTAGGAAATAACCTAATTTCCTGTGTCCACCCACTGGGCTGGACTTCTGGACACAGGAAACACCCCTGTAGCAGAGGACACCCAGCCCAAACTACGACAGGATCCACCCCTTATTTCCTATCATGGTCCCTGCACCCAGACACGTCATCAAATCAGAAAACTGATGACATGTCCGGCGAAGTCCGTGTCTTCATCTGGGCATCCACTCAGTCTCTCAATCATGCTCAAGTGTCTGTCCATTCCAGTTCTTCCTCCTTCATCCAGCGGAACCTCCCGGCGATGCAGAGCTTGTTCTCCTGCGGTGCAAGTTCTCCATGGATCTGTTGGGCATCCTGGTCACCTGGAAAAGCCTCACGACTTCTCAGCCAAGCCTCTACTTTTCACTCGGCGGCATATTCTCCACCCCTGGGGCAGGCCAGTTGAAACAATCCAACCCACGACTGCCTTTTTTCAATCCATCCAGGGTGCCGCAATCAACCGCTTCCAACTGCGGTCCAAAACTACACAGATGCCTGTCCGAGGTACTCCGCCCCCCCACTAGGTGTACCCGTACCAAGCCAAGACAGCATCCGGCTGCACACACCCCCCTCTGAAAAGGGAGGGGCCGCACCACAGCTCACTGAGAAGAAGGGAGGTGGAGCCAGGTGCTCGGCGCCATTTTCGGAACTCGTCCGAAAAAGTCGGGGAAGAGACTAGGGCCGGCCCTGCCGCAGCCCAAGCGCACTGCCGGGTCCGCCGCTGCTGCTCGGCGCACAGCAGCGCTCCGCCCACCTCTGCCGCCGCAGCACAGAATCAAAATCACCTCCACCCCTTGGACACTCAAACGGCTTCTCCAGCGAAAGCCATATGCGCGTTCTCAGAGCCCTTGAAAACAGCTTTCCAGCGGGAGTCCCCGTCGGCCCCCCGGGGCTTCGGGAGCTGGCTCGCCCGCTCGCAGCGGCTGGCTCTATCCCCGCAGTGAGAACGGACCTGACTCTGGTCTGCTCGCCGCTGCCCCTCCCCCACTTCGCTTCCCGCCGCGGAGGAGGGCCAGGTTCCGCGTTCTCAAGCGGTACCCCGATGCCGATGGTCGAGAACCACCCCTGCCTGAAATAGCAGAGGGTCCGTGCCACCAGCAGCACACCAGTTATCCCCCCACAATCCACAAGAACTCACACGGTCGCCCCGGCCACATCACTTGAGCCCCCCAACTACCAAACCCAAACCGACGCCCAGAACTAAATTTAAACTCTCCATCCTTTGCAATCGATTTGCAGAGTGGGCACAACAGCCAGCCCCACGTTGGTGCGCCAAAATGTAATGGGTTGGGGCAGACCCCCTCCCCACCACGCGCAGAAATAACGACTCAGACAAACAGATTGCAAAAAGTGATGGAAAGTTTAAATAGAACAGTGAGTGCGTGCAGAGAACTAGAAACACAGTGACAAGAGAGAGAACCCAAAACAGACCCAGAGAAAATCCCATCCCTACCTGAGGGTACACCCAAAACCCCCCAGGGCTCCTCCTTCCCCCCCCACTGCTAGGCTAGTCTCAGCTGGCCAGATCTGAGACTGCCCATCCCCCTGTGGCCTTGGGCCTAACCAGGCCCATGGCCGGGATATCTCTACCCCAGTTACCGGGCGGCGAGGAGGAAGGAAAGAGGAAGTGCCAGACCCCGCCGTGAAACTTATAGTGGTGCAAGGGATCATGGTAGGAAATAACCTAATTTCCTGTGTCCACCCACTGGGCTGGACTTCTGGACACAGGAAACACCCCTGTAGCAGAGGACACCCAGCTCAAACTACGACAACCACCCAACCAGGATGAAGATGTTGATGAATTTTTCTGTAAGCAGCTAGAGGCTGTCTCCAGATCACCAGACCTTGTTCTTATGGGCGATTTTAACCTGCCTGATATCTGCTGAGAACTTAACACAGCAGAGAGGAGGCAGTCCAGAAGGTTCTTACAGTGTATGGAGGATAACTTCTTAACCCAGCTGCTGTGTGAGCCTACCAGGGTTAAGGCTTTGCTTGACCTTCTCTTTGCCAAGAGAAGGGCTGGTGGGAGATGTGGTGGTTGGAGGCTGTCTGGGGTCCAGTGACCATGAGATAATTGAGTTTTCAATATGCAGTCAAGCTAAGAGGGGCAGCAACAAAACCTTCACTCTGGACTTCCGGAGGGCAGACTTCAGGTTACTTAAGGAACTAACTCAGAAGGTACCGTGGGAAACAAAGGGGTCCAGGAGGGCTGGACCTACTTCAAGAAAGAATTCTTGAAGGCAGAAGAACAGGCTGTGCCAATGTGCTGGAAGATGAGCCGCCAGGGTAGACAGCAAGCCTGGACGGGCAATGAACTTCTGAGCAAATTAAGGGAAACAAAGAGGGTGTATCTTCTTTGGAAAAAAGGGGAAGTAGCCCATGAAATGTTTAAGGATGTTGTTAGGTCATGTAGGAAAAAAACTAGAGAGGCAGAAGCCCATTTAGGAATTAGCCTGGGCACTGCTGTGAAGGACAATTTAAAATGTTTTTATAAATATATTAATGGCAAGAGGAGGGGCAAGGACAACCTCCACTCCTTAGTGGACATGGAAGCAAATATAATAACAAAGGATGAGGAAAAGGCAGAAGTACTTAACACCTTCTTTGCCTCAATTTTCAATATCGGGCTAGGTTGTCTTCTTGACAACTGGCCTCCTGAGCTGGCAGATGGAGTCAGGGAGCAGTATAGTCCCCCTGTGATCCAGGAGGAAGCAGTTAGAGACCTGCTTAGCCACTTGGATCCCCACAAGTCCATGGGACCAGATGGAATCCATCCTAGGATAATGAGAGAGCTGGCCGATGAGCTGGCCAAGCTCTCCATCATTGTTCAACAGTCCTGGCTCAAAGCTGGCCAACATGGTGCCCATCCACAAGAAGGGCCGGAAGGAGTAGCCAGGGAATTACAGGCCTATCAGCCTGACCTCAGTGCCAGGCAAGATTATGGAACAGGTCATCCTGGGTGCAATCACACAGCACCTACAGGATGGCCAAGGGATCAAGCCCAGTCAGCATGCATTTAGGAAGGGCAGGTCCTGCCTGACCAACCTGATCTCCTTCTAGGATCAGGTGACCAGCCTGGTGGATGTGGGGAAGGCTGTGGATGTAGTCTATCTGGACTTCAGCAAGGCCTTTGACACTGTCCCCCACAGCAAACTCCTGGCCAAGCTGTCAGCCCATTGCTTGGACAGGAGCACACTGCATTGGGTTAGGAACTGGCTGGAGGGCCAAGGCTAGAGAGTGGTGGTGAATGGTGCCACATCCAGCTGGCAGCCAGTCACTAGTGGTGTCCCCCAGGAATCAGTGCTGGGCCCAGTCCTGTTCCATATCTTTACTGATGATCTGGATGAGGGGAATTGAGTCCATCATCAGTAAGTTTGCAGATGACACTAAGCTGGGGGCAGGTGTTGATCTATTAGAGGGTAGGAAAGCTCTGAGGCAGGACCGTGACAGGCTGGGCAGATGGGCAGAGTCCGATGGCATGAGATTGAACTTAACGTTCCAGAAGAATCTCTCTCTGTGTAAACTGCATAAAGTACTCTTAAAATTTCCTCTTAGAAAAAGTCACTGTGAGAATAGTGCTCATAATTCAGTACTGTTTTGTCTGTCATAACCACTTAGAAAAAGAAAAACAAAAGTGAAACTCATAATCTTTTAAAAGGGAAAAAACATTTCAGATGTTTAAGCCTATTAATATGATGGTGCTTCAGTTTGACTGAAACAGAATTTGATAGATTGCAGAGCTTTAGGAGCTCCTGCAGTTACTCCTGATTTTAAAAATGAAATGCACTCAGATGTTGCCAAGAAATCTGTGAGTCGACCTTAAATCTGTCCTTACCTTAGGCAAAAGCTGAAAGTTCAATTACATTTTTAAAATATACTGATACACTAGTTTTCATTGTACGCTTGTATGGAAAATGTGCACAAGAGTTTGTTATCCTAAAAGGTTTTGTCAGACTTACTTATTACAGAAAGCTATGTAACAGCTCATTTTATTTCTCCCCAGCCTGGCTTACATCAAGCATAGGTTCAGCAAGCATGTATATTTATGTCCGCTGACTTTCGCAGTTGTTCATGTAGTTTACATTCAGTAGTTTTTTGTCCAGTAACTCCACAGTACTTGGAAAGAATAAAAGGGCAGGGTTCCAGTTGTAACATCACATGCCTGTGGTCCCTCTATTGGAATGTTTTGCTGCTCCACACCCCTTCCGGCAAACAAAGAAAAATGTTTTGAAGACTGGATTAACTTAGACTTTTTGAAAGTGTTGCACATTCAAAGTTTTGAGAATACCAAGGGCCAGTAAAGTTTTATGGATTGTCTTGTTACATTTCTCACATTGAGGATGAATTCTACAAGGCCTTTGCAAATACACCATTTTGTATAAAGTTATTACATGGCAGAACTTGCTTGCATCTGTGAGAATAGATAGAGGAGAAATATTGAGCAAATGGTGAATACTGATATATGCTGAGTAAACGTTTGGTAAAGAGCAAATTGTTATGAAAATTGAAATATACCGTAGTCTTCCTTTTAAATTGCTATATATGGCATTAAACTGACTTTTTTTATGGAGTTTTTGAAAGATCAAAGCTCATCAGACTTTTACATTAATCTTACAGAAACCTGTCAAACTCGACTGACCTCAGTATTATCAGGAAAATATATTTTCCTTCATCTTAAAATAAAAACTTTTTAGATTGCTTCATTGTTGGTTCACGAGGTCCTTAATTTTGGCATGCCATGAACTCTACTGCCAAGTTATGTTATTGAAATAAATAACAGGAGTTTCAAAGATGTCCTGTGACAGTAGTGTGGTATGGCTGATGCACTGGCAGTACAACACTTCTAAACATGTTAGGAAATCTGATATACCATATGGAAGAAGAGCACTTAAATGGTAATTTTATGAAGATCACAAACAAGGTGGCCAAGTGAAAAGCAATGCTTAGTTACAAAAAGAGAGTAGAGGGGGTGAGGTATTACTCTTGCTTTGGTCCCCACTTTGTTTTGTATCCTTGCTGAAAGTCAACAATATGAAGAATTGTAGCTTTAATTAGGAACTTCTTTTCTTTCCTTATGTTTTTGTCAATAAATAATGGTGTAAAAATGGGTATAGAACTTTTGGATATAAGCCATGTTCTTCTTTTGTGCACTGTTTATAAATTTAAATAAGCCATTTAAGAATGCTGATTCCCAAGGTTTATTTCATATAGTCTTTGCTGGAAAAAGATGACACTACTGCCAAGACACCACTCCTGAGTTGTCTGGGCATGCTTATCATCATCCTTCCCCAGGGGCTGAATAACATTACTTTATAAATATGACTGAAGTTATTCTCAAAAGTTTCCTTTTTACTCAACTGAGTAAAAGCAGTAACTCTTCCCTTTTTTAAGTTGGATAGCAGAAGCTTAGAGGAATACTGGAAATCTTAGCCAAGTTCATTGACTACCTGTTTTATGCCGTGTCTGTTATTGGCATTCTGAAGGAGATGTGTGAGGGGGAAAAAAATCCTTACCTTCGGATAAGATCACCTTCAGAGCAGTGGTTTGCTATATTTGTAGTATCTCGTGATAGTAGCCAGAACCTTTTGGAAATTTTGTGACTAAAGTTTTCAGTATTATAATGATGACCTCTGGAAACAGAGACTTGTGGGAGCACAGGTGCCGGATTCAATAAGAGTTGTCTGGTCTAAAGTGGAATTTCTATTCAAATCTGGCATATGACAACAACTGTGAACTTCATGCCAGCTGCCCTATTAAATTATCTCCTTTGAAGCTGTATTCTTGGTGCAGTTTTGAGCATCTTTAGCTTCAAACTGTTAGCTGTGCCGGATGTGTCTGCCCTGTTGAAACTGGTCCACTGTTGCACATGCTTTAGTACAAATACGGATTAGAATATTAACTTACCGTTCATGTTCTGAAATGCAGATAAATACTTCAATGTCTTCAGCCATCTTAGCTATTGGATCAATCACTGATTTCATGATGTTTGCAATCTGCAACACCTCTTGCAGAAGTCTAAGTAAAACAGACCCTACACAGCCAGCAGACCTGAAATTATTATATTCCATTGCTGTATCAGAGTTTGGGATAATGGTATAAATCAGATGTAGAAAGTTGGATTCATACTTCCTTCGTACTAGTTTATGCTTGTTGATTAGGCTGTTGGTTCTTTGATTGTTCATGGGCAGAAGGAATAATGATCATTTATTATTCTACATAATATTTTCTTGTTAGGCTCTTCTTTTATCCTGTATCTCTTGAAATATGTCACCTCTATATGAGATCAAAACCATTTATAAAAATGACTGTGGTAAGTAGTTACCCACAGGGCTAGTTATTGGGCAAGGCCAAGAGGTCTTTTTACTCAGCAACCCATGCTGGCATGAAAAGACTTCAGCGAAGCCAAAGCATAGTTAATCTTTTTTTCTTTTGTCTTCTTTTTAAGCACTGGATGTATTTTGGGAGTAGGACTTGTTCTTTCACTTATGAGTCACAGCAGCCAAACAGAATCACGGGTGCATGTTTCTGCTTCCTTGAGAAAACTCTGCAAATACCTGGACGGCAGTGAGAACCAGAGCAGATGCGTCCAGGAGGTATGGCCTATTTTACTGCAGATTTTAAGTTTCATTTTCATGTTGTTGCATTCATTTAGTCTATAGACTTCTAACTGAAGCTTTGCTTCTGTAGAATTGGAATTCTTGGTTCATATTGTTATTTTTATATATATATCTATATATATATAGTTATATCTGCTGTAGAAAACAACGACAATAACAATTACTGTTAGTAAGTGATGATGATAGTAGTAATAAGATGTAATGCTGCATAAACACTAAGAAACTGTCTGAAAAAGCACTCTTAAGGTGCTTCTTTAATTCCTTAACCTCAATTAAATTGTTGAAAGTTGGGTCCTGAGTTGCTGTGGGTATTGGTCTGTCTTACATAGCGGTTGTTTATTGCTCAGTTGATCTACTGGAAAGCAGACAGAAAGTTACTCTCAGAGAGAAGTCACTAGCTATTTTTGCTAGCTAATGAGAATGTTTCAGTTCTGAATGCTGCTATGGTCCAATAGGCTATTTCCTATATTTAAGACTTAAACTGAACTCTAAGTTTGAGCATGCATTTCAATTTATTTGGCCTGCTTGTACCCACAATGGGATCACGAGCATGTTGTGTATGCTCACCTAAATGATAATCAGATATCACATAAATAATGATCAGATACTTCTGTTGAGGAAAACAGCTAGATGTGTGGAAGATCAGGAGTTTGACCTACATAAACCAGTAAGTAATTCCAAGCTTTAGTTTTATTTGGTTAATGCCAGTACCAATGAAGACTCCTTTAGAGAGGAAATAAACACCTGAATGCATAAATTGGAAGTGGCAGAGATCTTCTGTTATGCTGGCACATTGCTTCATGTGCACTTTGCTACAGTAACCAGATACTGGTAAACAGAATTAAATTTTTTTTTTTCAGGTACTTGCCTATTCTGTGGCCTGTTCCTGTGTTTCTGCTTTCAGTGTTGGAATCATAGAAGCAGATGAGGCTGAGGAGACCATGAACAAGATACGGACCTTAGTGGAAAATAATCAGCAGGTCATGATTCAGTGTTTGGCTTTGCTTCAGTTCTGTTTTTCTCTTATCTATTTAATAGTGGATATTGCTTTACTCAATCTATAACTTCAAGAAAATTGTATTGATTACTTTCAGCATTAGCTAACATTGAACATGTAGCGCATACTGTGCAATTATTAAGACTGCCACTTGGTCCGTTGATGTACTGTCTACAGCAATATAGCAGTTACCAGAGTGTGAATTAAAAATACATTTTATGTTTTGACTGTGTTTAGAAGGGAAGTTGTTACTTTGGAGTTCTTCATGGCTTTATTCCCTGACAGGTTTTGTCTTTTCTGATGTATTTCTTCAAGATTCTTTCTCTCGAAGAATATACATCTACTGCACTCTTCTGAATTTTGCATTCTCTTAGCCTCCAGATACTGCATTATAACCACAGCCACAGGCTTTCTACAGACCTCTGTTCCATACCTAGTGTCCTAGGGTTACCCTCTAAAAATGCCCCAAAATGTCTCCATTTTTTAGTGTGTCTGTTCTTCTTTAGTTAAATGCTTGCTAGAAGAATAAAAAAAGGAGGGTGGGGAATCAAAAAGAAACTTAGTGTCATGGTTTAGTTGATTAGATGGTGTTGGGTGATAGGTTGGACTCGATGATCTCTAAGGTCTTTTCCAACCTGGTTTCTATTCTATTCTATTCTATTCTATTCTATTCTATTCTATTCTATTCTATTCTATTCTATTCTATTCTATTCTACTTTGAATCAGAACTTGTTATGAAACTTGCCATTTAGGATATTTACCTGGAAAACAGGAAGTCGAAACAAACTACCTTTGCTACAGCTTTTTATCTTTGTATGAGCAAATGTCCTCTAAATTAATGGCTCCAAAGCAATATATGTGCCCAAAATGCGAATTTGGTCTCATAACATCCTGTTACGTGACATGAGAAAATACTTGAAATAAGTAGTCATCCAGACAAAGGCATTACTTCTAATTATTAGGATATTATAAATATTTAATTAACATTTCAATAATAACTGTTAAAATAATAGATCCTTTTGGAAGATCTGTTTTATTAATACATCTCTTTTCACCTTACAGACTCACAGTTTTGCTTTAGCTCTAGGTACAATAGTCCATGGTTTGTCATCTTGTGGTCATGGGAAAGCTGAAGACCTGAGTAATAGGCTAATGCCAGCCTGGATAAAAATTGTGCTTGCAGAGGTAAAGAAATTTGACTGCATACCCTGTGTTTTTGCAGAATGGACATTAGGTCAGGATATGGATGTTGGGTGGTTTTAAAGGAACAGTAGAGACACAATTTTCCTTGCTTTTGCAGGAATGATGCTAGAGAAAGGACTATCTTTACATTCTGTTAGATAATTTGAGGAAAAAGTATACCTTTGTGCTGCTAGCTAAGGGGGAGCAGTGGGGAAAATCTGTTTCTCTTCTGCTTGAATGATTTGTGGGAAATGGTGGACATTTACTAATATGAAGTTAATTTAATATCCAAGCATAAAATCTAGGTTAACTGCCTCAGTCATTGTAATAATAGTATTTTATCTTGTTATAATAAAAATAGTTTGTTTGAAATCAAACTGTAAACTTAGACATAAAGATTGCAGTTTTTCAGCTCTGGATTGCACTGGCACATTTTGCGGAATGCATACAGTGCTTTAAGAAAGTGGTTTGTCGGGGAGAAAGGCATGATGATTCCAGAATCACAGGTTGGAGGCAGAAGCTCCATATAAAGCCTTCGTTCACCAGCAGTGGAATGAATAATCATCCAGCATGCAGGGGTCTGATGTGAAATGTTTGTTGGAATGAAAGGCACACAATTGATAGTGTTCATGTATTTCAAGTTGGAAGAAACACATGTCTTGTCCTACAGTGGCTCACTGACCCTTAATTATATTTCCAGGGTGCTCCAACAATGCAGCGTCTGGCTGCTGTCAGTGGGCTGGTTGCACTGGCGGGTTCTGAAAGAAGCATCATACAGGTGAGAACATGCAAGCAAATGGTATTCTTATGTCTTCAAGCAATTTGGCTAGAAGGCAAGACAGAATGAGATCCTTTTCATTTTTACAGCAGGGGTTATACACCAGGGCATCCCATTTATGCAGCCGTGAATCATGCTGGATGTGACCCAAGCCAGATAGAATTACAGTATGAGAAATGAGGTCTGTTCCCATCACACAGCCCATGGGCAATGCCACGGGGGAAAAATTTGCAGTTGTGTAGGCTTTCTCCTTTTCTCCACAACTCCTGCATAAAAAGGAGTTGTGTATGCAGATGTAATCTTGTCTTTTCAGTGCTTGTTCTCTGCTTTGTTGTTTCTGTCTTTTTCCCCTTGTAAAATTCATGGCATCTTTTTCTTTGGCAGCTGAAATCTGAGAGCATTCAGTCTTCCCAGTTTCAAAGTAAGGTCAATGAAGTCATCAGAACCCTTACACAGGTAAGAATGTAGCCTCTGTTGCTTGGTGTTGATAACACACTAGGATACCATGACACCTTTCACAATGAGGCCAAATTTGTGCATAATGTTGTGTCCAGCTTGAATGTGGCAAGGAAATTGGTCTAACAGGTGGTTTGTTATTTCAACAGATAATCAGCTTTTCAGGGCAGATTGGCCTTCAGACAAATGCAGCAGGACTTTTGGGACGCCTTCATATGTCCTATTTGTCTTCTACCCAGAGCAGAGCGTCTGGTAAGGTGGTTTATTATTGCTGCTTAAGGAAGATACAGAAGTACCACCTAGCTAAAAAGGCAGCAAAGTGACATAATACAGACTAGACATTGTTGGCCCTTTTAAATGACACAACAGCTTTGAATCGAAGAGCTCATGATCCTGTGTGCCAGACCTAAAGGTTGGAACATGAAGCAGGAGTTAATGTGCTGAACAGGATCTTGTCCATCTGCTGACACTTTCAGTATCAAAGGTTCTAAGTTGTTCTGGTCAAGCTTGTGTATGATTTCTGTCATTAATCTTTCACAGAATAACTTACAAGGAAGTTGTGTGGCGCATATGGCATATGCGGATAACTTATGTTACCCGCTCCATGTCCTGAGAATCCACTCTTGGTTTAGCATTTCCCACTGTATAAAAAAGCCAATACTTAAAAAGTTTTCCATAACAAGACCAAGTGTACTTTTCAGTAGTATTTTTTCTAGAAAAGTACTTCTGTTTTTAGCTGAAGTCAAAAAATAGTGTTATGTGGCCCTTCTGTGTAGCAATTAGCACAGAAATTCACATTCCATCAATATGTTGTTATCTCCTGGTGTTTCAATATCCATTGGTAAAATGTTGGTGGGATTACCTAGTAGGAGAGAGCTAATGAAGTCTTTAAACCAAGCTGGGAACTTGTATGAAGAGTAGATCATCTTCCTAATTACAGAAAAAAGTGTCTTTGAGTTTCCGATTTTGCTTATAGTCTTGGCACATGCCTGAAGTTAGTTAGGTAGGCAATGTCTCTGTCACGCTAAACTACTTATGCTTTTAAATCTCTCCTTCTAAAAGCCTGACTCACAGTGGCCAATACATTTTAAGGGAGTTCTTATCCCTGTCTTTTCTGTTTGTTATTGAATTACTCTCTTCCAAACCCTAATAGCTCACACAACCACAAATATTTTGCTTGCCTTAAATGTGGAAAAGCCAATGTATCTAGCAATAATCTTGTAGTCTAAATGCTTTGAGTCAGCTACAGAACATAGCTCAGTTTGACCTTTGAATTTACATGGGATGTAAGGTTGATAATTTCTTCTGAGGTGTATTAGTATATAAACAGTCCTTTTGTCTTCACAGTTCCTCCAGATTTTAGTTACTTGCCCGAAAACAGCTTCATCAGGGGAGCCATTGACTTCATCATTGAAAGTGGAAAGAAAGGTAAGAAGGGATCAGGTTTTTTATGATTATAAACAGTGAAGCTAATAACTTTTATTTTCTAGAACTTCCCTAAATATTACTTTGTGCTTCACTATTGTGGGATATTTAACCCTTAACCAACAAGTTAAATAACACTGAAAAGGATAAAATAGAATTGTATAGTTAGGGTTTTAGTTTTCTCCACTTAATTTTTATGACTTTTAAAATTAAAACCCTTTCCTCTTACCTCTGAGATAGTGTGTCTTCCTTATGGGAATGAAGGTTAGATCACAAGTATTAGCATGTATCCTCAGGTATGCTGCCTCTTATTTCAGTGACCCAGTGTTAAGCTTCTTTATTACAGAGAATAGAATAGAATAGAATAGAATAGAATAGAATAGAATAGAATAGAATAGAATAGAATAGAATAGAATAGAATAGAATAGAATAGAATAGAATAGAATAGAATAGAATAGAATAGAATAGAATAGAATAGAATAGACCAGGTTGGAAGAGACCTTCAAGATCATCGCGTCCAACCTATCATCCAACACCACCTAATTAACTAACCCATCTAACCAAGCACCCTGTCAAGTCTCCTCCTGAACACCTCCAGTGACGGCGACTCCACCACCTCCCCGGGCAGTCCATTCCAATGCGCAATCACTCTCTGTGTGTAAAACTTCCTCCTGACTTCCAGCCTGAACTTCCCCTGGCGCAGCCTGAGACTATGTCCTCTTGTTCTGGTGCTGGCTGCCTGGGAGAAGAGACCAACCTCTGCCTGTTTACAACCCCCCTTCAGGTAGTTGTAGAGAGTAATGAGGTCACCCCTGAGTCTCCTCCTCTCCAGGCTAAGCAGCCCCAGCTCCCTCAGTCTCTCCTCATAGGGCTTGTGTTCCAAGCTCCTCACTAACTTCGTTGCCCTTCTCTGGTGTACTCAAGTGGGTTTAGAGTTACATGTGATAAATGCAAAGGAACCTGAAGTAAGTTGTCCATGTCTTATCTGCAGGAGAATTTTCACTGAGTTAGCTGCCTATATTTAAGTTACACAGTATGTAGTAAGGATTAGCACCTATAGGATAGGGATGGGAGCATTGATCAGGAAACTTGCATTTGTCCAACTAACAAATGCAAAAATACTACCCAACTAAATGAAGAACATCTGTAATGACCTCATAAACGGGTTCAACGAAAAACAGAAAATTTCTATTTATCTATAACAAAAAGCCTTTTTTGATAGGACATTACTGTTAAAAATACAACTGTTGATTACAAACAAGAGATAGCTAATTCTCAGATACAAAACAAGTAATAGGAATTTTATAATGCTTTTCAGTTCTTCACTGCATATTGGTCTTCAGTGCAATGTTCAACTTTTTTTTCTCCTGAGCTATTTAGCCAAATGTGTGTGTACAGAATTCAGATTCTGAATCTTCTGTTGTAGGGCCTGAATCTGTCTCAGCTGAGCTGGTGCAAGTAGCACTGGCACCCATTGCATTAGTTGGAGAAAGCCATCAGTATCCACCTGTAAACTGGGCATCCATTCTTTCTCCTTTGATGAGGCTAAACTTTGGTAAGTTTTCTGTTAGTCTTTTGTACTTGTACAAGAATTTTTACTACAATACAACTTCCACAAACTTCAGGCTTTAAAGTATTGCAGAAAATGAAGTGTCTGCTATGCTTTCAATACCAACCCTTTCATGTTTGCACATATATTTGTGATCACTGTGTGGACACAGTTGGTTCTAATTCGGGAGGAGACAAGGTCAGAGGTGAGATATTTGGAGCAGTGTTGCAAGCTCCTAAAGCACTTGTGAAACTGGACTGAATTTTTCATTTGAACTGTTACTAGGAAGAAGAGCCTATCATAAAACTTCAACTAATTGTATCTTATTTTCAGTACCCACTAAATGCTGGTTCAGTGCCCATGTCAGAGGCTGTAGGCAGCTAATCACAAGTTTAAACTCCTCTGTAGTTCATCTAACTATTCACAAGTGTGAAATACTTTCTTCTGTGTGACAGAGAAAAGCATGTACTGTTCTCTGTGGTGATCCTGATTTTTGTCAGTGCTTGTAAGTGCTTTTTTTGTCTTTATGCTGGAGGGTAGTTTTGATCCTGAAATACTGTGTTGGACAGCTTGTGCAGTATTTTCCTGCTTAGGTTATCTGTCAGTGCTTGTTTTGGTTGATGTGTCTAAGTTTCAAACTCGTTTTCTTAAAAAGGACTCAGCAATCTACTGTGCAAAGTTTTATATTCCCTTGTCTGATTCTACCAAGCTTTGTTTGTTGTGATGCATGTAACTGCTATTACAGACATTGCAGATCTGAGCTGGGCAAATGCTGTTGTGGTTAGACTGATATGCTGTAGGGCACAGAATATGGAAGGTTGTTCGTTCTTCTGTTTCTTTTAGTTATACAGAGTGCTTGTGTATGCACTAGAATCATTGGACTATACTGTGAGGAACAACTTACTTGCTAGATATAGAAAGATTAAACATTTTTGCTTATGCTTGAGCTGTAACATCTCTTTTACTTCATATTCTTGCAATTGATTTTGAAGTCCATTGCAAGAATACATAAAGGAATTTCCTATACCAACCTCTGCAGTCCATGTGATGCAAATTTGTGTTATGAATAGCTGAAACCTTTTAAATGTAGGGGGGACTTTTTTTATTCCTCTTTTTCACTTAGAAGGCTTACCTTTTATAAAACAGGGGAATTCCAGAGAGAATAACACCTTGGTTTTGTGGCTATGTTTTTACTGGCTTCAGAGATCATCGTAGTTGACATTTTCATCCATATTTTTTCTTGACTGTTGCTCTGCAGTGATTTGAGGTTGCACACCTGTCTTTATACATACATGCAGAAATAGGTCTTGCTTTGTACTAATGAACAATGTTCACATTGTGCTGGAAGTATAGTGCAGTCATACTGTGACCTAACAGTCCACCTAGAAATATGGCACTAATACACTTTTTCATAACGGCTATACAATGAATATTTTTGTGAAAATAAGACTATATGCTTACTTCTCTGATTCTCTAGGTCACTGTTACTCATGTCTGAGAATTCATGACTGTTTTCATGAACCCTAAATTTTTCACAAATTCTACTGTAATTGAACACAATAGATTCTTTTCCTGTCTTACAAGGTTTATTGCAGTTGTTGCTGAGCAGAAACCATATAATGTGATTAAAGTAGTACCTGTTCATTACTCAGATAGATAGATAGTGCTCTGAAATGAGCAGCCATAGATGAATCATAATCTGTGTCCAAGCTAGCGAGAGATAATTTTGTATTTGATTACAAAGTATTCTGTTACAATTTCACTCTTTCCAAGTTCTGACATTTATCTTCCATCTAATGGGTCAAATGCTAGAATAATGCTAACACTGCCCTTATGTTGCTGTAGCAGTCACGAACTGTACAAAAGTCATGCCATTGCTCAAAGTGGGTCTTCAACATAGTTATGATTAGTTACTAAGAAATAGGCTGTACCAGTCACTTAGGATTTAAACAGAAATCAGTAAAGATTCTGTAACCATCATAGCCTCTGGGCACAGTGAGATCTGGAAAATGCTACAAGCAAGCACCCACAGTAGTAATGGTGACTTAATTCTGTTCTGTGACATATTTTATCAACATGAGATACATGGAAGAGTAGAAACGTGAACAAATGCTGGTTAGTCCTGCATTCAACACGAGAGTAGTGGCTCGTTTCTCCCACACATTGTGTTCTCTTTGTGTCAAGTAGTTTTTTAATCCTTACTTTTCTTTGCCCTTCTCATGTATTTGTTCTTGAGTGAATTGAAACGGACCTCCACAAATCCTGAGACTTCCTGCTAACGTGTATGTGTGAAAAGCTTAAGCAGCATCTCTAGAAAAGCAATTTTTAATGTGTTGCTCTAGTAGAACTGTAGACCTCCTTTATTAGATGAGTTGAGAAAAAAATCAAAAGGAAGAATAATTTCTTCATGAATTCTGTTTTTCTTCTGCTATAGGTGATGAGGTAAAGCACCTCTGCCTTCAGCTTGCTGTGACACAGGTCCAGTCATCTCAAAATGCAGCAATGCTTTTAGGAATGTGGGTGGTACCTCCTCTTGTCTACAGTCTCAGTGTACGTATGTCAGAAAACTTGTGGGACCTCAACATCTCTTTTCTGTAAGATTCTTTGGTGCTGCTGACCAGGATGTCTAACAAGAAAAGGATTACCAGGCTCAGAATTCTGCAGAAATGGTGTTTAGCAAATACTCATTGTGAGAGACAAGCTATTCTGGAGCCTTGAAATTCAAGGCAAATTTAACATCTGCTACTCTGGTTTTACTTAGATTGATTAAGGTTTTTCTTCCTCTATCTTGTTTCATGATATAGCTTTGATAACTTAGAGATGTAGGAAGGCATGTCATGTAGGGAGGGTAGGTATCTTTTATTACATCAGCTGGTGGTTTTAGAAAAAAGTCCAGAAGCTCGTCTGCTTCTTCTCGCCACATCTTTTGATCTAGTAAAATGCATTACTTCTTAAACCTTGACTTAATTATGTAGACAGCCAATAGAGTAACCTGTGATATAATCAAATTTGGGCTTACCATCCACTACGGGGCAGTTTTGATGGAGATAAAACATGCTGCAGAGTCCCACAGTGACTCAACTATGCCATTCTGTCAGTTCATGCAAGCTGAGGAGCAGGTTCAATAGAACACACTGTGATCTTGTCCAGTTCTTCAACAGGGGTTTTGCCATGTAGTTTTTGCTTAAATACTGTTCACGGATAGACAAACACTTTGTGGCAGTAGAGACTTGAGCTCAACCACTTGAGTGTGTAAGCTGTGAATTCCTTCAAGGAATTCATCCTTCCTCATTAGCTAGCAATATTAATGGTGCTAGGCATATCATACTTCTGTCTTTGCCTGTCTAATCAATCTGAATGTTTTATGTAGGATTGCAGTGGGCACTATGTAGGGAAATCATAACTGACCCATGATCCATTGAAAGATCATTTTTCAGATTTAAGGAAAACAGAATATTTACATGTTTGAACTATTTTTTTAATTCAAGCTATTCATCAAAAGAGGGAAGAGCAACTGAAATGTATTTATGTCTTCTCATTGAGTGCTTTTTTAAGCTGTGTTTAAGCCACTTAATTTCATTCTTCATAACAACAGTTGAAGGTCAGTGAAGAGCTAGCATCTGAAACTAAGCAAAAATTTTCACGTTGCAGGTGAAAGCCCAGAAATACCTGTTCGTGTCCCTGCCCCTGTGGATGAAACATGTTGCAGAAGACAAACTACAGTCTTTTACAGAGGTGTTTCTGATACAACAATTTGAAATCAAAAACCGCACAAAAAATCCAGAAATCTGCCAGTGTGTTTTACAGGGCCTTATGCAGGCAATGAAACTTCCAGACCCTGCCCAGTACTGCTGGAGCCTTCTGTGCCGGGCTGTGGAGAAAATATTTGAGCTTCTACCAAATGAGGTTCAGGTAAGGAGTAAGTATGAGGTGTATGAACATTGTACATGGGTATTTTTACTGATGGTAAGTCCCATCTTTTTGCACTGACCCATCAGGTTTGAATCATGAAGTAGATGTAGAAGTTTTAGGGATAATAGATAAGGCGCTTGCATAATTTCAGTTTATGTTCAGAAATTTTTTAGAATATGAATAAATTCTGATACCAATGTGATATACACTTTTCCCTCATAAATGATTTGGCATTGGGAAAATACAGTATTAGTACTGAAATAAATGTTACTGAGACAGAAGCAGAGGGGTGTTGGGTTTTTTTTTCTGCACAGAGTATTCATCTTGCAGCGATTTCAAGAAAAATACCTTCACTGAAAGGTATTTTTCAATTAAAAATAAAACATGCTTCAAAAGTCTTCAGATAGTATTTTTCCTTGATAATTAAATACATTGAAGTCCCCAGCAAACACTGAATTTTTGAAGTAGGATAAATAAAATGAGGCTAGAGACTAGGTTAAATATTCAGCATAACCATTAACAAAGTTCCTGAACTCACCACTTTTAATGATGAATAAACCAGAAAGTGTACGTCTAAACATGCTTTTACTTTTCTGTTTCTAGAGAGGCAAGCTGGAGATGTATATTGATGTAGCAAAATGTATCTCAGAAATGACAGATTCAGAGATTGATTGTATTGTCCAAATCTCTAAGGTAATGATGCTGTATACTCCCTGTTTATTTGTTTGTTGTGTTGTTCGTGGGGTTTTTCTATTAACCACCAAATCATGTGTAACAAGCATGTCTTAACATTTTTCTTGTCACTAGCTTGTGTTTCAGCTGATTGGGAGCACTGATTGGTTTATCTGCCATGAAAATAAAAGTGTTGTTTCTCTGATCTGCAAAAAGCAGAGAGAAGAACCAGTGATAAGAGCCCATATCCAAAACTTTCTCAAGGCAACTGATTCATCTGGGAACATTGAACTGGAGAGTCTAAGTAGCTTGATCAAGTTCAAGCAGGGCAGTGTTAACAAAACAAATGGTGTTAGATCTTCTGAATTCCAGACCAGTGATGCCAATAGCAGACCATACTCTTCTTTAGTTATCAAAATCACCTGCTAGAAATGGACTATGCATCTTGGTGACTTGCTGTGCTTGGACTGGTGGATTCTTGCTTCTGCAAAAAATGTAAAATGTGTCTGTGACTGTGACTGTGTCTGCCTGCATACTCAGAATGTTTCCTGGTGGACAAGATGGCTAAAGATGACAATGAAATAGAAGTGCTTTCAGCTTCTAGCTGACTAGTGGAATCAATTAGAAGTGGAAATCTTAGAAACTAAAATGTTAAGAAAAAGACCTGTGTGGAAGTACTTGGTGGTTTTACGTCAGGTTGTTATAAACAGACATCCATGACATAAAACCACCTTGTTCTGTTTACTGGCAGATTCAGTAGAAAATCAAGCATTTAAATAGAGTAAGGAAACTGAACTTTGAGTTCTTATTTCCACACTGGAAAATGCCATTGCAGAAAGCCCTCTTTGTTAATGCAGCGAATCTGTCTTCCAAAACGACTTGAGTCTCAAGAGCTGTCAAGCTGACATACTTCAGTGTAAAGAGGAATGTAAAATGCAAAGCAGTATGAAAACAGTCAGCTGTTCTGAAATGTGTGAAATGAGAGAGCTGGGGTTGTTTAGACCTTTTTGCCATCTACAACTACCTGAATGGTGGTTGTATCCAGGTGGGGTTGGTCTGTTTTCCCAGGCAACTAGCAACAGAACAAGAGGACACAGGTGACAAAATTAATAGATGAGGGGCGAGCAACTGATGTCATTTACCTGGACCTGAGCAAAGCCTTCGACGCTGTCCCGCACCACATCCTGGTCTCCAAACTGGTGACACATGGGTTTGATGGGTGGACCACTAGATGGATAAGGAACTGGCTTGATGGCCGCACCCAAAGAGTGGCTGTCAATGGGTCCATGTCCCAGTGGAGGCCAGTGACAAGCGGAGTCCCTCAGGGATCAGTCCTGAGACCTGTCTTGTTCAACATCTTTGTGGGTGACATGGACAGTGGCATTGAGTGCACCCTCAGCAAGTTTACTGATGACACCAAGCTGTGTGGTGCAGCAGACACGCTGGAGGGAAGGAAGGCCATCCAGAGGGATCTGGACAGGCTGGAGAGGTGGGCACAAGCCAACCTCATGAAGTTCAATACGAGCAAGTGCAGGGTCCTGCATCTGGGTTGAGGCAATCCCAGGCACAAATCCAGGCTGGGCAGTGACTGGCTGGAAAGCAGCACTGAGGAGAGAGACTTGGGGGTGCTGGTGGACAAAAAGCTCAACACGAGCTCTCAATGTGCACTTGCAGCCCGCAAAGTCTATCAGATCCTGGGCTGCATCAGGAGAAGTGTGGCTAGCAGGTCGAGGGAGGTGATCTTCCCCCTCTACTCAGCCCTGGTGAGACCCCACCTGGAGTACTGTGTCCAGTTCTGGAGCCCCTATTACAAGAGGGATGTGGAGGTGCTGGAACGTGTCCAGAGAAGGGCCACAAGGATGATCAGAGGGCTGGAGCACCTCTGCTATGAGGACAGACTGAAGGAGTTGGGGCTGTTGAGTCTGGAGAAGAGAAGGCTCCGAGGTGACCTAATTGTGGCCTTCCAGTATCTGAAGGGGGCCTACAAGAAGGCTGGGGAAGGATTTCTCAGGATCTCAGGTAGTGATAGGACTAGGGAGAATGGAATGAAGCTGGAGGTGGGGAGATTCAGGCTGGATGTGAGGAGGAGGTTCTTCACCATGAGAGTGGTGAAACCCTGGAATGTGTTGTCCAGGGAGGTGGTTGAGGCCCTGTCCCTGGAGGTGTTTAAGAGCAGGCTGGATGAGGCTCTGTCCAGCCTGATCTAGTGTGGGGTGTCCCTGCCCATTGCAGGGGGGTTGGAACTAGATGATCCTTGTGGTCCCTTCCAACCCTGAATGAAACTATGAAACAGTCTCAAGCTGTGTAGGGGGAAGTTTAAGTTTGATCTTCGGAAGTTGTTCTTCACAGAAAGAGTGATTGCCCATTGGAATGGGCTGCTGAAGGAGGTGGTGGGGTTCAACATCCCTGGAGGTGTTTAAGAGGAGAGTATGTGAGGCACTTAGTACCATAGTCTATTTGATTAGTCAGGGTTAGGTGATCGGTTGGACTTGATGATCTTGGAGGTCTCTTCCAACCTGGTTGATTCTGTGAACATGCACGTTCTTCTGTTGCATAATTTGTCTTGCAGAAAAGTGAGTCTACTAATGAGAGAATTTCTCTTCTAATTTTAAGAGGAATGCTGTGTGTGCTGTTCTCCCAAGAAAGACACATTTTGATTTAACATATTGTCTAATCACATTTGCAGAGTAATATAGAGAAGGCCATCTTCACAGAAGTGTATTTAATTTCTCAAGGGAGACTGCCTCTGATGAAGTTTGGTGCTGTGATTGATGCTGTTTTAGGATATCATCAGAAGGAACGTATTTTATGGATGCTCTTGAATGGTTTATATCATGCTCGTATTGTGAGCCATGAAAACACAGGTAAGGTCAGATATGAAGTATTAACAACAAAATCAATAGATATCAATGGATCTACATCAATTCTTGTAAAATAATAAATTTTAAATGGTTTAACCTAAGTAGCTCCATATTTCTCTTTATCAGATACTACTCATCAGAATTTTTCTGCTCTTCAAATATTTGTGTCAAATGTAGCTATTACATTTTTCTCCAATTCTTTATTTCTGTGTATCAGGTACAAGGTGGCTTGCAGACCAGATCCATGTTTCCTAATCTCTTTAGGCTTTCATTCTAAAGTAGTGGTAGAAATGTACATACCACATTGGAGACCAGTGTAAGTGCAGCTCTGCTAACCTTCAGATCTACTGTGAGGAATGACCTCATTAGTGTTTATAAATACATAAAAGGTGAGTGCCAAGAAGATGGAGCAAGGCTCTTCTTGGTGATGCCCAGGGAGATTGTGGAGTCTCTCTCTCTCTGGAGATACTCTAAACCCACCTGGACGCACTCCTTTATGATCTGGTACAGGTGATCCTGCACTGGCAGGGGGGTTGGACTAGGTGACCTTTTGATGTCCCTTCCAACCCCTACCGTTCTGCTATTTTGTGATCTGACTGACTGGTGTGTGACGCAGTAGGTAAGGCATGTTCCCATGAGATATCTTGCTTTTCTGAACAATTTGCACCAGCTTAACACAGGAAACAGCTTGTCCTTCCACCTCTTCATAACCATAGCAGGCATTTATTAAGTAGGTTTATGAGTTGGACTGGCTTGGTCCTAAGTGTCTGATAAAGCACTGGAGCTGATGTAAGAGGAGTAGCAGAATCACATGGGAAGATAAAGGAGGAAGAAACTAGAACAGAGGGAGGCAAGAATGAGGCCTCCTCATTTTCATGACAGAGGGATCTTTGGCTGCTTGTGTTGACAGAGCGACTTCAAAGCATTCTATTGCTAGATGCCTTAACTGCCAGCTGTGGTTGAAGAACTTAAATAGTAGTGAGTTTTGAATGACTGAAGTGGGGCTCCTTTGGGCAAAAGAGAAGGCGATATGAAAAAAGACACATGTAAAAAGCACTAGGAAATGGCAGTGTATGAAGTGAAGTGGTCTTGAAGGTGAAGGTGATTGTTACTTTGTAGGAGGTAGAATGGATTTTGGACAGCAGAATGAATTAATAAAATATATTCCATTCTTGGGTTGAGGGCTGATTTGGTTTGCATGCTGGACTATTTTACTGATCCTCTTTGCAGCATAGGAGCACTTTCACAGCACACTCCACATTCTTGCCCAATCCATGCTGTTAGATGAAGTACTGGGGCAAAAACTTGAGGAAGGCTTTAGTGTTTTGTAGCAGTCATGTGTGCTGATGGGGCTAGTGAGATCTTTAGGCTGCTATTATGTGAAAGAACTCTCATGTAGCATTCTTTTTTCTTGTGATTGCTTGTGAGTGTGTTACCTGCATTGTAAGCAAAGATTTTGTACTGTTGTGTTTTCATGTGAGTTGATGTTCTTCTAGGAGTGCTGAAAAGGATGAACTGGCTGCTAGACTTCATGGGCTACATAAGAAATTTATCACACAAGTCAACGCCCTTACAAAACATCAGTCTTAAAGAGGTACATGCTATGAAAAAATGTTGCAGCAGCTATGTTTAATAAGATTGTCATTTCACCTCCACAGAGACATTCTCAATTTTTGTGACCTTACGTGCATTTAAAACTCCTGCTTTACAGCAATCATAACGTTTAAATTATGATAGAAACAAAGAGCAACTAACGGAGATCATTGCTTCAGGTTTACTATTTACAACAATTAAAGGAAAAAAATTTATTTCACCAGTAGAACTGTCTAGGCAGGTCCAAGCTGTGCAGCTGCTGTTTCTAAGAGGCCTTGGATAGGATACTTGTAGGGAATTACATTGTTCATTTTTACCTCTCTTCAGCTGTGTTTGAGGACACAAAATAAGCTGCTGCTTAGGTCAGAAAAGCACTTGTAACGTTGCTACAGTATTTCCCAACCATTTACAGCACCACAAGGATGACAATCTCTAGTTTCCCTCAACTGTCAGCCTGTGGTAAACATATTAGTTCCCCATTTTAAATGAAATGTGGATCACCTTAATCTAAAAAGATTATTTTAGAAGAGTGCAGTTTTAGTTTTCTTTCTGCAGATGTTATGGTTTGATTCAATGTAGAGAAAAAAGCAGAGGCTGCATAAAAATGTAAGACAATATTAAGAACTTTTTAGTTCTGGCATTCTGAATGTTAGCTGAATTTTCAGGTCATTGTTTTGAAGAGTAAACCGCCATCTTGATTTTTTGTTTGGTGGGGTTTTATATTCTTATTTTATCTCCTGTTATATTACTAATTTTGAAGTGCTTATTTGCTTTTTATCCTCTTTAGTGCATAGATTTTTTGCTGTGGCTGTTCGCAGCTTCTGTGGTGGCCTGGGCTGACCATGGTGGACCATTACTGCTTGGCCTCAGAGCTGACTGGTCACTGTGGAAGCACCAAACAATGTCACTGGAATTATCTGAGGAGCACATTGGCAAGCACCCCACTGACAAGTTTGCTGTGCAAGAGACTCTCACCCTCCTTCCAAGCAGCACTTCGCTTTTGCTGGCGAAAGAACCTTGGAAAGAACAAACACAGAAGGTAAAATTGCATGTCATGGTAATCATTTTCCAAGAGTTAGAAAGCACCTTCTCTCTAGAAGTCTTAGGTAGAGTATACCTTAGTTGGAGCAGTTATTTACTCTCTATCTGTTGCATCTGACTTGTGATCTTGTTTTCCTTTCCTTGCAATCAGATATGGCTTATCTTAAAAGACTGTAGTTTCTCAAGTAAAAGGTGTGAGCTGCAAAGATCCAAAACCATTCCACTATTGGGGGTCAAACTTTTAAGATGATACAGCTGGGAGAGGAGAGTTGACTGGTACTATGTCTGCCATTAGACATCACCACAGTGGTGATTTAGGGCATTCAAAAATCTTTGCAGTTTTTTGTTACGTGTCATTTATTTTTAAGCATAGGTTGAAAATAAGTTTGGAAAGTTGTACCTAACTTGGCAAGCCTGCTTTAGAATGCTTGTGGTTGAGATATGTGGAAATACTGTTATAAAGCTATAGATTAACAGCTGGTTTGTGCAAACCAGTATCTATACAATCCTCCACTCGGAGTCACTACTGAAGTTTGTATTCAGAATGTGAGAGCAAAGCAGGAGTGGGCTGTTTATATGTAAATATGTGCCCAACTAGGCCTTAAGGAGGAATTTGAGACTAGGCCCTGAAAATCATCTTGATCAGTTGGAAATACCACGTTGTATTCCAGGCAGCCTGCCCTGTCAGAAAACCATGAAAAGTGCCAAAGGTCAAAAGGGACCTCTCTTACCTCAAAGGTAGTAAGAGTTCAGAAGGATTTGCAGTAAAATGTTTGACCAAGAGATCAATAAGAAAGGATTGTTTTGATAGGGTGAATGCATGAACAAGCAAGAGAGAGAGAAACTTGTTAATGTGCCTTCTTCATAAGAACTATTGCTGAGTTAATGAGAAGGAACAAAGTGAGTTTCAGGTCCAGCTGTGGGAAGTGTTGCATTGAGAGTGAGTTGTACTGTATGGCATTTTGATAGTTTTAGCACAGCTTGAGTGGCCCCTGCCTCTGATTAGATGTCCATGAATTTAGCAGCAATCAGATGTTAACTTGTCAAACTGAAAAGAATTTGTGGTGTTATGATAGAGGCTCATTTAAATCAGATTTTCCTTTATATTTCAACCTTTAGTTTATTGATTGGTTGATCAGTATGTTGGAAAGTCCTAAGGAAGCGTTATCAGAATCTTCCAGGAGGCTGCTGCAAGGTAGGATATTTTCAATTGAGTCCTTTATTTTTCCCTAACTATCAGTGCAGATCAAAATTCAGTTGTTAAAAGGAGTGAGGTTAATCTATACTATTAGCATGTGTAGCAGAACTGTGTTTTGTCTTTAAGGAAACCTTCACAGCTAAGTTAACAGTCTTGTTTGTAGCACCATTTTGTATTTGCTGTCCCATGTATTGATGATTATAACGCACCAGTGAACATCCACAGGACCTGAAAGCACATCTGATCCTACAAGCATGTTTCAGTGATAGATCTGCCAGTTGCTTTTGAAGTTACCCTTAAAAGTAAATGCAGTTTGACAATGTTTGAAATCCATGCAGTGCTAGAATGGAAATCATACAATTCATTTAGGTGCAACTGAAGACTGAACTGTGGGAACAGGATAGGAGACAGGCAGTGACAGAGTAGTAGAGCAGTCTGACAAGAAAAGATAAAGGAGCAAGGGTTGATGAAAAGAAAGAGGGGAAGCACATGATATTTTTAAAGTGATTGCCTGTGGCATTAGCACGTACCCTGTTGCTCATCTACATACACAAGGTTGTTAATACAACCCATGCAAGTCATTTTAAAAGGACACCAGAAACAAGCTAATTGATTGTGCTTGTCCTTCTTTGCATAAACACGAGGTACCTCCTCTGAATCACCTGATTTGTTGGACATAATCAGGGCTTCTTAAAAGCCAGTTACTTTTTTTATTACTAGATTAATAAGCTTTGCTTTGAGGGGCTGCAATTGTTAGCACTAATAAATTTTTAAATCCCCCATTGTGTCCTCCTGTCTTCACCAGAAACAATGCTATGGGTTTTTTGCAGAATCTGCTCTGTATATCAGAGGATTTTTACATGCACAGTACATTCCTAGTATGCCCTGATTGAGATGAGTCACTGTTTTGCTGGAGCTTTCCATTGGTTTATTTTACTTTTAAGTATTAGAATATGAAACTTTTTTCTGGATTACTACAATGTGACTGTGGATTTTGCTAATTGCAAATACTTTCAAATTGAGTTCAAGTGAATTACATTTCCAGTCAGGCACAGAGGACTTCAGACATTTTACTTTGTGGTTCTGTCCTTCCAAGTGCCTCCTAGCTCTGCTCTTGCATCACTGCTCATTGAATTCAAATTTTCTGTAATGTTGGTTTATCTATGTGCTACTTCAAAGTGACAGTCTAATTGGCAGATGAGATGGTACGATTTCAGTAGGAGACACACTATAAAGTAGATGAAAGGCCTAGGATGACAACGCATCTCAGACATCTGTAAGCACTAGTGTATCTTGTAAACAGCAGAAGTAGCATCAGAAGCTTAGGCTAGGAAGTGGGAAAGTCAGGAAAGGAGTCAGTGAAATGACAACTGTATCTATACCTGTGTTAATAAGATTACTAGGGAGAACATTTTACATTCTTTCTGGTCTGGACTACACAAATTAGTGTCCTTTGTCCTTGTCTTCACAGTTACACTTCTGGCCTTGAGATCTCTTCCAGAGTTCAAGAAGAAAGCAGTGTGGACTAGAGCTTATGGGTGGTAGCTGTATGCCATGTCTTACACAGTGAAGAACATCTTCATACTTGAAAGCATAATAGTACTACTCAAGCATCAAGAAGACCAATTTCAAAGAGGTTTTCCATCAGAAAAATTTTGGATTTTTTTTTTCCCTTCTAAATCCCTTTTCCTCATTCTAAAGACCCATAAGGTGAAATACACCCTTTTGTTTTTCACTGATGGGATGGTGTTCTCTAATAAATTACCTACGCTGGTTTGAGCTGTGCTGAATCTGAGTGGGAAATACACATTCAGGTGTTTCAGGTGTCACTGGAACAACTCAGTTGTAAGCCTCAGAAGCTGGAGCAGGATATTCCTTTAACTCATTGAAGCCTTGCAGGAATGGGTTGAAAAAAACCCTTGTAAAATCTGTTTCAACATAACCTATCGCATTGTCGCTGAGGTTGGAAGAGACCTCGAGGATCATTGAGTCCAACCTGTCACCACAGACCTCATGACTAGACCATGGCACCAAGTGCCACGTCCAATCCCCTCTTGAACACCTCCAGAGATGGTGACTCCACCACCTCCCTGGGCAGCACATTCCAATGGCTAATGACCCTCTCAGTGAAGAACTTTCTCCTCACCTCGAGCCTAAACCTCCCCTGGCACAGCTTGAGACTGTGTCCCCTTGTTCTGGTGCTGGTTGCCTGGGAGAAGAGACCAACCCCTTCCTGGCTACAGCCACCTTTCAGGTAGTTGTAGAGGGCAATGAGGTCACCCCTGAGCCTCCTCTTCTCCAGGCTAAACAATCTCAGCCTCTCCTCATAGGGCCTGTGCTCAAGGCCTCTCCCCAGCCTTGTTGCCCTTCTCTGGACGCGTTCAAGTGTCTCGATGTCCTTCTTAAACTGAGGGGCCCAGAACTGGACACAGTACTCAAGGTGTGGCCTAACCAATGCAGAGTACAGGGACACAATGACTTCCCTGCTCCTGCTGGCCACACTATTTCTGATGCAGCCCAGGATGCCATTGGCCCTCTTGGCCACCTGCTGGCTCGTGTTTAGGTGGCTGTCAATCAGCACCCCCAGGTCCCTCTCTGTTTGTTTGGGAGCTCTCCAGCCACTCTGACCCCAGCCTGTAGCTCTGCATGGGGTCACCATGGCCAAAGTGCAGCACTCGGCACTTGGACTTGTTGAATGACATCCCATTGAACTCCGCCCATCTGTCCAGTCGGTCAAGGTCCCCCTGCAGAGCCTTTCTACCCTCTAACTGACTAACATCTGCTCCTAACTTGGTGTCATCTGCAAATTTGCTGATGACCAACTCAACCCCCTCATCCAGATCATCAAAGATGTTAAAGAGGACGGGGCCCGGCACTGATCCCTGGGGGATGCCACTGGTGACTGGCTGCCAGCTGGATGTGGCACCATTCACCACTACTCTCTGGGCTTGGTCATCCAGCCAGTTCCTAACCCAGCGCAGAGTGTTGCGGTCCAAGCCACAAGCTGACAGCTTGGCCAGCAGTTTGCTGTGGGGGATGATATCAAAGGCCCTGCTGAAGTCCAGGTAGACTACATCCACAGGCCTCCCCACATCCACCAGGTGGGTCACCTGATCATAGAACCTCATGACTAAATAAACCATGGCTTCAAGATCCACATGCAATCCCTTTTTGAACACCTCCAGGGACGGTGACTCCACCACCTTCCTGGGCAGCCCATTCCAATGGCAAATCACTCTTTCTGTGAAGAATTTCTACCTAACATCCAGCCTAAACCTCCCCTGGTGCAGCTTGAACTGTGTTCTCGTGTTCTGTTGCTGCTTGCCTGGGAAAAGAAACTAACCCCCACCTGTCTACAACCTCCCTTCAGGTAGTTGTAGAAAGCAATAATGTCTCCCCTGAAACTCCTCCAGGCTAAACAACCCCAGCTCCCTCAGCCTCTCCTCACAGGGCTTGTGCTCAAGACCTCTCACCAGCCTCGTTGCCCTTCACTGGATATGTTCAAGAGTCTCAATGTCCTTCTTAAATTGAGGGGCCCAGAACTGAATGTTTCTTCACATTGTCCACGCTTGAGCAGACAGTTTGGGTCAGAAGACATCCAAACTGGAAGTACTTTTGTTTCTCCAAGGAGTTCCAAATTTCTGCCTCTGTTTGAACTTCTATCTTGAAAGCACTGCAGGGTTGGCCCTGCAGTATTGCACGTATAACCTTTTTGCTTATGATTTGCAAATACTTGAGAGGTCACAAGAATCTGCAGGCTTTTTCTGTCACATATATTAATTAATTAAAAATGATAGTAGGTGATCTTTCTTAACAAAGTAGTTCATTGAAGCCAGCTTCACTCTTTCCTTAGGTGCCGTTTTAGGCTGCATGGTTTAGAAAATCATACAGGCAAAAGTCTCTCTATATTGTGATCATTTTCCCTTTTAAATATTATTTTCCTATTTAGCCTTCCTCCCACCAACGTTCAGTCAAGTTCAAAAAAAATAACCTCAGTTTTTTTCCCCCCCACCTGCTTAAATTTAGATTTTAATATGGATAATACATCAGAAAAACCCCTGCCAGTCTTGGAGCATTTATTTATCCATTTTTGCCTGTAGAGACTACTGGGTTAATTGCAGAATGATCTGGTTTGGAAGGAACCATAAAGATCGTTTAGTTTCCTGGACAGGGCCACGCTCCCCTAGACCAGTTGCCTAAAATCCCATCCAGCCTAGCCTTGAACACTTCCAGATAGGGGACATCGCCAGTTTCTCTGGGCAACTAGAAAGTGCCTCACCACTTACTCTACCTTCCTCCAGTTTAAACTGTCACCCCTCATCCTATCACTACACTCATTGATGAAAGAGTTCCTCATTTGTTGTCCATATTGTTTTTTCCCAGCCTTTGAAGAGACTATGTTCTAGCTACATTCTTCCAGACAGTCCATGAAGAGCAGTGCACTTGAGAAAAATGGCTACAGTTTTGTACATGGCTTTTGGTAGCCATTCACTTCCCTTTGAAGGGTGACCTATCTTTAGCCTGACTACATCACACTTCTTTTGCATGTATCTATCTGCTATTCAGGGTGGAAGAAAATCATCGTGGGGAAAGAGATTCTTAGTCTGTCAGACACATAATTACAAGTTTTTCCTTCAGGCCTTTAAATATCCTCTTGTACATATAATAGATGAGTACTTGAACACTTGCCTTTGTGGTTTAGTTGTGTTTTCTAGAATCTCATCTAGAAAACTGAAGGCTCAAGCATACAGGTTGGCTAATATAAAATAATCTTGTAGATCTCCTAGAGTATTTTTGCTAATGAGGCAAGAATTAAGACCAAAATGATTGTCAGTGTGATTGTGAGTGAAGGCATTCTTCAGTTGTTTCAGAGTTCTCTAATATATGTTAAATAAATTCATTTTTCAAATTTCTGCCATTTCAAATTGAGCTACTCCATTTTTGAGGTGCATTAAAGAGACCTGCCTTTTCTGAAAACTATGCACCCAGATGATGTACATGGCAAACACGAGTTTTACATGGAAAATCATTGTCTAATTTCTTCTTAACCTATGATATGCAGCAAGCCACTGAAAATATATTTCTTATTTCTGAACAAAATACCAGCTTAGCTTCTTTTCCTTTTGATGTCACTTGTGCCTAGGTGTGCCTTCCTTTCAGAGAAGAGGTTCTGGATGTTAAAGCACATACCTGAATCAAAACACAAAATGGTATAAGAGCAAGAGTAGAGTCCAAAGTGTCTTCAATTCATTTAGAAGGGACTGTGTAGGAGCCTTCATCTGGCAACCTTGTACAGTTCCATCCATGAACTTACAACATTGCATCACAAAGATGAGATCTTTCAAATTAGTGTTAAACCCAATGACAGAACAAATACCTGGATGTAATGCAGCCAAATTTCATCCAAAATTTTCAAAAGTATTTTATTGAGAAGAGGGAGGCATCTGTTTATATGCAGGTTTTTAGATGGGCTCTTTTTTCACTTATTTGTATAACCAAGCTTCAAGCCGTAAAAATAATTTCTCATACCAGCTAGGAGGAATGATGGCTGCATAGAATAAGAGTATAATCAAATGGAAATTGATTCAAACCCAAACTTTAGTAAGTCACTGTAAAGTCACGGTCACTGAAGCAATTTTTATTTTTATGGCTCAAACACACTGTCTCTTCCAAATTCGTTTACTTATATTTGAAAGATCATAACAGCTGATGATGAACTGCCCTGATGTGGTCTGCAGGATACATGCACCAGAGAAAGTTAGAGTTTGTGAAAGGAGCTATACTGATTTGATTTCTTGTTGCCATAGGCATTCCAGTTGTGTTTAGACCCAGCTTTCTAGAAGATGAGACACTTACCTATAAAGAGTAATGGCAGGTATGTTTTCAGAACATATGGGAAGTAGATTGAGAAGGCAAGTGGAAATGGCAGCTCAACGGAGTATGTGCCAAAGGATTCAAAATAAGGCAGTGATACACAGATTGCAAATGCTGTAAAATAACAGGGTGAATCTTTAGTCAAAAGGATGTGGAAGAGTGTTTTTAAAAAAGCACAGGGAGCTATGTTACATTCTGCATTTACTATGCCAGTCACATGCATGTGCACGTTTGCTTGCAGTCTTGCTGGTCTGAGGTGTTAATTGCTCTTAATACTGGAATTAGCATGTATATCCCATTCAATAATGAGCTCTTTAACTACTGTTGTACTGCTTTCAACAAGATCGCAGTGGGCAGGTTTACTGGTATAAATATGGTAAGCTGCTAATTGTGGACTCTTAAGATCAGCCTCATTGAGGGAGAAGTCACCGTCACCTTTGGGATTTGCTGCCTAATGTGATCAGTCTGGAACGGGGGAATCTGTGTGTCTTTTTTCCTGCTTTACCCCCCAAAATTCATGTTTTCATCTACAACAAAACAAAAATCCAGATACACGAGCCCCTAAGAACTCCTTATGGGGCATTATTCTGGGGGGAAAAGTACAAAAAAGAGAAAGATATGTGCCATACAAGCATTAATATGAGAGTACATCAATATTCCCAGCAACTTTGGTAACACAAAAAGAAATATTTTAAACACAAATGGCAGTTGAACTTACCACATTTTCTTGAAGCAAGTCATCAGTACCTTTCCTATCTCCTTACCTTTAGCCAGTACTGAAAGGGGATAGAGTGGAACACACAGTGAGAAGTTCAGCCAGGTCAGTGCTAGATAGTATATTCCCATCCTTGCTAACATGTTGTAAGTGTACCTGCAGCAAGTGGAACAGCAGGTGAGCTCACATCTTTAAAAGAAAAATATGTTCTTGAAAAATCACAGGAAATTGCAGAAGAGCTTGGAGCTGAGAATTTTTTCAGAGCAATACCACAACAGTTCAGGCTCTAACTGATGTCTGAAAGTAGTTAGTTCATTATTTTGGAATGGTTGTCTATGGTACTATCTTAGAGTGGGCAAACAGTACTATAGCTCTCCAGCATGAAGGCTCTACCAGAAACCAGCATGATTTCATAGTGGTCCCTCCGAAAATGAATTTTGGAAAGGGTTGTTACAGTTGAGAGGGACAAGCATAAAAGGACTGTTGCTTGGGACTGAGAAAATGCCAGCTAATAACAGCTTGAGGAGGCTAAACAGCAAGGTAATCACAGGCACTGAATCTGAAGTATGGCTGCTCCTCCCCTGGTCCTCAGAAAGAGTAGTTGTGCTCCAGTGGATTGCTGTGCTTTATTCTTGCTGTAGCTGTTACTGTTTGCACACTAGAAGACCAGAATACCTAGGACTTCAGTCTCCAATGGTGAGCTAATCCTAGCTAGTTTGGTCTAAAAGAGGTATGGCAGCTTTTCAAACACCAGAGAAACAGGTATGATCACATTTTTGGTCAACTGAAAGGCTTTTTGCTCTCTAGACATGCTAGACATAGGAAAATTTTGAGCTCCTGTTCACCAGGACTGTTTCTGACTAATCCTGCATTATTCCTGAGCTATGGAGTTTGATAGGCTATAAATGTACCTCAAGTTTGCTCTCTGCAAGCTGAGGATTGTCTTTATTTTTTATGGCCTGTCTCAACCCAATCAAAAAAATGAAACAGTCACTACTTCTCTGTATACCTACTTGGGCTGTTTATGGTATGAGTGAGAAAAATTGGATATAGAAAACCTTACAGACTTTTATTAGCCATAATGCACAGGATATGTATGTCCCCAGATAACTATGTTGAAGAATTTGTAATACTTCAAAACTGGTTGGCTAAGGGATGGGATATGTTCCTGTACACTTTAGTAGATGACTGCTTCTTTGAGATGCTAGGACATGACATACATGCTGTAAAATAAATCAGGTAAGAATTTTTAATCTGTGTGAGTTGTACTATGCATTGTTATTTGAATTGGTCATTTCCTGCTATAGATCATGATATCTTGGAACACAAGCCCTATGAGGAGAGACTGAGGGAGCTGGGGCTGCTTAGCCTGGAGAGGAGGAGACTCAAGGGTGACCTCATTACTCTCTACAACTACCTGAAGGGGGGTTGTAAACAGGCAGAGGTTGGTCTCTTCTCCCAGGCAGCCAGCACCAGAACAAGAGGACATAGTCTCAGGCTGCGCCAGGGGAAGTTCAGGCTGGAGGTCAGGAGGAGGTTTTACACAGAGAGAGTGATTGCCCATTGGAATGGACTGCCCAGGGAGGTGGTGGAGTCGCCGTCACTGGAGGTGTTCAGGAGGAGACTTGACAGGGTGCTTGGTTAGATGGGTTAGTTAATTAGGTGGTGTTGGATGATAGGTTGGACGCGATGATCTTGAAGGTCTCTTCCAACCTGGTCTATTCTATTCTATTCTATTCTATTCTATTCTATTCTATTCTATCTTGCCTGTTAAATGACCACCTTTATTGCTATGATACTGGACTGTTCTTTATCAGTGGTGGAAAATGAGGCTGCGTTGATGGGAATGTTTTGCACTGACAGGGCTTTACAGGCGCTCTCTAGCTGCACAGAACCTTTTCACTTGAGACTAAGTTGTACTATTTTAGGTTTACAAACTTCAGAAAGAAACTGCATGGAGCAATAACCCAAGTAGTACAAGCAGTAGTTCACTAACATGTGATAGTACAAATAGCCTGAAGCTGACTTAAAAATCTTTCTTACAGTTCTGCCTGACACTTTCCTTTTCCAAATCTTTTACGCATTTCCTTTGCTGCCTAAATCCATGTTCCTCCGTCCCAAAGCGATGTATTTAATAGCATGAAAAGCTATTTTAGCAGAAACAGAGTAAAGAAAAATTTTTGCTCCCATACAGATATTCCTGTGAGGGCTATGTCTTGCTAAAATGCTTGTTAATTCCCTAAGTCTTCCCTGCCTTAAATCTACAAACTGAGATCCCCACAGACTTTAAGTTACATTTGAGAAATGTTACTGACTTCAGATACTAATGTAAAAGTCAGTAATGTGGAATTTTCACCATTAGACACTTAACTGCAGGAAGGTACTAGTAGTATATTTGAGATAAAAATCCTGAACTGTATTCATATCCATTACTGCCTTTTGCTTTGTCCCTGTGATGTGATATATGCCCTACTACACCTGAGTTCTCAGTCTTTGCAGCAGAAGCTCCTGACTTTTTGGAAAGCATGGTGAAGTTAACCCAAGAATAATCCTTCCATTTTAGGAAGAAGTTCTGCTGATGGTACCTTACTGTGCTGTCTAGCTTGAGTCAAAGTGAGATATTAAAAAAATACATTTTATATAAAAGCAATAGGATTGTAAATTGGTTCCTGGAATTGCTGTTTCCCAAGAAGCAGTTGCGATATCTTTATACATTTTGGTTAAAAAGGTCAAACTCTTTGAACTACAAATGGTAATTCAGCAATTTATAAGTCACTCTGCCTCTCAGCTGTGGATTTTTGTAACAATAAGTAGCTCATAAGGTCCAAGCTTTTATTTAAATTCAATAGAATGCTCTTTTACCAGTTTCAAAGTAATGAAATGTGCCAACAGGACAGTGAGGGCAGAGTTCTGCTTGCAAGAATAACCCATTTTTCCCTCACAGTTTCACCACTGGCTCCTTACCTGACCACATCTAATAAGTTCCATAGGAAAAATAAAATACACACAATGTATTTCCCTTGAACTTCTTCCTGACTGTTGATCACAACAAATAAAACAATTATTCTTTCGGTGATCTGAAAAGAAAAAATAATTGTGAGTTCAGGTAGCACCTTCTGTAGTTCTAATTTCTGTGCCACTTTGGCAAAAACAGAGGCTACAACTGCATTGTTTGCTTTACACAAATGCTCCAGTGAATGATTCACTCCTTGGCCTGCTTTCATTCAAGACCTCATTCGCCTGCAGCTCACAGAAGTGGATGCTGTTGGCTGCAGCATTACAGATCTACTACGGTATGAGTGGACATTTTCTTGCCAATGGGAATGACTTGAGTTTGTAGCCCAGAAAACCTGTGGATGAGCTGGCTGATGTCATGGCAGCAAAGAATTTTCCCACTACACCCCAGTGCCTGGAGGGCTAGTGGTGGTATGCTTACTTCCTTGTAGACTGCGCAGGAGGCTGTAGGATATAGGGGGACCTTGGACAATGCCCCTGGCCAGACAGTGCTATCTCACAGTCCCAGCTTAAGTTTCTGCAGTTCAGAGATCTGTGTCTGTCATACAGATTTGCAGAGAGGAGGAGGAAAAGTAGAATTTCTTTTATTTCTTTCCTTCTTATTTCTGGCTAGGAGAGATGGATTTAAGCTTGTCATTTTTGTGAACTGTTGCCACAGTATTTATGCCATACTACTTTTCTAGTGGTGGAACCTTATCTGACCCACAAGGTCTGCCTTTACATATTTAAAGGTGTGAATTAAATGTGAATTAAATAGACAGGCTCTCCATCTGCTTTAGTTAGGCCACACCTTGAGTACTGTGTCCAGTTCTGGGCCCCTCAGTTTAAGAAGGACATCGAGACACTTGAACGTGTCCAGAGAAGGGCAACAAGGCTGGTGAGAGGCCTTGAACACAAGCCCTATGAGGAGAGGCTGAGGGAGCTGGGATTGTTTAGCCTGGAGAAGAGGAGGCTCAGGGGTGACCTCATTGCCCTCTACAACTACCTGAAAGGTGGTTGTGGCCAGGAAGGGGTTGGTCTCTTCTCCCAGGCAACCAGCACCGGAACAAGGGGACACAGTCTCAAGCTGCGCCAGGGGAAGTTTAGGCTCGAGGTGAGGAGAAAGTTCTTCATTGAGAGAGTCATTAGTCATTGGAAGGGGATGCCCAGGGAGGTGGTTGAGTCACCGTCCCTGGAGGCGTTCAAGAGGAGATTGGACTGACACTTGGTTCCATGGTCTAGTCATGGGGTCTGTTTTGATAGGTTGGACTCGATGATCCTCGAGGTCCTTTCCAACCTTAGTTACACTGTGATACTGTGAAATGCTTTGGCAGTATTAAAACTCAAGAAATTAAAAACTAGTGTCTTTTGGCAGCTTTCCTGGACAAGTTTCTGATCAGTTTTCATGTCCTGCCCTGTAAAATAAAGATGTCTTTAGTATTCAGAACTGCCCAGAGCTGCTTGTGAAACTGCTCCAGAATAGTAGCAGTTCACTCTGATTTACACTCTGAAATTGTTGAAGCAGAAAGCATACATCTTTTCAGGTGGTATGAATCAGTATAGCTGCACTAGGCTTTAGAATGCCTGCTGCCATCTCTGCTTTCCATAGGTTTAATGATTTTATGAGTTAAGATGTCAAGTCAGTGAAAAGTCATGAAATGAAACTTGGCCTCTCAGTGAGTTTGTGTAGCAATTTTTTTGGTAGCAGTTTTGCTACGTAATGGTTGTCACTTCCTGCACAGAATATTTTAGCTACAGACTTTTTTTTGCAAACCATAACTGCCAAATAATGTAGCTATCACTTCACTATTCAGCACAGTTACATGAAAGCATTTTTTCATATAGAGAGTATGTCTGTCCCCTAGGGAGGTAGTTCCTCAACTTGAAAAGCACTGAGAGGCCACAACAGATAAAAATGTATTTTCTCCCTTTTGCCCTGCCCTGACTGTCATCTTGTGCTGCTGATCCCATTGGTCCCAAGCTGAGAAATTGATTTCTAAGAAGGTCAGATGTTGACAGACTTCTGTATAGACTGGCCAAGAAACAGAAAGCGAGAGGTCATAAGTCTTGTGCTTGTACACTGATACTGAGGAACCTCGCAAGATAATGGAAGAACTGGAAATCATGATGCAGGATCTGAAACTAGGTACAACAGATAGAAGCAACATGATGAGGCAGCCATCACAAGAGGGAAATCAAAACAAAGGTTAGAAGCAGTGTGAGCATTGAATAGGATTGTGTGCTGGACAGAATAAATAAAATAGAACTTGAGCTATAATAATTTTGGTAAAGGGTGGTAAAGGAGTGTAGCATTATTGATGTGGGCATTTTGTTACCAACCCTGAAACAGATATTTGAAGAGACTTCTACAGTATTGTTAATATGAGAGAGATTTCAGGGAATCGCCACATGGAATTGTCTCACCTAAACAAAAGCTTTATCAAGAAGACTAAAAGGTAGGGATGTTTTCAAATGTGAGAGCTGGCTGGTTTTCCAAATGATTACTTACTCTTCAAGAGGTGGCTGAGTGTAACAGTGCTAGAAAACAGCATGGGTCAAGTGATCAGGAGTTGATTCCATTTCAGTAAGGTACAGAATAAGCATTAGATGGGTAGCTACTATCCCCCAGTTCAAAAGGATGAGCACTGGCCAAGGAGACAGAATGGCTATGGAGACCTACAATTCTACAATTCAGCCTCATGGGAGTGGAAGAGGCTGTAAATGTCCTTCTTATCTCAGAGGGCAAGCAGCTGTACAAGAAGCAGTATGTATCACCTAGGTGGGACTTAGCAGACTCCCTCCATCAGCAGATTCATGTTTGGGAAGGGGTGCACTGAAAGCTCATAGCCTCAGTGGTTGCAGATGATAGGAATCAGTAATCAGACTGTGTAAATTAGGTTAAGCAACTGCAAGAGCATAGATCTGAATGTGGCACAACACAAGTTCTCTTCATGTCTTTCATTCCTGTTAGACTGTAGTCTCAACCAGCAAAAATAGAATGCACAAAGCAGCTGTCAGAGATGAAATCAAAAACTGCCTGTCACCTTCCTCTGGAGCACACTTGCAGGGCAGGACACAGGCCTAATTGCTCATGGCAGTTGTGATGTCCTCGGGGATAGACAGTGACAGTGCCTCTTGTCTGTGTGAATCAGGAGACTGCCTGCCTGCTTGCCTTTATTCTCCTTCAAGAATTTGTGCTCTTTCTAGTACTCATACCTTTAGGTAACCCACACAAATTGAAGGTAAGTGAAGGTGCTACTTGAAAAGATTTCACTAAATGTCTTGATACGGTGTTACACACATCTATGGACATATATACACATATGTATATAAACACATTCATGTACGTATATGCACATGTATGCATATACATACCTATATAAAAACCATGTGCTCTTGCTAGTCTTTAGCTTAAAATTAAAGCAAAACTGGAAATACTGTGCTTTTATGCTTGTAAAGGGGAAGTATGTGCTGACATCTCACAAAGCATAAATACAATGGTTTCATTTTTCATTCCTTCTTGTTCTTTGTGCAAAAATCAGACTGGAATTTCCTTCCTCTCCCAGGACTGGCCTGTCACAGGGTACAGCAAGTTCTGTAGAATGACATAAATTTCCATAAGGCAGCCTGGGCATTTGAAGCAAGTAAGTGAAACAGCTACCTAGACTAGCTGAGGTTAGAGCAGGAACAGGCAGCACATTTACTTCCATTTCTTGAAAAACAGTGACTGTACAGTATCGTACTTGGTACCTGAAACTTTTACATAGCTCTTCCAAGCAGTGAGTGTTTACCCCCAAAAAAGAAGAAAGGCTAGTTAGTATTTGGACTAAGTTACAAAATAATGTTTTTATCACAAAGCTGTAGTATGTTGCTTTTGTCTGGTTTGCGCAGCATGAAGAACTAGTGGTATGGTTTTTTTCACAAAAGCTCCACTCTTCTCTTACTTATTTCCTTCTCTGTCCCTTGCTAAAGTACCAGTCCCATCAGTTTTTACTCTGTGACCAGACTACTGTATTTCATTATCCTCTGTTTTGGCAACTGCAATGACATGTGGCACATTCTCCTGTCCTCTCACTCATTCAAGCTGCAAGTGCTGTAAGAGACATCACTTTGCACCAACTTTCTGACCCTCTTCTGTCTTCCTTTATTCCACAGCATCCACCCCACAGGACTAATTTCTTTCATGGTGTGACTTGGCCTTGGCCTACATACCCCTTCTCAGGTGCTTGGTGGCCTGACACTTTCTCCCTCACTGAGGCCATCCTGAATGAGTTTTTGCTTTTCCACTGTCTCTAGGGTATATCTCCAAAATTTTCTCATAAATGGCACTCAAGCTCTGCCTAGACTTTCTCACTGCTATAATGTTCTCAAAACAACTAGCTATCACAGAGGTACTTTCACAGCTTGTATTCAGGGTGGCATTACCTCCACCCATATGCTTTCCAGATGTTGTCAGAACCACCTGTTTTTCCATCCTAAAGATAGGATTAACATCTCTTGCAAGCTGAGACAAACCTGAGGTGAACTTCACTGTGGCTGTCCATGTGTACTCATGGCCTGAGGAATGCTAGAGATGTATTTTAAGCTTAGAGTCAGAATGGGGCAGCCTCTATCAAATTATTGCAGCTTTACCAGTGCCCTAACTATGTGTAGTAGTTCAGTGGGCTGCAGTAAAGTAAGCATCTCTAACTGTCTTTCTCCAGTTCATTTTGGATAATACATCTTTTCCTGTTTGTTTGTTTGTTGCATTTGGTTGTTTGCTTTTGTTGTTGTTGTTGGGGGGGTGGGGGTGTGTGTGTTTGTTTGTTGGTTTGGGATTTTTGTTTTGTTTTGTCATGTGTTTTTTGTTGGTTGGTTTGGTTTTCCTAAGAGTCAGAGTGAAAAGTGTGGCAAGGCACCTGGGAGTACCATTGGTGCATAAATGCTTAACCCACACTCTCACAGCAAAAGCAGAGTAACCCAAGTAATGCAGAGTCTATACCAAAGACTTGGTACACTTTTCTTGAACAGCAGGAGACTACTGCTAACATCAAGGCAAGAAAGTTCTGTTTGTGATGAGAGAACATTTGGGAAAAGAACTAAGTATGGATCCAAAGCTATTTTTGTTATGAGGCTAGTGTTTGGAGTCACAGTGCTGACACATTCTCTCCATGCTGCCCTGGAAAGCACTACATTAATTACATTGCCCAAGAAAGGTGACAATTTCCTTGCTTAGAATATCCATTTCATATCCTGTGTCTTTTGTGATAACAGAGAATAATGTTTGTGCAGACTGTCCTGATCTCTGCTTCTGTTGGTCTGGGTAGGAAGAAGACAGACATGTCAGGACTAGGGAATGTATAGACTCTGCCAAAGATGAGCTTTGCTTTAAATACTGTTAGCATTAGTTGGCTGCACTTCTCTCCAAGGCATGACATGGAAATTTTTTTTTAAGGGCCACTTTACATAGCATGCTTTCTCTTAGATTACTGTAAAGGCATGTACATTTAGGCAGGAAAAAAAAATGTAATTGCATTTTATGAATTTGCTGCCATATTTAGTGAGAGGCATAAAGACCAGAGCTCTGTATTATTCAATTTCTAATGGAGATTTAAGAGGAGGAACATCTTCACCCCTGGGATATGTCATTTGACAAAAAGAGGCTATCCAGAAAACTAACATAACTGATTACTCTTACTCTTCTACCCTTTGACTTGTGAGAGCAATACCACTGTCACCATTATTTGAATACTAATAATTGGAAATGTTTGAAGGTAAACTCAACATTTTTGCTTTTCCCAATGTGTTGTGAAAAATACAAAAACCTGATATTATCTCCCAAAACAAAACAAGAACATGGTGAGGCAAATCTGTGAAAAGTCATCATGTTTTCTGCTGTAGCATGTGACCTTTTGTCTGTTTTTTGGCCTACAGCTGAACATATGCCCTGTAAACCCCTTAACAGTGCCAGAACCTCTAGCTGTTGCCACAATTTGCCTATATCTGGGTTTGTGCAGGCAGTAGACCATTACAGCAACAATATGACAATTTTTGTTTCTTTCCCCTCCCAAGATTAATTCTTCAATCCCCTAATTTCTCCTGTAATTTTTTTTTTCCTTTCACACTCCATGACTGTCAGCACACCCTGCTCTGCAGTGTTGTCTTTTGGCTGTAAATGATCAACTGGAAAAGTAGTATCCTCAGCCACCTATGGTGCTCTAGAGATGGGAGTTGCCCCATTTCTGCAAGTAGCCACTCCTCTTCACATCTTCCAGGTCCCTACTATTGTGGGCTGGATGTAGGACATTCAGAAAGAAACAAGCTGAGAGAGCAGCTTTTCCCCAACACAGTTCTGAGGGCTCAGTTCCTGCAGTTAGGAAATCACTAGCAAAACAAACTCTTTGGGGAAGGGTGCAGGTGGACCATTCAGAGTTGTTCAGCCTGGGCTTGTTCCTAAGGGCATCTATGGCTGAATTGCATAGGTCCTGGAAGGAGGGTCCTGAGAAATGGACTTACCTGGAGAAACCTAGGGAGGAGACGGCTTTTATCAATGCCAGTGAGGATGTGTAGGATCTCCAGTACAGATAACAACTGGCAAAGGCGCATTACCAATCCTATGGAGTAAAATGTGTCAGCCAATGAATCTACAAAGTTAAGAGGAAAATTCAAGTCGGTTATACAATAGAAGTCTGGACCAACTACTATGTTTACTGTTGCCCTATTACCACAGGAAATGGCAAGAAACAAAGTTCATACAGTGCCAGAATTTTGGGTAACAGAAGCAAAGCTTCAAGGAGGGGTGAAAGCAGCTGACTGTGTGTGTATCTCTGACACAGAGGCAGAAGGCTGAAAAAAAGAATGGGATTGCTATACTTGCTGCACTGGCAAACACTGTGCAGGATATATTGGTTTCGAGATACCACTTTAGAATATTTTTAAACAGGAGGAAATTTATGAGGAATATCTAAACACGAGGAGATGTTGACCCTGTATCTGTAGCCATGGCACTTACTAAAATACGTAGACCACAGTGGATACTTTATATGCCTGAAACTGCCTAACATTTAAAATTGTTTTAAATTTCCAGTGACTAGTTTCCTATTTTTGTCTCTTAACCCAGGCAACAGGAATAGAAATATGTTGTATTTTTTCTTTGACACTGTGCGTGTACAACAACCACAAAGACACTCCCTTCTAGTGTCTTCAATAAATTCAATGTTTGCTGTGATGACTGGACCTAGTCACATTTCAGTCTACGTTTAAGTCAAATGTTACTAGCATGCTGCTGCATTAGCAAAACAAGAACTTTATTCCTCTTGTGATATTGGCAGAACATAGGTACAGTAATTTGTTCATCCTTCTTAATGGAACAAACAAATATTATTCCAATTAAAATTACAGCCCCTGTATTGAATGTACACCTATTCAGAATCCTAACTTTATTCCTAATTCCATGTTTCTTTGTGTCACTGCCACTTAACATGTTTAAGGAAAACATAGAATGAATCCTACCTTTCCCAAATGACATGAACCTGATGATCATATTTGTAAATATCCAGGAATGTCCACAGAATTGCACTAAGTCATACACAAAGAGGTAGTTGCTCATGGTAAATCTGGGGAGCTGAAATGATAAAATGAACTGCATGGCTTATTACAATATTCAAGCTTTCTGACCTGTAGAAATTGCACCATCTTGGGACATGTTAGTAAATGAAAGAAAAACAGCTGAAATTGAAATGGAAATCGTCTATGTATATCAGTACTCACAGAACAGTGCTGTTGGTAATTGATCAGAGGCCCAGAAAATTCTGAGCTTCCATCAGTGATTAAAGTGATTTGTGGTCACACAGTGAAATTTGTGCCTCCAGAAGAAAAAGTAGCTAAACAGACACGAGTGAATACTGAATTCATAGTTTCATAGTTTCATAGTTTCATTCAGGGTTGGAAGGGACCACAAGGATCATCCAGCTCCAACCCCCCTGCCATGGGCAGGGAAACCCCACACTAGATCAGGCTGGACAGAGCCTCATCCAGCCTGCTCTTAAACACCCCCAGGGACGGGGCCTCGACCACCTCCCTGGACAACCCATTCCAGGGTCTCACCACTCTCATGGTGAAGAACCTCCTCCTCACATCTAGCCTGAATCTCCCCACCTCCAGCTTCATTCCATTCCCCCTAGTCCTATCACTACCTGACATCCTGAGAAGTCCTTCCCCAGCCTTCCTGTAGGCCCCCTTCAGATACTGGAAGGCCACAATTAGGTCACCTCGGAGCCTTCTCTTCTCCAGACTCAACAGCCCCAACTCCTTCAGTCTGTCCTCATAGGAGAGGTGCTCCAGCCCTCTGATCATCCTCGTGGCCCTTCTCTGGACACGTTCCAGCACCTCCACATCCCTCTTGTAATAGGGACTCCAGAACTGGACACAGTACTCCAGATGGGGTCTCAAGCCTGATTGCCTGATACCGTTGGCTTGGCTCTGCCTTGTTGGTACAAGCAGACTCAAGGGAGCCCTGCTGAGGGCCTTGGACTTCTGCAGACATGAACCTTGATATTCTGCATCTGTGCTTCCCAGGAGACATGCCTCTAGTGTGTGCAAAATATGGCTTAAAGTACAATGCAATTAACTTGCAGTCTCTCCAGCAGATAATGTATGTATTTATAAAAAGGAAAGTGAAGAAAAGGAAGAGAGCGCCACATTTCAAATGGCTTTTATTTGATGCAGTCTGAAGCATATCTTTTTTAACCAAATTGCTCTACAGGTTTTCCAGCTAAACATTGAATTGGAGTCTTTGTCTTTCTGCATAAATCTATGTTTCAAGTTGCATTTCATTAAGTGAATCTTCTTTTTTGGAGTAGACTAAACTTTGTAGCTATTCTAACCTAGTTTATATAAGTAATTTAGTTAGTTTATCTCTCTATTCTTCCCCCTTATTCTAGAGAGAGGCTTGCCTGTCCTCCAGATGTGAATAGGCTACCTTTTCGAGGTGTGAATTTGCTGATTCTGTTCTCCTGTGTTTGACCAATAAATTTCCTGCTACCAAAGTACTACAGCCTCTAAGTTGCGCTTTGATCCCATGTGTTCGCGTGGTATGTCTCTCTGCCATGAAACTTTGTTTTCATTGGTATCTGTGCATTAACAAATATAGTGAATTTCTGTATTCAGAAATATCTAAACATGATTAAGTGCATGGACTTCATTCCCAGCATTGAACCAAGATACAATGTACACTTCTGCAAATTGATCTAGACAGATTGGTCTTCTAAAGTTTTGTGCTGAGGATATTCCTATTCTGTGGACTTCAGAGAAAATGTGTTGGTTTTTTTTTCCTTACTACTTACTTCCTGTTATGCCATATAGCTACTATTCTTATCATCACATCTATGAGCACAGAAGGATTTGTTGGCATAATTTGCCTCCCAAGAGACATCAGTGCTCTTTGATACTATGAAAATAAGACATGTAAGACCTGGACAAATAAATGTATTACAATACTACTCTCTTTTGAGAGAAGCATGATATGACATGCTAAGAAAAAAAGATAGGACACTGTGCATAACAAAAAGGCAAAAAAAAAAAAAAAACCCAAATTTGAGAACATTACTTAAGAAATGGACTTATTACTGCATTGATAGGAATTACTGTAATAAGTATGAAAGTTACAGGAAAAGTTAAAAAAATCTAGAAGCTTTCTAGTCAGCACCTCCACCAGTTTCTTTGTTTTCATATTGCTATATGGGCTTTACATAGAATGCAAGCTGAATGTATGGTTTCTTTCTTATTATGAAGTTTGGGGTTCTACATCTGTCCCTCATCCTCAGAAGTTGCCTTTCCATGATATGACCTTATTTTACAAACTCTTCCTCCATTGCTTGGCTAGAAAATCGCCCTTAAAATTCTTAAACTGCTTAATCTTGGCTAAACAGGGCAAGAGGACCTTTGTAATTTGCAATTTGGTATCCATTGCATACTAGAACATATCTTCTTTAAAATGTTCTGATGGCTACTGAAATGTATACACACTGCTGGCTTTTATGGTTCACCCTATATTCCCAAAGAAATGTAGAGGTGTGCCGGTAGACAGCATGCCACTGTTACCTGGAAGATGGATCCCAGACCCAGAGATGCAAGCAGCACTGCTTCCTCGCTTGGTGGTGCTCTCCACTGTGTGAAGGAACAGTCCCACTTTCAAAACAGGTTTCACTCTGTAAATTCCAGTACAAACAGTGCCTAAATCCAAACAGAATATTTTGACAGAAGTGAAGAAAATGGTAAGCAGTAAAAGTTTGGGTGTAATCAAAGGAAACGGAAATATAACTGTCTCTAAGGTCTTTCTCAGGCAAAGGCTCCTCCATTTACCTAGAGAATGAGAAGCAGACAGAGGACAACCCATTTCAATCCTCCTAACTGGTTTGTGTCACAACACACAATTCAGACACCTGCTTCTGTTTGGAAGGTCACTGGCAGAAGAGGTGGGCTTTAATTAGATTTTCCACTCCCCTACATTTGTAGCAGGCAACGTTTCACATTTACTTCACAGAGCTTGCTTTTGCAGCACCCTTGAGAAAAAAAATGACTAGCAACCCACAGGCAGCTGTCCAATTTCTGACCCTGCCCCAAACTTGCTGTCTGAACTTACAAACCTCACTTACCCTCCATGATGCCTGGCTTGTAAAATGGACTTGCTACTGCATTTTATTCCTTGTAGTGTGATGTGCTTTAACACTTTGAGGTGGCTTTTGTTTGAAGGCATTGAGAGAGCTGTGAAACACTACAGGTAAATTTATCATATTTAGCATCAACCTTGCATAGTTCACCTTCTTTCTCTCTGGGCTCAAAACCTAGGAAGCCACACATAGAAGCATAGTCCAAGATATCCTCTTTCCCTTCTTATTCACCACCAAAGATTTTACCAGTGATAGAGTTTTACCTTACAAATCCTGACATATTTCCAAAGGCAGAAAAATCACATTAATTGTTACATTTTGTTATTTTTAGCATTAAGGTCTTCAGTGTATCTGTGGTAGCTATCATCTCAGGTAAGTATGGAGGTAGGTGCCTTCAGTATCTGAAAGGTGGTAAGGGCCATATTCCCTGTGAGCTAGAGGCAGCACAGCAGAGGCACCCAGTTCAGGGCAGCTCTTTCCCTGGCTGGGTGTCCCTTGCAAAATGACAAAGATGAAGGCATCACTCAGGTTTCTCCCGGGGTGGGTTGCACCCTGTTCTGCTTGAACTGCGCACTTCCCTGCCTTCAGAGCTATTGTGGTCTCCTGCCTTTCCATGAGCCACTGGTTAGCCACACATGAGGAAGCAATCATTGTGCTGAAACCAGAGAGCAATGTTCTCTCTCATTTTTTTCCTCTTTTCTGCAAGAGAGATCTGCTAGAAAGCCCCTCAGCCAACATAGTTTCCTTTTAAGTCATATTGGTCTGAACGTCTACCTCTTTCCCCTCCCACCTCTGTGACAAGCTGCAACATATGACTTAGGAAGAGGAAAAGTGCTGAGAACAAGTACAAAAGATGTACTTATCACAGGCACACCCCACCCCTCTTCTTTTTCCCCTTTTTTTCCACATTTGATCAGTCTAGATCACCTGCACTGAAGAGGTATTACCTGTTTCAGGGGCTGGATTGCTGCTGCTGCTCCTGATCCTTCTCCTTCTCCTTTTTACTCTCTACAGCTGCAGCAGCTGTTTGTTATGAGATCAGCCCTCCTCTTTCCTCTTCCCCCACCCCACAACGTCACTGCATGTAGCACTAAACAGGAACAACACTGCACTTCCCGAGAAAGGAGTTTCTAACCCCAAATACTTCCATTCCATTTGCCCTGCTCCTCACCTAGTGTAGACTAGCCTAGCCTAACCTAACCTAACCTAGGCTAAACTGATGTCTTGCTGTTGTACCAGTAAGACAGTCTGTAAATCCCACTAACTTCCTTTCTTAACCCAGAGCAACATTTTTAAAGATTACTGGAGAGAAGAAATGCAAAATTAAATATTTGGGTTTATCCTCTGTTTAAATCACAGTACTATAACAGTGCTAACACTACCACATTATAAGGAAGTCTGGGAGCACAGCAAAAAAGGAGCACTTTAAATTACTTCAGATAAAGGAGAGAATGTTCCATTTCTTAATATGAAATGTCTCTTTATGCCTCTGTGAAACATGGGCACTACTGCTGGAGGAAAAGTGTGTACATCCTGGCTTGCATCTACCCTTAAGTTTCTAGGGTATCTCAGCATAAATGAGATCAAGAAAATGTAATAACATGTTTATAAACTCCCTTCTGCCCATAAATAAGTTTTCCCACTGGCACTCATGTTGAGAGCACACCCTATTCTACAACTACATTTGAAATTTCATGTTATGAAAGAAGTCAAAAAGAACATAAAGAGAGTAGGATGTTACGTGTAAGTACAAAGTCTGGGGAATAAAATGTACCATACTGATTCTCAGTGCTTCTGTGCGTGGCACCGAGCTCCTGCAAAGACTGTCTGCATTCCCTGATATGTCCTGAGAGGCAGGAAATGCCTCCCTGGCAAACTGGTTTCTCCTGGTTATGTCTCTTATCTGGAACCTTAGCTGAAGGGTCTGGCTTTCCTGCTGGTGTGGGAACTCACTTTTACTGTTCAAGAGTCATCTTTTTCTAAGTTCAAGAACATATTTATTTCTCAGGGAGAAATAATAATTCAGCATTAAAAAAAGGGGTTAAACAATTAGAGAAATGGCTATTGTGAGACTCAGCCCATAGAACCTGCAAAACACCTCCCACACTTTATGCCTTGTGCTTCTGGAAGGACAGCTGATACACTAATGCCAGGAACTGAGCACACAACTTGTAGTAAGATCCTGCAGGAGGAAGAACAGCTCTTTTCAGCCATCAGGCAAATGTGTAAAACAAACAAAAGCTCACCTAGGTTTGTGATGTGCAAAATCCCTATTGTGGGCAACTGCCAAGCCAAAGCTCCCACAGGTGACGAACGCACCTGCAAGTGCTTGTGAGCAGGATACCAATACCCTTCTGAAGTGCTGATCACCTCCATAGTACAGGCAGGCAGGAGGCAGAGGGTCAACCTGCAGCCCACTTCACATTAGGGGCTTTGCCCTGTGCTGAAGCCTCTGCATAAGCCAGTGCTACCTCTGCCCCAAGCAGGGCTTCAGAGTGAAACAGCTTCTGCTAAGGAGGTGGTGCCCACCACTGCCACATTTTTTAGGGCTTTCTTGTGGTGGCAGCTTGGCCCTGTTGACTGGATGCTGGTTACTGGCTGGAAAAAGAAATCTCTGTGTGTGATGGCATGTAAAAGGAGTGATGTTGTTCTCCAAAAGGAATGACAATGGTGACAATGTGCACTCCAGTCTTGCCATTTGTTGAAAAATAAGGCAAGGGGTAACGAGGAGATTTGCTTCAAAGGAGTACATCTGACCTAAACTGTAACAATGTTGTAAATACAGCCGTCTGAGCGGCAATGCACTGGAGCAGTGGAGACAAGGTATAGGGCTTGTAAATCCACTACTGCACGGATATTCAAATTATTCTTTGGGAGATGTAGAATACGGTTCAGCTATATGATTTGCAGTGGTGTTTTTGTAATCTGATGGCTTAAGGGTATGAGAAAGTAGGACCAGCAACAAGAGAGAACAGATTTTATTATAATAGATTGAAGTGGGAATACTTCCAAGCATACGAGGTCTGGGGAAAGGCTTTTTTTGCTTAGAACATATAAAAATTTTGTAAGCTGCAAAGACATTCAGATGAAAGCAAAGATTAAGTGCTGCTATTGGAACGCATATTAGCTGCACAGGGGAAGACTAAAATGAATTCTATTCTCCATTCCAGCTACCTCTTTTGCAGAGAAGCTTGTGTCTAGTAATTGCTCAACAAGCCTTAAAAAAATTACTCTTATGTAACTGCTGGCATCAATTAAAACACACTTCATGCCTGCTCAGCACATGTCAGCCTGAGCCTCCTAGATTTCTCAAAATCTAAACAAATTGTGACCACTTTTGTTTTCCTTGTGTCATGAAGTAGGAAAAGAACCTATTCTGTCTGGGCACAGTGCTTGTGTTTGGAACTATTGCAAGGGGGTGCTTTACATGTAAGGTTAACAGCAACCCTGAAATGTTTCACGTGATAGGGAAGAAACTCTTGCTATAAAAGCAATAGGCAGATGTGTTTTTAAAAAAGAAACCAAGTCCTGGAATTCGTTTGCATTTCATCTTGTTCATTCCAATATATTTTCTTTTCACTCCTTCAATTCAAGCCTACATTTTGGCCAGCAGATTGCACTAGTTTGAGCACAGCTCTTAAACGTGTGCTTATTTGGAAGCACTCACTTCTGTAACGCTAACTTCAGTTAAAGAGTAAAACCTGGGCTGTCTGGAGGCCCTGGGGCTGATGTGCTGCAGCACTGGACACTGATTCCTCACTAGCAGACAGAGCATTTGCACAATGCTGGCTGGTGTTTTTGTTGTGTGACCAAGATTGCCAGTGAGAAATGGAAGACTGTGCAGAAGCAGTGGAGGAATCAAAGTCCTCTCTGCATTGCAAGCAACAGGGTAAAGCATTGATAATTTTGTCTATATTCTCAAACTGGGCAAAAAAAAAGAGGAAGCAGCAGCCATGCCAGCTTCAAGCCTCTCACACCCCAGCGATTTTGTACATTTAGCAGAGATCCTGACTCGCAAACAGATCTTGCCTCACAGGAGCTGACTGACTGGCATCATGTAATACAGTAAGTCACACCAGAAAAAGTTCTTGACTGCATTAGGGTGAGCAAAGCTGCACTGGGTGAGCAATCATTGTGCCACAAGGCACCCAACAGATACAGAGATGGCAGAGGTTTCAGCTTTACAATTGCATCAGATGAAAAAATTAATTAAATGGAAGACCAGTAACAAGAGCTAACATATGATATTAGAATAGATTGAAGTGGGAATACTTCCAAGCTTACAAGGTCAGGAAAAAGGCTTTTTTAACTTACAACATATATTACATCATATAACAAGTTTGGACATGCTCTTGGAGGTAAAAAAAAGAGAAAAGAAAACAAAAAACCTCCGAGCAGTCTGTTTGGCTTTGGTCATCTATGGTGTTTTTTTTTCTTGCTACTGTGCTGCAGCTGGTGCAGAATAAGAGGAAGGGTGAGGGAAGCCAAAGAAGCAGCACTTGTCTAAACTTCCCAATATGTCACTTGGAGGAGATGTGACAGTCAGTGATGTGACAAATCACTGTCCTGATTTGTCACTTCATGGAAGTCTTCGAGGGAGCACATCTGGCCTCTAGACTGACCTTGGTTCTTGCAACCTGGCCTACAACTCTGTATGAATATGTTGATCTGGGGGATTTGTTATTTTTAAGCATTGATCTCCCAGACTACAAGATATTTCCTCAGTCCCCAGGAGGAGGTAATCAACAGGTGACTACTGACTGTGCTTTTAGCATAGGGTGAAAATGCAAACCATTGCATCCCTGTAATACACCGGAATTGTATTTCTGCATGGAACTTGTTTTTATAAAACAAAGGATGGCTTCTTTTTAGGCTGATTATTACAGCCTGGTTCTACTGTTCTCAAATAATCTGAGTCTGCATTTTTAGCTACAATATAACATAGTTTTTATGTTACTAATTTTTTACAATTTGCCCTGATATAGGAAAGGAGAGAGAGATGAGATCTGTTTTTCTTGATGAAAGAGGAAGAATATAAAAGAGAAAGAAGAGAGGGAGAAAAAAGGAATTGGTATCTTGAAACTCCTCCAGTGATCTGCAACCGCATTCATTACAAATATTTTTTAAATATGTATGAGTAGCTGTGACAGGATTTAATACGTGTCTCAAGGACAACAGCAGGACTTGTACTCCAAGTAGCAGGAGCTTATTTTAAACTACTAACAATTTATAATCACAGGGAAAGATCTGTTATAGCCAATGCAAGCTTTTCACAAAAAGTGGAGACCATAACTGAGTCTACTTTGACCCCAAAGACACCTGAAGATTGCTTAAAGAGAGAACAAAGTCTTTATAAATGTTTGAAGTCTTCATAAACAGGCTTCTTTTCTTTTCTTTCTTTCTTATTTTTGTTTTTCCCCCAAGAAGAAAAGCTTTCTGTTTTATATAAATATGTCTGTCAACATATTTCCTTTCTGGGAAAATGGACTCACAGAATGCTACTAAGTCTAGAGGAAATTGTGTAGATCCTGGTACACTAAGATAAAAAAACCTGAGGAACATACCCAGCAATGAGAGTTGCAGCGAGCAGACGTGGTGCTCACTGGCGTGAAGGGGGTAGACACGCTGTTTGAAATCTCAGTATTTAATCATCTCCTTAATGATTTTTACTTTAGAATTGCATTACTATGTTGTGACAGTTATTCTGCAGAGGAGAGTATTAACTGTATTTACTTCTAAACCTTGCAAAGCAGATTATATTCTTTACTTAGAAGACTGAATTCTTCATTGCTGAAGGTTGTAGGATACTGCTTGCAAGAACTTGAGCCTAAGAAGGTTGGCTTTAGACAATGAATCATCCCTGCAGCTTCTTGTGGAGACAGCTGAGGCAGAACATTAATTTCTCTGCGCTCAACTTCTTGTCACTTACCATTGCTTCATTTTCACCCCCCTTGAAATTGAGGGGTGCAAATTCATGTGAGCTGAAGGTTTAAATTTTAATGTCGCACATAAAGAAAAGCTGCTCATCCAGGATGCAACTGACAAAGAGCCTGAATTGTGTTTGTAAGCAAGGTGTTTTAGGCAATGCGTTGCTTCAGTGAGGAAGCCCCAGCTACAGGTGCCCTGCAATTTGCATAACGGCCTGGCATGTGTACAGGCTGAGAAGATTGTCCTCAGTTTCTCTGTCAGAATTTGCTCCTCTAGGAATTCCCAGCACTGAAAAAGGATTTGCATCTTACTAGGATTTCTTGATATCAACAGAAATGTAGGAAATGTTTTCTTGCATATATGAGGATCAGTAGGAAGATATTTTTATATTAAAAATAGCAGCTGCTCTATTGGAAAGTATCAAGTGCAAACTTACTTGTTGGATAGGGGTTGGTTGGTTGGTTTTGGGTGGGTATTTTTACATTTTTGGTTGGTTGGTTGGTTTGTGGTTGGTTGTTGTGGGTTTTTTTTGTTGTTGTTGTGTGGTTTTTTGTTTTGGTTTTGTTCTGTGTTTCTTTTTTGTTTGCTTGTGCTTTTTTGTTTTGCATTGAATTTCGGAAGCAAAGTAAATTCATTCTGCCAGTCAAAACAAGAACTGACTTTCTTTCAAGATTTAGCCTGTATCTTTGTCACCCTTATTTCTAGGTCTTTCTTCTGGTTGCTCCCAGGAAGAACCCAGCATTCCTCCACAAGCAGGAGAGGATAAGCAGTTTAAGGCTCTCCCTGGCAAGGGGTAGGCTGGGTTGGAATGGGTGAAGACTGGCATGATGCTGTTTACCCATGAGTAGTTCCCTGGACTCTGATGTTGGTCTGCCTGCTCCACTACGGCCACCTCTGCAATTTCCCATGACTGCTCTAAAGGAGCTCGTAGCTGTCCTTCCTAGCAAGGATCATGGATGATTATTTGGAGACTTATTTCACTATACACTTGTACAGTTTTGCTTTGGATTTTGCCCTTTTTTTTTTTTTTTTTTTTTTTCCCTTCCAGTTTCCCAGTTTAAAAAAATAAATAAAGTCAGGGCTGACAGAAGAGATCAAAAGTGGTGGAAGAGTTGCTTTGGATAGCTGTATCTGCCTGTGACCTGTGAATAATTTTTCCAAGTGTAAATTCTGGACTGTGCATTCTTCAGTTGTGCTTTAGCTACTCTGAAGTTTCATGTGGGATACAAGGTGCTGGCCCCCAGTCCTGTAAAAACTGACTCTACATAGATGAAAGTACATAATTTTCAGTGCAGTTTCCTAATAAGTGCAGCACAGCACATGGAAACAAGGTGCTGTGAGAACAGCCATGCCTGTGATTGGGATGTGTGGTGCACAGCACTGGTGCACGAGTCTTATGAGAAGACCTATGAAACCTTTTTGGCTTACGAGCAGTCCCACCTTGGAAGGATTTTGTTTCATCTATGTTAAATTTTCAGCTGGGGTTTTAGACTACATGTTCACTATTTTACTCATGCCCATCTGAAAACAATGTATGTTAAAAACTATATTTTGCTACCTTTGTTTAACTTCTAGAAATATACTAACCAGAAGAAATACCAGGAGGTTTCAGTTAGCCAGGGGCATAATATACACCTGACCTGGTAACACAATGATGATGAAATACAGATTGCTCTAAAATGTTATGATGATAAGGAGAAGAGAAAGGATCTTCTGACTCCCTCTCTTTTTGTCTTTTATGTTTATCAAAAAGCTGAAATAAAGATATATTTATTTGCTATTTCTTTTTTCAATGTTAATTCTTGAGCAGCTGTGTCTGTTTTGTTGCCTCAGAACAAATAATTTTTGTTATTTCACTGCTGGCCGAAAAGTAACTGAAATCAAATGCTAGCTCATAAGTTCCTGCTCATCATTTAACACATCCAAGTCCCGGGTTCTGCACATTGGCCACAGCAAACCCATGCAGTGCTACAGGCTGAGGTCAGAGTGGCTGGAGAGCAGCCAGGCAGAGAGGGACCTGGGGGGACTGGTCGATGGTAGGCTGAACATGAGCCAGCAGTATGCCCAGGGAGCCAAGAAGGCCAATGCCATCCTGGCCTGTATCAGGAACAGTGTGGCCAGCAGGAGCAGGGAGGTCATTCTGCCCCTGTACACTGCACTGGTTAGGCCACACCTTGAGTCCTGTGTCCAGTTCTGGGCCCCTCAGTTTAGGAAGGATGTTGACTTGCTCAAATGTGTCCAGAGAAGGGCAATGAAGTTGGTGAGGGGCTTGGAACACAAGCCCTATGAGGAGAGGCTGAGGGAGCTGGGGTTGCTTAACCTGGAGAAGAGGAGACTCAGGGGTGACCTTCTTGCTGTCTACAACTACCTGAAGGGAGGTTGTAGACACGTGGATGTTGGCGTCTTCTCCCAGGCAGCCAGCACCAGAACAAGAGGACACAGTCTCAGGCTGCGCCAGGGGAGGTTTAGGTTGGATGTTAGGAAAAAGTTCTCTTCAGAGAGAGTGATTTCCCATTGGAATGGGCTGCCTGGGGAGGTGGTGGAGTCACCGTCATTGGATGTGTTCAGGAGGAGACTTGATGGGGTACTTGGTGCCATGGGTTAGTTGTTTAGATGGGTTGGATTGGTTGATGGGTTGGACGCAATGATCTTGAAGGTCTCTTCCAACCTGGTCCATTCCATTCCATTCCATTCCATTCCATTCCATTCCATTCCATTCCATTCCATTCCATTCCATTCCATTCCATTCCATTCTCTCGTATCATCTCTAACATTTTTTCTTTCTTCCACAGTATGTAACATTTCTTTCAATTTCTTTCTGTGAATCCAATAGTACTTTATTGATAAGCAGCATGCTCATAATGAGCTGAGACACTGTCTTCTCAGAATACTTGTACCTTGGCCTGCAACCCTTACTCCTGTTTATGATCTTGCTTTGCCCTCTAGTGCCCATTCTGGTTTTTTTCCTGCATTGTAAAGTACCCTAGTGACTGAAAAATATTGGAACATGGTAGTTTGGTTTTTTTTATTTTATTTGGTGATAAGACTTGTGAGGATAGTTATGAACTAAAACCAAAACTTAATTGTATGGGAGTTTCTGAAAAAATAGTGGACCGTGAATTAACATATTCTCACTGAGGCAATAAACCCTGCAATCTTTCATGAGTTTGCAGCTGAAAATATTTCATTTCCAAGTTCCACTAAAAGTGAAGCCATTTCAATAGCATTTTACTGCACCAAGGAAGCCACTTAGGATATCAGAACCTGAAAGGCAGAGAGGCTGAATGTCCTTTTACAGGCTTCATAGGTTTGAAGAAGTGAAAAAAAAAAAATAGTAGAAATAATATTTGAAATAGTCTCACAGTGGAGCCACTTTCGGTGCTTTTAGTTACAAAATGCAAGAAATGCACATTTTGCTTTAAGACATGTAGTAGAGTGTCACGGGGCAGAAAATCTGCTCAGTGGCTTTGGTCATTTCTGTTGGTCTGGATCACAGTGGATTTGTTATCTGGTTTTGTTACTAGTATTTCAGCTTCAGACCTGATATCCATGTCTCTCCTCACTTCTTAGCTTGCATCCATAAGTGGTAGAATACATATACCCTGCAAAAGATAATGGTATCATAAATAAGGTACCTGAGATCCGGCACACCATTGATACTGTTCTTACCAGACATTTTTTTTTGTTTCTTTAGATGTACCTTTTCCTTACCAGCCCTTTGAATGATGCTCTTCTGAATATCAGAAGGGTTTTTAAGTGGTTCCTCACCCATTACTTAAACCAGCCTCTAGCAATTTTGACCTTCTGGGTTTAATATCACACCTTCTTAAGAGTCACAGCCATGTCAGACACAGAAGTCTGTGCCAAACGTACATCAGCCTTGGTCACAGGAAATAGCTTGGCTCTTTTAAGTTTTGTTTTGTTTTAATGTTGTTGTTTGGTTGGGTTTTGATGACGTTTTCACTAATATTCATTAGCTATCACAGCTTGGCTAATACCCTGTTTTCCCTCTTACACAGCAGCTGGCTAGGGAAAATAAAATCACTTGAAATAGAGTTACCCAAGGACACTTTCCCAAGTGTAAAATCTGGACTTGACTTTGCAGAAATTAGTAGATTTTTGCCCAGTTCATTGCAAGTTGTTTTGAAGAATTTTATTATATTGTAACTACTACTCAAAGCTGTGCAGCTTGGAGGGAAAACCACTGGAATACCAAGAGCTATATATTTCTGTGGGTCAATTTGTGAGCAAAGTGAGTGAGACAGAAAATTTCATGCAGCAACACAACACAGCACTGAAGGCACTGGCCAGAATGAGCATGTTCTTGAGCACATAAGATGTGCCACAGGCAGATGTGAGTTCAGGGCACTTTTACAAAGAGAAGTTATTTCAAATAAACTTGTGAAAAAAGTTACAGGAAGAAAAAAAGTCCTTTGTCCCAGATAGCTAGAGAAGGCAAAGACACTTCAGTTAAAGGTAAAACTGTCCAACTGAGAAGTTATTGCTGAAGCAATAGGTACTGCAAGCAGTATCCTGTACAGATAAGACCTTCTAGAATTGCTTTGAACAAAGCAAATGTTAGAGTGATACAAATGTAAAAAGAAAAAAGAATTATTGGCAAAGAGCATACAAACTTTGAAAGAATGGATGATTTCAGCCTGTCATTTAAACTGTATACTACTCGAGCCTTGATGCAGTCTCAATCAGTACAATTCCTATCAGTAATTCCTATAAGGTGAGAGATACATAGTCCATTCACAAATATATGATTCTCTAAGTGAAATAGAGCTGGAGGATAGCATCATGATTTCTCAGCAGAAAATACTACAGGATGACACTATTTGTAGCAAGATTGCAATCCCTTCCTGTGGAGTAACTGCCACTGAAAACTCATATGGATTAGTTTGTAGCTAGTGTAGGCATCTTGCTTACAAGGGGGAAAAAAAAATCATATGTTAAGTAGTGCATTACATTTGCAAAAATAAGTTTTGGCAATATAATTACTTAAATACAATAAAAATTAACTACAACTACTGACAGAAGGTAGAACAAACAGCAAACATAAATATTTTTAAAGCTAAGTTATGTCAGGTCAAAACCCTTGTACCTTAGTTGCTAAGCTTCCTTGTGACTTTATGAGCTAGTTGAAGACATCTCCTTGTTTCTGCACGGCTGATCTCCCAGGAGCACAGGCTGTGTTGTTTGTCTTCAAGAAAACACTTTATTTTTTGGAAGTACTTCTTCAGTCTCATCCTGTTAACTTCTTTACTCTGATGGTACTGGGTCTGCTTCTTGATTACACATGCCTCCAATTGCTCGATTTGCTGATGAAGTCCATTTCGGAATTGTTCTAAAGCTGTCCCATCCCAAGCAGCTGGAGTCAGATTTTTGCCAAAGATATAAAAGATGTGTTGCAAGATCTCTCCAATGACCATTTTGACTGCTTCTTTCTCTGTGGCCCTTAGAACCTGCTCAGGAAATCTGAAGGACGTTTTGTCTCTTAGACATTGTTTAGGAAATCTTTTACCCATTTTGTCCAAAAGTCGAAGGCTGTTCTCAATCACTTTTCTTTGCTGTAAAGGCAGATGATTACACTGAAGACAGGAGCTGATGGTGTCACACAACAGTATGAGGCCAATTTGTATCAAGACAAATGAATTCATGATAAAGATAAGCTTGTATGTTCTTCCTTTTGAGAGACAAGCTGGGAATCTTTGAAGGTCATTTGTAGAGTCCTGTTTCTTCATAATATTAAGATTTAATTATTCTGTAGCAGAAGTTTTCTTTCATCATTTTTTGGTTTTTAAGGTTTTCCCCTTTGTGTATGCTTTTGCTACTTACCACTTTCATTTTCTGCTTTATGACTTCATTAACCTTTTTTTTTTTTTTTTTCCCTAAGATTTCAGCTGGATATTAGAATGTGGTGGATAGATTATTATTCCCTCTCCCACAAAAATGATAAAGGAAGTATAACAGGAATCTGAAAGAAAAAGTTACAGAAATATCCTTGGCGACTTAATATTTTAACAATGACCGGCTGAATGCTAGTGTGCTCTGTCTCCTCATCATGATTCCTGCTTCCAAAAGCAAGTTAAGCTTTCTGTACCTATTTTCATTCACTTGAAATATTTTCTTTCTCCTCATCTTTATTCCTCTTGGTCATTTACACTCAAAGGACAGATGTCACATCATTAAAATATATGTGTGCATATATCTCTATATCTGTATCTATCTCTATCTGTGTGTGTGTGAGTATAGTTATATATATATATATTAAAAAAAAGAGATGTGTATATACATTAATATGCCTGTGTACATTATGAGACATACACACCACTAATTAAAAGAGGCCTTGATCTCACTTGGAGACTGTAAGTGCTGTGCAAATACAAATGCTCACATGGTAACTGATAGATTTTTGGATTAATTCAGCTATTTGCTTTCCCTAGCTGTGTAATAGAGGTTAGGTCTACCACAGAACACTCTGACTCCTGCCTTTGGTTTTATTTTGATAAAAATTTGTCTTGAGCTATCGTTTTGTTGCATCCCCAGCCTCCTGTGCAAACACATGTTGTCACAAAGGCAATTCTCTGCAGCTGATTTTGTCTTGACGAAGTCAGATAAAGTATTTTTTTCAGTCTGAGCCCTGGCTGTGTACTTCTATTCCGTTGCTGCACCCAGTGCTATGTGTTTGGCTTCATTTTCAGTCTGGCAGTCACTCTGAGCAGATTTATGATTCTGTTTTAGGACTTCCTTTGTGTTCAGCACACAGATTTTAGGGAGGCTTTTAAAAGTCACAAGTAAAGGTGAGCACAATTATTTACATGAGCAAACTCCTTGGATGTCCTAATGATGCTTAAGCAGCCTTGGATTGGATGTACTGACAGTGTGAGGAAAATATGAAAATTCACTATCACTTATGACATTATTAAATAAAAAGAGCAAGAACAATCAGGGCAGGATACAAAATTCATAACACTGGACCAAGGCTCTACACTTAGTGGAAGTGTTTGTTATGTTGGAAAAAACAGCTTGAAGTGCATTATTGTGTAGATACAAAATGGCCATGGAGATGTGACACTTTCACAGCTGTAGAAGGTAAACACAACATATTACAATAATAACAAAATCAATACAAAATTAATTTATTTCAAGAAAAAATATTAGCTACTGCTACAGTTATTTCCATAAATTACACACAAGTATTTGTTTTCTAATCAGTAGTCCCTCTATGGGCTTCATCCTACTGACATAAACAGGTGAACTTCTTCACATTCATTGTATCTCCCAGACACAAAGTTCTTTCTGTCCTCTTGCAATATAACCTTGAGTGGTTCACTCTCAATGAAGACCTGGAGATGTCATCCTGAGTGTCACAAACATTATGGAGGGGAAAATTAGTGGATATTTTCTTCCAGATTTCTCATAAAGATAAAGCAGGTGTTTTATTCTCTGGTCTGTGCTAACGATCAGTTGTTCACTCTTCCTCACAACACTTAACTTACTCCATCACAGTTTTGAGGGGTTTTACATTGTTTGTTAGTTTGTTTCTTTATTTGTATTTGCTTTTGGTAATTCATTTGGATTAATAACACATTGTTCTTCCCTACACAACCAGTTTCTCAGTTATTGCACTGAGCAAAGCACAGCCACTATATTACGTGATCCAGGGCAAAAAAATGCTTCAAATCCCCTATCTTTATTGTTTAATTCAGAGAAAAACAGTTCATTAAAAACAGTGAATGGAAGAGGTGACTGGGTGGCATGAAGCTGTAACACAGATTGCTGTTTATTTCTCAGCTTGTGGTTGAAGGACAGACCACTCTAACCATGAATGAAAAGACAAAATAACTTTACAAACCACCACCATATTTCCAAGTAGAACTAACAGATGAATTATTCGAGAAAGATTCTCTGATCTGATTGCATGTAAGAAAAGATCTGCCCTTAAACACCATCTAGTTATAAGTTTATATACGTATTTGGCTATTTATTTAGTTATTTATGCAAGATTTTACGTCTTTATAGCACCTTTGAAATACCCAAAATTGTTTCCTTAAGTTTTAAACTTTATTTTGTAATGCAATGAACATTCACTATCCCTGATGATAAGGGTCTTTTTATCTCAGGCACCAAGGCCCATGTTGAGTTCAAGTTCAGCCTACATGTCTGCTGGCAAATCGAGCAGTGTGAGAGAACATTCTTGCAAAACAGTGTGCTTTTGCCCTTGGTTAACTACCCCGTGTTAAATCACTTCATATAACCTTACACCAGCATTCTGAAACCAAAGTAACCAGTTCCTCAACTTTTCATCCACTCTAGCTATCAGTTTCTTTTCTCCTTTAATTCATTCAGAACACTCTGGTTTTAACAAGTTGACGTGCCACAAAGCAGTCCAAGTATTTCAGCGTGTCACTGCACAAGGTAGCTGCCTCTTCAAATAGCTGACACTGCCTATGTTAAACAAAACCCTAAAAATCAGTTTTTCTCCATTACGTGTTCTGTCACAGAATCACAGAAACATCCAGATTGGAAAAGACCCTCACGATCACCAAGTCCAACTGATAACCATACTCTACAAGATTCACCTCTAGCACAGTTATGACCTGCCAGTCTTCTCACTTACACATCTGCATTCTTTCTTCTTCTTTTTTTTTTTTTTTTTTTTTTCCTGCTACATTACTAAGCAATAACTTCAAGCATGATCAATTTCTTTGCTCTTACCCAAGGATCAGGTAGCTGGTCAGATGCAAGCTTCATGCTGTGATGGACAAAGGCAAATGCACCCAAAAGTGCTCATGCACCGGTCAAAAATGGGATAATACAGGTTTAACACTATACCTGGAACCACTCTGCACTTATGGGTAAAGCTAAGAAATTCATATAGCTTTTTTTTTGTTTTCCCCACTACAAGTGTGTCATGAAGATGTATACCTTATTCAGCTTTAATTTATTAAAGTGTAGTCAATTGAGCTTACATACCACAATTTAATTTGCAATTACTGTTACAGTCCGGTCTTGGGTTTGGCTAGGACAAGGGTCTTTCTCACAAGAAGCTAGAAGGGGCACATCCAGGACTGCCAGCTGAGCCAACCAGTGGGGTATTCCATACCATACTGACATCAAAACAGCTATATCAGGGGAGGACTGGCCCAGGGCAGATGAGGCAGCTTTTGGTACTCTGCAGCATTGAGCGAGATAGTCACATTTTTGTCACTTGTTTTATATGTTACTTTATTAATAAAATTATTACTCACTAGTATCATTATTATTATGACTGTGATTTCTTTGGTCCTTGTATGGCTCTGTTACATGTTTTTTTGCATTTTCCTCCTGATTTTTCCTTCCCATCCCACGGGGGAGTGGGGTAGAGGAGCAGTATGTCAGTGGCTGCTGGGGCTCAGCTACCAGCTGGGTTTAAATCACAACAGCCCTTTTTGGCACTGAATCTGTGGCTCAGAGAGCTGTGATAATAAAATCTGTCAAAAACACATTTTACATTAGTTAAGTAGTGCTTGGCCACAATGTTTGTCCATTTGTTTGCATGGTTGTACTATGTAAATCCTAATGTCTTCTGTGTGTTCTCTGTGGTGGTGGTGATCATCATCATCAGGTTTGAAATATTGCTGTACCAAATACTGTCAACTTATGACATGATTAAAGCAATGGGCACAGGGTTAAGCTGGTATTTTTAAGTACCATGGTCATTTATTGGTAATCTCTCCCATTTTATGGTCAGGACAGGGGAGGAAACTTCCTCAGCTTTTAAGAATGTTAAGCATCTTTGGGATGGGCCAGCATGCTCTTGCTGTGTCTCCTGGATGTGGTCCCAGGTCTTGTTCAGGGTTACACAAATTTTCTCCAAGAATACCATGCTGAGGCTTGATAGTTGTGACTGGCAGGGTGTATGGATCAGCACAGGCAAGCGCTTAGGACAGTGGTCACCCCTGAACTGTGCAGAATCCTAATGAACTAGCAAAATATTAGGGAAACGCCAGTTTGGCAAATCCTGAGACACAAGTCACTGCAATGCAGGCTGGGGCCCATGCCTGACAAGAAGTTTGCAACACTATTCAGTGCCTTCAAGGGGAAGAGATGGTCTCTTGACCTAAAAATAGACTGGTAAGTTCTCTGGCTACTCACACTTGGCAGCAGGTGCTGCGGCTGCACCAGAGAATCAACTCATAGAAGTCTTAGTTACTCCTCTACAGAAAAGTACATATGAAAGAAAATCAGTTTGTCTCACAAGTGATGATGATTATGAACCAGGGCCTTCACAATAAGAGGAAGAGCCAGAGCTAATCACCTGATCCCTATCCCTGAGTGAACTGCAAGACGTGTGAAAAGGTTTCAGCTACTTTCCCGGCAAGTATGTTATCACCTAGCTGCTCCCATGCTGGGATAATGGGACCAAAAATTTAGAATTACAGAGTAGGGAAGCCAAGCAGCCAGGATCCCTGTCTAGGGAAGAGAGCATTGACAAAGTGGCTGGGAAACAGACACAGGACCTCAGGCCCTGGAAGCAGTTCCTCTGAGGCATAAAGGAAATGTACCCCTATGTGTTACCCAGGCAAGTGGTCCTTTGTCTCAACCATTGTCCTTTTTGTTGTATTTTCTCCCCACATCCCACCAGGGTGGGGTGCTGTGGGGAGGTTTGAGGAGTAGGAATGATGGATCTGTGGGGTGTTTACTTGCCAGCTGGATGGGTGTAAACCACTACAAAAATCCAGCTGTTGAAGAGAATGCAGAGGTGTTCCCTTGAGATTAGTAGAAGAACAAATACTCTTTAATGTCCTCCCCTTTGCAGGCAATGTGCCACTACACTGTAAACTCTAGGACCCCATCCCTCAGTTTCTGACTCAGTGAAGTAGCTTCTGGACAGGATTTTTGGCGAAGTGTGAGGAGACAACCTCAAAGTCATCCTTGGTCATCCCCCTCTGCAAACATTGGAGCCTCAGACTCTGTGACAAATGACATGGAAAAGGGCAAGGTACTCAATGACTTCCCTCCTCAGTGTTCACTGGTTAAGACCAGCTTCCAGAAGTCCCTAAGACCCTAGGGAAAGTTTGGAGGGTAACTTCTCTATCAGTCTTGCTTCCGCCTCTCCACGGTGCAGCAGCTCTCTGTCTGTGCTGGGCTTTCTGCCAAGACTTCGGCCTTGAAATCGATAAGATACCAGGCCTTTCCAATTAACACGAACTGCTTCTAACATTTTTTTTTCCTCTCTTTTCTTTCTCTTTCTATCCCATTCTGGGGAAAGGGGGGAAGAGAGGGGAGAGCGGAGGTGGGGAACCCCCTCTGCCGAGGGGGGTTACTCTCATTTCTGTGTTACTCTGTTGTATATCTTTGTATATATTGTAGATATTGTAAATTTGTAAATATTCCCCTGCATATCCTTCATTGCTTTGTAAATATAAAGCTCCACTGCTTTGCTAATTCAGCTTGTGAGGTTTTTTTTCCTTTCCCTTCAATTTTTTTTCCCTTTTACCTTACAAGGGGGAAGGGAGGAGGCTTCTCGGCCTTACCCTTCCACCCCACCACACCTCAGTAGATGAGGACCAGATTATGGAACAGTTAAACAGGCTTGGCATATGTTAAGTCATAGAATCATTAGAATAGAATAGAATAGAATAGAATAGAATAGAATAGAATAGAATAGAATAGAATAGAATAGAATAGACCAGGTTGGAAGAGACCTTTGAGGTCATTGAGTCCAACCTATCATCCAACACTGTCTAATCAACTAAACCATGGCACCAAGCACCACATCCAGCCTCTTGTTAAACACCTCCAGTTGTGGCGACTTCACCACCTCCCCAGGAAGCCCATTCCAATGGCAAATCACTCTTTCTAGGAAGAACTTCTTCCTAACATCCAGTCTAAACCTCCTTGCCACAGCTTGGGACTGTGTCCTCTTGTTCTGGTGCTGGTTGCCTAGGAGAAGAGACCAACTCCCACCTGGCTACAACCTCCCTTCAGGTAGTTGTAGACAGCAAGAAGGTCTACCCTGAGCCTCCTCTTCCCCAGGTTAAGCAACCCCAGCTCCCTCAGCCTCTCCTCACAGAGTTTGTGTTCCAAACCCCTCACCAGCTTTGTTGCCCTTCTCTGGATATACTCCAGCAAGTCAACATTTTTCCTAAACTGAGGGGCCCAGAACTGGACACAGGACTCAAGGTGTGGCCTAACCAGTGCAGTGTACAGGGGCAGAATGACTTCCCTGCTCCTGCTGGCCACACTTTTCCTGATGCAGGCCAGGATGCCCTTGGCCTTCTTGGCTGCCTGGGCACACTGCTGGCTCATGTTCAGCCTACCATCAACCAGTACCCCCAGGTCCCTTTCTGCCTGGCCACTCTCCAGCCACTCTGACCCAGCCTGTAGCACTGCATGGGTTTGCTGTGGCCAATGTGCAGAACCCAGCACTTAGATGTGTTCAGTTCTGCGCTCCTCACTATAGGAAAGACATTGAGGTTCTGGAGTGTGTCCAGAGAAGGGCAACGAGGCTTGTGAAGGGTCTGGAGCACATGGCTTGTGAAGAGCATCTGAAAGAGCTGTGGTTGTTCAGTCTGGAGAAGAGGAGGCTAAGGAGAGACCACATCACTCTCTACCTGAAGGGAGGTTGGAGTGAGGAGGAAGCAACCTCTTCTCCTTGGTGGCAAGTGACAGGACTAGAGGAAGTGGTTTTGAGCTGTGCCAGGGGAGGTTCAGGCTAGATACTAGGAAATACTTCTTCACTGAGAGGGTTATCAAACACTGGAGAGGTCTGCCTAGTGCAGTGGTAGAGTCACCATTCCTGGAGGTGTTTAAGCAGCATGTGGACCTAGCACTAGGGACATGGTTTACTGTTGGCCCTTCAGAGTTGGGTTGAAGGTTGGAGTGGATAATCTTTGAGGTCTCTTCCAATCATATATTTTCTGTTATTCCCTGAAAGAAAGATCTCCAGCCTCCCTTTCACAGCTCCACATTGTTCTCTCCTGTTACCTCTTTACTGGTCTCCTTCTCTCACAAAGTCGTCCTGGAGATAGAGCCTCCCCTCACAGGCCTGCAGGTTGATCCCCATGGTCCACAGTAGCTTTTGCACAACCTGTCCACAATAGGGACACCATGGCTGAATGTTTTATAAACAAAGGACAGGTCTAAACTAATTTCATTGGTGGAGAGGCAGAGCACTGCCTTAAGTTTTGATTCCCAGTGAGACTAGTCTCAGTCTTGCACGTTCTCCTTTCACAGCTTGTGGCTTCTGGGCTTTTGGCCAGACTGACCTTGAGCAGATAAGGCCTCTACTAACATATAACTGCTTTTAATTAACAATTATTCCTTTTCTCTCTTTCTAACCCTCTCTGGGGAAAAGGGGGAGAGAAGGGGGTACAGGGGTGGGGAACCCTCCTCAGCAGAGGAGGGAATCTCATTCCTGTGTTACTTTGTTGTATATTTCTGTATATATATATTGTAAATACTGTAAACCTGCATTTCCTAAACCGCTTGTAAATACAGCACAATCCTTTGCTAATCCAGCTGTGTTTTTTTTCTTCTTTCTTTCAATTTTCTTCCCTTTACTTACAGGGTGGGGAGAAGGCTGGGCCTTCCCCTCAACCCTCGACAATCTGCAGTTGCTCTTGGGCTGGCTTGGATCTTTGTGTAGGGAGCCTTCTGCACTGCAGAAATGGGAAGCTGGAAGGTCCCCACGGGCATTTAAGCATCTCTCCCTCATGCTGAAGCTTGCATCTTGAGCCTGTGAGCTGTGGGTGAATGCTCACCATTAGCAGCTACAAAAATTAAGCAAATGATCATAAAAAGCTCAATCCACTGCTGGGTGATCTTCCTCCTGCAGTTCTGTCAAATTCATATTCTGAATGTAAACCTCAATTTACAAAAAGGATGACATCCATAAAGACATGGTCTGTACCTCAGGATACATTTGAACACCCTCTTTATGAGTAGGTACCTGCTCCCTTAGTCTCAAGACCCACACTTAGGCTTCTTGAAATCTGCCTCATTAACTGTGGTAGTTTAAGGCTATGACTAGAAAATTTCCCACAGATCTTGAACAGAAGGTGACAGAATGTAAATAAATTACCATTGGATGTAAAAACAATGATAGGTCTAAATAGTCTCATCAGTCAGATAACTAACATAAGATTAGTTTTGTAAAGTAACTTTCTCTTTTTTCAGCTTCTTCACTCTAGCTGGCGCTTCTGCTAGTTTACTGACCTTGGCTATGTTTCTTTGTTGTGGATTAAGTGCTAATATGTTCTCTCTCTGCTTTTCTCCTTTTGTCTCTTGGTCTGTGGTTTTCTCCAGGGGGGTTTCTTGTGTTGTTTACAAATTGTAAATATATATAAACGTTGTATATTTTGTACACATTCATTGCATTTCATGTTTTAGATTGTAGTTTTGTCTGTAAATACAGCTCCATTCGCTTTCAACTGAGCTCATCTGGCAATTTTATGTTGTGGGGAATTTTATCTCACCACATTAGCTAACCAAATGAGAATGTTGGTGATTCTCCTTGATCACTGATAAATGCAAGTAAGGGGGACAAAAGAGACGGTTTTGCACCCAATGTAGTATACTTCTAGATTTCTGTCCTTAGCTGGAGTCAAAGCAGTAGTGTCCTCCCTACTCTAGTCATGAGGTCTGTGGTGACAGGTTGGACTCGATGATCTTTGAGGGCTCTTCCAACCTTAGTGATACTGAATACTAAAGCATCTCACAATATATGAATGATTTCCTTTCAGATGAAACTAAACAGTACAAAATGGCTTAGTTGATTAGGTGGGTTGGATTGGTTGATAGGTTGGACGCGATGATCTTGAAGGTCTCTTCCAACCTGGTCTGGTCTGGTCTGGTCTGGTCTGGTCTATTCTATTCTATTCTATTCTATTCTATTCTATTCTATTCTATTCTATTCTATTCTATTCTATTCTAATGCTGGAACTCCTAACAGGCATTTGGTTCATGGTATCAGAACAGAGATAGTGTGTGGTTAAAATGAGTCTGAAATGCATCACCAGGTCTCCAGAACCTGTTGTTTCACTCACTATTCAGTTTCATGCAATAGGTTCTTTTCCTGTTGGTACATATTACTGGCTATTTTAGATGATGCTATCTTGAATCACAAAACCAAGGACAGGGTAACTGATTCCATAACCCTCTAAATTAAGAGTTGTAACTAAATAAAGCAAAACTTTATAGGATTTTCATTATCTGAACATGTTGCGGTTTAGGCCCTATCTGTAGCCAAGGCCCTTGCTCATACAACTCACTCCATCCCCAGCAGTGGTATTCCAAGAAAAATTTGGAGTCAAATGCAAAACCTCAGTGGGTTAAGGAGAGTTTAATAGAACAATACAAAGAATGAAAAAACAATAGAAATGAACAATAACACTAAGGAAGTAGTACATAGAGTGATGTAAAAGACATCTGCACCTCACAATTCCAGCACAGTAGTGCCATGGTCCAACCTCCATGGCTCAACCCGCACTCATTCCCCTTATGTAGTGGTACAGTGTGGTATCCAATACCCCACTGACTTGCTCAGGTGGCTGTCCTGGGTCTGCCCCGCTCACCCTCTTGTGAGAAAATTAACTCTATCCTAGCTGAACCCAGGACAGGATAGCTCTGTAGACAGCCACACTCTTGCAGTCTGCAGAGACCAAGCTATTTCACTGCAACACAGGTAACTCCAAGCTTTGTATGAATCTACAATGCTTTCAAGGCAATTTCCAGAGAAGCCTTGCAGGCTCTTAAAATAAGTTACATATAGACTGGAAGCTAGCCAGCGTGGTGCCCATCCACAAGAAGGGCCGGTTGGATGAGCCAGGGAATTATAGCTCTGTCAGCCTGACCTCAGTGCCAGGCAAGATCATGGAACAGGTCATCTTGAGTGCAATCACACAGCACTTACAGGATGGCCAAGGGATCAGGCTCAGCCAACATGGATTTAGGAAGGGCAGGTCCTGCCTGACCAACCTGATCTCCTTCTATAATCAGGTGACCCGCCTGGTGGATGTAGGGAGGCCTATGGATGTAATCTACCTGGACCTCAGCAAGGCCTTTGACAACATCCCCCACAGCAAACTCCTGGCCAAGCTGTCAGCCCATGCCTTGGACAGGAGCACACTGCATTGGGTTAGGAACTGGCCGGACGACTGAGCCCAGAGAGTGGTGGTGAATGGTGCCACATCCAGCTGGCAGCCAGTCACTAGTGGTGTGCCCCAGGGATCAGTGTTGGGCCCCGTGCTCTTTAACATCTTTATTGATGATCTGGATGAGGGCATTGAGTCCATCATCACTAAATTTGCTGACGGCACCAAGCTTGGGGCAGGTGTTGATCTGCTGGAGGGTAGAGAGGCTCTGCAGAGGGACCTCGACAGGCTGGACAGATGGGCAGAGTCCAACGGCATGAGATTTAACACATCCAAGTGCCGGGTTCTGCATATTGGCCACAACAACCCCATGCAGAGCTACAGGCTGGGGTCAGAGTGGCTGGAGAGTGGCCAGGCAGAAAGGGACCTGGGGGTACTGGTTGATGGTAGGCTGAACATGAGCCAGCAGTGTGCCCAGGCAGCCAAGAGGGCCAAGGGCATTCTGGCCTGCATCAGGAACAGTGTGGCCAGCAGGAGCAGGGAGGTCATTCTGCCCCTGTACACTGCACTGGTTAGGCCGCACCTCGAGTCCTGTGTTCAGTTCTGGGCCCCTCAGTTTAGGAAGGATGTTGACTTGCTCGAATGTATCCAGAGAAGGGCAACAAAGTTGGTGAGGGGCTTGGAATACAAGCCCTATGAGGAGATGCTGAGGGAGCTGGGGTTGCTTAGCCTGGATAGGAGGAGACTCAGGGGTGACCTTATTGCTCTCTACAACTACCTGAAGAGAGGTTGTAGACAGGCAGAGGTTGATCTCTTCTCCTAGGCAGCCAGTACCAGAACAAGAGGACACAGTCTCAGGCTGCACCAGGGGAGGTTTAGGTTGGATGTTAGGAAGAAGTTCTATACAGAGAGAGTGATTGCCCATTGGAATGGGCTGCCCAAGGAGGTGGTGGAGTTGCCATCATTGGATGTGTTCAGGAGGAGACTTGATAGGGTGCTTGGTGCCATGGTTTAGTTGTTTAGGTGGGTTGGATTGGTTGATGGGTTGGACACGATGATCTTGGAGGTGTCTTCCAACCTGGTTTATTCTATGTACTCTATTCTATGTTTTCCTCAGTTCCTGCAGTGCACACACTTGAGCAAAAACAAAATATTTTTTAAAAAATTCCAGGGAGCACTTTGGACACTACCAAATTAATATTTGTACCAGATGTAGTCTGTCTGAATAAGTATCTGAAGCCAGTATAAAGCTTTTTGAAGGGACAAAATGCCATGATTTGTCTATTAGGAAACAGAGCCTTATCAATAAGGTTTCTCCTTCTTTAAGTTTTGTGCTTGGGAATACGTTACGTGCTGACCTCCAGTACCTAAAAAATAAACCGATCCTACCTCCTGTGATGTCTTGGCATAAGAGTTTTCTAAGGCATTGCCAAGCATGCCTTCCACATGACTAGGCTCTGATGTCTGGCTAGTAATCAGGATTTGTTTGCAGGCAGCTATGAGATGGTGCCCAGCCATTCAGCTGTTTAATGACAAGTTATACCAAACTTGCCAAAGCCAAATATGGCAGTTAGGTTTTAATTTCCTGTAAGAGTGCCAAATCAGATAAATATTGTTTTCCTTTTAACAATAGATCCCCACATCCCTCTAAGTGAAGCAAGAATCCCAAGGAAGTTTTAAGCATCTTCATTTTGAGTGCAAAATAGTACAAGCAGTTATTAAAATAAATACCACTTAAAATACCCACATTCCACTGGTTTTAAAAGTAGATGGAGCTCAGTTTTTCTCTACCTATTTTATATCTTTGAGAGCAGAAGCCTTTGTAAATCCACTGCTATAATAAGTTCAAATTAATCTGTCTGGCTAGCCCAATTAAATGAGCTGCATACCAAGGCACTCCAGAAATATTTGGAATCTTTACTTTGATCTGGTGGAGATGACAGAATAGTCTTTTAGCTCAGCATTATACTGTTTACATCTTGGGTTTCTACTTTTTTTTCTTCTTTTCTAGTTAAGAGGGATTTTTTTAAAGCCATGAAAGGTATCCATCCACAGATAAAACGTTGCTGACATGTGTGCTTAGAGTCTTGGCAAAAAAACCAACATAACAAAACCAAACCAAACCAAACGCAACCCAACCCAGCAACTTTAATCTACTAAATCTATTAAAAAAGACTTCAGAACTTTAGGGCAAATGCTAAAGGGATCAGGGGCTCAAGTCGTGTTCTCAGCCATCCCTCTAACGTCAGCAATGGATGAGGACACACTGAGGAAGGGCCGACAGATCAATTCATGGCTCAGGGGCTGGTGCCATCGACAGGGCTTTGGGTTCCACAATCATGGATTGGTTTTCAAGGCACCTGAGCTGAAAACAACTCATGGGACACACTTGTCCCAGAGGGGGATAAGAATCCTGGGGCAGGAATTGGCAGGGCTCATTGATAGGGCTTTAAACTAGATTTGAAGGGGGAAGGGGTTTATAGTCTCCTGCTGGCTGGTGACAAACAGAGGGGCAGCTCACCAGCAGTAGAGAGAAGGAGAGATGGTAAGGGCTCTCAACTTGCTGCCCTGAGGCAAGCCACGAATGATCCACCAGGACATTCTGTGGAAACCGAGGGGAATTGGCACAAGAGGAGGACAGGGCCAGCCCAGCTGAAGTGCTTCTATGCGAATGCGCGCAGCTTGGGCAACAAACAGGATGAGTTAAGGGCCACTGTGCTGCTGGGATGCCACGACATAGTGGCTGTTACTGAAACTTGGTGGGATGAATCCCATGACTGGGATGTAGGCATAGATGGATATAAACTCTTTAGGAAGGATAGGCAGGGAAGGAGAGGAGGAGGTGTTGCCCTCTATGTCAGTAGCCAGTTGGAATCAGTGGAGCTCCAACTGGGGAGGGATGATGAGCTAGTTGAGAGCGTATGGGTTAAAATTAAAGGCAGGACAGGGGAAGGAGATATTACTGTGGGGGTCTCCTACAGGCCACCTGACCAGCAGATCCAAGCAGATGAGGCCCTCCATAGGCAAATAGAAGCGGCTTCCAGGTCACAAGCCCTGGTCCTCATGGGTGATTTCAACCACCCGGACATCTGCTGGAGGGACAACACAGCAAGGCACCAGCAATCCAGGATGTTCCTGGACTGCATAGAAGACAACTTCCTCCTCCAAATGGTAGAGGAACCAACAAGAAATGGTGCTATGCTGGACCTTGTTCTCACCAACAGGGAAGGGCTGGTAAGCAATGTGAGGCTCAGAGATGGCCTTGGCTGCAGTGACCATGAAGCAGTTGAATTTAACATCCTCAGGGCAATCAGGAGGAAGTATTCCAAGCTCACGACCCTAGACTTTAGGCGTGCAGATTTTGATCGCTTCAGGGATCTGCTAGCCAAAGTGTCGTGGGACAAAGCCCTGGAGGGAAGAGGGACCCAGGATAGCTGGTCAATATTCAAGGACCACCTCCTCTGTGTCCAGGAGCTCTGTGTACCAACAAAGAGAAAAGCAGGTAAGAATGCTAGGAGGCCTGCCTGGATGGGCAAGGAGTTACTGGACACACTATTACTTAAAAGGAAACTCTACAGGAAGTGGAGGGAAGGACAGGTAGAACAGGGGGAATATAAGGAAGCTGCCCGAGCAGCAAGAGTCCTGGTTAGGAAAGCCAAAGCAGAGTTTGAATTGAATCTAGCCAGGGAGATTAGAGGGAACACTAAGAACTTTTACAGGTATATTAATGGGAAGAAGAAGACTAGGGAAGGTGTGGGCCCCCTCAGAAAGGAAAATGGTGACATGGTCACAAGGGATGAGGAAAAGGCTGAGGTACTTAATAACTTCTTTACCTCAGTCTTCACTGCAAGGGCCTCTAGCCACACTCCTGATGTTATGGAAGTCAAAGCCAGGGATGGGGAGGAAGAACTGCCCATTGTAAGTGCAGATCAGGTTGGTGATCATCTGAAGAACCTGAAAGTGTTCAAGTCCATGGGACCCGACGGGATACACCCACGGGTGCTGAGAGAACTGGCAGATGAGGTTGCTAAAGCCCTCTCTATTATATTTCAAAAGTCATGGCAATCTGGTGAAGTCCCCACGGACTGGAAAAGGGGAAACATTGCCCCCATCTTCAAAAAGGGTAAGAAGGAGGAACCAGGGAACTACAGGCCAGTCAGTCTCACCTCTGTGCCTGGAAAGATCATGGAGCAGATCCTCCTGGAGTCACTACTTGCTCAAAAGAATAGTGAAGAGGTAATTGGGAACAGCCAGCATGGCTTTGCCAAGGGCAAATCCTGCCTGACCAACCTGGTGGCCTTCTATGAGCAGGTGACAACATTAATAGATGAGGGGCGAGCAACTGATGTCATTTACCTGGACCTGAGCAAAGCCTTTGACACTGTCCCGCACCACATCCTGGTCTCCAAACTGGTGACACATGGGTTTGATGGGTGGACCACTAGATGGATAAGGAACTGGCTTGATGGCCGCACCCAAAGAGTGGCTGTCAATGGCTCCATGTCCCAGTGGAGGTCAGTGACAAGCGGAGTCCCTCAGGGATCAGTCCTGGGACCTGTCTTGTTCAACATCTTTGTGGGGGACATGGACAGTGGCATTGAGTGCACCCTCAGCAAGTTTGCTGATGACACCAAGCTGTGTGGTGCAGCAGACACACTGGAGGGAAGGGAGGCCATCCAGAGGGACCTTGACAGGCTGGAGAGGTGGGCACAAGCCAACCTCATGAAGTTCAATAAGAGCAAGTGCAGGGTCCTGCATCTGGGTCGAGGCAATCCCAGGCACAAATCCAGGCTGGGCAGTGACTGGCTGGAAAGTAGCCCTGAGGAGAGAGACTTGGGGGTGCTGGTGGACAAAAAGCTCAACATGAGCTCCCAATGTGCACTTGCAGCCCGCAAGGCCAATCAGATCCTGGGCTGCATCAGGAGAAGTGTGGCTAGCAGGTCGAGGGAGGTGATCCTCCCCCTCTACTCAGCCCTGGTGAGACCCCACCTGGAGTACTGTGTCCAGTTCTGGAGCCCCTATTACAAGAGGGATGTGGAGGTGCTGGAACGTGTCCAGAGAAGGGCCACAAGGATGATCAGAGGGCTGGAGCACCTCTCCTATGAGGACAGACTGAAGGAGTTGGGGCTGTTGAGTCTGCAGAAGAGAAGGCTCCGAGGTGACCTAATTGTGGCCTTCCAGTATCTGAAGGGGGCCTACAGGAAGGCTGGGGAGGGACTTCTCAGGATCTCAGGTAGTGATAGGACTAGGGGGAATGGAATGAAGCTGGAGGTGGGGAGATTCAGGCTAGATGTGAGGAGGAGGTTCTTCACCATGAGAGTGGTGAGACCCTGGAATGGGTTGTCCAGGGAGGTGGTCGAGGCCCCGTCCCTGGGGGTGTTTAAGAGCAGGCTGGATGAGGCTCTGTCCAGCCTGATCTAGTGTGGGGTTTCCCTGCCCATGGCAGGGGGGTTGGAACTAGATGATCCTTGTGGTCCCTTCCAACCCTGAATGAAACTATGAAACTATGAAACTTGTTTGATGAAAAATCCTTGCACTCACAGTTTATGCTTCTGCTTCTGATTATTCTTCATGATGTTTGTAGGTCTAGTCAGGAGCAGGCAGAAATTAAGGCACAGTAGGCTGACTGAGAAGCACTGTATTTCAACAAGTGCTTCTCTTGAGATTTCCAGAAATAACAGAGTGCACTGAGGATTCTGCTTGAAATTTTGAAAATAAACAAACACATACTTTTTAACACTATTTGTTGACTGTGATAAAGGATAGGGTGTCCACATACTGAGTATCAAGGAGAAAAAAGCCCCACCGAAGAATTATCTATGTAAGAACAGTCAATGCAATGCATGCATCAAGGATCTTAGGCTGTGGTGGAGAAAATCCCTCTGAACAACTGATGATCATGAAACTCACTAAAGTGAGCTTTCTTTTTTGGCAAGCAAACTACAAACTATATTCTAATATAGGCAGTATTTAATCATTTGAAAGAGTTGTGGTACTAAAGAAGAAAATTCTACCTGTCATATTTTAAGAGAGCATTAGACAACCATCTTCTCCATCACGTAAGTAAAAACAAATTTTCCTATGACCCTTCCAATACTTTTTATTTTATACAAGAGAATTAAGGATAAAGAACAGGAATCAGATAGCAGAAATGAATAAAAGGCATGTCTCTTGTGGGAAGTCCAAAGTTCTGCATCAGTTTTCTTTTACATCACAACAGATTTTCACATGATGTTCAGAGCACTGAGAAGCATCTTCAGCAGTAATGGTGACGTTTCCCCGTCACTTGAACAGAAGGAGATGACACCCTGAACTGCAGCAGTATACTGCTCCAATTTTATCTATGAAAGTCAGAGACTTGAGAAGACTTATACTGTTCAAATGAAAAAAGATACACAGAGCTTGTCTAGAATATATCCTTTATTATTTGCAGTCTGTAAATTTTAATACATGACTGAATTTCTACATAATTTTATCTGTTTAAGCACATCCTGGTGTTTTCCAACAACCCAATCAATCATATCTTTATTATGTACAGTCAGTATTTATGAAATATTGCATATGCATCTATGGGCTTAGAAAAATAACATGCAAGGGAAATCATTACCATGAAACTGATAAAAAAAAAAGATAGGCAAAAGTCAATCCCCTCTTAGTGTGTTATGGCTGTGTACCAAGTATCATATCTCAAAATAAAGAGTTTAAGATGCTTCTTGTTAAAGGCACTTACAGTTCTTCAAATACACTTTCAAATTTAGTCCTGTTGCATTAAGTAGTATATCTCTGGGATCATAGTTGCACAACACAGCAGAATGGTCCAAAAAGGCAGCATTAATAAAAGGGAAAAAAGGGGGTTTATGTTAAAATATTACAATGCCAAGAATTAACAAAACCATTTAGGATTTGGTCCTTATAAAGCAGGCAACAGCATTCAGGCAATAGTGATTTCTTCTCTCAGTTGCTAACAAAAAATATCCCCAATAATGAACTCTTCCAGTTCCAGCGTATAGATATGTCTAAGTTGAGTAGGGTACCCTCTAACACAACCCTTAAGAAAAATATAGCTTTTCAAGACTAACTACTCCTCCACTTGGCTGTGAAGGAAGAAGCCTCAAAAGAGCATTATATGTGCACATACTAGCAAGCCTACAATTCTGTGTCTCTGTATCTGGATGGTTGTCCATAATAGCCCTTCTTAGAGTGGTCTGATAGCTGCCGACGGTACTCCTCCTCCTCCTCTGCATCACTGCCATAACTGCCATGGTTCTCTAGGTAAGGTCTAAGAGGAGCTTTCTGGGGCTCTGGAGGTCTGGAGCTAATACAGCAAGACAGAGAAATAGAGATGTGTTTACATCCATTATGAAAAGCTGAAAAATAATTTTAGTTACTACTGGTTTTATGGCCATGTAAAACCTAGAAAGCCACATGGGGCAAACCCATAAACACCTGCATGGGCATGGTAAGACTGTCTGGAGAGGCACCTTACTTCCATTAAGCTGAAGCCTGGTCTTCACACTGGATCTACACTAACTACCTGGAATAATGCCAGATTTAAGATTGTTAAACATCCCCATATACACCTGCACATGGCACTTCATCCTCTGAGCAGTGAGGTTCTTAGCCACTGCTGCTACCCCATCTGGTATTTTTCTCAATTTGCACCAGACACTTTCTGCTTCCTGTGCATCCCTAGATTCTTGTCGTGACGCCTGAAGACTGCTTATATGACATTTCTTCAACTGACAGTCTTTTCTCCTTACTCAAGGCTCTCAGTAGGGCTCTTATCCTTAAAAGCGAGCACATTTGCTTTTTACACACATTTAGTGTGGCACGAAAGAGATGCATAGAAATAAAATCTGCTAAAGAAGAGCATTTCACCAGTTCCAAAAACCATGCTTTTTGCAATCTACATGGTACAAAACTCAGTGAAATCAGTATATCTCAGTGAAATTATTTCTTTCTAGGTAACCCAAATATTATAAGTGACCTGAAAAAAACCCAACAATATCCTGAAAACCAAGAAGAGTTCTCTGAAATTTTGCCCCACCTTTACAGTAATCTTTGAGGCACAACAAAGCAATTTATCAAGGCAGGAATATTTGTATAAATAAAAGCTGGGAAGACGAGTTTTTCTCCTGTTGGTGAAATAGTGACAAAATGCTTTAAACTGGATACAGCTTACCTCATAGGCTGGGGCCAGCTCTGTTCTGACTTCTGTGTTTTCACAGGGACAGCATAAATATCTGGATGCTTCTGGGCTATTTCAAGCTTTAAATGAAAGTAGGAGAAAATAACTGTTGTGTTAGTCTGTTCCTCAGGGATGCTAGACAATAGATCTAGAAGGTCACAGCTACATCTGAAACAATTAAAGCACAAAGCAATAACTGATGTTACATTCCTACAATTATATAATCTTTTGCTGGAGTAGTAGTAATTCAAAGGGCACATGAAAACAATGGATGAACAAAAAAGCAACAGGATTTTGAGAAGTCAGCTTTCTTTAGTTACAGCAGGAAACCTTAAAACATGTCCTCTTATTACATCTAAATGCACACAATGGCATGAGTGGCTTGCCAAACTTATCTCACCAGAAGCAACACCATGCAAAGGCATGCTTCTCATTTTCAGGATACAGGCTGTTCTACGTACTAGAGAGCATAACATGGGAAGAATGCTTCTCTTCATACCCTGGCATTCTGGGCCTCTTGTAGCTCTTGCATTCTTTGCATCCTTGCCTTATGATCCATCTCCTCAAATATTTTTACTTTCCTCAGTACAGATTTTGGAGTACTTTCTTGTTCACTTCCTTCCTCATCCAGCTTGGCCTCCTCCTCATCCTCTGCAGGTGGGACCGCTGGCTGAGAGTTTCTCAGGATGGGACGCCCAAATGCAGGTTTCACAGAAACTGGTGGTGGTGCTGGTTTAGCTGGTACAGTTGAAATCTCACCGGTGACAGCAATGTTACTTGATCTGGAGTCATAGTTCTTGGGGAAATCATAGAGATCCTCTTTATTTTGTAACTTTCCCTGAAGGTATAAAGCATGCAGATTACATCAACAACTTAATAAAAAAAAAAAATCAAATGAAGGCTTTAATCTGATACCTAACAATGTCAATCTTCATTTGAAGTAACACTTCACAGGTATCTGAACTGCTGCACATTTTGGCCATTCACTTATACACTGCACACCAGGCTAAAGAAGACTAGCATGCTTAAGAACTTTTTGTCCCATCTGTTAAGGATTACCAGAACTACAGTATGTGTTAGGAGACAGCACAGAGGAAAATCACCTCCCAAACAATTTGTCAGGACTACCTAATCTACAATATCACTACCAGGAGTTTGGAAGTGCAGAGCACACAAGACTCTTTTCTATTCCATCTTCATTTTTTCACAGATGCCATAGTCTGCCAAAACTCCGTTGTCAAGTCAAACCTGAATATATTTTGAATACATGCAGTATGTGAGGGCGTCTATCATCACAAAGCAAGCACTTTGAGGTTAGGGGAAATAAAAAATTGCTAGGAGTTTGGTGTCCAAACATTGTCACTTCTGCCCCCTGCAATTATTCCTGAGTCAGGTTTGAGTAAACAGTTAGCATCAGTTTCTCATGATGAAAACTGATTCTGGAGGTAGTAGATTCTTCTTACGCCTTACAATAATTCCCATCATATATACTTGTCCTGATGATTAGCCTACATTTACTCTTGCTGAAATGAAAGGGAGACTTTCCGTAAGTTAGCAGACACAAAGAGGAGTCTATCTTCTTTTTCCATGCAAAGATGACACATAGTTCATAGAATCATAGAATCAACAAGGTTGGAAAAGACCTCAAAGATCATCAAGTCTAACCTGCCACCACAGACCTCATGACTACTAGACCATGGCAACAAGTGCCACGTCCAATCCCCTCTTGAACACCTCCAGGGATGGTGACTCCACCACCTCCCTGGGTGGCCCATTCCAATGGCTAACAACTCTCTCTGTGAAGAACTTTCTCTTCAGCTTGAGCCTAAACTTCCCCTGGCACAGCTTGAGACTGTGTCCTCTTGTTCTGGTGCTGGTTGCCTGGGAGAAGAGACCAACACCCTCCTGGCTACAACCACCCTTCAGGTAGGGAATTTGAAGGGAATTGTTATCCTTCTAAGTTTTCCTCTGCCTGATCATGCAACACATTCGTTCTCCATGCTGACAATGTTTCTTAGTCTCTAATTACTCCTATTGCCACATCCAATGTGCTACCCTGGAGAGTTTTCCAAAAAGAAGAACTATGTATTTAGATTTGTTTCTACAAGTTTACCTTAGGTGGTTCAGGCTTGAATGCTGGAGGTGGACTTGGTTCTCTAAGGATCTCTCTGCTACCAGCTTTTTTCAACTGAGTCCTTGGTTCTGGACTAAATTTTTTTAAACCCTGAAATAAAAGATGAGATTAAAAAAAAAATCACTGCAGTAATTCAATATTTGTTCTCCTCTCTCTCAAGTTTTCTATTCTGTAACCAGGAGTCAAATGACTGTCAGCAGCCTGACTACAATCACTGCAAAAGTAATTGCAATGCTCGAGGTGATGAGACATCATCAGGAAACCTATAGTGTTAGGCAAAAAAGCAGAGCTATTATTACTATTGTTGCTCTATAAAATGTAATTCTGAAACACTATCAGAGGTAAGATAAGAGCATCTGCTTAAGAATATCTCATTTTTAAGCAATACATGCAGAGCTTTCAGAAAGGCCAAAGTATAGTCCTGTTGAAAACCCAATCACCTCACCTCCTCATGATGCACAGGCTCAGAAGACCGGCTAACAGATGAAATCCTTGGTTCATCCAAGGGCTCATCAAGTTCATTGTCAGTGTATGCACCTCCTTCTCCATCTGTGTCCTCTAGATCACTGATCAGCCGACTGTCACAACTCAAATAGTCAGCACCCATTGCAGTAAGGTAAGACATACGATCATCTGCATCATCTTCCATGCCATCCAACTAGAGAGAAGTCAGTAAAAATTCAAGAACAAATATTAAATATATATGAATTAAGACCTAGTTAGGTCTCAATGTCATGACAAGCAACTCCTAAAAAATTATTTTGGAGAACTAAAAAAATCTCTAATAAAGAACCATAACATGAAGCCCTTGTAAGAGCTTTTCCCTCCTCTCCATTATTCCCTAACCACAGCACCAGTGATGAAATCACATTATAATGGAAACAACAATAATAAGTAACATTTTGTTACCAGGAAGACACCAAAGACACCAACTGACTATTTGTCTTATCTATCCAGCACTGGCAAACACAATTTACAATTTTTATTGAAAAGAGGTATCTTGAGACATCCGTATAGCACAGTACAGTATGGAATGACTACCTACCTTTCCCTCTGATACCCACACTGCTTCTCCTTGCTGCTGCTGAATTGTATCTTTCAGACTGCCATACCAGCTGTCATTGGCTGAATTCAAATTGATGGTGGCTGTAAAAAGTGAAGGAAAAAGTGCGTATTATATACACATCAAATACAAAGTGATCCCAGTCTTTGATGTTTAAAGGTTTATTTTAGTTATGCAAGAATGTTTAACAGCCATTTTATTTAGGTCACTGACACAGGCATGGCACTTTTATTTTATTATTTGTCTATTCAACAAGCTTATTAAATCACTTATCTTTTAATGATGGTAGGCCAATTACAGTATCACAGTATCACCATGGTTGGAAGAGACCTCAAAGATCATTGAGTCCAATCTGTCACCACAGACCTCATGACTAGACCATGGCACCAAGTGCCACGTCCAATCCCCTCTTGAACACCTCTAGTGATGGTGACTCCACCACCTCCCTGGGCAGCACATTCCAATGACGAATGACTCTCTCAGTGAAGAACTTTCTCCTCACCTCGAGCCTAAATTTCCACTGGCACAGCTTGAGACTGTGTCCTCTTGTTCTGGTGCTGGTTGCTGGAGAGAAGAGACCAACCCCTTCCTGTCTACAACCACCTTTCAGGTAGCTGTAGAGAGCAATGAGGTCAGCCCTGAGCCTCCTCTTCTCCAGGCTAAACAATCCCAGCTCCCTCAGCCTCTCCTCGTAAGTCTTGTGCTCAAGGCCTCTCACCAGCCTTGTTGCCCTTCTCTGGACACGTTCAAGTGTCTCGATGTCCTTCTTAAACTGAGGGGCCCAGAACTGGACACAGTACTGGACACAGTACTCAAGGTGTGACACAGTACTCAAGGTGTGAATTCAGAACTTTGGGGAAAAAAAAGTCAAAGAAGGGATTGCTCATTGCCATACCGTCACATCCACTACTCTCTTGGTAAGCAGGTTAGACACATTCTTCCTTACCTGTAAAAAGGTGGGAACAAGTTTTCTTCAGTTTGTTTGCTTGCTCATAGAGTTTTCTGGAGCTCTTGTTAGATGTGGAACATAGCCTTTGTCTCATTGTTTTCACACCCTGTTTACTGTCTGGGTTAAAGAAGACCACAATTGGAAACCACTGGGTATAATTTAGCAGGTCCACTGCCTTAGGAGTCACATCCAGCAGAGCATGTTTATCCTGTTAATAAAAAGCCCAGTCAGTCTGCTGCTTGGGAAGAACAAGAGGAAGTGGTTGGAACATGGTAGCCTACGAAAACCAGGGTATTTTTCTCCAAATAAGGCATAACTTGATGGATTCCACTCCCCCACCTCCCCACCCCAGTTATATCACACTCAGACGCCACAACAGGCAGCCTCCTTTTTTTTGACTCCATTTTTCAGAACAGCTTTTGCTTGAATGTCCATGCTTTTCTGCTAACTAACTCTCTGTAATAGTTTTGGGCTATGCCTTTAAAATTTTCCACAGATACTGAACAGAAAGTGGTAAAATGTAAATAAATCACTAGTGGCTGTAAAAAGGAAAACAATAAGTCTAAACAACTCCATTGGGGAGACAACAGACTTAAACTTAGTTGTGGAAAACCAATTTCTCTCTCTTTTCGCTTCTTTGCTCTGGGAAAGACTAAATTGCTTCTGCTTGACCTTGGCTGCACTGCTTTGCTGTGACTGGTATTAACAACAACTTCTCTCTGCTCTTTTTCTCTTGCCCCTTTGTGTACAGGGGAGTAAGGAGTGGGCAGGGAGTGGAGAAGCTGTTGCAGCTCCCCTGGTCTTTGGCCAGGTGTATTCTTGTGCTGTTTGTCAATTGTAAATACCTGTAAACATTGTAAATGTTATATATTTGTACGTATTCATTGCATGCCATTGTAGATTGTAGTTTTGCTTGTAAGTATAGCTTCATTTGCTCCCACCTGAGCTGGTCTGGGAAATTTAATGTTGGGGGGAATTTTCAACCCACCTCACTCTCATGTTACATTAAATGCAGTTATTCCAGCTTTTTAAAAAATTGTTAAATAGGTAGTGAGAGTCAACCAGCTTTTCTCTCTACCTGCCCCTACCACAATTCTTTTGGGTGCTGTGTGAGCTTTTATCTATACTTACTAGCTGAGGCAAATCTCTTTTTTTTTTCATTGAATGCATTTCTTCTTAGAAACCGATAGTGCAAAGATGAATGGGATTTCAAAGGTGTGCTTCAGTGGCGCCTGAGCTTTGAACACGTTTTTGTGTGACATTCTAACCCCTTTGGCACTCATTCTATTTGGCTCAAAACAATAATTGACTGATTATAATTTTTTTACCTGAGTTTTTAATTCTTTTTGATTACCATTTACATGTTCTCTAAACAGTATTATATAAAGAGTTATTGTAAACTTAGTAGATGCAACTTAGCTTCTTCTTAGTTCAACAGCAGTAATCTATCTGACGCAATCTAAAATGCCATGCTTCCAATGACAGTAAGAGCAAGCAGATCACTGCATGACAGGAAAGCCTCCATGACAAATTCAGAATGCCCCTCTGTTCAGATTTAGAATGGACTAAGGAGAACTTCCAATTCTAATGTCAGGTTCCTCCTCCCACTTGAATGACAGCTATCAAAACAATAAAAATTGGTTTTGAACAGTTTCGGAACAGCCCTATCGTTAAGCCAGGTCTGCTTAGTGCAGAAATAGATGAAGAATTTGAGGACTCTGTAAGTTTTAGAATCAAACAAATCTAACAGCATGACTTTGAGCATAAGAAATTTTCAGAGAAATGTTTTACCTGCTCAATGATTTGCCTCACAGTGTTCAAGCGCACTACCCCAGTTGACTTCTCAGAACCGGCATCTCTGGGTTCTGTCTCTGCAAAGACAAAAATGTAGCTTATTTAGAGTGGCTGGGCAGCTGTGATTATTAAATTATCCATTCTCTCAGTGATGGGTGATAAGTAAGCTAGGAGGACAACTTACTTGCTGTCTGATACAGGTGAGGCAAATCATTTGACAACTTCTCCATAGCAACGTCTGCAATAGGGCCAAATATCACCACCGGTCTCTTAAAACCAGCTGAAAGAAAATAATTTGAAGAAAAGGTAAGTCTGGTAAGATTGCTTTGATATGTAAGTGACACAGACAAGATCCCCAATTACTATACAAGGTTGTGAGCAAGTTGAAGATACAGTTTAATTTTTTTCTCAAAGGTTTGTGCAACAGCATAACTCAAACACTATTTTTATCACCTGAGAAAGCAAAAGACTGCTTGGATTCTTCATTCTGCATGTCGAATGTAGAAAATGCTCAGATCTTAACAATCTTTCCATGCAGCAAAATAACACAACCCTTTAGTCTGTGGATTTTGTGTAAATAAAGATACACATGCTAAACCAGCAATGTGGCTGTCAATGGCTCCATGTCCCAGTGGAGGCCAGTGACAAGCAGAGTCCCTCAGGGATCAGTCCTGGGACCTGTCTTGTTCAACATCTTTGTGGGGGACATGGACAGTGGCATTGAGTGCACCCTCAGCAAGTTTGCTGATGACACCAAGCTGTGTGGTGCAGCAGACTCGCTGGAGGGAAGGGAGGCCATCCAGAGGGACCTGGACAGGCTGGAGAGGTGGGCACAAGCCAACCTCATGAAGTTCAATAAGAGCAAGTGCAGGGTCCTGCATCTGGGTCGAGGCAATCCCAGGCACAAATCCAGGCTGGGCAGTGACTGGCTGGAAAGTAGCCCTGAGGAGAGAGACTTGGGGGTGCTGGTGGACAAAAAGCTCAACATGAGCTCCCAATGTGCACTTGCAGCCCACAAAGCCAATCAGATCCTGGGCTGCATCAGGAGAAGTGTGGCTAGCAGGTTGAGGGAGGTGATCCTCCCCCTCTACTCAGCCCTGGTGAGACCCCATCTGGAGTACTGTGTCCAGTTCTGGAGACCCTGTTACAAGAGGGATGTGGAGGTGCTGGAACGTGTCCAGAGAAGGGCCACAGGGATGATCAGAGGGCTGGAGCACCTCTCCTATGAGGGCAGACTGAAGGAGTTGGGGCTGTTGAGTCTGCAGAAGAGAAGGCTCCGAGGTGACCTAATTGTGGCCTTCCAGTATCTGAAGGGGGCATACAAGAAGGCTGGGGAGGGACTTCTCAGGATCTCAGGTAGTGATAGGACTAGGGGGAATGGAATGAAGCTGGAGGTGAGGAGATTCAGGCTGGATGTGAGGAGGAGGTTCTTCACCATGAGAGTGGTGAAACCATGGAATGTGTTGTCCAGGGAGGTGGTTGAGGCCCTGTCCCTGGGGGTGTTTAAGAGCAGGCTGGATGAGGCTCTGTCCAGCCTGATCTAGTGTGGGGTGTCCCTGCCCATGGCAGGGGGGTTGGAACTAGATGATCCTTGTGGTCCCTTCCAACCCTGAATGAAACTATGAAACTATGAAGTTTGAAAAAGGCAAGAAATGCAAGATTCTGTTATGCTTATGCCAGAAAAAGTGTAAATACAAGTTCTAAAGTTAATGGGGGAATACCATTCTATTGCTCAGCCTTCATCCTGAAATCTGGGAGCTCATTTAAAATACTTGCTACAATTTGTTTTGTTCCACAAAAAAGATTATAGGTGAATACCCAGAAAATTACCCTAACTTGCTCAACATCACTAGTAATAACAGTTAGAGTCATGGACATGGACCACATCAGTCCTGACCACACGTATTGAAAAACCTGACCACGTATTGAAAAAATACTTGGGGCTTTATTTGCTCCCAACGTAATGTTAAATGGGCATTTACAAGCAAGCTGAAGATCGTGATTCATCTCAGACAGAGACTGTACTTTCAGAGCTAGCCAAGGAGAAACTAAGAAAATAAGAAAACCTCACTTTTTCCTTCCTTTTTTCATTTTAAACCTTGAAACTGGCACATGTAACTTGGAGGCAACGGAGAACAGCAGCAGTTTAGAAACAAAACGCTTTTTTCTGAGTTAACAGCACACAGAAATTTGCACTCTAAGCAAAACGTCATCCATTCCTACAGCTTCAACGTTAAATTTTAGCAAAGTCATTTGAAACACTTCCTCAGCTGACTAAACATTTGGATGTTGAAACAGCCAGAAATACATGGGCAGACATCTCACAGCAGACTTGCTCACCCTCGCGCAGCTGAACTCGCTCATAAGCTGGGAATTTTGTGCCCACAGATAAAACTGCTGTCAGATCTTCACGACTCTTCCTCAGATTCTTCTTCATTCCGGATCGCTGGCCACGTGTTCTCCAGAAGTCTGCCCTGTCGCTTGAGCCATCTTTTTGGGCATTTTGCACACTGGCCATCTGCTCAGCTCTGACAAGAGAAAGGACAGAGTTGATTTGTACAGAAACAGTCAAAGAGGGCAATGGTGTTTTCAGTGAATAACAAAAGATTTTGAATTTTCAACAGCTAATTTACCAGATAGACAGTCACCAGTGGAAGAAAGAATAGGGAAGTCCATGTTCTGTTGTCCTGGAGCAAACAGTGTCAGAATGATGCTCTGACTCACCACTGAAACAAGACTTCTGGGCAGGAATGAGTCCTCAGGTCTTAAACCAGTAACTCAGAAAAGCATAAATAAAAGAATGTAACTGGAAAGAGGTGGTGAGGGACTGCAACTCAGAACTGAAGGATTAAGAAATTGCTGGTATTATTCTTTTCTCCATTAGGCCTCTTAAATTCTTTGTTGCGAATATCTGACCTTGCAAATATCTGATCTAGTACATAGGTAATGCCATCCTTTCCTCACACAACAGTTCTGCAATCTACAGTTTTACAGGCACAATTGTGAAAGTAAAGACAAAACAATTAAATCACACTTGTAAGGAGATAAAACAGGAAAGGAAGGCATAGCAAAGCAAACAATCATTTAGAAGACAAAAATTAATTCTTACTTCTAATAATGGGTAGAAGAGAGGATTCCACCTTACCTGCTTTTATTTGGAATGAGGCCCTTTTCCAGTTCATTTCCAATTCTCACAGCCAGCCAGTTTCCCAGTTTGCCATCATACAGTGTATCAACTACTCTAAAGATCTCCCCTCTGGTGAATGCTAAGCTCTGTGGTGACTCTTTTTCACACTCAAAGTGGCTTCTAATGAAGAATGAATCTCCTCTTCCACAGGCCATGATATCTCTGTAGACTAAAGCAGGAACTCCTTTTTAGTTTATTTATTTTTACATTTGAAAGAAAGATTAAAATGCTATTCTAGCAAAAAGTTCTGAAATTCTTCCCCTCCACTCAGAAAGATGCAAAAACTGCAGTTCGCATATCCACTGCCCTACACACACATTATCAAGATGTGTATACTTGTACACACACAGCCTGCACAACTCTGAGGGAAGGAGGTACCTGCATCTTCCCAAATCATAAGGCAGCTACAGTAATTCAGTATTACAGCTGGCTGCGTCTCCAACAGGAAAGCAAGAGGCTTTGGTTGCTTCTTAGCTGTTAATCAATAAAACGGTCTATTTGCTGCTGTCTGACTGAACCCTCACGACTGCCAAGGCACAATAGAAAAGGCATGCTTATGGCAATTCTTGGGCCAGCTGCTGCAGACAGAAAAGCAGAAGGAACAAGCAGTACACTGCCACTCTTCAGGATTAAGAAGAAATACTACTTGATAATAATGAAAGAGAATACATAACATAACACATGCACATCTGTATGACCCTTGTGACATGGAATACAGCTATCTTCTAAACAACTTAAAAAGAAGGCAACTAAAATGTTATCAAGAATAAGCACAAGAGAGATTGTGTGGTTCTGCTGACAAAACAGATCTTAAAGGATTTGTGGAATTACTCATGTTTGCTTTAAAGCACCTACCTTCGTATTTGCTTTGGGCCAAAATTGTCACTGTTTCACCTTTAGGAATTTCTAAGAGATACAAAACAGCATCTTCCCGAACAATGCCTCTGAAGTCTTGAGTGTTTACCTATATAAAAAACACCCAAAGAAAACAACCCCAACACCCCAGCAAACACACATTAAAAAAACAACCTTCTAAAAAAATCAACACTTGAAAAAATCAACAATAAATTGTACAAGTGAAGATTTTTGCTTTACATAAAAAATAAAATCTTAAATATTCTCTTCCTGTATTATACTTTTGAGATTTTTCTGTCAATATAGGTATCAGTCATCATAAGGAGTATTTTTTTCCAGCCATTAGCATTAATCTATTTGAAATAACAAGGTTCTGGATGTGCACAGCTAGATTGTTGCTTCTATTTTAACAAGCTCCAAAGGCCTTCAAAATCAAGGCTACCACATGAGAAAACAGTTAGAAAAGTACATTATCCTCCTATTAGACTTTTCAGAACAAAAAGCAGATTCTAAGAGGACAAATTGGCACAGATGATGTAATTCAGAAACTGGAAAAATAAATGACTGTTACTCAAGGAAACTGGACACAGATGAAAGAAGAAAAATATCCTGGCCTCAGTCTTTCCCCCTCCAAGACTAGGAAGAAATGTTGTACAGAAATTGTATTCTCCTATCCTCAGGTATTTTTCTTGATTAGTATTTCTGCTGTCTACCCCTTCCACAGAACCTAAATAAACTGAAGATTGATACATAGTTCTTCAAAAACTCATTTCAGCAAGGTCCTTCCACACTTCCAAAGCAGTATCTTGACTTTGTGGGATGGGATGGGATGGGATGGGATGGGATGGGATGGGATGGGATGGGATGGGATAGGATGGGATGGCCCAAAATGGACCGGACTGGACCAGGTTGGAAGAGACCTTCAAGATCATTGTGTCCAGCCTATCATCCAACACCACCCAACCAATGAAACCATGCAACCAAGCACCCTATCAAGTCTCCTCCTGAAACACCTCCAGTAACGGTGACTCCACCACCTCCCCGGGCAGCCCATTCCAATGGGCAATCACTCTCTCTGTGTAAAACTTCCTCCTAACCTCCAGCCTAAGATCATGATTCCTTTCATATTTCCACCATGCAGTAAACTGAAAAATACACAAGTGATTTGCCTTTCAGGGACAGAGGAGTACCTTAAGAATCTGATCGCCTTCCTGCAGTCCTTCTTGATCAGCTGAAGTGCCTTCTTGGATTCCAGCAATGAATATCCCTACATCATTTCCGCCAGCCAATCGCAGGCCCACACTGTCGCCTTTCTTGAATCTCACCATTTTTGTATTAGGACTACAAAATTCATAGGCATGAAAAGGAGGCAAGTGCAGAAGTTAGCCATGTGGCAGTAACAGGTATTAAGAGAGGAGGGAAAAAAAAGCAACTCTTTCAACAAGGTCATATTAATAATCTTCTTAGTCTCTCTCTTTCACTATTATATGCTACCTTAAGCCAGGTAACTCCTCAGTGAGCAAAGGAAGCAGGCAATTTGCACTCTTTGGAATGACTGAAAACTGGCAAGAGCAACAGAGTGGCACACACAGATTTGACGGAGCAGGAAAACAGTTCCCTGTTCTTCAAGTACAAGAATAGTTTCCTGCCTATTGGATTGTGTCTCAGCTGAGTGGCTGGGGTTTTTGGTTAAAAAAAAGGCTTGAGCTGTAAGTAATTATACTGATTATTTTTGACTCCAGATACATGAGAACTGTCCTCTAAGGTAAATTCAGATCTACTTTCTCTGAAGTTTATCAGGATTGTTAAAAGTTTTCCAAGTGTTTGTTTTTGTTTAGGGTTTTTTGTGTTTTTTTTTTTAATGAGAAATATTTTCAAGCATGTTCTCTTGGTATGTTAACAATTAGTCCTTTCATCTCGCAGTGGGAGAGGCTATTGGGCTCGGTTCAGCTTTTGCTGCCAGAAAAGCTGTATGCCTGAGTGACCTTCCAACACAGAGGACAGTACTTATCTGTTACAGCCTCTCAGTAATACCCTAAGCCTGTATTATAAATTCCTCTTCACCAAAATAATCACTTGATTAATTTGCACATCAATGACAACATTTTCAGAATCTGACCAGGGAAAGATCTCTGACTCCATTAGAGAAAACACTCCATGCTGCAGAAAATCTTCCAAACCTGCTCTTTAGGCTTCCCCTTACAACCGCAGTGCTTTTCTCCCTTCAACTTCTGTATCCAATAACTCTCAAAACATGTAAGCTGACTGCCTAATAATACAATTTGCAGCTTTTAGTATCTTCGTTGTTGAAGAATCAACAACACCAGTTTCCATTTGACCACTTACAAAAATAGCAAAACCCACCCAAACAAAACCCATCCACCAACCACAAAAATAAACTTTGGAAGCAACATTTTTTTAATTTCTAAGCAGAGATCAGAACTGCAATATGGGCTGCACAGGCTTCACTTGAAGAAGACAAAAATTCCTGTACTGAATTTCCAGATAGAATAGAATAGAATTAACCAGGTTGGAAGAGACCTTTGAGATCGAGTCCAATCTATGACCCAACACTACCTAATAAACTAAACCATGGCACCAAGTGCCTCATCCAGTCTCTTCCTAAACACCTCCAGTCATGGTGACTCCACCACCTCCCTGGGCAGCCCATTCCAATGGGCAATCACTCTTCTGTGAAGAACTTCCTCCTAACATCCAGCCTAAACTTCCCCTGGTGCAGCTTGAGACTGTGTCCTCTTGTTCTGGTGCTGGTTGCCTGGGAGAAGAGACCAACTCCCACTTGGCTACAACCTCCCTTCAGGTAGCTGTAGACAGCAATAAGGTCTCCCTTAAGCCTCCTCTTCTCCAGGGTAAGCGACCCCAGCTCCCTCAGCCTCTCCTCATAGGGCTTGTGCTCCAAACCCCTCACCAACTTTGTTGCCCTTCTCTGGACACGTTCCAGCAACTCAACATCTTTCCTAAACTGAGGGGCCCAGAATGGGACACAGGACTCAAGGTGTGGCCTAACCAGTGCAGTGTACAGGGGCAGAATGACCTCCCTGCTCCTGCTGGCCACTATTCCTGATACAGGCCAGGACGGCACTGGCCTTCTTGGCTGCCTGGGCACACTGCTGGCTCATGTTCAGCCTACCATCAACCAGTACCCCCAGGTCCCTCTCTGCCTGGCTGCTCTCCAGCCACTCTGACCCCAGCCTGTAGCACTGCATGGGTTGTTGTGGCCAATGTGTAGAACCCTGCACTTGGATGTTTTCAATCTCATGCCATTGGGCTCTGCCCATCTGTCCAACCTGTCAGGGTCCCTTTGCAGAGCTCTCCTACCCTCTAACATAATCATACAGAAAGGCACATGTTTGGCCTTCACACACACAATCAACCAGGCTGGAAAAGACCTCAGAGATCAAGTCCAACCTATTACCTAACACTTTATGACTAACTAAGCCATGGTTTTGCCTTGTCTTGCATCAAGCTTGTTTTTGAACTAAATAGAGGACTTTTTCTTCGTGGGGGACATTGTCGGGGAGGGTTGTCTTTTGTGTACATATAAAATAATGGAAGAGGCAAAAACCCCACATTTCCATAGAACTGAAAAAGCTACAGCAGCGCTCTGCTCAAAGTCAGTTGCTTAGGACCATGACCATTTATGTTTTGAAGTATCTCTAGTGACTGAGTTATCACCATGAAGAAAGGAAAACTGTTCCAGTCAACAATCTTCAAAATAAAAGGTTTCTTTATATCAAGTCAGAATTTCTCACGTGCCAGTTTGTGTCCCTTGCTCTTCAACCTACTACTCTACCCCTCTGAGAGGAGTATGGCTCTGTTTTCTGTATATCACACGATCCATTAGATCACCTCAGACAGCAGTGAGATGTCCCTTCACTCCTCTTTTCTCCAGGCTTAACAAATATAGCTTTATCAGTGTATTTGCAAGTCATATACTGCAATCACTGACTCCCTAGACCTGCTCCCACGTGTCAATGTCTCTCTTGTCCTGAGAAGCTCCAAAATGGACATGGTACTCCAAACACTATTTCAAAGTGCCAAATAGGGCAGAATAAATATATGACAATATACCACTGAGTGTGTTCCAATGAAAGCCCAAAAGCACAGGGAGTTCTATATCTTCTAGGTACAAGGTAATTTCATGCCTTCCAGGCAGATACTTATAAACACAAGTTTTAACTCAAGTATGGTCTGTAGGAAGCTATGTCATCTCCCATCATGACAAATGGGCAGAACCCCTTGAAACCCACTGCAAAAAAAGAACTTGGTGCAGGTCACTGGAAAAATACCACGTGCAAAGGAATTTGGCAAGCGCTGCCTTACCCATATATCGCTTCATCTTCAGGGCTGGGTTTAAGAACCGTTCTTGTAACTGCTTTTGGTTGAGATACTGCATGTAAAAAGGCAAATAGAAGTTACTAAGCAATTTAAAAAGTTATAAATGGCAGCAATTTTTAGCTACCAGAGAGTAATCAAACTCCTCTATAACAAGGATTAATGACAGATTTAAATATCAAGCATCCCTTTGACTGTAACTGATTTATATCCCCCCCTTTTTTTTAAATCATTGAAAAAGAATAAAAATATCAAGGTAGGGACATACAGTTCTTCCAGGCAAGCCAGATTAGACTTCAGGAATAGCTTCATTTGGTTACATAGGGAAATAGGGTCTAGGAGAGTACTGTTGTTTAGGTGGTAATTCCAATAAGGAGCTACTTTCAAATAATCTCAGGTGTTTCTTCTGTCTTTGCAAAACAAAGCAAAGACAGACTTCTTCCCTGCATATCAGGATGGATCTGACATAAAGAGTATATTAGACATGTCAACATTACTGGGGGAGTAGATGTTCCATAGCCAGGAGGAAAGGAAAGAAAGAAAAAAACCAACAAAAAATCAGGGGGCAATCAAAAAAATTCAAACTCTGACCTGCTGTGTCATCTTGGTACTTCGGTTCTTTGTTTGTGTCTACAACTGTAACAGCGGGAATAGCAATGTCACCAATCGATTTGAACGGTGTAGGCATTGCTCCTATCCTGGACATCTTACTAGAGGGATCATCTTTTACACTAAAAAAAAAAAGTGTGGTGAAATCAGGTAAGAATGCCATGTATTTTAAGAATTTCTTTGACAAGCACTACAAAAAGTGACTGGAAATAAAACAGGCCTTACTTTGATTTCTCTTTCAGCTTTTCATTGGATGAATGTGAATCTAAATCAGAATGATGTAATCTGTCATCTTGAGGGGACAAAGATCTGTTTGACTCTATTTCAGAAATGTCTGAAAAGAAAGAAGTAAAAAAAAAATGCAGGATTTGTTTAAATTATCTGTGCATCCGACCACCATGATTATTTACAAAGCTTTCACATATAAGATATGATGAACTATTAAGCCTGCTTCCATTCCAAGACTCATTTGGCAAGGGTTCAAAAAGTGCTGTCTGCCTTTTAGTGCTTCTACCTCCTTACTCCCCTGAGATAGAGGAAGGTTTCACATAACCTTTAGGCCACATACATCACAGAACTAGTTCGAGTATATCACAGACTCATTAATTAGTGCAACCAGCCTTTGAGGTCTCACAGAGGTTCCCACGGAAGACTGTTTTCACGTTAACAGTCCTTGCATCATTGCTTTTTCAATTACAAAGAAAACAGGGTAGCCCTCGGACTTCAACTGTATCTCAGTCTTCACAGTATAACCTACAAAAAGCTACTCCCTTTATTCTGACATCAGAGACACAAATAACTTGTACTAAATGCAACATCCTGCTCCCCTAAACATCCTGAGCCCTTCCCAAAGGAAGATTATTGTTGAGAGAGCTCATACACTGTGAGACATCATTTGTAGAGATTAGATACTGGAAATAATAACCAATTACAGAATCACAGAATGGTAGGGGTTGGAAGGGACCTCTGGAGATAATCTAATCCAACCCCATTGATAATGCAGGTACACCTACATCAGGTTACGCTGGAACATATCCAGGCAGGTTTTGGAAGTCTCCAGAGAAGGAGACTACACAACCTCTCAGGGCAAGTGTCCATGCAGACTTAATATTCTGACATGCCTTCCCTCCTGTTGAATGCTGTCGTGCATGTTAATGCACTCAAAGTGAGACCAGTCCAACCTACTTGTTTTTAAAACTGAAGTCTTTTATTAAAGCAAGTGACTTGCTTGTTCTGAGAATTACAATTGATTTTGCCAGACGAATGCTGCTGCTTCTATCTCTTCTCCTCCCCAAAACGTAATTACATGAATTACAACAAAATTCTTCTTCCACATATCGGAAGCAGGCTTGATGCTTAATTGGCTTTTACTTAGGTTTATTTGCATTAGTTTATTTTGTTATGTGGTGGGGGAGGGAGGGGCAGGGGTTTTTCTGTTATTGATGTTTTGGTTTTTTTTTTCTAAAGAACCTAGTACTACTCTACCAAAGCAAAACACTATAAGCTCCATTCTTGCCCTGCACAGCATCCAGAACTATTTATTCAAATTAAACCTCACCATCCATTTCTGAGTCACTGTCGTTCAATGAAGGAATGTTGAGCAGTGTCTGCTTTCTGTCCCTGAGGACAACCAACTGAAGCTTCCCCCGTGACTTCTCAATCAATTTTCGGGCATCAGCTAAAGACATGTTTTCTGTCACTGTACCATTGATCTAGACATAAAAAGGCAACGATAGTACTATAAGTGAACAAACAAGTCCATATTGTGCTCAAGTTTAATAGTGAACATTACTATAACACAAATCACTCCAGAGTAACCACTGTAATAAGAGCCTGTTAGACTGCTATCAGTATAACCAGAACAGACCTTGAGAATGATATCTCCTTCATGAAGGTTGCCATCTTTGGTTGCTAGGCCAGTACGGGTCATTTCTTTTATGAAGATCTGACTTCCAAGCCGGAGACCATATTCTGCAATCAAAGAAATAATCCATTGTGTCTCAGAAGAAGAGCGAGTGGGCATTTTTTAAAAGCTACACAGTATACACAGAATCACAGAATTGTTTTGGTTGGAAAAGACCTCTGAGATCATCGAGTCCATCCACAGACCTAACACCACCATGGCCATTAAACCGTATCCTGAAGTTCCATGTCCATATGCTTTTTGAACACCTCCAGGAACAATGACTACACCAAGTCCCTGTGCAACCTATTCCAATGCCTGACTGCTCCTTCCATAAACAAATTCCTCCAACATCCAATCCAAACCTCCTGTGGCACAGTTTCAGGCCATTTGCTCTCCTCCTATCACCTGATCCTAGAGAGAAGCGATCAACCCCCACCTCACTACAACCTCCTTTCAGGTAGTTCTAAAGAGTAGTAAGCCCTCCTGTCAGCCTTCTCTTCACCAGACCAAAATCCCCCAGTTCCCTTGGCCTCTCCTCCTAAAATGTGTTTTCCAGACCCTTTGCCAGCTTTGTTGCCCTTCTCTGCACATGCTCCTGCAACTAAATGTCCAGTGTAGTGAGGCATCCAAAACTGAAGGTGCAGCACATTTCATTACATCAAGAGGAAAGAAAAAAGAAAATGCAAGCCTAGTGAACCCGCTTAATCATAAGATAACTGTCCTCTTTCTGTGCTGTCACCACAGTAAGAACAAACAGCAGTCCAAACCCAATTACAGATGGATGATTAATCTGCACCTTCAACAGCAAAACAATGCTTTTGTTCTGGAGGTGTTTGTAACACCCTGGTCTAGATTCTTTCTCTGTACCACTTTTTGCATAGCAAAGCAAAAGAGTCCAAAAGCACTAATAGAAGAGTTGGGGTTTTTACCAGTTGCTGCATGCTGACCCCATCCTATCTGTACCCCTAAGTATTTCAGTAGTTTCAAGATAAGAATTTTTTTTATTTGCCATCCCACTTTTTTCCCCCTCATTGATCCAAGTTACTTGGATCAATATATTTACCACTTCAAAAGAATGGCAAGACTTAAAAAAAAAAATCACAGCATTGAACAACAGGAAAGAAATAGCTCTCTGCTTTAAAAAAAAACAAATTTAAGCAGGCCTGGCAGAAATGATTACCAAATTACTAGCTACATAAAAAACTTAAAGAGAAATGTAAGATGTCTTTATCTCTACACCTATCTGCATTATCTTTACAATTGGAAACATTGTATGCAGGGGAAGAAGGAGGAGGAGAGAAAGGGATCATTGCCAGAGTCAGTGGCAAAAAGAGATTAGCTCCTGCACGCAGAGCTTAAGTGAGCAGAACATTCTTACAAATTGCAACAGAAAAACCAAAAAAAGCCAACACACAAACCCCATGCAAAGAAACCACTACATGTGAGAGAAAAAACAACCTAAGCAGAAAAGAATGAACAACTCAACCTCAGATATTCTTTATAGTGCAAAAGTTTTTATTTCACTGAACTTTAAAGATCAGGCTTCTGGCTTTAATTTACACACTTGAATACTCAAAAAAAGTCTGTTTCAGCTATTGCTATTTCAATATTCTGTAACTATATTCTTGAGTATCCAGATGTAAACAATCCTTGGAATTATTAATTTAATTACACTGCAGGGAAGAAATTAAATGCAGTATTAAAGGCAGTCTACTCTGCATCCATTGTAGCTGAGCCTTTTGTACATGCACCAAGTGTAATCTTAATCATGATCAGATCCACGTTTCCCACCAGAAACAGAAGAATAGGGTAGAGAAAATAGAAAATCAAAAGATACAGTGGCTTGAAAAGACTGAAATGATACAGGTGAACAGTTTGTTGTTATAAGTACAAGGGGCTGGAGAACAATACACTGCAAACCAGCAGAAGGAATGAAAGAACAAGTTGAACAATCAGTTAGAAAACTTGACATTTACCCTTTAAAAGCACAGAATATTCAGCTCCTCTCCCACCCTGGTAAAAATAACATATGCCATTAGAATTCAGTTTCTTTCCTGCCCTACTACACCTACCTTCATTATGTCTGCCTTTTGTTAAGAGAACACTGATTGGCCCATTCTGATCCTGAGGGCCTATGTACTCATGCTGATGGTGGATTTCAGGTGAAGGACTTCGGGAATGAAGCCTATCCCGACTTCGACTCCTCACTTCCCGCTCGTATCTAGGATGAGGTTGGGATCTATGACTATAACTGGGTGGGCTGTAGTCTCCTCTGTAATTCTGTTCATAGCCATCCCTGTCGATGCTCCTTCCCCTGCTCCGATCTCTTCTGTAGTCTCTATCCAAGCTCCTGTCAACACTCCTGCCACGGCTCCGGTCACGGCTGTAGCTGCGTTCCTTATCATGGTCTCTGCTTCGGTTTCGTCCTCTATCTTGTTCATCTCTATAGCTCTGATCCAGGCTGTTCCCCCAACTTTGGCTGCGCCCTCCATTACCACTATGCCAGCTTCTGTCACTATAGCCACTTTGGGCACTTTTGCCATCAAATTCTGCGTGGTCATCCAGTACATCTAAAGCTCTGCCTTCATAGTCAAGAGAGGGGCTTCTCTTCAGCACAGCAGCCTGCACTTTCCTTGGTCTTTTCACTACCTGTTCAGTGCAATATGAAACAAACAAAACACACCTCTAATAGTCAGAAATTGAAATTAACCATTAATATTCTTCACGCATCAAATCCAGGTTGGTGAAAAACCACACAAGTTATATTCACTAATTCAGAGAATAAAAACCAGTAGGAGAATTCTTTTAAAAGTCAGATCAATGCCCACATCCTTTTACCTCTGCAAGAGTATGAGTAATGATTTTTTTTTTCTTTTTCCAGATGATTTAAAAAAAAACGTAAAAAGCCCCAAATAGACAAAGTTGTAGATGTCTCAATTCAACTACAGCAAGCCAAGGTGGACAGCAAATTCTTGGGCAAAGTCTATGTATGCAGGACATCGTTTGCCTCACATAAATTTGTTTTTTGTAGCTCCCAATCATTCAGTAAAATTACAGACTGAGTACATACATTTTATTTCCTGGTTTTCAAGCAGGATAATTCTGTGACACTGATATTGAAACTTCTGTCTGTTTGCCCAGAGAAATCATGCCTTTGCTTTTTTAATTTATTTTGTACATCCTATTGGGCAAAGGCTTGGTTTGCTTTATGTGAAGAAACCCCAAACCGTCGCTGCTTACACAGGTACATACCACTGCAGAGTGAATGCATTTGTAATTTACTTACAATGGTGGCCACTCTTCCACTTTTCCTAAGCTGTTGAACTGCAAAAGAATGTGGAACATTTTCCATTGGTGTTCCGTTAACTATGACCACCCGGTCATTTTCTCTGGAAGAAGGGGAAGGGAAAAAAAAATAATTTAAGAACACTCTTTATGAAAACTTTGGGACAAAGTTTCTTTCTTTTCTTGGATTTCATTCACTTTAAGCAGACAGCTTTGCTTCAAAACTGTGTTTTACAGTACAGTGCTTGAATACCAGAAGCAGCTTTCAGTATATTTATAAACTAGACTTTGAGTAGCAGTATCTATCTTTATACAGCTACTATGTCCAGGTAGGGTACCTTGTCATAAAGTGGAAAAAGATTTTTGTTTTTGAAAGTATGCTTGGAATGCTCATTAAAATGTATCTTCTTACTTCTTTTTCCTTAGTTCTTTCAGAATTCCTAGTCTTTCACAACTATTGCTAGATTTTTTTTTCACAACATAGGATTTTCAGAAGAGCTTCAATTTGATGCATCCATAGCAATATTCAGACAAATCCTGACAAGTACCACTTTAGCAAACATTTTTGAAAGACTTTTATTCAGGTTCCATCTACTCTGAAAAAAAGATGATTGCAGGGGAAAAAACAACCATCCAAAGAACATTATACAAGTAGTCCCCTCTGCCCTAAAACAAATGCCGAAAGAAATTACTAATTAGTCTCTTTAGACCTTCTGCATGTCATATAGGCTCATAAGAGGAGCCCCATAACACATGACAGAAGAGCATTCCAACACAGAAAGTGCCAGAGATTGGGAAAAAAACCAAACAAAATACAAAGAAACCTAAAGTTAAAAAAAAAATAAATCTACCACTTTTAATTTATTAGTTTTTTCCATTGACTGGTCAATTACTGATGTCACAGTCAGGGCACTACCTTTATCAGCTAATTGTTACTATGCTGATTTCTGATAGACAAAAGAACTCTTTAGTACCATTATTTTCTCTTTAGTGTGATCAAGTCACATCACAATCTTCTTTTTTTGAAAAAAAAAAAGATTACATAGTTTAAGCCTCTCTTTGTAAAGATTTTCTCTAACTCTTGAATGATTTTTTTTTTCTGCCTCTTTTCATTTTTGCCTCTTCCAATTTAGATGAATGAGTATACCAGAAGAGTAATGCTGCATTGCAGTGTCAGTTTCATGCAGGCTTTATGTGAACATTAAAATAGCTTTCTTCATGGTCCATATATCCAAAGATGGTATCAAACTTATATTGTAATACTACATCAAGAGGTCCCCTCTATTTATGCCCACTTCATCCTGAAAATGTTTGTGCAACTCTTAATTCCCCCAGTCTGAAGATTAGGTCTTTATTCCTTGGTCTGTTGGAGGAAAGGTTTTACATTCACTTTTCTTCAGAACATGTTTTGTCTGAATGTACGTGAATTGCTTGGTATTGTCTTGTCATCATCAATTTATAGAAAATCCCATGTAATTTGTGGACACAATTTTAGCCCCAAACCAAGTGATTATGGAACAGGATGGATGATAGTGGTGTTTGTAGGGATCACTGCTACAAAGCAAAGATTTTGCACAGAAGCAGAGGATCATTCTGGTTGGGAAAGACCTTTGTGATCCTTGAATCCAACCTTTATCTAAACCATGTCCCTTACCACCACATCTATGCGTCTTTTAGACACCTCCACCGATGGGGATTCAACCACCTCCCAGGGGACCCCATCCCAGTATTTGATAGCCCTTTCAGTGATTGTTTCTAATATCCAGGCTAAACCTCCCCTGGTGCAACTTGAGATCATTTCCTCTTCTCCTGTCACTTGTTACTAGGGAGAAGAGACCAACTCCTGCTTCGCTGCAACCTTCTTTCAGGTTATTGTAGAGAGTGAGAAGGTCTCCCCTCAGCTTCCTGTTCTCCAGATGAAACAATCCTAGTTCGCTCAGCCACTTCTCCTAAGTCTTGTTTTTCAAATTCTTCATCAGCTTTATTGCCTTTCTCTGGACCTGTTGCAGCACCCTAATTCTTGTACCAAGGTGGCCCAAAACTCAAAGAGTATTTGAGGTGTGGCCTCGCCAGTGCCAAGCACAGGAGCATGATCACTTTTCTGGACCAGCTGGCCACACTGTTCCCAACACAGGCCAGGATGATGTTGGCCTTCTTGGTGTGACTGTTTTAGGCTATGCCTTTAAGAAAGGGACAATTACTGGAACACTCTGGCTGAATGTTTTGATGTAAGAATGAAAACAAAGATATTCTAAACGAATTTCATTGGTAGTTTGGTAGAATGCAACTTTAGATTTTGGTTTTAGTTCAGTTGGTGTTTCAGTCAGTTCTCTCTGTTCCAGTCTGCCTGAGCAGCTGCTGTCTTTCCTCTGTGCTGGATGGAGTTGACCTTTAGCTAACGAGATAAGAAACTAATTCTTTGCTTAGCACACGCTTTTAACTAACAGAATTTCCTCCTTAATAATTACTTCTCTCTCTCTCTCTCACCCCTTTTTGGGAAAAAAGGGAGGAAGGGGGACAAGGGGGTTTTGGGGGGGACCCTTCTTCAGTTGTAAATACTGTATATTGTGTATATATTCACTGCATGTCATCCTGCTTGTAAAATATAGCCTTCCATTGCTGCTTCTCTGACTGAGTTAGCCATGGTTTTCTGTTTGTGGGGGAGACCTGAACCTTCTCTCACCACCACACTTGGTCACCTACGCATACTGCTGGCTCGTGTTTAGCTGGCTGCTAATCAACACCTACAGGTCTTTTTCTACTGGACAGCCTTCCAGCCACTATGCCCCAAGTCTGTAGTGCTGCATGGGGTTGTTGTGACCCAAGCTCAGGACCTAGTATTTGGCCTTGTTCAGTGTTACACAGTTGGCTTCAGCCAATCAATCCAGCCAGACCAGGACCCTCTGTAAAGCCTTCCTACTCTCAAGCAGATTAGTGCTCCCTCCAAGCTTAGTGTCATCTGCAAAGTTACTCAGACTGTGCTCCATACCCTTGTCCAGATCGGTGGTAAATTTCGAAGTTTCGAAGGTAAGTTTCAAAGGGGGAAGGGGTTGAAACCAGTCCCCCCAGGCTGGGGTCTGGGGGTGATAAGCCAGAGCCAGAAGTGAAACCAGCAGCCCGGATGAAGTGCATGTACACTAATGCATGAAGCATGGGCAACAAACAAGAGGAGCTGGAAGCCTTGCTGCAGCAGGAAAGTTATGATGTAGTTGCCATCACAGAGACGTGGTGGGATGACTCACATGACTGGAGCGCTGCAATTGATGGCTACAGGCTCTTCAGGAGAGACAGGCAAGGAAGAAGGGGTGGAGGGGTGGCCCTGTACGTCAGGGAGGCACTAGATGCCATTGAGACGGAGATTAGGGACGATGGGGTTGAGTGCCTGTGGGTAAGAATTAGAGGGAAGGCCAACAGGGCTGACATCCTGGTTGGAGTCTCTTATAGACCACCCAACCAGGAGGAGGATGTTGATGAGTCATTCTACAGGCAGTTTAAGGCTGTCTCAAGATCACCTGACCTTGTTCTCATGGGTGACTTCAACTTGCCTGATATCTCCTGGGATCTTAACATAGCAGAGAAGTGGCAATCTAGGAGGTTCTTAGAATGCATGGAGGACAGCTTCTTATCCCAGGTGCTGCGAGAGCCTACCAGGGGCAAGGCTATGCTTGACCTCCTCTTCACCAATAGGGAAGGGTTGGTGGGTGATGTGGTGGTCGGAGGGTGCTTAGGGGCCAGTGACCATGAGAAAATTGAATTTTCAGTATTCAGTCAAGCTAAGAGGGGTAGCAAGAAGACCTCCACTCTGGATTTCCGGAGGGCAGACTTCAGGCTACTCAAGGAACTAATTCAGAGGGTTCCTTGGGATAAAGCCCTTAAAAACAAAGGGGTCCAGGAGAGCTGGTCCTACTTCAAGGAAGAACTGTTGAAGGCTCAGGGACAGGCTGTGCCAATGTGCCGGAAGATGAGCCGCCGGGGCAGACGGCCAGCCTGGATGGTTAAAGAACTTTTAATGGAACTAAGGGAAAAAAGAGGGTGTATCACCTTTGGAAGAGAGGGGAGGCAACCCGTGAAAAATTTAAGGATGTTGCTAGGTCTTGCAGGAAGAAAATTAGGGAGGCAAAAGCGCACTTGGAGCTTAGTCTGGCCTCTGCTGTGAAGGACAACAAAAAGTCCTTCTATAAATACATTAATAGCAAGAGGAAGGGCAGAGACAGCCTCCACTCCTTGGTGGACACGGAGGGGAACGTTGTGATAAGGGATGAGGAAAAGGCAGAGATACTTAACACCTTCTTTGCCTCAATTTTGACTAGCAGGACAGAATGTCTTCCAGACAGCTGGCCTGCAGAGCTGGCAGAAGGAGTCAGGGAGCAGCACAGTTTTCCACTGTTCCAAAATGGGGTAGTTGGTGATCTGCTTAGCCGCCTGGATCCCCACAAGTCCATGGGACCAGATGGGATCCATCCTAGGGTGCTGAGGGGGATGTCAGAGGAGCTGGCCAAGCCGCTCTCCATGATTTTTCAGCAGTCCTGGCTCACTGGAGATATCCCAGAGGACTGGAAGCTGGCCAACGTGGTGCCCATCCACAAGAAGGGCCGATTAGATGAGCCAGGGAATTCTAGGCCTGTCAGCCTGACCTCAGTGCCAGGCAAGATCATGGAACAGGTCATCCTGAGTGCAATCACACAGCACTTAGAGGATGGCCAAGGGATCAGGCTCAGCCAACATGGATTTAGGAAGGGCAGGTCCTGCCTGACCAACCTGATCTCCTTCTATGAGCAGGTGACCCGCCTGGTGGATGTGGGGAGGCCTGTGGATGTAGTTTACCTGGACTTCAGCAAGGCCTTTGACACCGTCCCCCATAGCAAACTCCTGGCCAAGCTGTCAGCCCATGCCTTGGACAGCAGCACTCTTGAGCTGGGTTAGGAACTGGCTGGATGGCCAAACCCAGAGAGTGGTGGTGAATGGTGTCACATCCAGCTGGCGGCCAGTCAGTAGTGGTGTGCCCCAGGGATCAGTGCTGGGCCCCGTGCTCTTTAACATCTTTATTGATGATCTGGATGAGGGCATTGAATCTATCATCAGTAAATTTGCTGATGACACCATGCTGGGGGCAGGAGTTGATCTGCTAGAGGGTAGAGAGGCTTTGCAGAGAGACCTCGACAGGCTGGACAGATGGGCAGAGTCCAACGGCATGAGATTTAACACATCCAAGTGCCGGGTTCTGCACATTGGCCACAACAACCCCATGCAGTGCTACAGGCTGGGGTCAGAGTGGCTGGAGAGCAGCCAGGCAGAGAGGGACCTGGGGGTGCTGGTTGATGGTAGGCTGAACATGAGCCTGCATTGTGCCCAGGTGGGCAGGAGGGCCAATGGCATCCTGGCCTGCATCAGGAACAGTGTGGCCAGCAGGAGCAGGGAGGTCATTCTGCCCCTGTACACTGCACTGGTTAGGTCACACCTTGAGTATTGTGTCCAGTTCTGGGCCCCTGAGTTTAGGAAGGATGTTGACTTGCTGGAATGAGTCCAGAGAAGGGCAACGAAGGTGGTGAGGGGCTTGGAGCACAAGCCCTATGAGGAGAGACTGAGGGAGCTGGGGCTGCTTAGCCTGGATAGGAGGAGACTCAGGGGTGACCTTATTGCTCTCTACAACTACCTGACGGGGGGTTGTAGACAGGCAGAGGTTGGTCTCTTCTCCCAGGCAGCCAGCACCAGAACAAGAGGACACAGTCTCAGGTTGTGCCAGGGGAAGTTTAGGCTGGAGGTCAGGAGGAAGTTTTACACAGAGAGAGTGATTGCCCATTGGAATGGACTGCCCGGGGAGGTGGTGGAGTCGCTGTCACTGGAGGTGTTTCAGGAGGAGACTTGACAAGGTGCTTGGTTACATGGGTTAGTTGATTGGGTGGTGTTGGGTGATAGGTTGGACACGATGATCTTGAAGGTCTCTTCCAACCTGGTCTGGTCTGGTCTGGTCTGGTCTGGTCTGGTCTGGTCTGGTCTATTCTATTCTATTCTATTCTATTCTATTCTATTCTATTCAATTCAATTCAAGAGAACCAGCCCCAATGCTGAGTCCTGAGGAATACCACTTGTGACTGGCTGTCAACTGGATTTAACCCCATTCAATACCACTCTTAGGGCCTGGACATCCAGCCAGTTTTTCACACTGTGAAGCATCCACCCATCCAAGCCATGTGCAGCATTTCACAAAGAGGATGCTGTGAGAGACAGCGTTAAATGCTTTACTAAGTCCAGATATGCTTATGTTGAAAATGGTTTGTTAGCTGCTTCACAAGAATCCTTTTATTGAGTCCGTCAATAACTACTCCCATGTCAGCTCTTTCCTTACCTTATCAAAGATCTATGACAGAAAGGGCAGAATCTACTCTTTGAATTACTATTACTGCACACCTTTGTCATACTTCCAAATTGTCTACTCTTCATCAGGTATTCCAGGTCAATGGATGAAAAAATAAAGATCAGCAGTGGGCTAGAAATTATTTATCCATGCCCACAGATCTAAAATTACTTGTCTGAGATATGCTGCCTCACTAAAGAGGTATTACCAGGAGAACTACAGAAAAACGTTATTTCCATATTTTTTTGCTTTCAAATATAAAAGAAAAATTTAGCAGTATTTTAATTCCTTTTTTTCCCCCCCTCTATTATTGCTCCTGGTGTCTTAGAAATTAAGACCCTTCTTTGGGCTAAGTTAAGCCATTCTCTTGGAAACTAATGACGGATCACTAAATGTTTTACCCTGAGGAAAACCAGGAAGAGTGTTTGTAAGATGCTAAGTACTTCTACTGCTTCTTTAAAAGAAATGCAATCTTGAGAAACATACATAACTATAAAAGCTTTTCAACAGCACTGAAATTTAGTTTCATACAAAACAGCCAACAGAAACACTTCCAGATGGAGTTTGCTTGTTCTGTTGTTTGTCCCTTCCATGCCAGTCTGAGAAGTAAGAAATTGCTTACTGAAGTAATCCATCTGCTGGGCCACCTGGGAGAACATCTGAAATGACTATTGATGTTTCACCATTTTCAAAATGAGGATTATCTCTGCCACCAGAAACTGCAATTCCAAATCCTCTTTTTGAATCCTTTAAAATAAAAACAAATACAACAAAACTCAATCCCAACCACAGGAATTTTGACAGGGAGAACAAAGAGTATCATAAATATCCTTGTGATAGCACTCTACACGCACATTATTTATAATATGATAGTTGCACATGAAGAGTTGCAGCAATACACAGCATCTCTAGATTTAAAAAAGAGTGGCTTTAGAAATTCTTGCAACAAGATGACACGTTCTGTATTCCAAAACCTCAGTCTACAGCCTAATGATGGTTAGTAATTAAACAAAAGACCTGCTAATTTAGCCTGAATTTTGCTTCACCATCTCACTGGCTATTCATACCAAATTTGTTGTTAAATCTGTTTTGTTAGTAGTGCTTGGAAAACTGGAACAGTTTTTCCAGGATCTCATCTTCACTATGACTGATACCTAGTTCACAATAGTGACTTACTCCTTGATCAAATTGAACAAAATTGTGACTTAAATAAAAAGCAAACAGTGAACTTGTGTACCTTCTAGAATTACCCTCTCTCACAATCGTCTATTTTATACATGCAATTTATGTCAAACCATTTATCACAGACTATACCCTAAGACAGTATTCGTAAGATCAGGGAAGCAATGGAGTACAAAGGAAGCGTACCTGTAGCAGCAGTCCTAAGAACGGTTACCATATAACCGAACTGTAGACAACCATACGTTTTGTTGAACATACAGGCTTAATATTATCAGTTCTTTAACATACACCTCCCATCACTATAAAATTCAAATTATGCTACATTTAAACAAGATGTTTTCATATAGTGGCAAAGTAATACATCAAATCAAAGTGGTGCTTTTTCCCAACTCATACTGAGTGTAATTCACCAAATACCAGCCCATGCTCCACCTAAGTCAATATTGAATGATTATTTCTTCAAGGAGGAAAAAAAAGCACTTTATTTGCTGCACCATAATTTTACAGGAAGCAGTTTGATGCTTCAAGCCAAAACCATAGCAGAATTCATTGTTAGCAGCTGATGCAGTTAAGCCCTTCATCACTTCAATAGTATAAGCCTATCTCTAAGGCAAAGAAAAAAACTAATGCTCATTTACACAATATTCAAGATCTGAAAAGCTGGAAATTACAGGAATAAAGGTCTGCTTCTGGATGTGATGTCTGGAGGTCCCTTCCAACCCCAAACATTCTGTGATTCTGTAATTCAGCACATAAACCAGGCTGTGTATGAAAGATTTTTTTTTTTACTGTGTGTGGGTCATCAAATTGAGTTCATTCAGAACATGTTAAAAAAAAAAAGACATGACATGCAGCACAGTACAGGCTGGTCACTGAGCCCATATAATGAAAACAGCTGGGAAGACCACCACCACTAACAAAGCACATATCCAGTACCATGGTGGGGCAGCCTAGTCCTTAGAGAACTCAAGATCAAGTGGGCTACTTTTTTTTCAAACTCAAAAGGCCTCAGTATAATGAGACACTTTCTCTCTTCTTAGAGTAATTTGTTTAAGAGACATCTGAAGTCCATGTATATTGGAAATTCTGATGATAGCAGTTTTCAGATAGATTCTACACTGGTAGGTATTAAAGTATAAAACAATAAAATGAGTAGTATCATGTCCAATGATGATTATAAAACTTGCACACTAACTGTAACTGCTCAATAGAATTGTCTGCTTTGGTTTTTAAGATTATTCAATGATGAATCTCACTATGTGGCTGGCATGTAGTGTATCACACTGTCATTGCAAAGACCAAACAGTAGCAAATACAGCACTTGAATTGTTAATTTAATTTGCTCATAACATTAAAGAGACACACTATTATAGGTGTAACTAGCAATTAAACTTTAAAATTAAAAACTTGTCTGCTTTGGACATGAAGTTAGTCCTGCTTTAGGCTTGGATATGATAATAACATCTATTGTAAAGTGTATTTAGACTAACCCAGTGCTTGAATATTTGAAACCTAAAAATGTAACAGGCACTCACTCACCTTTTGTAAGGTCACAGTGTACTGTTCCCACATCAACTCTTCCATGCCTGGGGCCTGTTGCACATAGAAACCAATTAGTAAACCACAAAGCATACAACTATCTAAATTAGAATGTGAAATATCCCATCAAAACACAGGTATAAAAATATATGCATATTCTAATATTTTAGTAGAGTTAGTATGGAATGTATGTATTTCAATGTATTATGTTTTTTTCTTTAAAAAAGGCAAAAATAGGATTATGTCTAGGGTGGCAGAATCCCCCCACATTTCACTAATTTAGCAGCCCATTCTAATTTTGTGGAAAAGTCATTCAGCAAAAGCATTTCATTCAGATGACAATACCATTATACAGACCCAACTCAAGTGACAAAACACTCAAGGAAGACGTCTCCTGACCAATACACAATAAGATTAGCAGTTGACACAGGTTTTCAAAATGAACTAGCCTTCACATCTTCTGCTTCATGTTCATGTGGATTTAACAAAACGTTTTGTCCACTATGAATTATGTATCTGAGTATTTAGGTTTCCCTTAAGAAAAGAAAATTTACAGGAAAACACAGTGTATCACTATATAATACTGGTGTATACATTTCTGCGAGACTTCTTACAAACACTTTTCCCCCATTTCCAGTTAAAACTTATACTGAAGTGATCAGTTTATCTTACATGATATAACCTGAAATCTTTCCAACATCACAGCTTAAAATGTAATTCAGAATAATCACCCAGCTGTGATGCAACATATAGTAACACAGACAGCCCCTTCTGAGCCTGTCCTGTAAAATGAGGAGAAAAATGAGTCACAGTATTTGACACACTGCAAACATTTCAAAATGCAAAGCATCTATTGCAGACATAAAATCCATAAGTATGCATGTACTCCAGCAGTCAGTTTGTTTGGTTTTACTTCTAAAAAGTGGTCTCTTTTGGGAAGCTAAGAGCTTGCTCAGAAAACTGAAGTTCAGGCAGAAGCTCAGTTTTGAATTAACAGTCTTTATAACAGGACTAAAGAGATTACTGACAACTTAAACTCCAAAGCAAAAGACAGAGAAGTGACACAAGATTATGCATCCATTGTATTTCCAGAATAGAAGTCTTCTGATAGTATGCAACTGTTCGGCAAACTATGGATGATGTATCCCAAATGCAAAGAACCCTGTGATGTATTCTTCCAGTGAATTCTGAGTGTCTCAAAGAGAAACTAGGCTTACATTTTCCTCTGCACTTTCACTGTATTGAAAGGCAAACTTAAAACATTAAGTCCTGCTCAGAGCTCCTCAGTAGGAAGCACGCAGTTATTCATCATTCTTATCCAGGAATTTCATAACACTGAACAGTGCTAAATTTCCACTGTTCTCCCACAAAATGAACAACACTCTCCAGTTTGAGAACCTTTTGAATCCAGAAAGGATGTCTCATATTAAAAACAATACAAGTCAGTATTTCTAAACTTCTGCTTGTCTAGATCAGACAAGAAAGAGTGGTATTTGTAACTGTCAGCATTAAAATACATGTCTTGAGTCAGCAAATTACTCTGCTGAAGCCCCTGGTGAAATTATTTTATCTGATATTCCTATTTAATCAAATGACATACCTAACCCTTCAACTAGCTGACACTGAATTGTCTCACTACATATAGTCCCCTACACAGACACCCGTGCTGTTGTGGTGCTGTGGTACTCAAAGCGACTAGGCTTGCTTGTCTGGTATGTATGAAAATGTGTAAATAATTTAACTACTACTGACCCTTGGCTACACCATCACTGTCCTCCTGTTCTATGATCTTTTTAAGCTCTGTAGAAAACCAGTACTGAAGAAGTGCCAGCGAAGAAGTGCCATTTAAATTCCAGTCGATTTCACTGAAGAAACTTTTAGAAATGAGACAATGAAATGCTGAGTAAAATTTGAAGGTCAAGCACATGGGTTGAAATTTTGTAGAAGCAAGAGAGAGGGAAAACATTTTCCATCCTTCTCACCTTATGAAAGTATCAACAACTCTTGTTACATGTGTAACAAGAACGTCACTCAAATGAGGTTTGTGCTGTACACAGCTCTTACCAACACTGCCTCCCAGCCTGGAACAGAGTCCAGTGCTGTGCAGGCAGAACAGTAAGGCAGGCAGGGGGGCATCAATGAGAGTTCACTAGCCATGGGGACACAGCACACGCCTTACTCTTTCAGAAACTAATACTAGGACTTTCAATACACTCCATACTAAAGAAAGGCCTGGGAAATGACTGCTTATTCAGCACAACATCACAGAAAAAGGACTGAGGAAAGCACAGTAAAGACACTGGGGATGGATTAATGGGTATGAAACAGGTAAGCTGAAAGAAATTTCCTTCCAGAAAACAAGGTCTCTGTGTAATAAAGTATTGTAAACTAACAGGTTAGGTTTATTTTGCTCTGACAAATAAGTTTTGTAGTATATGGTCACAAAAAATTAAGTATCACAGAATTAAGTATTTGTTCAAGTGACACATTTTTTAGAAACTTCTCCTTAGGAACCTGTTTCCCATTTGCTGTATGCTGCATTACCAAGTGAGGTATGCTATGCATTTGCAAAAGCTGATTTTGTGCAACATAGTTACCAAGACAACAGGACTAGTTCTGCCATATTGACGAAACTATGCAGGCTCTGTAACACAGTTCAGAGAACTGAGTGGTCACCTAGGAAGCCTATAAAGCACAAAACACATCTGTATCCCCTCAAATCTCTAAGCAATAACCTCTTTAACACTATAAAGCATACTGCTGTTTGTCATTGCCACAACGCTAACCCACACTGACAGATTAATGGAGAAGGTGGAGAGGGAGGGAAAGGCTACAAATGTTATAAATCATCAGATGGAAGACTCCAACACAGTCACAAAATTCCTGTATTCCATGTCTAATAACATGACTCTCCTCTGAATGCATCAGGCGATGGCTTACAAAAAGCGTCCAACACCTTGTCAATTTCTTCATACTTCATCTGTAAGGAAACATAGAGGGATTCTGAGCAGCCTGCGCATCCCTTACAGGATCACAATTTCACTGCGAGACTGCACACCAAAACACTGGAGAGAGAAAGGCAGGTGAAATAGTTAAGAACCCCACTTTCAGTAACTAATAGTAACTGTTTTGTGAGTCTACCCAGGTTTCACACACACAGAATGCTACCTGCAGTAAATGCAAATTAATGTAATTTGCTAGTCTAAATTCATTAGTGACTAAAGTCAGTCCATTTCTAATTAGAACACTGTAGTCAGGATTTGCTTAAATTTGCCTAATGTTCATATTTCAAAATGACAGGTGCTTTTTATATACCCAAAATAAACTGCTTAACAGAATCTTTGGCAGGAACCTAGTTAAAGTGCTAAAATCATCTGTGTGCTACAAACAGGCAGCTGCTCCAACTCTCACTGACAATCATCAGAGATTTATGCAATCACTTGCTACTGAGAGATCACCGAAGATTTCATTCATGCTGAAAGATCAAAACCAGAAAACCTGGCACAACAGTTACCTGTCTATAAAAACGAGTTGGAAAGGCGAGGGATGTATGGGAAGGGTGGGGGTAGAGGGTGGGGGGTGGGGAGAGGGAAAGAAAAGACTTGAAGCAAGGTGCAACAAAAAAACAACTCACGTGCCCTTTCAAAATCCCCAACTTTTTGACTGCATGAGACCACATTCTCTGCAGAGCTTGAGCTGTCTTCATTGTTGCAGGATATAATCTGTGCGGGGATGCCGTACATCCCCGTCTTTTCATCCGTTTCCACCACTCAACAAAGTTATGTAATTCTAATACAATAGTGGCCTACATACTCAAACAAATCCTGCCATCAGTTTCACACAGAAGCACATCAAAACCACAGCAGGGAAATACACCAGGAGTTTAACTAACTTTCACTTTACGAAGGCCCAGGAAAAAGCAGTATTGTAATCCTACCTTTTTTGTTTTTAATAGCATAAATCAATAAGTAGCAAATTATTCTTTTTCCAAGCACATATGGGTTCACCTCACCAGGAACCTAGTTAAAACTTGAAAGAAAAATGTCTTAGGAAGCACAGTGTAGATTACTTCTGCACAGAAAATTAATATTCTGACTGTAGTATTTTATAGTAAAAATTACCACTTGACTCCAGTATCTTGAGTAACTGCTTTAGCAGCCTCTGTCAAGTCTTAACAATTCAACTGCTAAATTCAGGAAGTCCTTATGCAGAAACAACTGTATACTTGCATGTAATCTCTTCAACTGCACATGTGAAAATACATATGAACACTTGCAGAACTGTGGACTTGACTTCAGCAAGCAAAAAGGGAAACAAAACCAAAATTCTAAAAGCTGCAACTAACAGGCCTTCCCTCTGCCCTCAAAAATTTAATAAGGTATTTGTATGAATTATAAGCTAATCATACAGACAAACACATGATTTTATTGGAAAATAGGTCAAGCTATCAGTTCCATCTATGCTGCATGAATGCTGTGAAATTTAAGCCTTAAGCGAACTCTTCCCCTAGACTTTATGTAAATAAGTTTCACAGGCAGTGGACAGATAGGAACACATGCCAAGTTCAGTACACAATGCTAACCAAAACCTCCATTTTTTTGCTAATGGCACAATTATAACTGCTGAAGAGCAAGAATTCAAACTGCAGTAAAAAATGTGGAGGTGGGTGGGTTTAATTTTTGGTTTTTTTTTCCTTTTAAACTCATGACTGAAAGCAATGGCCTGTGTTTTAACTGTGACATCATCTCTGCACTAGCCAGCATTGCACCTTCAGTGCTGAGCTGCCTAGGGTGAACACCATTCAGCCTGCACCAAGGGGACCCTGCAAAACTGCATAGGCTGGGGTTTCCCACTTTCAGATCACATTTGTGAATGTAAGTAGTTTAGACTTTAGTTAGTGAAGATTAGCGTTTTGTCCAAAAAGTTTATAATCTCCACCAACATTTCTGAAGAAAATACTCCTTTATCTGAACAGGCTTATATTCACAACTTCTAAGTCCAAATATTAAATTTATTTATGTTTACAAAATCAACAGGAAGAAACAAATGTAAGGATCTATGTGAGACCTCTCTAGCACTGTCTTAGCTCTCCTGTTCTTTTCCTCTCTGCCTTCAACAATACTACAAATAGAGACATATCATCAAAATGCCTGTGGTGACATGGAGAAAAAAAATGGCAAAATGTTGCCCATGTGCTGTAGTGGTTCTATCCACACATATCTTTTCCCTAAAAGAAAATCAGAAAGACAGAGGGATTAACACCACCAAAATTTAAAATTAACCTGGGAACAAAAAAAAATAAAAACAAATAAAAAATGGGGAAGTCCCAGAATGTTACTGCAACATTTCTTGCATAGTCGTAACAGGAGCTTTGAAAAGACTGATGAGGAAGGCTTTTGAGTTTGGGTATTTTATTTTGAAGGAAAACACTTTCTCCAGGATAGAAATTCCTCCATTTAATTTTTAAAGTTAGATGCAAAGAGTAATTTTTTAAACTAACCACCACCCACTTTCCCAGACACTGCCTTCAGTTTCCTTTACAAAGGATAAAGGAAATGAAAGCCCAGCTTCACCCCAGCACAGTATTACAGATGCAATTACAAGTTTTTTGCATTTCACACCTGTTTCACTTCTATTATCCACAGACATTTAAAATGAAACTCCTTCTGAAAGCAAGCCTAACTCCAATGAGACACACACAGCTTAGTCTGTTCTGGAAGTCTACCCAGACACTAAAATATTCGTAGAATCATGTGAGGGAAAGTAACTGAAAGCTAAGCATCCCTTATTCTGTAAATTGGGAGGATGAAAAGAAAAGCAGAGCTCTGAGAAAACTCAAAGCAACTTAAGAATGTCTTCACAGCCTGTATCTCTCTGCTCAGGTGAAGAAAGTGCTTCCTTACATCACCATGGTCTCCCCAGCAGGAAAGCTAACTACAAGTGTTGTATTTATCACTGTTCTGATCTCTTCCTCTCTTGTCAGTGAAGAAAAAGGGTGTGTCCTCAGGTATCTAGACAAGGCTGTGGAAGTAAACAGAAAGGAAACCTGAAATGGTCTTCCTGACACTGTTAACTCCAGTGACAGGGGAAAAAAAGGCCCTTCATCCCCTTCCTCCTCACCTTCTCCATCTATTACATGCATGAAGGCACAAAAATTTTGAAGGTTGAGTCCAGGTTTTCCCTAAAGATAGCCTTCTACACTGAAGATTATCAAGAACTTCAAGTTTCACTGTTACTCTTCTAGTCACTGATAGGAGCAACCAAGAGCAGCATCAAGATGCCTGGAGCATACCTGGTCTCAAAGACCAGATATGTTATCAGAGGATTCAGGAACTGCCCTCCTATGCCACCTACCTGCACAAAGGAAATTATGACAGACAAAACTGGATGGTTTTAGATTTAAAGGCATTCAAAAATGCTAATCCACTTCAGCTCCTGGTGGATGTTCTATGGATCCCCTCAACAGACAGTGGAAGCTGAGAAAAAGGAGAAGCAATCCCTCTACATTAGTGTGTGGCATGAAGGTCCACACCTCTTCTCTTTCAGCTGTAGGATGCAGCCTACTAGGCTATTAAAGATGACTATGAAAAGACAATCATGCACCACAAGCTGCACATCCAGAACCTGCCAAATATTCTTTAATCAACATAGATAAAAATAACTGAAAGTGAGCAGGGCCTTTACTAGGCCTTTCCACGGCAGTAAGAAAGGTCACTCAAGCCACTCTGAAGCAAGAAGACTCTAACTGAAGCAGTTTCATAAAGTATCTGCATCTGGTACAGCAGATATTTGATTTTAAGATCTAGAAGATGAGAAAAATCTATTAAGCCTAGATATAATACAGCTGGTATCTCACAAAAAAAAAAAAAGAGGGGTACCTGATTTTCTACCACAAAAGCATTCCCTACCTTTTGTGTGGGTTCCTGCACTCCCTAGAAGAGCAGTAAGTTCACAGAATGATGAATGTCTCAAATTAAAGGAAGAGAAGTGAAAAAATGTGGTTTGCAGAAGATATCCACTAGCAGTAACAATTGTTCTTCAACAAGGCAGGAATTCCTCTGGGTTTCTTTTTTTCCCCTCCATGAAGGAGAAATACACATAAAGGTCAACTCCATGTTAAAAGATCATCAGCTCCACCTTTGGTTTTGAGTAAAATCAAAATGGTGGCAGCAAGTTAAAAAGAGTCATGTACTGTACAAGTAAATATATTTCTGCACTGGAACAAAATCTTTTGACAATGAAAAAAAAATTCACTTTTAAATGACCTATTCAGACAACCCTTTTCCTCCAGCAGACAATTATCAGTTAGATATAGCCTTTGCTTTCTCTCAAATTACTTGAGAAGAACAAAGAACCTAACAGAAAATATTTTGCCTGTAACGTGTATTTTACTATTGGACTTTTGTGTGAGGAACAACTTTTACCAGAATACACTTAGAAATAGTAATCTCAAATAAGAGTTGTCTTAAAAAGCCTATTTAAGTAATTTATACACTGAGCGTGTTTCCAGTCATTCATTCTTCAGAAACATAAATAGAACTGGTTTTGATGCAAAGAATTGACAATGTCAAAAACTTTTCTTAATCCTATTTCACTTAAAATACACTGCTCATATACTATGATTTGTAAATTTCACCTACAACAGCACATATCTATTATAGATATTATAGATATAAAACTTTACTTCCTAAGTTACATGAAAACTTACAAAATCAAATGAGAACTAGGGGTGTTTTTGTTTGTTTTACTTCTGTCAGGAACAGCTAGAATCCAGCATGATGACAATATCCCTAGTCATTATGTGACACTGTGCTCAGTACTATTTCACTATGAATTTTGCTTCTGGGGGCAAAACTAAGCCTTTTTCAAAAATACCTAGTACCAAAGCTGTCAACTGTAGCACTGAGAGCATAATTCAGGCTTCCTGACTTCAAGTTGAATAACCTACCCACTAAAAAGTGTGCAAGGAAGCAAACAGAGATTGCCTCCATTTCTGTCAGACAGTAGTCTCTCACCAGAAAAGCCCCTGTAATAGGAAAATAGAGGTCAACCTTCTGCCATTGTGGGAGCATTGTGGGAGTTTTAGCCAGCTAACAGATGGGGAAAAATTCCTGGGTGGCAGAACTGACATAATTTCTGTGCCTCTTGTTCCACTGTGACACTCCAAATGCCTTTCAGACTGCAAATTGAACTAGAAGTCAGTCTTACACAGAACTGCGAAGATGAAGGGCAACAGTGCTATTCAGCATACTACTGAAGATATTAATGAACAAACACATCTAGGTCTCATTTGCATTGTAGCCCTATCACTAACATTCACAGTGGGGCAGTTTAAGGTTATGCCTTCAAGGTGGTGTTTTTTTTTTTTACAGATTTCAAGCAGAAAAGTAGAAAAAGATAAATAAATCACTACTGGGTGTAAAAAGGAAAACCAAAGATAAATCTAAACAATTTCATTGGAGAAATATCTGCTATAAGACTGCCTGTACCAAAACTTCTGATCTCTTCTCGGTGCACTTCATACTCTGAAGGGGGACTAACCCTGCTTCCACTTGACCTTGGCTGCATTGTTTTGGGATAAGTCTAACTGCTACTTTTTTTCTCTTTTCCTTTCTCCCTTTTTGACAAGGGCAGGGTAGGGGGCAGAGGGACAGATCTCCTGGTCTTAGACCAGGGGGATTTTCATGTTGTTCGTTAACTGTAACTATCTGTAAATACTGCATATTTTGTACCTATTCATTGCATTCCACTGTAGATTGTACTTTTGCCTGTAAATACAGCTTCCATTTGCTTCCAACTGAGCTGGTCTGGCAAAGTTAACGCTGGGGGGGTGAAATCTCAAGCCACCACACAAAGCATAATGCCTTGGATCTTCTAGTACACAAAGGCTGTTTAAAAAATTCAGGTAAAGGAGATGGGAAAAAAAGTTGCATACACACAGATCTCAGGTGATCTGGAGCTTTGACAAGCTGTGTGCTCTTTAATTCAAAGTACACCACTTAATCCAGCTCACAGAACATCAAGGTCAAGCAATGCTTAAAGGTAACAAAGAATATCATGCAATCTGTCCATAACAGCGCTCCCTACCCTAACATTTTTTCAAAAAGGGAATAACAAGTATCCTGGTAACTGCAAAGAAGCCAGTAAGTAATGCAGCATTAGGCATCCTTGTGTTGGATTACCAAGTAAACCAAATTACATCTGAATAGCTTTATGTATTTTAATTGTATTAAAGAACACCTAAAAAAAAAAAAAAAACAAAAATGAGAGGTCTGTGTGTATAAATATCTAAGTAATGCACACACTACTGTCCTGTGGCAGAAAAAGAAAACATCACAGTGATTTTTTCATGGAAACTGTAATCTGTTCATGACAGTAAGATACTGCCCAGGGAAAGTGTGTTTTCCATATATTTAAAGGCAAACATTTACCAATTATATTGAAGAGTTTCAGAAATCAGGACAAGCACTTTCAAAGGAAAAAATGGAAAATCAGGACCTTCTTAAAATATTTTGAGTTCAAGTCACAGATGACCTTATGAATGGCAATTAAAAATCCAAGGGGGTGGTTTTGTATGGGTTTTTTGGTGTAAGAGGACAAGGGGCAATGGATATAAACTAGAATACAGAAATTGCACCTCAACACAAGTGAAACAGAGCACTGGAACAGGCTGCCTAGAGAGGTTGTGGAGTCTCCTTCTCTAGGGACTTTAAAGACCCATCTAGATGTGCGCTTTCATCACCTGCCCTAGGTGATCCTGGGCGGTTGCACTTGATCTTCAGAGGTCACTTCCAACCCCTACTATCCTACGATTCTATATGCTAAATACCTCCAGGGATTGTGACACCACCACTTCCCCGGGCAACCTATTCCAGTGATTGACAACCGTTTCAGTGAAGAACTTTTTCTAAACCACCTCTGGCACAAATTGAGTCTGGTTTCTCCTATCCCTTGCTACTTGGGAGAAGACACCTCATTGCAACCTCCTTTCAGATAGCTGTAGAGAACAATAAGGTCTCTAAACAATCACACGTTCTCTCAGCTGCACCTCACAGGACTTGCTCTCTAGAACCTCCACCAGCTCTGTTGCTCCTCTTGTGGCTTTCTTGCAGTAAAGGGCCCAAAACTGAACACACTATTCAAGATGTGGTCTCACCAGTGCACTGGAGTACAGAGGGACAATCACTTCCATCATCACACAATCAACCAGGTTGGAAAAGACCTCAGAGATCATCAAGTCCAACCTATTACCTAACACTTCATGACTAACTAAACCATGGTTTCAAGTGCCACATCCAGTATTTTTTTGAACACCTCCAGGGATAGTGACTCCACCACCTCCTTGGGCAGCCCATTGCAATGGCAAATTACTCTTTCTGTGAAGAACTTTCTCCTCACCTCAAGCCTAAACTTCCTCTGGCACAGCTGAGACCTTGTCCTCTTGTTCTGTTGCTGGTTGCCTGGGAGAAGAGACCAATCCCTATCTGTCTACAACCTCCTTTCAAGTAGTTGTAGACAGCAATAAGGTCTCCCCTAGGCTTCCTCTTCTCCAGGCTAAACAACCCCAACTCTCTCAGCCTCTTCTCATAGGGCTTGTGCTCGAGACCTCTCACCAGCCTCCTTGCCCTTCTCTTATGCCCTTCTAATGATGCTGGTCACACTGTTTCTGATACAGGCCAGAATGCTGTTGGCCTTCTTGGACACCTGGGCACACTTCTGGCTCATGTTCCAATGCCCAGGAGCTTTCCAGACACTGCCCCAAGCCTGCAGCATTGCATGGTGTTCTTCTGACCCAGGTGTAGGACATGGTACTTGGCCTTGTTGAACATCATACAATTGGCCTTGGCCCATCGATCCAATCTGTCCAGGTCCCCCTCTGTAGAGCTTCCCTATCCTCAAGAAGGTCAACTCTCCCTCCCAGTTTGATATCATTATGGAGAATGTGCTTAATTCCCTTGTCTAGAGCATTGATAAAAGTATCAAAGAGAACTGGCCCCAGTGCTGAGCTTGGGGGACTACCACTTGTGACTGGTTGCCACCTGGATTTAACTCCATTCACCACAACTCTCTCTCTCACACACACACACACATGTGTTCAATGGAAAATACCTGAGAATTAAATTTTCTGAGTAGCTTTAAGAAAACGTAATGTCTTCTGCTTTTTAATCTTTCATAGAAGAACAGATTACTACCCTCATATGTATACTTTATCCTGATAGTCATAAGCAGGTTGTGTATCTTGTCTGTTGGCCCATATTCTAGAAAAAAAAACATTTAGGAAGATTTGGCAAGTATAATTTGATATATAAATGTATTAATAAAAAGATGGTTTAATATACATATTAACACACCCTGCTTTTTTTCCTCCCTCTCCAGGAGCTGCATTTCCATCTCCTACTGAATTTGCAGACATTTTGAAGACCAGCCCAGCAAAACTAGTAGAAAACCTTATATTCCAAAAACACTACAAAGTTTTTGCCAAATTATTTTTGCACAAGGCAGGCAATTCATGAGAGGCAGTCATAGTCTTAGAAATGATGCAGTGTCTACAACTCACAGCATACCCATTGAGACACTAGATGGTGCAGTGACACTGCAGCTGCGGCACACACTGCTTCTTTGCCCCATAAAAGCTGTTTATTTTGAGTTTTAGATAATACAAATTCATGCTGTTGCTTTGTCGCACAGCATGGTGTAATTGCTCTGAGAAACTACACTCAGCATTACACCACACTTCAATTTATAATTGTCAAACAGGCTGGCATTGGAGTGGGCATTTTGTAACTAGAATTTATTTAAATTGAACAATTCCAAGAAAGGTCTGACAGCTTGTTAGGTCAAAATTCTATTTCAAATCTTTCTTTTCAAACTGAAAATACAGGAAGTGTGACAGTAAAACAAAGTAGTAGGCAGTTTTTGTTTTGTTTCTTTAATCTCAAGCACATATTCTACCATCAAACAGAATTCTCTGTTTGGTTTAAATTCCGGCTTTATTAAGTGCCTTTCCACCACAATTATTTAAAGAATTGCACTGTTTATACAAATGAAATAACCATATTTCCCAAGCAGTTTTATGTTCTAAGAAAAGAAACATCTGGTACTCCAAAGATAAACTATGTATTATCAGCAACACCAAGACACCATGGAAATGGGAATCTGAAAACTTCTAGACAAGATTTTGAACCGCTATCAATACAGTTGGAACTGAAGTTGGAAATGTTACATTTTAACACTAACAATAAAAAGGAGAATTATAGCTACACTTTCTGGTGTGAAGCTTTTTCCTTCCAGGCTACTTTTAACCTAAACACAAGAAGCTTATACTTCCAATAAATCTGTTAATATGCCAATTTTGCTGACATAAAGGCATAATTACTCATTATATCAGAAAAGTCAAGCAACACACACACAAACTCTGGAATCTTCCAAAATTAATTCACTTGCATTTCACATTACTTGTGATCTCTGCCAGTAAGAGCAACATCTAACCATATCCATTCAGCACCCCGAAATTATTTAGGACTGCATGGTGCCTTTTAAGAACTATGACACTTACTTATCTTTTTTAACAACTGCCTGTTCCATCTCTAACTATTAGAAGGGAGTAAATACAAAAGCTGCTTTGACAACACGCTACCAAGAGCAGGTCAACGGTGGAAGGGAAGAATGGCAAGAAGAGTAAAACGCAGTAATTATCCAGCAGAATATAACCAATTCAGATCTTGAAACTCAGCACTGAGTTATCACCTTTGCAGGCTATACACATTAAAAATATGCATGCAAAACTTCTAAACTTCTGGGATAAAATGGAAGACATGAGTGGAGTAATTTACACTTTTTGCAGCTGAACAGTATTGAGCTTAGATGCATACATAGGCCTCATTAAAAACGAGTACAACATCTCATTGCAAACTAAACAAAAGCCTATTCAAGATGGGAGGGGTGGGGAGGGAAGGGAAAAGAAAAAAACAGAAACCAATTGTACCCAAACCCAAAGCACAGATGCAGGATGCACAGGTCTTACCTACTGAAAACGTAAAATTTATTAAGATATAGCTTAGATATATTTCATGAGCAAGTTCCTTCTACTATCTTTTGCCCAACAACAGTTCTGTCATTATGCTAGTGAAATTATGCTGCAATTGTTCCAGTGCTTCCCCCAACAGGAAGTAACCAATTGTTCAAAATTTGTGAGGGAACAGCTACGACTGAAATACAAAATCCCCATTTTGGAGATGAAAACAGATCCCATTTCCAAAACAAATGAAAAATAATAATAATAATTTTTAAAGAGAAAAAATATTTTAAAATACTTTTTAGAAAACAATTTATTTCTCTTGAGAAATAACATTCTGAGAACTAACTTTTTTCATAAAAGTACTTTTCCTTTTCACATGCTGCTTCACAGAGGAAAGCCAGAAGATATTTTTCCCAAGTGTTGAGATGTGCAGAGTCAGTCTAACAGAGTAGACTTATAAACACTAATTTAGTCTTCCATAGGCGTTGAAAGGGTTCTAAAGAACAGACCACACCTCTTGGGGCATGGCACGAGTCCAATCCCACAATAAAGTGGATTTTTCCACCACTCCTTTTTCAAAAACACAGCAAGACTTCAGGAGAGAAACACCTGGAAGGTGAAACAATTTCAGCTGAAGATTGAGATTAATTCGGGTAAAAGGTTTACATCATACTTGTGATGTAGCATATGTACATACACACTGGAAATCAAGAGAAAGTGTTTGCTGGTTTATTTTCTGACAGTTTTTCTAGACCTTCACTTTGTCACAAAGTCTAAGGCGCTAGCAAGTTTTTTTGCATGCACTACAACAGGGTAATGCTACGGATGGGATATTAAATTTTCAGTTCCCCTAATCAATATAGGCTTTAAAGGCTGTTCCTGATTTAACCACCCCATTCACTTTAACTGTAAAACCTGACGCACTTCTTTCCAGCCGTACTGTTTTTGTACCTTCTGCCCTGTAAGATGTCTCTGCAAACAAAGCCTGAGAATCAAAGCACTCAAGCAGTTTGTGCATAAGCCAAGTTCAAAAGGACACACAAACAAAAGAACAACATCAAACCCCACAAAAATCCAAAACCCCAATGAACCAATGGAAAAAAGAACCACCATAAACCCCAGAAGTCTGTTCTAATATACTTGCAGTATCAGGATTTGATGAGAAGGCAAATTAAAGTCACTAGTTGTGCATAATAAATTTAATCATGCTGGGAAAACTAATTTTAAAAAGAAAATTAGCTGGAAAAATGGAAGTGCAGCCACCATTTTGTTTTTTTTTTCAGAATCAAGTTATCCTATGTATCCAAAGCACAGATTTTACTCTTGTGGCATCTCAAAATAAAAAGTTGAAAGAATAAAAGCCCAAAGCATGATAGGTATATTACACAGTCAAAAGCACTGATTACAATTGTATTGTACTTCAGTGATAAATCTTCTACTGCTTCTGTTTTTGAATGCTTCAACTTACTGCACTCATATTCAAACAGCAAACCAAGCAGAAGTGACAAACACTAGCATCATGGGATTACTGGTGAGAAACTGCATTTCTGGTATGCCATGATCCTTACAGACTCCCCAATGTCATAAACTTTGATATCCAACAACTATAGTTCCCGAGACTGAGAAAAACAAGCTGGATACCTGTCTCCTGCTTCCTGTAACTAGTTTCTAAAAGGCCAACTAATTGCTGGGATACAATCCAATCAGGTCAGAATTTATATTTAATCATCCAGTCACAATGCAAGACCATTCAAACAATGGTACAATTGTTCATTTCTGAGCTTAGTCCCAAACCAGCTTTTCTTTCCCCGTTAAGGTTTCTAGTATCCTTTGTTCTAACTCTATTAATAGAATAGGCCGTATTCTTGGAAGCCTTTTGCTTTTGTCCAAGCATTCCTGTAGCAGTAAGATTACATATTTTCACATAAGCTTTCTTTCTTAGCTGCTGGGAACAAACCTGTACAATCTGTGCACAAATTTTAATAGTACATCTGACCACATCTAAGACTGAAACTCTGTAAAATTCACATGTAGCACATTGTAACACACACCACACAACTATCAATGACATACTACAAACTTCACAAAACAAACATCAAGCAGATCACTGACACACAAGGTAGATAAAGTTTCAAATGCATTTAAACATCCATAACAGCAAGAACCTAATTCAAATGTCTGTTAAAAAAAAAAAGGCTAAGTGTAAAATTAAAAATACATCAAATCTCTGTAACATTAAGCTGTTTTGCACTGGAAGTCATTCTATTTATTTTCTAGTCACACTAGTCATACCTCTCCACATTCCTTTCCTTCTATCACAATAGTCCTGCCTTCAATGTCTTAAGCAACTCGCCTCTCCCTCTCAAGATGCCTCAAAGGCCCACTCAGTCATGCCAGAAAGCACTGCATGTATCCAAAATGAAAGCAAAAGCTGTTGTAAAAAGGAGTTTGGTAAATTTTGTGCCATCCATGTAGTGGGAAGGACAGCTGTAAATGAAATTTGAGAATTGCATTGGATGGGTTTAGGTGTGCAAGTCTTTTACACTGATATTCTTCACATATACAACTGAAAGGAAAGGAAACGAGTGACAAAAAATATTTAAAAAATCACTGGGCTCCTCCCAAGACTTCAATTACCATGCAATAGTGAATTAAGTCAGCTGCACCTGGAGCCCCTTCTACAAGAGGGATATGGAGGTGCTGGCACGTGTCCAGAGAAGGGCCACAAGGATGATCAGAGGGCTGGAGCACCTCTCCTATGAGGACAGACTGAAGGAGTTGGGGCTGTTCAGTCTGGAGCAGAGAAGGCTCTGAGGTGACCTAATTGTGGCCTTCCAGTATCTGAAGGGGGCCTACAAGAAGGCTGGGGAGGGACTTCTCAGGATCTCAGGTAGTGATAGGACTAGGGGGAATGGAATGAAGCTGGAGGTGGGGAGATTCAGATTGGACGTGCGGAAGAAGTTCTTCACCATGAGAGTGGTGAAGCCCTGGAATGTGTTGTCCAGGGAGGTGGTTGGGGCCCCATCCCTGGAGGTGTTTAAGACCAGGCTGGATGAGGCTCTAGCCAGGCTGATCTAGTGTGGGGTGTCCCTGCCCATGGCAGGGGGGTTGGAACTAGATGATCCTTGTGGTCCCTTCTAACTATGACTGATACTATGATACTATGATTTAGAATCCTTTTGCTCACAGCAAAGTTTTCTTCTCAGTGCCTCCAAAGGAATATAATTGCTTAACTAAGCATGTGCACTTCCCACAGCTCTGGATTTTTCTGGAAAAGCAGCACCAGCAACCCATTATATAAAGTTGTGTTACACTGAAATTCTCCACACACCTGATGGCACTGATAAACACTTCTGAGGTATGAGAACAACAGAGCAGATCAGAGAGGTAAAACTAGAGTATTTTCCATTCCTTTTCCTCAGTCCTTTTCCAAAGAGGATTTTGTTGGATACTTTGTTGGATGTGAAGTTGAAGTATACTATGCAGTTATGTACAAGTGCACGATTTTACTAACATCTAAATATGTTGCTGTAAAGCACATTTCAAACACCCCATAACTTAGGTAGAAATTGTTCCTCCCAATTGTGTTAATAATAGCAGTCAATCAATGATCAATAAATCAAGAAAAGGGGCAGGGGGCTGAAGTCAGGTACTCTTTTTCTTTATCATCAAGATAGTAACTTTCATATGGTTGATTCATTCTCAAAGCACTAGTCCAAGCTTATTTGCAACCATTCTTGCTTCACCTGAAATAACGTCAGCAGAACAAACTGCAACTAGAACCCTTGGTGCAATCTTTCAACCAAGTCAACACTTCACAACTGTGCAACATCAACATAAGGAACTTGTTCAAGCTTCACTGCAAGCATTACAAGAAGCCAAAGTCACACATCCCTGTGAAATCATGCTATTTCCACTGAACTGCAAACTAAAGTACACAAAGAGTAAGATGAACAGAACAAGATCAGCAAGTGACAGAACAAATTTTACTCCTCCTCTTGTGACTATAAGGCTTTGAAAAGAACAGGTAGCACTTCAGTAGCAACTGAATGTTCATTCTCAAACCAACATGGAACAGAAAGTTTTCTTCTTGTGGTCTGAGCCACATAAAAGAGCATTATACTCTTCAAGGACCTTCTGACACACAAAGCAGAAGCAAATCATGATGAGGTGTTCTCTTCCCACCTCCCGCCCTTGAGGAGGAGAAGAAGTTATCTACTTGCCTATAAATAAATAACCCTTACAAAAAGGTAAGAAAAATTAAATCCCTTTTCAAATCATCGTGATCCAAGAGATTTTTAGTCCATCCTTACTACTACAGAGGACATTAGGAACACATGTACTGGCTTCTACAATGTTAAAACAGGAAAAGAAAGCTTGGAAAATGATATAAAATTAAGTCAAATTATTACAGCATAGAAAAGTTAATGGATGAAATGTAATGAATGAAATTGTATAGTTTAGCATCATAGCCACAGTAAAATTAAGCAGTCATCATCATAACCTTTCAAACAAAAAACCACACAGAAAATAACAAAACATACTTGAGGGGCATCCCCATGTGTCAGACTGGACCATAAGTATTCCATACACAGCAAACTGATAGCAAAGACTGATGTACCAACAGTATTCTGGTACAAGGCTTTTTGTATTTTACCAACAGCTTAACAATTGTGTCTGAGGCACATGACTGAAGATATCCCCATTCTCTTCCTGTATTTTAACCTATCCTTACACCTTTTTGATGCATCGGGCACTGTACACAAACAGATAGGGAAGCATAATTACCAAAGGAGAGCTGAGTGCATAGGAGCCGCTGGAAATGCCAATAGGCATTGCTGTGCAATCAACACTATGTCTTTAAAAGTCTGAGCCATAGGTATTTACAACCTGACCTACATAATATCCATGTAAAGCACACAAAAGTATTTCTCAGCTGTCATTTGTCAAGGGAGTTCCTGCCAAAGTACTGGCTGAGCAAGAACACCTCTACTTTGACACTGAACTACTAGACTTTCATGAAACTGAAAAGTTTTATAAAACAAGAATTTACAGCCAAACCATAGCTGTTATGTAGTACACAGATAAAATTATGCAAGTACAATACTACATAGGAGTTCTAATGTCAACATCTAAGGAGATGCACACACATGCTAGTGATAAGCTACGCCACATCACTTCAATCACTTTATAGGTTGGACGTGATGATCTTGAAGGTCTCTTCCAACCTGGTTTATTCTATTTATTCTATTCTATTCAATTGCTTTATTGACTAAACTCTGTGAATAGAATAACCAAAGCTTTTGACTGTTTTTTATTTCTGGAATAAAAAATACCTAGGAAAACAAAGTAATCAAAAATGTAAATTGTTTTTCATCTTGTTCTGCAACTCTTCAAAAAGCTTGTGCAACATTGACTGAAGAATCTACAGCCTTGGCCACTAGAAGAAATCCACATTATCCAGCAGATTTTTGCAGTGCTGGAACACAGAAAGAAGAGCAATCAGTGCCAAGCACTGACCCTGGCAGCAAGCTGCTCAAGTCAAAGGCTAGTAGTCTCACAGCTTTCTTTGTGGAGCCTAGAATTAAAGTCTAGCTGGACATCCTGCATTCTCACCAAAAAGCTCATGCTGAGAAAGAATTGTAAGGTTTGAGTGTCTGAAATGCTTTCCCATCACAGATTAAGTATGCACATGCAAGGAAAAAGTATGACAGTCTGAGTACATAGATTACAGTAATAAATAAATAATGGATAGGCATACCAGTTCTTGTAGCTGTACAAGTAAGCTGTTAGATCACAGATGACTTTTTTGCAAGATATTATGGGTTCTTTAGCAAGAATCACTCACCCAAAATTCAGTTGTGAAACACTAATGCAGTATTAGATCTAGAGACTAGAGACTAGATCTAGATTAGATCTAGAGACTTCAACAAGAGAATTTGTACAGAGATTTTTCTCTTTGATTATTTAACAGGGCACAGTACATGGCACAAACACCCAGAAAACTGTTGAGTATCATCTGCCTGATTACTAAACTGCTACAACAGTACTAGGCCCTCAGGGAGCATCTTCATCTTTATTGTATCTTTAATTTACAGGAGAGAGATGACTAAAGGGTACTCCTGCTGTTTAGTAAGTTAGGTGGCATTTTATTCTTATATAGCATAAAGAATAAATTTATATTAAATGCATGTCACAGATAAGATGCATTCAGGAACAAAATTCTGCCTTAAGGCTGATATTTTCAGTACATGTTTGCCTTATCAGCATGGATCACAGAAATTTCTTGGTGATTTCTTAATTTTGATGGTAAGAAAGGCATTGCAAATACAGTTTTAAACAACAAAGTGATTTTAAATTAATTTCCAGTTTTAACACAGGTATGAATTATGCTATACTCTTTGGGCCATAAACAATATACAGTTCAAGTCCTTCATAAAAGAGATTCCTGCAGCATAAATAACATCACCTTCCTAAGAAAATACTGCAACCTACCATTTTCTGTGGTTTGCAACCACTCAAAGGACTCAAAAAGACATTTCAAATGTCAGTTGAATCCTCATCACAAGCTGCAGAAAACCGGATTCCTAGCACAGTCAAAAATTTTATACTTTTTGCATTGTTTCATTAAGGAAAAAAAAAGAAACCAGAAATTATTGCTGTAGTTGCTCTCCAGATTATTTTTCTTTTCCTACAAAATTATGAACACAGTATTTTCTCTCTAAAAGAAAACACCTGTGACCATACTATCAACTGTAATAGAAGGAGACACATTGACGCTTTTCCCGTTTAAGCTCAATACACACAAGATAGGCTTTCTCCTGCCTGTTGTTTGAGCCTGCACGAAAACGTCAGCCAAAGCTCCCTTTTTGCTGACAGAAAAGCTGCCACTGAATTCACAGCAAATGCTGCCCATTTCCATACTGCGTGGACTCACAGCTCTGAAACAAGAAGAAGCTGCATCCACATAATTTGTTTCTCTCCATGACAGGTAGACCCTAAAACAGTTTTAAGAAACAACATACAGTCACTAGAGATGTAATAACCCATACTTTTTATCAAGCCAACAGACCTGTTGTGATTAACTTCAAGCAGGCAAAGATTCCACCAACATTGATAAAAGCAGCTCCAAAAAAATGTTACTGTTTGAGACAAGCGGAGGAACACTGACAGCACTGTGTACCAGTACACAATATGCTGGGACATACTGCAAGGTCTCTTGCTTCAGAACTAATAAAACAAAATTAAAAAAAAATAATAAAAATAAAAATATCCCCACACCAACCGACCCACCCACCACCCAAAATACCACACTGGAAATAATTAACTAAAGTATCAACTGGTAGTCACTGACGGTAACAATTTACTTGCAGTACTGTTCTACAAACTACAAAACAAATAATGAGGCATATATAACCTCGAATTACGGCTTCCATATCCATTTTAGCGGGGTGGGGTAGTCGACTACAGATAACTCAGTTTCCTGAAGGCTGGTACACACCACCTGGCCCCTCCAGTCATGACAGATGCTGCTTGCTATCCCTGAGTGCTTCGTCGCTATATTGGCTACTGTAGTTCAGTAACAGGTGAAAAAAAGACGTTATCCCATAAAATCTGAAGCTTCTTTTAAAAAAGAAACACAAAAGCAAAACCAAAGACAGCAAGGGCCAAAGAGAGGAAGAATTTTCTTTTTCAAACTTGGGGGTTCGTTTCTCCACAGAAACAGAGATAGTTTTTACTTAAAACACTAACTTCCATTCTGAGGGCAACCAGCATTTAAACAACAAAACTACGTTTTGTCTTCCGGCAATAAAGAGATGAGAAGCCAGCACTGAAGAACTGAGAGTTTCTTTTGCTCCTGCCCGCCAGCCTGAAGCTCCCCGCTCCAATTTAAGGGAAAACACACGGGTTTCCCACCCTTCCTCGGCTCCAGCAGCGTCAGTGGCCGGCCCGGGGCGCTGTGAAGCGAACCCGAAGCACTCATTAAGCCGGTCCTCCTTTCCCCCACCACGAGACAGATGCAGCTCCTCCGCCTGAAGAGCGGGGGGTCCCGGCCTAGCCCGGAGGCCACAGGCACATTCGGCGGGTTTGAAGCCCACGGCAGCACCTGCAGGCCAGCGTCAGGTGCATGCACACACTCCTCACAAGCCGCCTACTCTGCATTGGAGGAGCCCCTTCCCTCGCCCCCGGTCGCACCGCGGTCCACTAGCACGGCCGGGGACGGGGTTCTGCGGGCGAGTTTGGCAGGTGACGGAGAGGCTACCGACCTGCTCCGCCCCCACCGCGGGCTCCCGTGGTTCCCTCCCGGCGGAGGCCTGCGTCGCTCCCATAGTAACATCGCCGACCTCGTCGCGCCGCTGGCTGCTGCCACCCGTGGCCCCGGGCGCCAGCGGTCAAATCCGCCACCCTCGGGTACGCTTGTCCCCCGCCTCGACCCCGCTGCCCGTGAAAGGCCGGAGGAAACCGGTGAGGCCGCTGGCCGGCGAGAGCGGCACGGCGACGGGGGCAGTCGGAGCCCGCCGGGGACAAAGCCGGCACTGAGAAGCCCGCCACAGAGCGACTTTGTACTGCCGGGGCCTGGCCGCCCTCTGCCAGCAGCCAATCAAGCCCGTAAATGCCGCGGGGAGGCAAAGAAACATTTACATTCTCCCCGGGAAGAAAAGGACCGTTCTTCTCCCTTTACAAAAATATTACTTGTATTCTTGCCCTTGGCACAGGCCAGTAGCTGATGCCAGGTCACAGGGTCAATGGGAGCGCTGAGCCCCGTGGTTTAAGTCCGGGTAGCATTTCTGACATAAGGTTGTCAGATGGTATCCACAGCCCTGCTCTGTCAGACAAAAATGCATTGGCCATTTCTACCGTTTATGCTCCTGTGTTTTCAGGAGGAAAGCCTCACCATACCTGATGGTTTCTTCAAGTCTGCAGCCTTGGACAAGCTTCCCTCCAACTACTTAAAAGCTCTTCTACATCAGTTTTAAAGTCAACATTGCTGCTTCTTCCAGACAAAAGCTGTGATTGGCCTAAAGCCTCCTTTTGGCCTTTATCAAAGCCACAGTCATATCACTAATGGTGGAATTATAAGGCTGTACTTCCCTGAGCTGTAGGGCAGCAAGAAGCAAAACAGGCTGCTTTCCAATCCCTTACCACACATCCTCACCTGGGAAAGGCCTGTCAGTTTGTCTCCATGCAGTTTCCTGCAATAACAGGTAGAAAACAAGCCATTTGTGCTGTGGTGGTTTTAGGCTATGCCTTTAAAATTTAGTTACAGATTTTGAGCAGAAAAGTAGGAAAATATGAATAAATCACTACTGGGTGTAAAAAGGAAAACAAAAGGGAAGCAGCAGAACGGCTGCCCTGGTCTCTGACCAGGGGGATTTTCATGTTGGTTGCTAATTGTAAATATCTGTTTAATTTTGTAAATACTGTATCTTTTGCACATATTAATTGCATCACATTGTAGAGTGTAGATTTTGCTTGTAAATACAGATTCATTTGCTTCCAATTGAGTTAATGCTGGGGAAACTTCAACCCACCTGTGCCAGGTTGAAGGCAGATCCTCTCTTGCCTCCCACTGGGGCAGAAAAAAATGAGACTCAGACAAATGGATTGCAGAAGTGATGGAAAGTTTAAATGGAAAAGCAGCAAGTGTTTTACAGAGAACTACAAGCACAGTGACAAATGAGATTCCACAGCATACCCAGAAGCCTCCCAGCACTCCCCTTCTTCCTACCTGAGGGTACCAAAACCCCCAGGGCTCTTTCTTGCCTCTATCCAATGTTAGGCTAATATCAGCTGGCCAGATCAGAGATTGCCCTTCCCCCTTCTCCTCCTCACATTGGGGCTAACCAGGCCTAAGAGGCCTTAAGATAACACCCCTTCCATTACCAGATAGGGAGCATTGAGGGAAGAAAAGAAGAAGTTTGAGACCTTGCTGATAGATTTATAGAGAGCAAGATACTACGAGAATGAAATACACTATTTCCTGTGTCCACCCACTGGGCTGGACACCCAGGGCACCAGAGGTGCAACCCATGTGGCAGCAGGAGGCACCCAGCCCAAACTGCCACACCACCACAATGGCATACTCCTGTGATCAGCTGACTGCCTGGTGGATATGGGGAAGGCTGTGGATGTGGTCTACCTGGACTTCAGCAAGGCCTTTGACACTGTCCCCCACAGCGAACTCCGGGCCAAGCTGTCAGCCCATGGCTTGGACAGCAGCACTCTGCACTGAGTTAGGAACTGGCTGAAGGGCTGAGCCCAGAGTGGTGGTGAATGGTGCCACATCCAGCTGGCAGCAAGTCACTAGTGGTGTCCCCCAGGGATCAGTGCTGGGCCTCATGCTCTTTAATACCTTTATCAATGATCTGGATGAGGGGATTGAGTTCACCATCAGTAAGTTTGCAGATGACACCAAGCTGGGGTCAGGTGTTGTTTTGTTAGAGGGTAGGAGAGCTCTGCAGTAGGACCTCAACAGACTGGACAGATGGGCAGAGTCCAGTGGCATGAGATTGAACACATCTAAGTGCTGGGTTTTACACACTGGCCACAACAATCCCATGCAGTGCTACAGGCTGGGGTCGGAGTGGCTGGAGAGCAGCCAGGTAGAAAGGGACCTAGGGGTCCTGGTTGATAGTAGGATGAACATGAGCCAGCAGTATGCCCAGGTGGCCAAGAAGACCAAGGGCATCCTGGCCTGGATCAGGAACAGTGTGGCCAGCAGGAGCAGGGAGGTCATTCTGCCCCTGTACACTGCACTGGTTAGGCCCCACCTTGAGTCCCATGTCCAGTTCTGTCCCCCCCTGTTTAGGAAAGATGTTGACTTGCTGGAATGTGTCCAGAGAAGGGCAACAAAGCTGAGGAGGTGTCTGGAGCACAAGCTCTATGAGGAGAGGCTGAGGGAGCTGGGGTTGCTTAGCCTGGAAGAAGAGGAGGCTCAGAGGAGACCTTATTGCTCTCTACAGCTACCTGAAGGGAGATTGTAGACAGGTGGGGTTTGATTTCTTCTCCCAGGCAACCAGTGCCAGAACAAGAGGACACAGTCTCAAGCTGCAGCAGGGGAGGTTTAGGCTGGATGTTAGGAAGAAGTTCTTCCTAGAAAGAGTGATTTGCCATTGGAATGGACTGCCTGGGGAGGTGGTGGAGTCACCATCACTGGAGATGTTTAGGAAGAGAATGCATGGGGTGCTTGGCGCCATGGTTTAGTTGATTAGATAGTGTTAAGTGATGGGTTGGACTCGATGATCTTGGGGGTCTTTTCCAACCTGGTTAATTCTATTCTATTCTAGGATTTTAAATGTTTGTACAGAAAACATAATAGAGTATAATAAATAAGCACAAGAGGAAGAGTACAAAAAGATGGTTTCTAATTTCACAGCAGTCTATACATTTTTCTAAACACACAGAGACCTGTGACATCAGCTGTCACTTCCCAGCCAGTGAATACTAGGACATGGCTATGTGGCTCGGGACAGGTGCATCACATGTAACTCATGGAGCAGTTTCTTTGATTGCCCTAAATACTGAGAAGTAGCATTTGTCTTGTTCATACAGTCTATATTTGTCTTGTATTTACTGCTGTCAGCCTGTGGTGGAGAGACATAAACGAATGCAATGGTTGGACAGGTGGTTGGAAAACAGACCAGAGCATAAATGAGAGAGGTCTACTGTCATTGGCCACATTGGGGGGCTGCTAGTCTGGTAATAAGAGCCTTTAATAGGTCAGCCACTCAAATTGGATGACAGGTTTGACTCGATGATCTCAAAGGTCTTTTCCAACCTGGTTAGGGTATCAGGTAGTGATAGGACTAGGGGGAATGGAATGAAGCTGGAGGTGGGGAGATTCAGACCAGACGTGAGGAAGTTCTTCACCATGACAGTGGTAAAGCCCTGGAATAGGTTATCCAGGGAGGTGGTTGAGGCCCTGTCCCTGGAGGTGTTTAAGACCAGGCTGGATGAGGCTCTGGCCAGCCTGATCTAGTGTGAGGTGTCCCTGCCCATGGCAGGTGGGTTGGAACTAGATGATCCTTGTGGTCCCTTCCAACCCTGACTGATTCTATGATTAATACTATTTCCCATATTTGTCCATAAAATGTCTCACTTGTAAGGGTACAGAGGACACAGACCTTTTTCTGGTTTATTGTTTTTTTCTTACCAAACTTCTACTGTGCCACAATGGGCTGATGAATCATCCCACACCAGTCTGCAAATACGAACAGTAAGTGACCCCTAATGCTTATGTTCCGGCTAAAGCTTGGCCAAGTGCCCAGATGCCCATGGTGACAGCATGGACTGATGCACCTATAAACATACAATTTGTAAGTTACTCATCCTGCAATTCAACTATGGAGAACAGACTTTCAGGCTTTCCTGGATACTTTCTGCGCTTTGACTGAGCTATCCTCCCACATCAGATACACAGGGAGGCATTAAAGGGGAGGATGAAGCCATTTAAAAGAAAAATGGAAGAATGGAAGATAGTTATGTAACTAGTGACACTAGTGGGAACTCCTCCAGCATCATAGGTTCCTGCTTCCTGTGGCAGGAAAAGGGAAAAAAGGTATTTAAAGCACCCAATTCACATAATGGCTATTCTACAGGAGGACATCATTACTATTCTTTTCCCTTTTAAGCCAAAGAAAAATAACCTCAAACCCTTAAACTGCAGCTTAAAGTGTGCCTGCATCAAAAACAGTGTGGCCAGCAGGAGCAGGGAGGTCATTCTGCCCCTGTACACTGCACTGGTTAGGCCGCACCTCGAGTACTGTGTCCAGTTCTGGGCCCCTCAGTTTAGGAAGGATGCTGACTTGCTGGAACGAGTCCAGAGAAGGGCAACGAAGTTAGTGACGGGCTTGGAACACAAGCCCTATGAGGAGAGGCTGAGGGAGCTGGGGCTGCTTAGCCTGGAGAAGAGGAGACTCAGGGGTGACCTTATCACTCTCTACAACTACCTGAAGAGAGGTTGTAGACAGGCAGATGATGGTCTCTTCTCCCAGGCAGCCAGTACCAGAACAAGTGCTGGCCACACTGTTCTTAACGCAGGCCAGGGTGCCATTGGCCCTCCTGGCCACCTGTGCACACTGCAGGCTCATGTTCATCCTACCATCAACCAGCACCCCCAGGTCCCTCTCTGCCTGGCCTCTCCCCAGCCACTCTGACCCCAGCCTGTAGCACTGCATGGGGTTGTTGTGGCCAATGTGCAGAACCCGGCAATTGGATGTGTTAAATCTCATGCCATTGGACTCTGCCCATCTGTCCAGCCTGTCAAGGTCTCTCTGCAAAGCCTCTCTACCCTCTAGCAGATCAACTCCTGCCCCCAGCTTGGTGTCACCAGCAAATTTACTGATGATGGACTCAATGCCCTCATCCAGATCATCAATAAAGATGTTAAAGAGCACGGGGCCCAGCACTGATCCCTGGGGGACTCCACTACTGACTGGCCGCCAGCTGGATGTGACACCATTCACCACCACTCTCTGGGTTTGGCCATCCAGCCAGTTCCTAACTCAGTGCAGAGTGCTGCTGTCCAAGCCATGGGCTGACAGCTTGGCCAGGAGTTTGCTATGGGGGACGGTGTCAAAGGCCTTGCTGAAGTCCAGGTAAACTATATCCACATACCTCCCCACATCCACCAGGCGGGTCACCTGATCCTAGAAGGAGATCAGGTTGGTCAGGCAGGACCTGCCCTTCCTAAATCCATGTTGGCTGAGCCTGATCCCTTGGCCATCCTCTAAGTGCTGTGTGATTGCACTCAGGATGACCTGTTCCATGATCTTGCCTGGCACTGAGGTCAGGCTGACAGGCCTATAATTCCCTGGCTCATCTAATCGGCCCTTCTTGTGGATGGGCACCACGTTGGCCAGCTTCCAGTCCTCTGGGACATCTCCAGTGAGCCAGGACTGCTGAAAAATCATGGAGAGCGGCTTGGCCAGCTCCCCTGACAGCTCCCTCAGCACCCTAGGATGGATCCCATCTGGTCCCATGGACCTGTGGGGATCCAGGCGGCTGAGCAGATCACCAACTACCCCATTTTGGAACAGTGGAAAACTATGCTGCTCCCTGGCTCCTTCTGCCAGCTCTGCAGGCCAGCTGTCTGCAAGACATTCTGTCCTGCTAGTAAAAATTGAGGCAAAGAAGGTGTTAAGTATCTCTGCCTTTTCCTCATCCCTTATCACAACGTTCCCCTCCGTGTCCACCAAGGAGTGGAGGTTGTCTCTGCCCTTCCTCTTGGTATTAATGTATTTATAGAAGGACTTTTTGTTGTCCTTCACAGCAGAGGCCAGACTAAGCTCCAAGTGCGCTTTTGCCTCTCTAATTTTCTTCCTGCAAGACCTAGCAACATCCTTAAACTTTTCACAGGTTGCCTCCCCTCTCTTCCAAAGGTGATACACTCTCTTTTTTTCCCTTAGTTCCATTAAAAGTTCTTTAACCATCCAGGCTGGCTGTCTGCCCCGGCGGCTCATCTTCCGGCACATTGGCATAGCCTGTCCCTGAGCCTTCAACAGTTCTTCCTTGAAGTAGGACCAGCTCTCCTGGACCCCTTTGTTTTTAAGGGCTTTATCCCAAGGAACCCTCTGAATTAGTTCCTTGAGTAGCCTGAAGTCTGCCCTCCGGAAATCCAGAGTGGAGGTCTTCTTGCTACCCCTCTTAGCTTGACCAAATAATGAGAATTCAATTATCTCATGGTCACTGGCCCCTAAGCACCCTCCGACCACCACATCACCCACCAACCCTTCCCTATTGGTGAAGAGGAGGTCAAGCATAGCCTTGCCCCTGATAGGCTCTCGCAGCACCTGGGATAAGAAGCTGTCCTCCATGCATTCTAAGAACCTCCTAGATTGCCACTTCTCTGCTATGTTAAGATCCCAGCAGATATCAGGCAAGTTGAAGTCACCCATGAGAACAAGGTCAGGCGATCCTGAGACAGCCTTAAGCTACCTATAGAATGACTCATCAACATCCTCCTCCTGGTTGGGTGGTCTATAACAGACTCCAACCAGGATGTCAGCCCTGTTGGCCTTCCCTCTAATTCTTACCCACAGGCACTCAACCTGATCGTCCCTAATCTCCGTCTCAATGGCATCTAGTGCCTCCCTGATGTACAGGGCCACCCCTCCACCCCTTCTTCCTTGCCTGTCTCTCCTGAAGAGCCTGTAGCCATCAATTGCAGTGCTCCAGTCATGTGAGTCGTCCCACCATTTTTCTGTGATGGCAACTACATCATAGCTTTCCTGCTGCAGCAAGGCTTCCAGCTCCTCTTGTTTGTTGCCCATGCTTCGTGCATTAGTGTACATGCACTTCATCCGGGCTGCTGGTTTCACCTCTGGCTCTGGCTCATCACCCCCAGACCCCAGCCTGGGGGGACTGGTTTCAACCCCTTCACCCTTCGAAACTAGTTTAAAGCCCTATCTATGAGACCTGCCAATTCCCTCCCCAGAATCTTTTTCCCTTTGATTGATAGGCCATTCTCGTACACTCTGATCTTACCCCTCCTCTGGGACAGATGTACTCCATCTGTTGCCAGCTGGCCTGGTGCAGCAGAAAGTTTTTCAAGATCGAAAAACCCAAAATTCTTTTGACTGCACCAGCCTCTAAGCCACTTGTTGACTGCAGCTGCTGACCTGTTCCTTATGGTATTCCCACCTGCAACTAAGGGTATAGACGAAAAAATTATTTGTGCACCTGATCCCTCAACCAGATCTGCCAGGGCCCTGAAGTCTTCTTTGATAGCCCTGGGAGTTCTGGTTGCAACATCATCATTCCCTAACTGCATAACTATCAAGGGATAATAGTCAGAGGGCTGCACCATATCAGGCAGTCTTCTGGTAACATCTCCAACTATGGCTCCTGGAAGGCAACAAACCTCCCTGTGAGTAGGGTCTGGCCGACATATGGGGCCCTCTGTTCCCTGCAGGAGGGAATCGCCAATATCAATTACCCTCCTCTTTTTTTTAAGGGAGCAAGTCCTGATGCCGGGGGAAGGCTGTTCAAACTTAGGCTGTTTCACCTTAGGTCGTTTCACCTTAGGCTGTTTTGCCACAGGGAAAACCCCAGATGGTGTGTCCTTCTATACCAGAATCACCTCACCCTCGACCTCCAATGCCCCGTACTTGTTTTCCAAGGGCAGTGGGGGGGGGGTGAGGGGGGGCAAGGAGGTTTAACCTTGCATCTTTTGAACTGATTGGTAGGATTTGAATACTTAATGTGCCACTGGACTGTCCAGTTTTCAAAAAAGAAATGTATAGGGGAAGATTTAAAGAGTCCATGTTCTTTTCTCTGGTCTCTCTGGTCTTCTACCACCCCTCCCACCCTACCCCCCCCATCCCTCCTCCTCGTTCTTTAACGGGATTCAAGGTGGTGACAAGCACCTACTTGCTCCCGTATTCAGGGCAATTAGCTTCTTTTGTCTTAGCAGCATAGTGTTAGAGTCAGGTCGCCACCACAGCAGTGTGCTCTCTCTCACTTCCTCTAATTTTGGATACTACCTTTGGATTATTTCTATGAACTACGAACTCATAGCATTGCTTCATTCAGCAAAGGTTTTGGTAGTTAACAGCTCAGCAGTTTGTGTGTGACTTATGATAATTTACCTGGTTATTTCTGATGTTTATAGCTTGTTTACCTGTTGATTAGCTCTGTTGTGAACCTGAGGTAGTCCATCTCGCCACCCAAGGCAGTAGTACTGTTTGTTTTACATGTGTAAGAAATTTCCAGTTTGTTCCTCTGTATTCCAAGTTCTGATTTTTCTAGACTGTTATTCCACTGTTTATTAGCATCCTATTGTATATAATTAACCTATCATCGACCTGACAAATGAACCTGAATCAAATTGGCTTGGAAAAATAATTCGTGATATGTAATAAATCATATTAATATTTTATCATATTTCCAGCCTATCAATTTGATAAAACTGAATCACATGGCCTGTATAGCACTAATTTAGAGAAATCACTTGCTGTAGCTTGAGTCATACAAAACCTACAACTTATTACATAAATTATCTAATGCTGCTCTGAAGGAAGCAGTTGTGCTGCTTCCAGCATCAGCAGCAGGCACACCCATTGAACGCTAGACTACAAGATGCAAATAAAAATAATTATTCCTGCCAACCAACTACACCTACTCAGCAACTTGCCTGCAGCAGCCAAGGGTGGTTGCTATGCTGTGATTCTGGTTCTCTTCACTTCCCCCCTACCATCAACCCTTTTAACTGACCCCTCCGACAATCATGTTTTCCTTCATGGTGGACTGCATGGCAAACAGACAACTTCCCTGAAGAACGGGGAACTGATTTCAGCAATAAAGTTCAGTTGTTAAACTGTCTGAGCAGGGACTTCAGTATTGCCTTTGTTTTTAAGTAAGTGTTCATGATCCTCCGATGAAAGGCATTGTACAAGTTTCTAAAAATACCATGTTGCCAAACAGTCTTTCCCCTTTTCTTTCCAGGCAATCTCTTTAGACTACCATTCGTCATCAGCCAGCAAAATCACACAAATCAGTCAGCCCAGTCCTGCGTAAATGATTCATAAATCCAATTATGTCTGCTTCCTTATATAGTAAGCTGGGCCCCAACAGATTCAACCTTCAGGATTAGAGGATGTGTAAGTAGCTGACCTTTGACTCTCAAGTTACTCAGAAGCTACATACGGTTCGAACATGCAGCTCTACACTGGGTTTGAGTCACACATATGGCACAGCAATCTTAGTCTCTGTTTTCTGGGGAGCTGGCGAAGAGAAGGCATGAATACTAACACGGCACTTGTAGAAGTGGATCCAATGGAGAGCCACCAAGACTGCAGGGGCTGAAGAACGGTCCCTTTAAGAGGAAGCTGCAGTGGTAGCTGGGCTTGTTCAGCCTGGAGAAAGGATGGCTTCAGGACACCTAACAGCAGCACACTGGAGGAGGTGAGAGGACAGGAGCAATGGGCTCAAACAAAAGAGGTTCAGATAGATGTAAGAGGAAAGTAATTTTCCCCAGGAAGGCTGCCAAGCCACAGAACAAGGGCAACAGAGAGGTTGTACCATCCCTTCCCTTGGATATCTTCAAACACAAAGTGGTTAAAGCTCCAAGCAACCTGTTCTGATCTCACAACTAACCTTGTTTTGGGCAAGAGATTGGGCTACAAACCTCCCAGGGTCCCTTTCCACCTGAATTTATTATCATTTCCTGGCTTACTGCATGACTCAAGTGCCAGCATAAAGCAGAGTCATGTAGTCATTATTCTGCCCCTCCACTTTGGAAGACCAGCTTCTGATTAAGCAGCATAAGAGCTGCATAATGTTCAGGTTCCAGTATGTTGGCCATCTCTGGTCTAATGTAAGGATGCACAGCTATATGTGCTTTTCTTAGGTTTCAAAGCAGGAATTCTGTGGTTGCTATTTTAGAAAACATAGATGTACCTTGTAGAAAACCAGAACCAAATATAAACAGCATTCTGTACTTCACATGTACTTTTTCTGGGGTAATCAAGAGTTCAAAATTCTCACCTAGGCATATATTTTGTGTGTTTGGTTTTTTTTTTCTTTTAAAAAACACTAAAGATTTACCTAGGTGCTTCAAATAAGCAAAATTTAAAAGACGCAGGTAACAATTTAGAGCAGTAAACAATTACAAACCAAATTCAAGTTCTAAGCCAATTACAAATTCAAGTTCACAAAAAATGTAAGAAATTACTGTGACAAACACTGCTATATACTGAACGACTAGAAACAGCACCACACGAAATACTATAATATAGTATGCTTTTCCAACAGTTTTGAAATATTAGTCATCAGTTCTGCTAGCTCTTACACATAACAGGTTTATTCAGATAAAAAAGGCAGAAGACTGCTTCACTGCTGCTACATCTTTGTAAAGATTATGCAAACTAGAAAGTATAGATGTATTGCGTGTTTCACACAATAGATAAAAAGCAGCATAAGAATATGCAGAGGCATTTGGTAATAGCCAATTAAAAATAAAAGTGGGGAGAATGAAGAAATAACTTCTATTTATTCTAAACACATTTCCCTCAGTGCAATGTTTTAAACTGCACTGCAGTGTTTTGAAAATTACCCTGGTAAGTAAGGCAAGCAAATGAAATAGTGTGACCTACTGCTAGAGTGAAACAGGGATTTACCAGTGGCTCTCCCTGCCCACACTTCCTCTATGGAATTGAAGTATCCTTCTTTGGCACAATCACTTCGACCTCTATCAATTGAAAAAGCTCTAAAATTTAGTACTGTTATTCCAAAGAAATAATAAAGTATTTTAAAGAGATCCAATCAAGTATATACTGGCTTTCTCCTCAAACTCCAGACAGAAGTGTCTATCAGCACTTGAAAGGAAAGCTCTTCCAGATTCCCATTTTATCATTTTTAAACAGAAGACACCATATTGAGCACATTCTGTTTGAATATTCATTTTGCTTACATATTATTTCCTTCCTCTCTTTGTGCTTTGTCTGTTCCTTGCAAAGCTGTGAAAAATAATCGTCCGCTTTTAGCAATTTATTTGACTTTCCTTACTAGAAGTCAAGCCATGCAACATTTAAAACTTTACCACGTTACTGCTCAAATGAATTAAAACAGCACAGTAAAGAAAACAAAGATCTCGTTCTCATGGAGATTACTAATTAAGAACAAGCAAAACAATAGCAGAATGCAAGTGAAGTAACATACACAAAACTTCCTTGTTAACTTTTTGTCTGATATAGAGGCTAATTTAAAAAACAAAGCTCTAAACAGGAGCTCTTCAGCCAAGTTTAGCCCTTCAGAGCAAACCTCCTGCTGATGAGCTCATTAAGAACAATGCAATTCTACAGCCGTCCTCCATAATAGCAAGATTCCAGCCAAGGTACTATGCTCACTTTTGGGCGCTGTTTTTTAAGCAGTGAAGCAAGCTGGTGAGAATCCAAGGGAGAATAGCGAGAACAATCATCAGAGAGGAAGCAGACAGACACAGCTATTCACCTGCCAATTCTACAGCTCCTGGGAGCCCATAGACAAAGTGACTGGATGTAGCTACTGAGGCATCTTTTTCCTGTGGATGCATGGTTCTGGAGTTTCTTTCACCAAGAGTTGGGTTTGCAAGTATCCACATTCCCTGGTGTAAGATTTGCATACAATATCCTTGAAAGTTTTTTAAGGAAAATGCCAGTCTGCTGGACATCTCAGTCCTGCCTAGCTATGCTTCACTAATATGTCATATTTTTCCTACACAGGGCACTCTAAGTGAACAGGGCCTGCTTGCTCATTAGCTTATATAATGTCACCTTTGCAGCTACTCTGCCATGTTTTTAGAGCCTTACTAACTAGCATCCTCTTCCATCACTCCCAGAACATTAACAGATGAGCAGGTTTGGTTATGCATATCACAAACCAGGAAGGCAGAACAACCTGTATGTAGACTACAAAAGCAACAAGAGCTATTCATCTCTCAGGAATGAAAGATAAGCCAATTACAGTTATGTGACACATGATCTTAAAGACCTTTTACTCTCTTAAAACTGTCATCTGTTAATGAATTATAAAAACAAGCCTAGCATGATCGACTGACACATAAAACTAAAGACACATTTTATATCCTCTCTGGAAGCACTTAATAAAAGGCTTCAAAAGCAAGGTTAAGATGCCAAAAGGATTATATTTACCTTAATGATGTACTATATGAAAATATGCAGCAAAACAACTCTCCCTGTGTGTGGCTATTCTGTTTCCCAGAACTCTACTGAGTCATGAAGCATTAATATTATCCTCTGTGCCTAAAGTAACTTATTTAACCCCAAATCCATGCTAAATATTTGTATTTGCTGAAGACATCAACACAGATTAAATCTATTCTTTACCAATGTTTAGCTAAGAGATGAACTAGTACAGGCCTTTGGGCAACTTTAGAAGAACACTGTGTTAATTGCAGGTCTTTTGCAGACCTGTTGTGTCATAAAGCTCAGCAAATGTGTGTGAACTCATTCAAGTTTGTTCAGAAATCCCGAAGAACTATTTCTGACTTCAATGTATTACAATGAAGTGCGGTTTCTTAACAGCTTTTAAAAACACAGCTAAAAGAATGAATGTTCCAGTTAGCACCTGACAAGAATTCATTGTTTTAAACTAATGGCCAGTTCTATCTCCACAACTTGACTAGTACCTTGTGAGGAACAACGGGTTTTGAATGTCTCTGCCCACTTGCTGTGAGACGCTTTGGGCTTGATGTACAGCTGTGCTCCCAGTCCCATGCACAAGGAGACGGCAGTGCAGTTGTTTGCTCCCTGAAAAACAAAGTTTCATTTAAGTTGTGTAATCACAAAAAAAGTGACTGTGAGGGCTGGAACACCATAGCCCTAGAGACAGGGGGAAATATAAAATGTATTTCCCTCGTTAGTTTGGCCTGCTCTAGCTTCTCGGGCAATCAGGTGGAAACAGTGCTTGGACACAGGCAGTATTATGCAGTATTTACACTTGCAGCAACATTCCACGCTTTAAATCCATTGCTGTCCCTCATCAGGCATCCACACAGCCTGCACAGAAGGTAACAATGCATTTTTATGAACTAAATAAAGAACAGGCAGGAAGTGTGCTTATATTTCCTTTGTTGGATGTCTCCACAAGGCATTTTGGCTTTTTGCTTCGATTTAGTCTCAGTTCGATGGCTTGAATTGCACAAAATTGTACAAAGTGAAGCTAGTAAAAGCACGGCCTCATGACCATAACTAAGTAAGAGCAGGTACACATACCCCAGTTTTTAAAATTGGTAACTTAATTGCAAAAACTGATAGAGGATAAAAAAATTCTCAGTGTAATTTTCTGCTCCTTCCTCTGCTCAACCAGCCTCATCTGCCCCAGCAAGTTAGCTGCCGTAGAGGACCTCTGTCAGAGGGCTCCTCCTCTACCCTACCCCTAGCCCTTGATTATCCTGTGTAGCAAAGCAGAAAATGAATAGTTTAACTAAGATGACAGAGGGACTTTGACAAAAATGGAAACAGAAGCCAGTGTCTAGAATCTGTTGTTTGGGTTGTTTTTAAAAGAAAAACAAACGCATCTTGATCATCTTAATTCTCAAAGAGCAACCATCCACCTTCAAAAAATTATATAGTCAAGCTTCCAAGGAGAGTATCTTAGCCATAAATGTAACAGGTTTGGGTGGGGTTTTCTTCTGTTTGCTGTTGTTTTGGGGTTTTGTTTGTCTGGGGTTTTTATTGTTGTGGGTTTTGTCAGTTGATTGGCCATGTGGATTTTTTTGTTTGTTTGATGTCTCTGTAATTTTTTTTTTTGTGTGTTTAGTTCTGTTTTCGGTTTGTGGTTTGTTTTTGTTTGGGTTCGTCTTTTTAAACATTCTAGTGAACACACCATTAGCCTTCTCGAAATAACAGGAGCAGACTCTCCCCAGACACCTGCAAGTTTACCCCACACTTTATTGCCGTGTCTTCTGTACGGCATTCATATGTTACTAAGTGTGATCATAACAAGGCCCTAGGTTCAAAAAAGCAAACTTAAAAGTTTGCTTAAGTTTTAAAAATACATTTGGTCTTAGGTGAATTTCTTAAAAACTTCAAAAATGCAGGCACCTGCCAGTCATTGTGTCCAGAAACTTGGTGGCCATTTTCCTAACTTTGATTCTGATAGCGTAAGTAGTTTATTACTTTTAGAAAGATGCTTTTGTTTTAAATAAAGGTATGATGGAACATGCTTCTCGAAGCATGTGCAGAAAAAGGGCAAGTCAAGGCTGACTGATATCCTTCTATGAAGACATGACTGGATGAATAGATGAGGGAGGGGAGTGCAGTGGACATTGTCTATCCTGATTTCAGCAATGCTTTCAACACTGCCTTCCCTGGCATCTTTACAGGCAATCTTAAGGAGTGTGGGTTAGATGAATGCATTGTGCGGTGGACTGGAAACTAGTAGATAGGTAAGAGCTCAGAGTTGTGGTCAGTGGCACAGACTCTAGCTGGATGATCTTAGCAAGCAGTACTCTCCAGGGGTCAGTCTTGTTTGATATATTTATTGAAGACCTGTATGAAGGGATAGAGTGTACCCACAGCAAGTTTGCTGGTGACACAAAACTGGAGGGACGGTGGACACACCAGAAGGCTGTGTCCTGAACAGCGTGGACAGTTGGGCAGAGGTGAACCTCATGAATTTCAACAAGGGTAAGTGTAAAGTAATGACCTAGGGAGGAGTAACCCCATGTATCAATATGAATTGAGGGCTGACCTGCTGGAAAGCAGCTCTGTAGAAAAGGACCTTGGAGTCCTGGTGAACAACAGGATGACCTTGAGCCAGCAAAGTGGACAAGAAGGCCCGTGGTACCCTGGGATACATTATGAAGAATGTGGCAAGCAAGTCAAGGACAGTTCTCCACCCTTTCTGCTCTGCCCTGCTGAGCTCTCCCCTCTTGAGTACTGTGTCCAGTTCTGCACTCTCCAGTTCAAGGACAGGGAACTGCTTGAGAGGGTATACCAAAGGGCTATGAAGATGATTAGGGGACTAGAACATCTGTCTTATAAAGAAAGGCTCAGGGACTTGGGTCTTTTTAGCCTGGGGAAGAGAAGACTGAGGGAAGATGTTATCAATTCTTGTAAATACTTAAAGAGTGGGTGTCAGGAGGATGGGCCCAGTAGTGCCCAGCAACAGGACAAGAGTTAATGGGTACAAACTTGAACATGAGGAAGAACTTCTTTACTTCGAGGGTGGTAGAGCACTGGAATAGGCTCCCCAGAGCGATGATGGAGTCTCCATCTCTGAAGTCATTCAAAACCTGCCTAGACGCTGTTCTGTGCAATGTGTTCTAGGTGAACCTGCTCTGGCAGGTGGGTTGGATTAGATGTCCAGATGTCCCTTCCAACCCTTCTTAATCTGTGATTTTAGAAGTCACAGAACAAAAGGATACTTAAATATGAGTTTGAGAGATCACCAAAGATCAGTCAGAACATTGCTGTGCATTACATACAAATTTAAGCTTTATTGTTTCAGGCTGTGCAGATGGTACTATTCTGAAGGCTGCAGGAAGGTTGTACAAGCAAGCTAAACTCAAAACTACCATGACTGCCTTAATTTTGTCCTTGCATGAAGATGGCAAAAGTTAAACAAAACAACAACAACAAAAAAAGCATCACACTCTAAAGCTTCTTTCTCCCCCCACCCCCTCCCCCCCATTTTAGGGGATGACCATGAGACAAAAGTATTAGAGTTAAATATGCACATGAACTTCTACAGTCAGAACATGACAGATGAGGATGTTTACATCCTACATTCAGTAGTAGGTTTTAGAAATTGTCTCAGTATGTTTGTTGGGATTTCCTCCCTCCCCACCCCCGGCCCAATCCCTATACACACATATACTTCTAAAATAACTTTTTTTATCTGAATGTGACAGGGTCACTGTAGAAGTTGAGTGTAAGCTGATGTTAGCAAAATTAATTATTAATGTGCATATTTCAGTTGTACAGAATAAGCACTACAAAATGAACAGTATCTTTTTCTTCAACTCACAGGTTATTTTGCCATCAAGGCAAAGGCTACCAGCCTTTAGTTCCCTGAAAGTTTTAGTAAAAACATAAAAAGGATGACTATTACAGCCCAATGACAACAGCTCTTCTGCTTTTGTGAAACTGTTGGAATGGCAAATGCAAACATAATCCAAATAAATCTTAACCAGTTTGGAATTCCAAATGCATACAACAATTGCATTAACCAAATGTCTCCCTGAAAGAAGTGCTCAATTAAGACTGCTGGAAATAAAAACAAGTATCAATAGGGTAGTGTATTTTGCACTTTGACACTGACTAACAGCAGTAGATGAAAGCCATGAAGTCCTTGCTACAAAACAAAGAAAGAAATAGATACTGAGGTTGGTAAGTTTCATTATCAAAATGCAAGCTATGAGTCTGGCCAAACAAACCTACTTGAAAACAGAGAAGAATGCTACAAGAATGTACCATTTCTTTCCAGCATTGCTCCTCAAGTATCAAGAGCAATCACGTACTGTTTTATCAACATGTAAAAAGTGGATGCAAAATTCAAAAAGACTGGCACATAGATAACTTAAATCAAATAATCAAAGGAAGTTACAGTCTAGGACACTTCAGTGTTCTGTGTCCAAAGAGAGCACACTAAGATCCCCTTTTAAGGGACAAATTTTTAAAGAAAGTCCTACGAGCACTTATTAACTTGATACCAGAAACTCAGGACCAGCTTGAAGAACACTTGCATGGATAAGACACTGGAAACTGCTGACAACAGCCTATTCTCTAGACAAGAGAGGAACTGCATTCCTGGAAAAGTTACAGGATAAGTCTGAGTTCAGTTATAGCCAAACAGTTACAGTTTTACTCCAAACTTTTTCTCTGAGTCTTGCCTACACAAAACTATTCCAACCCAGTAGAAAAATATTAAATTGCTCTTAAACAAGGGCCTCTCACATTTTGCACTTTTCTGCAATGCCTGAAATGAAGTTGCAGCATTCTGACATACACCAAAGAAATGACAGACTAGATGGACTGCAAATGACACACATCTGTCAATACTACTCATATAGGGGGCAGGTGGGAGAAAATGACTATCTCCTTTCACACACATAGTAAGTTTTTGATGGAAACAGTTATGAACAAAGAATTTTCTGAAGCCGAATACGCAAGCTGTGTATTCTGGATTGTTTTTAACAAAGCTAGAATGCTCAGTATTTCAAGTTCTGTACCTGAACAGCCTTACTTGACTCTCCCTCTAATAACTTAAACTTTCCTTTAGGGAAAAAGTAATCCTAAATATGATGAACTCATCCTTCCTAGCAGAGAAGTAAAGTTACACACACAAAGTGATTTTCTCTTCCACTTCTACCTGTGAGACAATTAGCAGCTTCTAAAACTAAAATACATCTCTTTAAACAGGAGGAGGCTTATGAACACACACACATACACCCCACCCCCCACCCCCCCAGATAAGCAGTAAGCAATGAACAAGCATTTCATTTTCATTCTGGTAAGTATACATTTGTTTATCCTTTCTTCAGCAAGCTCCTGATATAGACAACACCTTCTCCCACTTGTTCCACTAGCCAAGGACAAGTATTCATAAATCCCTAATGAAACCACAAAGTTTAACCACGACTGCAGAATACACATCACTGGAAAGCACAAAATACTACCTGTTCTATGAATGACTTTCCTCTTTCATAGTAACAGTTTTTCAAAATTGCATGTTTCAAAGTGAGCAGAGGTTTTTGCATAGTTACTTACTGATTGTTTTTTAACACTTACCCTGGATGTTGCCACAGATTGGCATGTCTACCCTCAGGAAGCAGCTCCCGCTTGTTAAGGGGAGTAATACCTATTGCTGCTTCTAAAATAGTTATGTATTTCTTGTACCGCATTCTGCCTTCCTTGAGAGTTCTACAACACTAAGTTATCATCCAAATGCAGATGCTGCAACTGAAGTCATGTCTCTTCACTTAGCTGAACTACTCCTTTTTAAAACATGTTGCAAGTTCAAAGCACAAAAATGATGCTCTTTCCCACCTCTCCCTGGCTCAGAGAGTTAGCAAGGGAGAGAAACTCCCACCACATTCCCCAGAAACGTCATTGTTACATAATTCAATCTTTGAATAAGACACTAATGAAAATGATTGAAGAGACAATCACGGGTCTAAGCCTAGCTGGATAATGCACACTCTCCAATTGACTAATCCTTTGCTAAATCTCTGCTGTCTATAATCTTTCAAGTACTAATGGAGCACTAGGTAACTTCTCTGTCAAATCCATCCAGGGAATAAGAGAGATCTGCACAGAAAACTTGAGACTATTTTAAATGTTATGACACACTAAAACAGATTTTCTTTTCTCCTCAGCACCAGAAAGCTCTGTACTCTGGAAGTGTTACAAGGGATTTGTATCATCTGTTCAGAAAAGGAAATGTTTCTCTGTGCCTTAGGTGGCTTGTATGGGATTAAGAAAGCTAGAGATACACATTATGATATCAACTAGTCATTCAAATATGCCTCACACAATGCTAGAAGCCACTTATGTCAAAACTGTTTTACCCATTAAGTAACTTCTGTATGCCAAAGACCTCAAGTACTAACTACAAAGGTGGAGTCAGATGTACATGTCAAAGTAACATTGTGGAAACTGAAAAAAGACTGAAGAAATATTGTTGTAATACTACTTATACACTAAGATAGAAAGATACATATTCTATATGTAATTATATATAATATAGAAATATTAAGTACTGATGTAGTAATAAGAACATATGAAGCAATAAGAACATATGAAGGCTGAGGACTTCAGCCACAAATCCCTCCAGAAACTATGCATTTTAATTATGTCTGTATTTCTGTTGGGTTGTTTTCATATTGCATGCTACTTATTTAGAAACTGCTAAGATGAAAGCTGCTTGTTTTCATTACTTATCCTGTAAAATGTCCAGTTCTTAACAACAACTTTTGTATAATCATTGCCAGGTCCTGTATTACTTAAGATCCTGTGTTACCTGCATTTGGTATTTAATATTCAGTCACATTTGTAGGTTTTGTTAACACATGCTAAACTATCTCAAATTATTACTAAATAACAATCCATGGGAGTGATCTTAGAAGAGCAAAATAAAATGAAGTATACTTAGATTCATGGAGTACCACTGCAAAAAAACTGTCAGAGGGAAAAATTTAGTTTTCAGCTGCTCAGTTACACACAGTAACTGAGTATGCAGTCTAAAAATGTGATGTATTAAGAAAACTAATTAATATATTAAAAATACAAATTAAATTAAGCAAGTAATTACTTCTCCAGGTCCAAAACAACCCACTCAACTACAAATTCAAACATCTGTATACGAAGTATTAAGAAGATTAGGAAAGTGAAGTACTACTAGAAGCCTGCAAGCACAGCTAAAGTCATTAAGCCTGTATGCATCCTTGACTTCTGACAGCTTTGGCAGCTCTATTGCGAAGGCAGTACTGACTAGGAAAAGACAAGACATGAAGCAGGCAGTTTTTTGGCTCTTTTTTTAAAGAGCCTTCAAACTATAGCAGTCCGTGACAGTATTAAATACTAAAATATATAAATACTGTGATAAAATCCAGTCTTCCCTCAAAGTAATTTTTGTTAGCAATATTAGTATTACAACTTTCTCCTGTGAAGTTTCAGCATTTCTGTCCCCTCCACCTTAACATTTTTTTAAACCTCAGCATTAGCCCTTACAGACACAAGAAACCCGTTTTACAAAATGTCCCTCTACGCCAGAGTTCTACATAAAGTCCAAAAAGCATTTAGTGTAATGCTAGTCCATCTTTGGACAAAGGCAATTCATTCTGACTAGAATAGGTGCCCCACAACCAGCATCCTACCCAGAGAAGTGAAGCTTACAAACCAAGCACAAGTTACTACCGAGCATTGCTTTTGGCCAAATGCTTCATTAAATCAATGGCTATCTAGAGAGTAAAAGTGACTCACCGTTTATCAACTTCCTTCAATTTAATTTGAAAATAGAACTTCAAAGCTGCTAGTACACCCATTATTAGTCAAGAACAGCTTTTGCAGAACAAACAAAAGTCTAAAACGTACCTTCAATCCATTATTTCCTGTTGGAGAATTACTGTCTATTCCCCTTCTTCTGATTTTGTATTTCTTCAGGAAGAATGAGTACTGAGTTTTACTGGAAAGAACACAGTGCAAGTTTCCTAACTGGGAACACACATATGAACAAACATAGTATAAGCAGCAAGCTGTTAAGAGAAATATTTATGTCAACTTCAGAGACTCAAGTTCCTCAGCCAGATCCAAAATGAAGTAAGAAGCCACCTCACAGTTTAGCTAAAAAGGTTCTTTGCTTATTCACAATATTTGCATTCTCTGATAACCCTCTCCCTACAAATTCCTCACAATACTAGTAAGTTTACAAAACAAAGAAATCCAGTAACACTCATTCCTATCAAACTGATACAGAGCATTGTGGCAACACACCAAAAGGTCTGGACCACTTGTCACAGCCTTCCCAAGCTACACTGTCAATAGGAACAAGGACTGTATGGAAACTGCCATCTTTTCTTAATCTGTTCCAAAGTTGTCTATCCTTTTTTTACTGTGCTTCCTTAGCTGAAACGAAAAAACAAACAAACAACAAAAAAATTAATAAAAAAAGATAATCCACAAACCCCAACAAATCTGGGGCAGTGATTTCAACTGAAATACTAAACAAGACTTGTAAAAGCAGCTCTGAAATTTACTTAATTTCATTCACACTGTAAAAACCATAGAGTCAATTAAATGGAAGGTTTGGAAAGCAAGACACAGTTCCAGGAATGGGGATAGAATGACAGAAGGTTTTTTCTGCATTAAAGAAATATTTATTACATCAAAGCAAAAGCTTCCTTTTGCTCTAATTCTTGACAGATTAGAACAGTCATACTCTCGTAATTAGAGGTAGCACGCACTTCATGTAACCTGATAACAGAAGCATGATCACATCTTCAGTCACTTCAGACCCCACTACAAAGGAGACAAACATTGTGGCTGCATTAGGCAAATTATTTCCATGTTTGTGAAGAGACAAAATCCTGTTCTTTCTTCTCTCCACAAAATTCTCTAACACCTACAGACCAAAGAATTCTCTCATGAAGAGAGAAAAGGAACAAATATTTTTCCGTATGCCTTTTTTTTTTTTCTTTTGGGGTGGACGGTGAAGAGTGCCATGATAGGCAAATGCTGAGTTTCAGAACAAATACATGTCTTGTTTGGGTCACGTAGCTAAGAAATTGCTTGATCTGTTGAAACAACATGGAGGCAAAGGAGCATCAAGGATCAGACTGGAAAGAGGAAGACCTGGAAACTTCTTTCACACAGCTTTATGGATTGCAGTTGTTTCTGACCCCTTCTTAGAGATTGTCCCCTGCCTGAACAGTCCATATGTCACTGCAGATTCTCAGAATCAGCTTATACAGCGTTGTGCTAAGGAGGCTAGAGACACCAGCAGTCAAATCTGCCGGCTATTAAACAGAGCTAGATGATGAGGCAGATGTTAGAATAGAGAGAGCAAGTCACACTACAAACAGCCTTCCTGTTAACAGTGACCTGCCAGAGAGATTCATGGGTTTTCTTTAATGCCTCTTAAAAATACACAAACAAACCCCAAAGCAAAACAAAGAAAGAAAACACACCAAAAAAACCCAGACCAACAACAACAAACAACACAACAGAAATGTAAGAAGGCAAAGCAAATAAATAGCTCAAATAAATATGTGAAAACTTAGTTCATATGAAGCCAAATATTGTTGAGTTCAAGCCCTGTTTGTCTATACAATGCAGGCTGATGTTAAAGACTGTTTGGTATGACAGAACAATGACAATGAAATGCCTTTGGGAGAGGTATTACTGAGCTAATCAGAGGAAAACTCCAAGGTGGTCCAAAATACCTGAACTCATGCTTAACCTAATGAAAATATACCCACACCTAACTAGGCATCCTAAACCTGACATTTCACATATACACAGACCATACCTAAGACAATCACAGAATCCCAGCATGGTATGGGTTAGAAGGGACCTCTGGGAATCATCCAGTCCACCGCCCTCCCCCCCACCGACTGCTAAAGCATGTATGCCTAGATCAGGTTGCAGAGGGTTGTGTCCAGGCAGGTTTTAAAATTCTCTAGAGGAGACTCCACAGCCTCTCTAGGCAGCCTGTTGCAGTGCTTTATCACCCTCTGCATACCTTTAAGAAATAAAAACAAATTTCTCAAAAGCAGTTCTGCATTGCTGATGCAAAACAGAAGCAAAGACAATAGTATGGAAAAAGACTAGGTACTGGAGAGGTCATAATAGAAGGGTATTCATATTTTTCCACTTGTGAAAATACAAAACTAATGAGTTTCCATTTCTTCCTAGATTAGGAACCATGGTTACTTAAGGCTCCAACACGCAGATACACAATGACAATGCTGACTTAAATTCAGGAAGACTTGGGTAGCTCATGTTTCCTAAAAACAAAGCCTGCTGATGACGAATACATACCAGGGTAGATGCTATACGAGATATCAGACCAGAGGTCCCATAGCTCATCCATCATTACTAGGCTTGGATCATAAACATCCTAAATAGGCTCACCATTGCAACGGGTCATCTAGTGATGAATAGAAAGGAGTTACAACAGTCTGTATTCTTATTTGAAACAGAAAACTACAATGTTCCCTAGCAACATGCACTTAGAAAAAGCAGTCATTTGATTTAAAATAAAATAAAACCCAACAGTAACAAAACCACTAAAAGCAAGCCAAACTTCAATAGTTTAAGTTGTTAAATGACCTGGAATGGTCTTTGCTGCCGCATGAAACTGTTTAATTCCCAAACTGCAGTCAGTACTTGTGTAAATTATGTTATATTTAATTAAAAAACCAAAACCAAAAACACCAACACACCTCAGCCCTCGACTGTTAAATACAAGCTTTGTTTGGTTAAAAAAAAAAAAATTTGCTGCAAATTCTAAATCAGAACTTACCTATTTAAAGAAAAAAAACAAACCAAAGCAAACCTTTCTGAAGTGGTACAAGGATAACCCTACTTCTGGCAAAAGACCATTAAAGTGTAACAGAAGGCCCTGAAGATTCTGGGGACAGGAAGTAAACTCCCTTTATATGGGAGCAGACATAAAGATCTAACATGATGCTGCTTTTGCTGAGGAAGAGGATAGGTACAGATAACTGAGAAAAGCACCCTGTGGCTGAACAGCTGTATTTTAGCAAAAGCAACTGGGACAGAAATTTGTAGACATTAAATGCAAGTACTTCTCTACGGATTGCCAAACAACCTAAAGCACTTGGTCATGGGACTGAAACCATGGACACCATGACATGCAATAGTGTCCATACATCAGTATAGCCATTCAAAACCAGTCATACCCACTTAAAAACTGCTTTAGTACTTTTGTAGGTAATGCACCATTTGCAAATATCTTCACTATAGCAAGTTCCATTTACTGTAAGACAAGCCTAAAAATTATGTCTTATATCCTTACTGCTGTAAACATTTTGGTTTACAAATAGATTGTCTCATTTTGGAAGAGCTTTCTAAATCCACTGCAATTTGGGATTAAAATTCACAGGCCTCATACAGCTGGTATCACAGCTCAGTTGTCAGATTTAATAAATTCTGTTTTATTCCCAGCAGTGAGTATTTCATACCTGTCTGAAAATAAACCAGACTTGAAGACTTCTAACCTCATCAAACTGTAGCTGTTAAATCATGTTAGTGTTTTCATTCCCTTCTTGTTACAACGACTGGTTCCAGGATTGCTACAATAGAATGAAACTGATGAAGATGAGGCACAACTGTCCTTGAAAGTGGCAAATACAGTTATTTCAGCATTAAAAGAGAACAGTCTTGTAACAAGAGCTTTCCTTCAGCCTACAAGGAAGTTATGGAGAAAATGTTGCTAATTGTTAAAACTCACACCCAAATCATCTACATTAGCTCCGAGTTAAATGCAGTTTTGAACTAGTCCTGCAGTATTAGGCCATTCTCCAGTTGAGGATAATTAGGATCTAGGAACTTTCTGATGCTTTCAAGTATCTAGGCTTCATAAAAAGTACCACATGCCCCATTTTATGAACCGTGTCAGTGCCTAAATGTTATTTTGATCACTAAGAGAGATTTCCTGGCTGTCCTTGGAAGACACTGAACCAGGAAAGGGGAGGATTAAGCAATCAAAAGAGTATCAGACATTTAATTACTTTGGTGCTTCATTCTGAAGAAGTCTGTTCAGATTATAGCTCATGCAAACTATTGGTATCATCCTAACCCCACTGCATAATTCCCAATGCTCATCTTTTGCCTCACAAAAGCCCAGTGTAGTGGTGGTGACCACAGTAGCAGTTACTGATATTGCGAGACAGGCAATGCAGAATGCTATTTAAGTTAGATATAATTTCTCCAATCCGTTGCGACTTCCTTTTCTAAAGGGTAGAGGAGTCACTACTCTTTAGAAGTCACCACCCTCAGGAGTCACTGAATGCAATGTTTAGGGCATAAGATGTTTGCATATAACAGTCTGGAAGCAATTATAACACTAAGCTCGCATAGAAGTCAAACACACTGCCTGCATAAGCACTCAGTTTCACCAAATATACGTCTTAGTGACCAGGTCTAAATGGCACATACATGTTTACTACATGCAAAGCATTTGCAAGTCTCTTCAGGCAGCATGAAAATCTATCACTAGAGTATCAATTTAGACAGGCAAACTTCCCATGCTTTCCTTGCCTTATCCTTACCATGCATGGATTATGGATTAGTGAATGTCAGGATTCTCATGGATCCTGACAGGATCATTGCTTGGAAGATCTCACAGATGCATTCTTACACTATGAATGCTTCTGAAACTAAAGAAGCAAATTTTATCAGTCACCCATTTGTTTTTTCTTTTCTCTGAACTACAGCCAAATCACAGTCCTGTACTTTCAAAATTAAACTTTGCTGAGCAAAAGAGAAGGTAATTTTGTTTAAACCATCCCACCTTGATAATTATATCCAAAGGTTAAAGAAAAGCACACCTTTAGTGGCCTTGGCCAGAGCACAAACATGATGCTAAGCTTTCAAATCCTGTCCTAGCTGTTGGATTTGACACCAGTTTATAAAACAAAGCCACGGAGCAAATTATTCAGATTCCAGCTGGTTTAAGTGAGTAACAACTAGAAAACACCACTGGAGGTACGAGAGTTTTCAGGTAAACAATATTTCAGGTGAGCACGATTCTTACAGCACTATGTTCGAAAACAAGTACTTTTAAATGCAGCGCAAACACGTTTCCCGTAGGGAGGAAATCAGCCCACAGTTGTCAAATAAAGCAAGTACATGCCACTGGCAGATCAACCGTGACACCCCCCGATGCAAATCCAACGTACCTGGGCTGCAGCACCGCAAACAAGGCCGATGCCAGGGCACTTTAACAGAGCAAATCAAGCATTTGGCTCCTGGAACTGCCTGTTCCTTTGTTTTACGGTTCCCTGTTAACTTGAGACTTCCCCTGACCCAGTTAGCCGGAGCTCGTGGCACGGCTGGAATCCACTCAGGATGTGCCAACATAAAGATTTCAGGAATTTTGTGGGAACAAAGGCAGCCCAAACCATCGAGTGCCCGCCTCTGCTAAAGGTTAAAAACACGTGTAAACAAAACCCCTGAATCATCGGTGACATCTCTCCCACTTCCCACGTAGTATCGCACTCTCCCGGAAAGTACTTAGCACAGAAAAAGTCACGGAGAGCCGCTTAATCCCGTTAGGGTGAAGCCGATCCTCGGCCCGAGCCAGGCCGTGGGCGCACCCAGGTGCGCGGCGGCAGGAACTGGGCCGGGCCCGGGCGAGGGTGCCCCGCAAGGGAGCGTGGACCCCGCGCCGCCTCCTGTGGACAAAGAGGGCAAAGTGCGATTGAGAAACGAAAAGGAGCGAAAACCCAAAGCACACAAAGGAGGGAGAGGAAGACGTCGCGAAATTCCTTCCCTCAGCGCGGGCCCCGGAGCGGAGAGAGGAGGCAGCGGCGGCACCGCACGCAGGGAGACAAGGGGCAGCGGAGCGTGACACCTGCCCTAGGAGAGCGGAGCGGCAAGGAAGCGCAGGTCTGTGGGAGTCCAGCCCACCCCACACAGGGATACTCGCCTTCTCGCAGAGGCAGCCGTGGGGCGACAGCCGGCAGCAGGAGCAGAGGTCCCGGGAAATCACCTAGTGCTGGGACTGTGTGCCCTGTGCTGCTCTGAGCCCTGCCCCGACGCTCCGGAGCGGGCTGCGACGGGGGCGCCAAGTCCGAGTTCGGAGCCGAGGCCAGGCCCAAGTCCGCTGCGGCCGCTCCCGCCGAGTTGATGATTTCCTGCGGGGCGCGGGTTGGGGCGGCGCGGCCGCACCAGGGCGGGCTCCTGCCACAGGTGCCGGCCTCACCCCTAGGTGGGAAGGCGGCAGAGGAGGGGAGGGAAGGGGATGAGGGGCGGCGACCGCACAGGGAGAGCAACGAGCCCCTCCGCAGGCGCGTTTCCACCTGCGGCTGCTCCCCTCCCCCTTCCCTTTTCCCCCGCCCCGCTTCATGGGTGACTTTGCCCAGTTGCCCCCGCCCCACGCTCACACACACCCGGCGGGCGGGAGAACAGGAAATACCGGTTGCAGCTCGGTACTCCGCGCCGCTGAGTCACCGCGGTGAGGTCGCCCCGGACGCCTCGCTTCTCAGCTTTTTTCAGCCCGTCCCATCGCCGGGGAGGGTTCCCGGCTCAGCTACCCGCTCTGTCCCCGGCCTACCTTGCCGCTCGGTATTGCCCGAAGTAGCGCCGCGCCGGGGCCGACCCAGCAGCTCGGGCCACCGGTGCCGGCTGCTGGAGGGACGGGGCCGGGGCGGGGCTGGGCTGGCAGAACCCTTTTGCCGCTGCGGCTCTCGGGGTGCACTGTCATAGAGCCCTGCATTGCTGCGTTTTTCCGTTTACATTTTGTTAGAAACTCGGGATCGCTGCCCATCTAAAACTTCCCTGACAGAAACAGCTTTTTAAAACCATGGTGCACTGTTCCACGCATACTTCCAAATCTGCTTTTCCCCAGCTTTTTATCACAGAAGAGCTATGTTCAATTTTCCTCCACTTCACTGGTGTGTTCTGGCAACTCAGTTTGAGTGTTCACATTACCACTCGTGCCTGAAACATCCAAGTTTAGCAGAAAACAGAGCAACTCACAATACACGCAGCATCACTCTGCAAATTGTACCAACTGTTCCTGAAACTCTTAAGTTGCCAAAAGGGGACTGGACTTCAGGCTGGCATTCCACAGGTATCAGCTTTCTGGCATCACTGTTGTCTTGCAGCCAAATGAGATGGGCAAGGCCACACATCCCTGACAGGATTGTCTAAAGTAGTATTTCTTCTGCTTTGTACAGCGCAAAATGTCACCAGGAACTACTTATCTGCTCTCTTTGGTGGTTAAATCCCATGCAAGCCCCTCTAAAATTAAACAGTACAGTGCCCTGGTATCAGGCCTGGGAAACAAAATCTACTTTCAAGGTTTCCAGTTTGTTCTTAGTTGCTGGTGAAAAAGAGCAGATGTTTTTTCAATAGGTGATAAATGCTCCAGATTCCCACAACATTCCGAATTCAGAGGGGTTTCTTCCTGGTTAGGTGCAGATGATGTTTGTGCATTAAGCCTCATAGAGAAATTAAGATAAAGAAGGCAAAGTGTGCTCCTCGTGAAAGCACAGGTCTTTAGGAGGCACTGAAACAGCCTTTTACTGTCAGGGAACACAAATCTGCATTTGAATGTTGTATTGGAAAAAGCCTGCTTGCAGCTAGGGTTAATAATTTACATGCATGTACATACAATACTTCATGAATTACCACTGCAATCTAAAAGCCAAAACAGCAAAATCGAGAGGGGGAAAAAAAAAAGACTAATTCAGTAACTTCAGGTTTTTGGTCAGCTATAGACAGGCTCAGGAATCGGCACAAAAGACTATGTTGCATTCAGGCAGCATCAAGGCATGAGGAGTGGAAATTTAGTCTTACTTTCAGGTATTGTGTCAGATTATTTGCTTTACACGGTGCTGGGTGTTTCCTTAATGAATGTTAAAATGTGTCATCTGTTAGCTGTCTGTTTTCCTTCTTCTGAAGCTACTTTTACGAAAAAGTGGCCTTACAATGCTTGTTAATGGTTCTAAAATGCTGTAGGGTAAACACTATTGACATTTAATATATTCCTACTTATTTTTTCAGTAGTACAGCAGAGAACACTGATGTCTAGCAGAAGAGCCTACATCTAGAAAGTAACAATAGTTACAAAATGACTCACTGTACTACTCAACACTTAGCGTAATTAGCATGAGACAATTTTTAAAACGATTCAGTCAACTAGAGGGGGCAGCAACTTGATGACTTGTTCTAAACATCAATTGCTTTTTTAATCTGAACTTGTCTGTCCTTAATCTGAACTCTAAAAGGTTGCAATGAATAACTTAAAAAATTTATTTGTTCATAGCTGTGTTTATCCCTAGTGAAATAGCCTCTGCTGACTACCTCCTTTGGTAGTGGTCATGAATCTTGTCTTTGTTCTGCCAATAGTACAATTTACATAGAAGATAGTTTGGAACAGAGTGGGACATAGCTCCAAACAATTACTTTTTAAAAAATCTTGAAGCAGAATTCTGTAACAAAAAAACAAACCAAAGCCAAAACAACACCACCCCAGAAAAGCTTAACAGGAAAATGGAGAGGAACACATTTGATTGGTTACAAATATAAATAGTGGCATGCAGCAAATTTAAAATACCATTCCCTAAGGGGCCACAACGTGATGCAACTTGCCCCTAGTCTTACCCTGCTCTGCCAACAACATGAGCCGCTGGGCAAAGTTAATCTCTTCTTGATAGCCTTTTCTTCTGCCCCTCCCATGCTTCCTTTTCTGTTTTAAAGGCTCTTCTCGGTATTTTGGCAAGCATCTGCCTTCCTTCCCAGGACTCATACATTCCAGAGCTGGTTAGCACAGTCACAGAGTTCAACCATTAACAAGAAGTTAACAAAAGTTATCACAAACATCCCTGTGAATTCCCCTTCCCCTATTCAGCTATCAAGTCTTCAGCACAAGTCTTCATCCCATTTAAAGAAGCTGCTAGAAGGGAATTTATCGAAATAGATGATTTCACCACATGGAAATAGCCTTGCAGGGAAGAGGTAACATTTCAAAGAATTACCACAAGTGGAAAAGAAAATGGACCAACAAAACCAGGCAAGCAGTCAGGCACCTAATTCCTGTAAACAAATGTAGTATTTTGTGAGCAACACAGACTGCAAGCAGATGCTGTAAACTTAACTTGCCTACATGAATCAATCAAGATTTCCAGAGAACTCACTGCACACAGGAATAATGAATTTCAGTAAGGCTAGACATGCTAGGACTTTTGGACTGCAGGCTGGAAGCAGGAAAATACAGTCATTGGTGTGGTTATCTATTGGTGAAAACTCTTAATATACTCTGCTGAGTATCCAGTACAGCTATAAATGTCAATACTCATCACTCATAAGTACTCTGTAGGTGAACTGTCTTGCGAGAAGAATGCCATAATGGTGCAGCAATGGTTCTTATCAATAGCAACTGTTCTTTGAGAAAGGCGAAGCAAGGAACTATTGCTATATGGTTACAGAATTGACCACAGCAGTCTGCCTATTCAAGTAAGTTATAGAAGTAAAAAGTAGGTAAGAATTACTTGTCTTGGGGCAGTATGCAAAATTTGATGTTAGGTTGAGAGCTCATCCTGTGCCTCCACTGTACAAGCATGATGGCCAACAAGAGTCCTTGCCCTTAAATTACAATTTGATACAAGTATTAGAGCAAAAAATGAGTCATGTCCTAAGATTCACTTTGTCCAGTGAAATAAAACTCATTCTAACTTGCTGATGCTACTTATCTTCACCAGTTAGACTAAATCTGTTTGTTATTCAGATAACCAAAACCAGGAAATTGTATAAATAGCAGTACCATTATGGATGAAGGGCAAGGCAGGTCAAAGTATTCTTATAATGTCCACCCCTACTGGACCAATTTTGAACAGAATTTATTAAGTGTATTAAGAAATGCTGCAGATTTTAGCCTTACTGTCGTAGCCTGAAACCCGCCTTTACCTAATGAAATAAGAATTCTACATGCAACTTCTGGTATAAACGTTTGCACAAGATGTAAAGAAATGGGGAATGAACCTTCAAATATAAATCAGATGCATGTCAATAAATATGTTTCATGCAAATTACTAATAGTTTTTTTTCAAAGTCAGTCAGAAAAGTAACTACACAAGCTATACATGACCAGGCAAAAGACCCAGGAGAAAGTATCCTTGATTCAAATATCAAGTCATTAACATTTATCCAGCAGATCTTCAATTTCAGACAATTGCCAATTTTTAGTTTTAATTTAAAAACATGCAAACTGCATGAACATGTAACCAAGAGCTGCTTCCACCAAACTGTTACTCTATTTAATGGTGGGATATAGGTTACAGCGATTATACTGCAAATACTGGGCAACAGGTACTACATACCTACTGTTTTTTAGCAACAACATTAATGGCATCTGTAATAAATCTAGCCTGGTAGAGAATCAGGCCAAACTAACCATAAGCATCACAGGAACCAACAAGGAAAACAGTCTGCACTGAACATCTTTTCATACATAGATAAACAGAATATGGTATAACTGTTTCCTCAAGAATTGTCAAGAACTTTGTGTTTCCATTTTATAGACAATTAGAAGCCTTCAGTGGCAACAGTGCAGCAATGCAAGTGTTGAAGCATTCTTCTCGCAGCTCAGAGTTTCTTTTAAAACTTCTCGTTTTAAGATCCAGAGTATGGAATTTATTTCATTGCCATTTCTAACAGCCTGAAAGAGACAGCTTCATCAGGCTAAGTACCATAATCAGTTCTACAAGGCAAAAATGTCTGCATCAGTATGGTACTAAGCAGAGCCTAAGCTCACACTTGGGAAATGCAACAGAACAAAACTAGTGCAAATTTCTGCTGCCATGAGTGGATCTTAAGTTTTGCAAGAAGGAGGGAGGAAGGGAGGGAAGGGGGAGGGAGGGAGGGAGGAAGGAGAGGTCCTGTAAATTATAGTTTTACTCTTTGAACAATAAAAGGAAACAGAAAAGAGAAACCCACAGTATCAGAACTGCTTGCAGAAGCATTACTACACAGCTTCAACATCACATACCGGTCTGTCCAGTTCCATATGACGCTTGCAGTGAACAAACCACTAAGTAACTTAAAGTCTAGCTCAAAAAAAAACCCCCAAAGAAAACCAACAACCCATAAATAGTGTGAAAGAATTTAAAATTTGAAGAAGAGAGAGAGTTCTGAAATACTGAGAGAAAAACTCTTATTTACATGCATTACACAAAATGAGAAGTTTCTACCTACCATAATTTTATAACATGTTCAATTTGACTAAGATACATTATTCACTCACAACAGCCACAGATTTTAATGTAATTCATTCACAGTACCACCACTTATGTCAATAGAATTCACAGGCATTTATTGGTTTTGGTGTATGTCTCACCAAAATAAGTTTAGCATCTTGAGCGGGTCAGAAGTTGCTAGGTGGATCAGTCATTACTTCCAAACAAGACTACAGACAGTAAGAACTCATGACTTTCTTTGCCAGTAAAATGTAGCGCTGGGAAGGGCAATCCCAACCACTTGTACTGCATGGACACAAATTCTAGCAGTGACGCAAACACAAAGACTGAGCAACAGAGAAAAAAATGTATTATTTTCATTTTTGTTGCACAACATTGTAATGTCACGAGAAACAACAGAATTAAGTTCAGGTACTTCACAAACCAAGAGAGGGTTTGGCTTCTGGTTAAAGTCTTTAAACTTCCATGAGGTAGAATATCAAGTATCTTCTTTCCCAGAATATATTAAGCAAGATAAATCCAATTTAGTTTTCAAGGCTGTGGAGAATTCTTTTGATAGTAGTTCATGAAGGGATACTCTGTCGTGGGAATACACCCAGTTCTGTCCAGTCCAGTCATAGCGCTTGGGCCCACTAGAAAACAAAACACATACTGTAAGCACAGATCATTTGTGGGGAGCTGCTTACAATGTGCCACTTACTTACAATGTGCCACTGAGAGAGCCTCGGAAAAGGAGCAGACAGTGTGGAGAAAGACTGGTGGGCAGTCTGGGGAAGTGAAGCAGAAAAAGCCAGATCTGCCAGGAACTGCTACGCCACCTGACAGATTTATCTGAAAGGTGACAAGATGCATCAATCACGTGCAGCAGACACAAGCTCCTTCCCTTCTTGCTTTTGGTACCAATTTTCCCTATTTTTCCTTATTTGCTTCTTTCCCCTTTCATGTAATTTCCTTGCACACAAATATTACAAGGGATATTTGTAAAGCACTACTATTGGTTAGTTTTTGTAGCAGTCATATGTGGATACACTAAGCACAGCAGAACATAGATCACCATTCTCACTGTCTTTTAGATGAACAAAATAACGTACCATTTGAAAGTGAGTACATTGGCATGTGGGAAGTTTATCTTTAAAATGCCATTTTCGTCTGTGCTGTCACATGGTTTATGGCTTATTTTTCAGGTCTACATTAACTATCAAGAAAAGACCTTCAACACCTGGATTCCATTCCAGACCTTTCTATCCACCCATTTCTCCACATCTGAAACCAGAGAATGACTGAAAGGCACCCATTACTGTTAACATCAGCTAAGGAAACTAAAAGAAATGAACGAGATAGTCATCCGGGATAAAGAAAACAATCATCAATCAGTCTTATCCTTGAATTCCTAAGATAAAAAGTCTTGGAACTCAGGCAGTCAATAACAAGGTCTGCTAGAAAACAGACTAGCTCACATATACACGAGAACAATCTGCATGTTCTCTACAAACATAAACACTAATCTGAACCTGGAATATCCTGAATCACTTGCAATATCCAAATTAAGAACTTTCCAACCATTACCCAAACTATAAGGAAGTCACAAATGCAAACACAAACCAGTCACTTCCACAGAAATCTGACATGCTATATGTATTAACTGCTATCTACTTCAAATTGAGATTACATGCTCCAGTTACTTTACTACGCATTTCTCAATTCTTTGTCTTTACAGCATGAGAGGATGTTCATACTGTCCTGCACATACGCAATGGGGTGCAGCCATTCATGAATATCAGTCCAAGACAGGTCACTTGATCAATAATGACAAAAGAAAAGAAATGTGTACATTAGTGAAACGGTTTTCAACTGTTACAAATATCAGTCGTATGGTTAGGATACAAAACATCTCCAAAATTCTCTGAATCTCAAAAATGGTACATAAATGTGATTTTAAAAAAGTTAATTAATAACTTAAGCAAGCATCTTACAAATTCTATAAATTGCCTAAAAAGTTAAATACAGACAATATAGATTTCTCTTGGAAAAGAGAGAAAAATTAAAATATCACTTAAAGGTACTATAAAGAGATGCTGTGTAAGGTTGAAAAGTCTTTTCAGTCAAAGTGACTATGTGAAATTACTGCAGTCACAATGGTGGCAGGTTGCAGACATTCCCTCACTCTGTTGTCAACTATGTAAAGCTTTAAAAACACAAGCTTAAGTTCAGTTTGGTGTATAAATTGGTGACAGAAAAAAGGTGGTCAAAAAAAAACCCAAGAAAATGTCTTTCCCACAACTTAAGAATTTGTCTATCTCAGGGCATGCTCACAGGGATTCAAGAGTCTACATTTACTGTACAAATTTCCCATATACAACATTCAGTGGAAGTGATCAGTGGAAGTAATACTTGCATGTAGCACTTGAGAAATGTGTCACTCCAGACCACATAGTGTTTGCTGGAGCTGCTTTTCAGACCTTAGGGAAGTAAGCGAACATGTAGTATCACGTTTCAGGAAATGCCACTGTGTAGCATAATACTAGTTAAGGAAGCACAAAATGTAATGTCTGTAAGTGAATCATTTCTTTATCATGGATGATGAAAAATAACATCAGAAAATTTTCAAGTTTATCTCTTTCCCTGTGTGTTTTTGTACACCACTAGAGCAATATAATAGAATATAATAAACCAGGTTGGAAGAGATCTTCAAGATCATCGTGGCCAACCTGTCATCCAACACCAGTCTCCTCCTAAACACCTCCAATGATGGTGACTCCACCACCTCCCTGGGCAGCCTATTCCAATGGGCAATCACTCTCTCTGTGTAGAATTTCCTCCTAACATCCAGCCTAAACCTCCCCTGGAGCAGCTTGAGACTGTGTCCTCTTGTTCTGGTACTGGTTGCCTGGGAGAAGAGACCAGCCCCCACCTCTCTACAACCTCCCTTCAGGTAGCTGTAGACAACAAGAAGGTCTCCCCTTGAGCCTCCTTTTCTCCAGGCTAAGCAACTCCAGCTCCCTCAGCCTCTTCTCATAGGGCTTGTGCTCCAAATCCCTCACCAACTTTGTTGCCCTTCTCTGGACAGGTTCCAGCAAGTCAACATCCTTTCTAAACTGAGGGGCCCAGAACTGGACACAGGACTCAAGGTGTGGTCTAACCAGTGCAGTGTAGAGGGGCAGAATGACCTCCCTGCTCCTGCTGGCCACACTGTTCCTGATGCAGGCCAGGATGCCATTGGCCTTCTTGGCCACCTGGGCACACTGCAGGCTCATGTTCAGCCAGCTGTCAATCAGTACACCCAGGTCCCTCTCTGCCTGACTGCTCTCCAGCCACTCTAACCCCAGCCTGTAGCACTGCATGGGTTTGCTGTGGCTGATGTGCAGAACCCGGCACTTGGATGTGTTAAATCTCATGCCGTTGGATTCTGCCCATCTGTCCAGCCTGTTGAGGTCCCTCTGCAAAGCCTCTCTACTCTCCAGCAGATCAACTCCTGTCCCCAGCTTGATGTCATTTGCAGATTTACTAATGATGGATTCAATGTCCTCATCCAGATCATAGCTTAACTACAGCTGCCTTCAAACACATAGGAATTCTCTGAATTTTTGTTTTCCTAAATAGATGAAACTTTTGTGTCAGTGACACAAAAATTGGTCATCTTAAACAGAATCATGGTTTGGAAATTTTGCTTGTTCCAAAATACACAGAACTAATACATTCTGACATACAGCCTGCACTTGTCTAAACAAATAAAGTTTGTCACCATGCTAGGCCTGTGCCTTATCAAGTTATGTACCTGTAACATACATAGAAGAAGAGTTAGAAAAAAGTTACTAGCCTAGGATGCTGTGGACCAGCCAGTACATAAGGACACTAAAATGAAATTAGGAGTTTTCTTCAGGTAACTTCTATGTCTATTAAAATCTTAAATTTCACTGTGCTGCTTTTTTTCCTACTTCCTGCCAATGAAAACTCTACTATATAATTGTACTACTGCAAAACTATTGCCGGTTTTGTGATCAATACAATTTTCCTGAACAGCATTAAAGAGGTACACAGGCACAGTTACTGGGAGCGCTCATACTTTCCAGCCAGCTTATTCCTTCATCAGTAACACTGACCAACAACCTCAGTTCTTTCCCTGGAATAGTGGCAGAGATTACAGATTTTCAGGGGAGAAGGCAAAATTTTCCCACATATCTGGATGTCTTTCCTGCTGAAACCAACCCGAAAACCTGGAATGAATCAAAACATAAGCATTAAAGAAGGCAGAAGGAACAGCTAGTCAAGTCTCCTGCAAAACACAGATGCTTGACAAAAACAACCAGTGGGAGAGGACATAAACACACAAAGCAGGAAATCCCACAAGCCTAGAAGGGAAGGAGCCACCCTGCTTAAATACAAAGAGAGGTTTAGATCATAATATCATCCCACTTTTTACAAAAGAAGCTTTGGTGGTGGTTTGTTTTGGTTTTTTTTTTTTTTTAAACAGTCATGGCTGTTTATATTTTATTTTAAGAATAGCCTATATTCCTGTAGATTGGTTTTGGATAAGAACAGGGTATGAAATTTCTATATTACGTATTTCTTGGGAGTAATGTAGGTATGTCACAGTATCACAGTATCACCAAGGTTGGAAGAGACGTCAAAGATCATCAAGTCCAATCTGTCACCACAGACCTCCTGACTAGACCATGGCACCAAGTGCCATGTCCAATCCTCTCTTGAACACCTGCAGGGATGGTGACTCCACCACCTCCCTTGGCAGCCCATTCCAATGGCTAACAACTCTCAGTGAAGAACTTTCTCTTCAGCTTGAGCCTAAACTTCCCCTGGCGCAGCTTGAGACTGTGTCCCCTTGTTCTGGTGCTGGTTGCTAAAGAGAAGAGACCAACCCCTTCCTGGCCACAACCACCTTTCAGGTAATTGTAGAGAGCAATGAGGTCACCACTGAGCCTCCTCTTCTCCAGGTTACACAATCCCAGCTCCCTCAGTATATGTCAGTATACTGCACTCTGCCTCAAACCTATGTAGTCAATAATTATCAAACATTTAAATTATATCATATTTTGAAAATATACTGAGTAAAAGAATTAATTATGAAAAGGGTACTGCATAGTGTGACCATGCTATAAAAAAGAGGAAGTACATTTTCACTTGATCTGTAGACATTACACAACTAATTTATACTAACTTACCTAGTGGGTGAGGACAGCCAAATCTGCCGGTTTGGAGTTTGCTTATTGATGACGTATGTTCCCATGTCTCCACCTAATTTAACTGTTAGGACTCCACTCTTACAACAGAAAGGGAAAAAGTGAGAAATTAAAAATTTTCATCCTATTACTTAGCATATTCTGCAGTAGATAAACAGAAATTTACATATCTGTTATCACATTCCCAACTATTTTTCAAACAGTAATAAGCTGGAAGAAGGATAATGAGGTACCACAAACTTAAGTGTTAATACTTAGGACAACCTGCATATCTTTGAGTCTGATGTAAACTTCAAACATTCTGGTTAGTTTGACTTAGTGTCTTTGTACAACTGACAATGGCACTGCTTAAACAATGCTCTTGAACTTTGACCTGTCATCTTGAGAAGACTGCTAGTTCATTTTGCAGTGATTAAAATACCACCCAGTAACATCTTTTTCCACAAATTAACAATGTGGAACTCACGTGGTTCAAAGTCAAGAAGCCCTATGTATGGCTGATAGGTTCCTTTACCTAACTTTTTCTAAAGTAACAGTTTCCCAGTGAATAAACCCAATTCTTCCTCCAATAATTCTAATTAAGTGCCTAGATCCTGAATCATACCACAAAAATGTACCAATTCTAAACTCCATGAGGTCTGTTTTGTTTAAATTATGTCAGCTTCAGAACACCATCCCAGTGAGCAATTATTTTATCTTTCTTACTCACATTTCTTACTAACAACATGATTCACATTCCTCTGACATTTTCGCAGGTGCATTTGAAAAGCATATGCAGCCAACAAAAATATTTCTGTCCTAACTTTAAAAGAACACCAATACTTGGACTAGAGTTAACCTACAGATGATCTGAAATTATGCTAATTAGAAAGGTCATCTCTAAAGACAACAGTTTCATGATTTAGGTAATAGGTTCATCATATCTAATCTACAGTTTCTCAAGTATTTCACGCCCTGTAGCATGATAAAGCTTCATGATGTGAATTACACTTCTCATGCTTTAGTCAGAATACGCTACTACAGCTACTACCATTGCCAGGAGTATCCATATCATATCAACACTTGTTGATGGGGGAAAAATATTTTCATTTATGACTGCCCACAGACTTAATCTGTAGCACAGGCAGTAGCTTGCAGCTGGTTTTCCCTAGGAAGCAACTCACTCTGACTGTTTTCTGACATATTTTTGACCCTGGGAACTACCAACCTGTAAGCCTCACCTCTGTGCCTGGAAAGATAATGGGACAGATCCTCCTAGAAGCCCTGATAAGGCACATGGAAGACAGGGAGGTGATCTGAGACAGTCACCAAGGCTTCACTAAGGGCAAATCCTGTCTCACCAGCCTAGTACCTTTCTACAATGGAATGACTCCATCAGTGGACAAGGCAAGGGCAATGAATGTCATCTATCTGGACTTCTGCAAGGCCTCTGACATGGTCCCCCACAACATACTTCTCTCAAAATTGGAGAGATATGGATTCAATGGCTGGACTGTTTGGTGGATAAGGAATTGGCTGGATGGTTGCATAGAGAGAGTAGTGCTCAAAGGCTCCATGTCCAGATGGAGGTGAGTGACAAGGCTTGTCCCTCAGGTGTTCATACTGGGACCAGTGCTGTTTAGTATCTTAAACAGTGATATGGACAGTGGAAATGAGTGCATCATCATCAGGTCTGCAGATGACACTAAGCTGAGTGGTGTTTTTGGTATGCCAGAGGGACAGGAGGTCATCCAGAGGGACCTGGACAAGCTGGAGAAGTGGGCCCTGGTGAGCCTCACTGGTTTCAGTAAGACCAAGTGAAAGGTCCTGCACTTGGGAAAGGACAGTTCTTGTTATCAATTTAGCCTGGGAGATGATGTGATAGAGAGCAGCCCTGCAGATGACATGTGGATACTGGTGGATGAAAAACTGGACACGAGCCAACAATGCACACTTACATCCTGGGCTGCATCAAAACAAGTGTGGCCAGCAGACTGAGAAAGGTGATTCTGCCACTTCGCTCTGGTGTGACCTCACCTGGAGCATTGTGTCCAGTGCTGGGGCCCTCAACACAAGAAGGATATGGACCTACTAGAGCATGTCCAGAGGAGGGCCACAAAGGTAATCAGAGGGCTGAAGCACCTCTCCTATGAAGACAGGCTGAGAGTAGTGGTTGCTTTGACTGAAGAAGAGAAGGCTCTGGGGAGACATTATAATAGCCTTTCAGTACCTGAAGAAGGCTGGAGAGGAACTGTTAACAAAAGCATGTTGCAAAGGATAGTTTTATATTGGACGTTAGGAAGAAGTTCCTTACTATGAAGATAGTAGAACACTGGAAGAAGTTGCTCAGGGAGGTGGTGGAGGCTCCATCTCTGGAGACATTCAAGGTCAAGCTTGATGGGGCTGAGCAACCTAACCTAGTCGGGTATGCCCCTGCTTACTGCAGGTGAGTGGTGACTAGGTGACCTTGTAAGGTCCCTTCCATCCCAATGTGTTCTGATTATCTCAAGGATTATCAGCCATGAACTAACACTCTCAAGGTCTGCTTCTTTAGCCTTAGTGTCTGTGCTGTTTCTGTGCTTGATAAGGGATATACATTTGTCATTATTAAAATACTAGGAAGATCCCCTCCTCTGTTTAATATCGCAGTATCACAGTATAACTTAGGTTGGAAAGGACCTTGAGGATCATCGAGTCCAACCTATCAACACAGACCCCATGACTAGACTATGGCACCAAGTGCCACGTCCAATCTCCTCTTGAACGCCTCCAGGGTCGATGACTCGACCACCTCCCTGGGCAGCCCGTTCCAATGCTGAATGACTCGCTCGGTGAAGAACTTCCTCCTCACCTCGAGTCTAAACCTCCCCTGGCGCATCAGGCTGTCCTGCCAGTTATGCTGAATGGATATTGGCTTATATCAAAGAAACACAAGAACAAGCTACTTCCTGTGTCAGAATTCAAACTTTTTGATATCTCAGTGGTCTTAAATCTGCATAGATACAGCAGAATAAGAGCACATTGGCATGTAAGTCCCACAAAACAATATAAAAGTTTACTATTCTTCTACATGGTCTTCAGTGCCATATTAAGTATTAATCATGATGTTATGCTGTATGCTACAGAAATATTGTAAGCAAATAGGTTTCCAAAGGGTTATCAAAAGATTTATACTATTGCTTATACTAGATGAGGTTTTAGAAACTTCTGTTGCAAGATATTTTTACTGTACTTTATAGAATACTGCTGCATGTATTTTGTCCCACTGGATGAATGCTTGTTAGCTCCTGGTAATATGCATGTTCTTTGAAAGAGAGGTTTTTTTCCCCGGATCTAAAAATATAAACTAGGTGAAGAAATAAAGTTCACAATTCACAAGCATAACAGACGTTCATCATGTTCGCCACCTTGTGGCTTGCTTTAGCACTGGCCTTGCTTGTTCGGAATTTATTTGGTAGACTTGGTCCTATTTTGGTACTTTTTGCTTCCAACAGAAAAAACAATCTATTTTTTATGTCATCACACAGTCTATGTAACAAATAAGTGCTGGTAAAAAATACGAAGTAAGTAAAAATAATTACTTTTCAGCCTTACAGTGAATCAGTGTCAAACACAATCCACTCTGCAGTGGAGATAAAATTTTTATGCATGATGACTCACTACCTTCATGTAATGAAGTGGCTAAAGATATTAACCAGGCAAATGAAAATATTTTTACTAATTGTTGTCCTAAGCTTTTAAAATCAGGCTAATAGGTGCAGATATACTAAAACATAATGAATAGCAACAGTTAAACAACCCTCTGCTTTTTACTGTAAGATCATTTAGCTGCAACACTAACTATGTACTTAAATGAAGAACCAGCATTTGCTAAGGGCAAACCAAGACTCCTACTAACAATACAGAATCACTGAATCAATAAGGTTGGAAAAGACCTCAAAGATCATCAAATCCAACCTGTTACTGTGGCCGGTTGACGGTGTCCCTTTAAGAAAGGGAATATGGTGGACGGAAGTTGGTAAACAGAAGGAATACTCTAAACTAATTTTCATTGGGTGAGTGGGAGGAAGCACCTTCTGAACTGGAGTGAAATGGGCATTTCCAGCATTTCTCTGTCAGTCTTGCTTCCGCCTTTCCACAGGGCAGCAACTCTCTGGCTGTGCTGGGCTTTCTGCCAAGACTTTGGCCTTGGAGATAAGATAACCAGACCTGTATTAACTGCTTCCAATTAACACAAACTGCTTTTAACTTCTTTCTTTTCTCTTTCTCCCTCTTTTCCGAACTACTCTGGGGAAGGGGGGGAGAGAGGGGAGAGCGGAGGTGGGGAACCCCTCGGCAAGGGGGGTTACTCTCATTTCTGTGGTACTCTGTTGTATATCTTTGTATATATTGTAGATATTGTAAATTTGTAAATATTCCCCTGCAAAACCCTACACTGCTTTGTAAATATAGCTCCACTGCTTTGCTAATTCAGCTGGTGAGTTTTTTTTTCCTTTCCCTTCAATTTTTCTTTTCCCTTTTACCTTACAAGGGGGAAGGGAGGAGGCTTCTTGGCTTTACCCTTCCACCCACCACAGTTACCCAGGACCTAGGACCATTAAACCATGGGAACATGTTATTTTCTATCTAAGCTAGAAGTAAAGAATGAATATAATGACGAAAAAGGTCACACACAAGGATGTCTGAAAACGATAGGATTTTTGTGTTATTGTGATGTTGCATTTTATATTTTTTTGCACACTGCAATCCAAACCATCAGATGCAATGATCCCAAGCATAAAACCTTAACTGACAAGACTACTAGAGAGTAACCTGCTCATGGTAAGACATGAAGAGGGAACAGCAGTTAAGTGAGTTCAAAAAAACTCAGTAGTGAAAGACTTCTTTTGCAGATAGCACAGAGAGAAACTGCTCTCTCCTCTAAGTGATAGAGGGCTGTAACACAAGCCACTTCAGGAATTGTATGTAAAACAAGTTATCTCTCTACACAAATAGAACAGACATTTTTAATCTGACCATGTCACTTCTGCAGATGAATTTGAGTGGCTGACCTATTAAAGGCTCTTATTACCAGACTAGCAGCCCCCCAATGTGGCCCATGACAGTAGACCTCTCTCATTTATGCTCTGGTCTGTTTTCCAACCACCTGTCCAACCATTGCATTCGTTTATGTCTCTCCACCACAGGCTGACAGCAGTAAATACAAGACAAATATAGACTGTATGAACAAGACAAATGCTACTTCTCAGTATTTAGGGCAATCAAAGAAACTGCTCCATGAGTTACATGTGATGCACCTGTCCCGAGCCACATAGCCATGTCCTAGTATTCACTGGCTGGGAAGTGACAGCTGATGTCACAGGTCTCTGTGTGTTTAGAAAAATGTATAGACTGCTGTGAAATTAGAAACCATCTTTTTGTACTCTTCCTCTTGTGCTTATTTATCATACTCTATTATGTTTTCTGTACAAACATTTAAAATCCTAGAATAGAATAGAATTAACCAGGTTGGAAAAGACTTCCGAGATCTTTGAGTCCAACCCATCACTTAACACTATCTAATCAACTAAACCATGGTGCCAAGCACCCCATCCAGCCTCTTGTTAAACACCTCCAGTGATGGTGACTCCACCACCTCCCCAGGCAGTCCATTCCAATGGGCAATCACTCTTTCTAGGAAGAACTTCTTCCTAACATCCAACCTAAACCTCCCCTGGTGCAGCTTGAGACTGTGTCCTCTTTTTCTGGTGCTGGTTGCCTGGGAGAAGAAATCAAACCCCACCTGTCTACAACCTCCCTTCAGGTAGTTGTAGACAGCAGTAAGGTCTCCCCTTGAGCCTCCTCTTCTTCCAGGCTAAGCAACCCCAGCTCCCTCAGCCTCTCCTCATAGGGCTTGTGCTCCAAACCCCTCACCAACTTTGTTGCTGCCAACTCAACATCTTTCCTAAACTGAGGGGCCCAGAACTGGACACAGGACTCAAGGTGGGGCCTAACCAGTGCTGAGTCCAAGGGCATAATGACTTCCCTGCTCCTGCTGGTGACACTATTCCTGATGCAGGCCAGGATGCCATTGGCCTTCTTGGCCACGTGGGCACACTGCAGGCTCATGTTCATCCTACTATCAACCAGCACCCCTAGGTCCCTTTCTGCGTGGCTGCTCTCCAGCCACTCTGACCCCAGCCTGTAGCACTGCATGGGGTTGTTGTGGCCAATGTGTAGAACCCAGCACTTGGATGTGTTAATCTCATACCGTTGGGACTCTGTCCATCTGTTCAGCCTGTCAAGGTCCCTCTGCAGAGCTCTCCTACCCTCTAACAAAACACCTGCCCCCAGCTTGGTATCATCTGCAAATTTACTGATGATGGACTCAATGCCCTCATCCAGATCACCAATAAAGATATTAATCACATAACAGCACATATCTTTCCACCAGAATAGTTGCTCCAATACATTTAAGCAGGCATATTCTAATAATAAAGCCGTAAAAACTTGTTTTATATTAAATGTTGACACTAACATAACTAATTTAAAATTATCTCCAAAACACAAAATAATGATTAAAAAAATTACAGCAATTACAGTGTTAGTATAATATTTAAAATATACCCCTAAAGAGACATCATAATCCTCTGGAGTAAAAGGCTTATCTGTCAGGTCCTCAAAGAAATCTGCTAAGGAGTCCAATGTTTCTTCAGCCAGTTTTTCGTAAGTAGTCTCATCTAAAGAGCTACAAATGACACAGAAGCCGATAATTAGGAGGAAAAATATTGAAGACAGTATTTTCCCTATAATAAAAAACATAACAAGACCATGAGGCTGGGGAAAACTGTCACTATGAAATGATCTTAGAATACAAGTAGTTATCTTTCTTAAGGTAATGTAGGTAACACTCCACCTTATAAATGGAGATGAAATTTTGGTAGACCATGGAGGAATATATACTTCTTCCCAAGATATAGTGACCCCTAAGAGGACAGAATTAGATTTTAAAATGAGGCAATTTTATAAAAGGACTCTGTACAAGAATTACTTGAGTTTTGAACTCCACAAATAGAGACAAACACCTCATTAGAAGCATATGTCATTTGACTCTAAGAAGCTCACTGTAGCTGTACGCAGCTTGGAAACATCAGTATCAATGTCATGTCCACATACAGCACTTGACTCCTCACTGGAATTAGCAACACAACCTGGTAATTAGATGTTATTTAAAGTGTGCTTATGAACTAATGCATACATTTGCCTTCTTCAGAGAGTCTCAAATCATCCCATTATGCAGTGCTTACTTGTTAGACTACCTGTGTTACCCTCTTTAAAGTAGTATAAAAACTTAGTGAGGGCAAAGTCTAGATCAGTTTAATTAACCAAAAGTAACTATCTACAACTAACTGTGCAGGTGAGTATCTCTAGCAGCAGACAAGTGGAATAACTTTTCCTAATTCCTAATGGGAATGGCAGTATGACAGTTACTATGATCTGCAGCGACTCAGTATCTTTCAGTTGATTATAGATTTATTTATTTTTTTTAAAGTTTCTTGCTAGACAGTTGCTGAAGTACACTCCACGCCCACCACTGATATGAAGGACACCATAGAAACACCAGGAGCATGGAGAACAGAAAACCTTAGGATTAGGAAGTACTCATGTGCAGGATTTATTAACACCTGTTCCGCATGTGCCTCAGGTGCTTAGCGGTAAGACTTCTGCACCACCCTTCATTTGGCCTCCAACTGCTGCATCAGAAAGGGAGAAGTCTCTGATAGGTACTGTAACACATCCTCTCAGTATAAGCAGAAACTTCACATGCCCTGACACCTATTTTAGGTACACAAATTATTTCCTAAGTGACTTCTCATATTCATTCAAAATGCTTTCACTAAAACTGTACTTTTCCTTTCCATCATCACATCAATATTACATTAGTAATAATAGTTTTACCATGTCTAGAAATTATTTTTAAATGCAGAGACAATATTTTCATGAGTATCTCAAAACGCCATTTACCTTGTGTCATTCAGAGTTCCCACATTCCTTAAATTCATGAACTGAACAGTCTTGCTTCGCATTTCTGAAGCATATTGTAATTGCTGCTGAAAGTTAAGTAAAATGGAATTAAAAGGTACAACATGAAAAATTATTATTTATCACATAAATAGATCCTTGAAGACCGTCCCATTGCCTCCAAATAAAATATCCATATTCTCTATCACAGAGCTAATATGGAAATATGCAGCTTTAGTGCTTAGATGGTTGAGGGAATCCAGAATATCATTGCCTTCTGATACAAATGAAAAGGAATTTTATTCATAGAATAGTGAACTAGGAGAGAGAAGAGCTGTTTTCTTTTATGTTGCTCTATCACAGAATTACTGAGCAACTTCAGAGAACTAGCTTAGGCCAAGATTTCACAATGTTTTGGAATGACCTGTTCTGGAATGACCATATTCCCTTTCTTAAGGGGACAGCGTCAACCGGGCACACACAAGTATCCACTGCTTAGATGTTTCATAACCAACAACTTGTGCTCTTCTTTCGGATGCAATGAATATATGCAGCTGAAATAAACAGAAGTTCTGAATCTGCCTTACTTACTGAAGAGCTAATGCCACACTTCACATTTCAGGTATTTTCAAGTTGCTTTATTTCTGGTTTCTCTTCTGGTTTTGTGGTTTTGTTTTGGGTTGGGTTATTTCGTTTGGTTGGTTTGGTCTTTTGTGTGTTAAAAAAAAAAGGGGTGAAAAGGGAAGCTTAAACCAACTAAATAAAAATGACAGAAAAACTGTATCAACAGCCAGCAAAATGGCCAGCTCCTTCGAGGGGAAGCAGTGCATCAGCACAGATACAAATAAAGCCCATCCCCTAGTCCACTGCACTAGCAGTATCCACCAAGTATCCATGCTATCCACCAAGAAAGGCAGGTAACATACTTACCAATTTCCTCTTAACCAGGACTACGAAGGTATGTAGTTTGGGACGAATGGTAAAATAGCATTCCTGATTGCTTTTTGTGTACTTGTGAAGTTTTTCAAATTAACAGTGAGCGGAAAAGCAAGCGATATTTAGAGAAGAACTGCAACAGCCACTTTTAAAGCATACATAAGAGGAAAACAAACTGATCTCAGGAATAGCAGATGATGGTCTTAGTCCAAAGCCACAACACATAACATAAAGCGTGGAGAATTGCTAGCTTCTTATACTATCACAATGACACAGGTACTGATGCATGTGCGTTTTTGACAGTACCCTTTACCATTTCTTTAATGCAGACTTAAGAGCAAAAACTGCAAGACCAGTTTAGGTTCTGGCGAGACTGAGAGGCTGTAACTCCCGTTTGCGTGCTCATACTAGTTTTGTAACTTGAAGTTGGCAAAACGGTACTAGCACACAGTTGGTACCACACCTCCAGGTACCAACCCAGCTCTAAGGGTGGCCAGCACACATCCCTCTAAGTGGAAAACAGTAGCAAACAAGGTAATAGCACCGGAGCAGAGAATGACCGCTGCCGTTCCTACTGCGCAGCACAGCGACACTGGAAGCCGCCGAGGACACTAGCCCAGCACTCCCACGCTCACCTACTTCCCATAGCGGGAAGGCCTAAATGCGCTGCGCGCTGCTGCCGAAGCGCCACCGCGCTCGGCCCGCCTGCCCGCCTCCGGACCGCTCGCACTGGGGCGGTGCCTCGCAGCCTCCGAGTGACAGCGAAGGGCAGTCCGCGACGCCGGACGGCCCACGGGGCGCTGCAGCGGAGCCCCCGCCTGGCCTCGCGACCGAGGGACAAAGCGAGAGCCGCGGCCGACCGAAGGGCATCTGGCAGCTACCCCTCCCCTGCTACGCTCCAAGGCCCGCCTGCAGCAGCCCGAGGCTGTCCTGCCTGTTTACGGCCAGCTGCAGTGCGGCCGGCTTGCCTCCTCCCTCCAGGCAACGGGAGGCCCTTCATCGTTGCCTGCCCCGCGCTTACCGTCGCCTGCCTCACGCTCACCATCCTGCCAAGGCTACCGGCGGCTGTCCCCGCCAGCGGGGCGTCCCCAGGGCCTCCACTCCACTGCCGTGCAGCTGCCGCCTGCCGTGCGGCGCGTATAGCGCCAGCTAGCCCCGGCCTCCACATGTCTCCCCAGCTCACTACGGAAGCGGCCAGGGAGGAGCCAGCCTACAGCGCCAGCCGTGAACGATATGCGGGGCGGCTGCTGACGCCCTCTGTCGGCCGTGATGGGCCGTCTCGAGTCAGCCGCTGGTGAGGCCAGGCCCAGACGCCTAGCAGGTCCGTCCAGGCGCGGGCAGACGGCCGGCTCCGGCGGGAGGCAGCGGAGTCGGCCTTCTTCATACTTAACCGCCGGTGGGCTTGAGCGGCACAGCTCTCCCCCATCCCAGCCGGCGGTGGGGCGCCCATGCAGGCCAGGACCCTCCCGCGCGCTAGCGGGCCCGGGGCCCGGCTAGGCGCTTCGCAGGCACGCACACTGCGCACGAGCTGTGGGACACCGTCTCCCAACACTGGCCAGGCCCTTCCCGCCACGCCCGTGTCCGCCTGACTGGTTCCGTGTCCGCCTGACTGGTTCCGTGTCCGCCTGACTGGTTCCGTGTCCTTAGCGCGGGCGTGTACAGGCGCCGGGGTCCGAGCGCCTGGCCCTGCAGAGGGCGTCCCGGCGCCATTGCGCACCCGCATATACGCGGCTGAAGGAGGGGAATAGTGCCTGGGGTTTGTCATTTCCTCCCTTCCTTCCCAGGCTCTGCTGGCTTCACCTGCAAGTCCGTCCAGACTGAATTAAACCCGTCTGTTTTACTACTGAGAAAACAAAGCCGCCCAGCACGGTCTTTCTCCACGCTGTGCCTTTTCCAGGAGGTGGTACTTTCTCCACCAGTGCAGTGAAGGAGTAGGGTGGCCTTCCCGCAGCGCCACTATCCACCACAACAGCAAAGCTTTACCCAGGAGAGAGGCATTGGGGCCTAGCGTGTTTCTTTGACTTTTTATGTGCTTAGGAGAAGTTGTGGATGTCGGGTGGGACTGGTATCATGCAGGCAAGTGGCTGTGACGGTGACTTGGTAACACGACTGGCTCCCCTGTGCACCTTCACCTCAGCTGCTATTCTCAGGTCACGAGCGAGTTGCTGTAGGTACCCACTCTGGCACTGCAGTCCTGGTGAGTAGATGTGCAAGTTGCTGGAGCCTGGAAAGGACAGCGATTACAAGTCACACTAATCACACCACCCCCTTCACTGTTTAAAAAAAATAAAATGCAGGCAGGGTGTAGGAAAGTTGCTCTTGGAAGGACTAGTAATTGGAGTGGAACGTAGGGACAGCTCCTACACACCACAGGTGCTGACAGCAGTCTTAATTTCAGCAGCATGAACTACAAATCAAAATACTTTCAAAGTTTGTTGTAATCACAGTAATTTCCAAAACTACATGGTATGAATCCCCTTCTAGTGGTGCTGTTCCACAGTTCCTCTCCTCTGGCAAATTTTCAAAGCACAATGTCTACAGCTTTTCCAGACTTAAGTGGTAGTAGAGAAGGACTCTTCCTTGTAATCTGGGATGAGAACTGTAGGACACTGGCAGTACAGGAGGGCTGTAGCACTAGGGCTACTGTCCTGGGATCAAACTTTAAAGCAGGCCAGATGGACAATGAATTCACACGCCAAACTGGAATAGCTGCAACTCGCTCAAAAATCCTGTTGATACTCCAATTCCTACTAACTGCAGCCAATCAATTCCAGGTAACCGCACTGATGTGATGATACAGACCACTTGAGATGACAGGCCCCAGTTTGTCCAGGAGCTCTTTTAGTTGACTGAATACCTGAGCCCATGGAAAGATGCATTATTACAGAATGTAGTGTTCACTCAGGGACCTGTTATAAGTATTTTCTGTGATAGCAGGTACCCTGATCCGTTAACTATAATAGATAAAGTACTACCCTGAACCAGTAAAGGGAAATTAAAGCATATGATTCATCACACCTGACATGTGTTTGATAGACCTTTTCATGGTGGACTTAAAAAGCAGGGGAGAAAGAAGGGAATTCAGGTAGGTGACTGGCCAAGTTCGCACCAAATTACTGAAGTGCTGATGATACTGTTTTATTAATGATATATGAAGATGTCAGAAGTCTCACATAGATATCTTTTGTTGTTACTTAAATGGAAAAAAGATAATAGGCTTCCCAGGGAGATAAGACATATGAATTAATTCTAATGGGAAAGTTTCTTTAAAAAACCCACCACATTTTTTTGTGGGAACATAGACAAATTGAGTTTCAAGTCATTCCAGAAGACAGGAGTGAAAGGTGCAACATTTCCAAGTAAAATCCTAAATACATATTAAGCTTACCACTAGCTACCATGTGATGCGTTTTTAGGTTTCTAAAACTCTCACTCAAGTAAGCAGCTGGCATCTTGCAATCCTGTAGGGAATAAGCTCTCAAGTTTCTCAGCAATCCTTTTTTTTTCTTCCCTTAAGCTGAAATTATTTTCTACCACAGGAAGGACAAAAGCTCAGACAAATCGAGTCAGTTGTGCTGATTTCAGCTGAGACTTTGATGTGTGTTCTAGCTAAGAATTGTCAGTGCCAACCCATGGTTTTTATCCCAGTGAGCCTCTTGTCTCTTTCCAGCAGTCCCGTGTGTTCCTTTGCTAGCAGTCTGTGGTTTGTGGCATTTTGTGAGGGAATATTTTCTACCTCAAGTAGAAACAAGATACACCCTAGTTCCTTGAAAACTTATCACTTCTGGAAGACACTAATTGTGTTTTTTTCAGCTATAATGTTTTACATACTGAGGTAAGCCCTGTAGAGAGAAAAAAACTTATATGACTGCAGTAAAAAAAGCCATAAGCACACAATTTCTTTTTCATAGAAGGGTGGGGGAGGAAAGAAGTAGAAGAACAGAGGAATGTGTGTTGTTTTACATAACATTTGTTCCAGTAAAAGATAGTGCTATTTTACATACCTTGCCGTTCCTATAAGAGAGTGTCATAAGATACTTTGGCATTATCGAAGTAGTCCCCCAATGCTCAATAGGATTGTTCATTACTTCTTTATAGGTTAATGACAAATCAATTAATTAGTGTATAGTAAATATTTTCTCTGGTGTTAGCCTTCTCACTAGGTCTTTTAAGAAGATGACAGAATTGTTCAAGTTCTAAACTGCTACCAAAGGTAACACTTGCTCGCTGAATGCCTACTACCTTTCTCTAATCAGGCATCAACCTGTGCTTTTTCCCTCTGGGCATCTTGCAGGGCCAGAATATTCAGATACCACTACACACAGATAGCCTAAGTCTATGACCTAATTCTTCAAATTTTGCATCCTGTGGAGTGTCCGTCTGTTAATACTTGGAGAAACGAACAAATATGTTACTTTAATATTCCAGGGAGTTGATTATTCCTCCTTCATGTATTTTATTTTCACTCAACATACACTGCCTCATTAGCTTCATATCTACTGTTGCTAGACTTAGAGCTGTAAGGGAATGTAGAAGGGAGATGAACTTGAGTAACCAGACTCTGCAGGCTCCCCTAGTAGAGGCTGGTTATCCAAAAAGCAGCAGGGAATGGATACAGGTTGCTCTCAAAAGACGCAAAGTAAAACCTCCTTGCCTCCCCTCACCTTCCCCACTGCCCTTGGAAAACAAGTATGGGGCACTGGAGGTTGAGGGTGAGGTGATTCTGCTGCCAGAGGACACACCATCTGGGGTTTTCCCTAAGGCTAAACAGCCTAAGGCAAAACAGCCTTCCCCCAGCATCAGGACTTGTTCCCTCAAAAAAAGGAGGAGGGTTATTGTTATTGGTGATTCCCTCCTGAGGGTAACAGAGGGACCCATATGTCGGCCAGACCCTACTCACAGGGGTTTGCTGCCTCCCGAGAGTCCAAGTTAGGGATGTTACCAGAAGGCTGCCTAGTCTGGTGCAGCCCTCTGACTGCTATCCCTTAATAGTCAAGCAGTTAGGGAATTATAATGTTGCAACCAGAACTCCCAGGGCTGTCAAAAATTACTTCAAGGCCCTGGGACAACTGGTTGAGGGGTCAGGGGCACAAATAATTTTCTCCTCAATACCCTTATTTGCAGGAGGGAATACCAGAAGGAACAGATCAGCAGCTATAATCAACAAGGGGCTTAGAGGCTGGTGCAACCGAAAGAATTTTGGGGTTTTTGATCTTGGAGAGCTTTCTGTTGCACCAGGCCAGCTGGCAACAGATGGAGTACATCTGTCCCAGAGGAGGGGAAAGATCAGAGTGTACGAGAATGGCCTATCCCTCAAAGGGAAAGGAATTGGCAGGTCTCATTGATAGGGCTTTAAACTAGATTCGAAGGGGGAAGGGGCTGAAACCAGTCCCCGCAGGCAGGAGTCTGGAAGTGATAAGCTGGAACCAGGGGTGAAACCAGCAGCCCAGCTGAAGTGCATGTACACTAATGCATGAAGTATGGGCAACAAGAGGAGCTGGAAGCCTTGTTGCAGCAGGAGAGTTGTGATGTAGTTGCCATCACAGAGACATGGTGGCACGGCTCACATAACTGGAACACTGCAATTGATGGCTACAGGCTCTTCAGGAGAGACAGGCAAGGAAGAAGGGGTGGAGGGGTGGCCCTGTACATCAGGGAGGCACTAGATGCCATTGAGCTGGAGATCAGGGACAACTGGGTTGAGTGCTTGTGGGAGAAAATTAGAGGGAAGACCAACAGGGCAGACATTCTGGTTGGAGTCTGTTATAGACCACCCAACCAGGAGGAAGAAGTTGATGAATCATTCTATAGGCAGCTAGAGGCTGTCTCAGGATCACCAGACCTTGTTCTTACTGGCAATTTTAACCTGCCTGATATCTGCTGGGAACTCAACACAGTAGAGAGGAGGCAGTCTAGAAGGTTCCTAGAGTGTATGGAGGACAGCTTCTTATCCCACATGCTAGGTGAGCCTACCAGGGGTACGGCTTTGCTTGACCTCCTCTTCACCAATAGGGAAGGGCTGGTGGGTGATGTGGTGGTCAGAGGATGTCTAGGGTCAAGTGACCATGAAATAGTTGAATTTTCAGTACTCAGTCAATCTAAGAGGGGCAGCAAGAAAACCTCCACTCTGGACTTCCGGAGGGCAGACTTCAGGTTACTCAAGGAACTAACTCAGAAGGTTCCTTGGGAAACAGCCTTTAAAAACAAGGGGGTCCAGGAGAGCTGGACCTGCTTCAAGGATGAACTCTTGAAGGCACAGGAACAGGCTGTGCCAATGTGCCGGAAGATGAGCCGCTGAGGCAGACGGCCAGCCTGGATGGGCAACAAACTTCTGGGTGAATTAAGGGAAACAAAGAGGGTGTATCATCTTTGGAAGAAAGGTGAGGCAACCCATGGAATGTTTAAGGGTGTTGCTAGGTCTTGTAGGAAAAAAATTAGAGAGGCAAAAGCCCATTTAGAGCTTAGACTGGCCTCTGCTGTGAAGGACAACAAAAAATCCTTCTATAAATATATTAATAGCAAGAGGAAGGGCAAGGACAACCTCCACTCCTTGGTGGACATGAAGGGGAACATAGTAACAAAAGACGAGGAAAAGGCAGAGGTACTTAATACCTTCTTTGCCTCAAATTTTAATAGCAGGACAGAATGTCTTCCAGACAGCTGGCCTGCAGAGCTGGTAGATGGAGGCAGGGAGCAGTATTGTGCCCCTTTAATCCAGGAGGAGGTATTAGAGATCTCCTCAGCTGCTTGGATCCCCACAAGTCCATGGGGCCAGATGGGATCTACCCTAAGGTACTGAGAGAGCTGGCAGATGAGCTGGCCAAGCCACTCTCCATCATTTTTTAACTGTCCTGGCTCACTGGAGAGGTCCCAGAGGACTGGAAGCTGGCCAACATGATGCCCATCCACAAGAAGGGCTGGTTGGATGAGCCAGGGAATTATAGGCCTGTCAGCCTAACCTCAGTGCCAGGCAAGATCATGGAACAGGTCATCTTGAGTGCAATCACACAGCACTTAGAGGATGGCCAAGGGATCAGGCCCAGCCAGCATGGATTCAGGAAGGGCAGGTCCTGCCTGACCAACCTGATCTCCTTCTACGAGCAGGTGACCCGCCTGGTGGATGTGAGGAGGCCTGTGGATGTAGTCTTCCTGGACTTCAGCAAGGCCTTTGACACTGTCCCCCACAGCAAACTGCTGGCCAAGCTGTCAGCCCATGGCTTGGACAGCAGCACTCTGTGTTGGGTTAGGAATTGGCTTGGGGGCCAAGGCCAGAGAGTGGTGGTGAATGGTGCCACATCCAGCTGGCGGCCAGTCACTAGTGGTGTGCCCCAAGAATCAGTGCTGGGCCCTGTGCTCTTTAACATCTTTATTGATGATGTGGATGAGGGCATTGAGTCTATCATCAGTAAATTTGCAGATGACACCAAGCTGGGGGCAGGAGTTGATCTGCCAGAGGGTAGAGAGGCTTTGCAGAGGGACCTCGACAGGCTGGCCAGATGGGCAGAATCCAACGGCATGAGATTTAACACATTCAAGTGCTGGGTTCTGCACATTGGCCACAGTAAACCCATGCAGTGCTACAGGCTGGGGTCAGAGTGGCTGGAGAGCAGCCAGGTAGAGAGGGACCTGGGGGTACTGGTCGATGGTAGGCTGAACATGAGCCTGCAGTGTGCCCAGGCAGCCAAGAAGGCAAATGGCATCCTGGCCTGCATCAGGAACAGTGTGGCCAGCAGGAGCAGGGAGGTCATTATGCCCTTGTACACTGCACTGGTTAGGCTACACCTTGAGTCCTGTGTCCAGTTCTGGGCCCCTCAGTTTAGGAAGGATGTTAACTTGCTGGAGCGTGTCCAGAGAAGGGCAACGAAGTTGGTGAGGGGCTTGGAACACAAGCCCTATGAGGAGAGGCTGAGGGAGCTGGGGTTGCTTAGCCTGGAGAAGAGGAGGCTCAAGGGGTTACCTTATTGCCTTCTACAGCTACCTGAAGGGAGGTTGTAGACAGGCAGGGGCTGGTGTCTTCTCCCAGGCAACTAGAACAAGAAGACACAGTGTCAAGCTGCGCCAGGGGAGGTTCAGACTGGATGTTGGGAGGAAATTCTACACAGAGAGAGTGATTGCCCATTGGAATGGGCTGCCTGGGGAGGTGGTGGGGTCGCCATCATTGCAGGTGTTCAGGAGGAGACTTGATAGGGTGCTTGGTTGCATGGGTTAGTTGATTAGGTGGTGTTGGATGATAGGTTGGACACGATGATCTTGAGGGTCTCTTCCAACCTATTCTATTCTATTCTATTCTATTCTATTCTATTCTATTCTATTCTATTCTATTCTATTCTATTCTATTCTATTCTACTCATATTTTCAGCAAAATCATACCAAAGCAAAATACCAGTGCAAGATGAATGCAATACTCAGGCTTGAAATGAATACCAGTGCAAGATTAAGAGAAACAGAGTTCTTGGTCACTGAACATACACATCCTTACAAGCTACTGTACTCTTTGATGGTTGAAGCTTTATATTTGTAGAGAAAGAAATTGGTTCCAAATTGTTGATCATTAACATTGCTTACTGTAATTCCTCTTCCCTCTGAGTGGAACTGTGTGGTAAGACAGAGAGACAAAAAAAAACCAACCCCAAAACCAACCAACCAAACAGAAAAATGAGAGAGGGAAAAAACCCCAAAACTTGTAAGTGCACATGCTTTGTAGAAGGGTTTCCCAGTAGAATCTACAGTCTAAACATGGTTTTCTTTTGCAAGTGTGAAATTACTGGTTTAATTTATAAATTACAGTGTTAAAAGGATTGTACACAAGGGATGGCTCTCTCTGAATTTTTTTTGTACAGACATTCTGGTTTTGAACAGAATTGTTTTAGTTAAGCTGCTTGTCTTTGGGGATCTTCCTGAGAACAGATGATACAGACACTACAGTCTGCTGGGTAATTGGGAAAAAATACATTTATGTGTTTTATGAAGTTTTTTTCCTCTAAATGAGACTGATAAGCTATGTCTACTATGCATAGAGACTCCTTCTAAGTAAGCTATACATTGTGTATGGAGAAGCAGACACTTCACACGGATCTGCAAAAATATTTTGCTCACAGGGCATGCAGATTGACTCTTGCATTTCTAAGAGGAGAGCTGCAGAAGAATTATCTTGCCAAAATTAAGCAATCTAAAGTACAGAAAATAGGTAATCCTGAGTCACAGGATATAAATTAAAATAGAGAGACTGCACCTTTAAAGAAAAAACATCAAACCCTTTGCATTTCTCTGTTCTGTGCATAATTAATGAAGCACACCCTGCACATTTTTAGGGCTATATGATTACATAAAAATACTAAAACCTTAACCAGCCACACCAAAACCTCTGAAATTAAAGTTCCACATTGGGTTTTTCACAATCCAGCAGGTTTGTTACATTTCTTTCTAGAAGAAATGTTTTACCAAAACTTCCATAAGCCTTTGAAGTGGATAGCTGCATAGTTTTTTAAAACACCACAGTGAAGCATTAAATCTTGGACTGATGGTCACTGGTGTTTTGGATTATTGCTCTACTGCTAGGGAAATTAAGGAAACCAAACCAGTTTCTACAGTTATCTTAAAATTACTACCCTGCTGAAAAACCTGAAATGCTTTTCTGAAGGAATGCCTGTTGAGTATGTTCCTTTGTCTTGTCTGCTCCAATTTTAACATTCCCCTCTTCATTGCAGAGCTGATAGAAGATAAAGACAGATGCCATGGTATCAAGTGGTTGTCATACCTCTTGAGATGCCTCTTACCACCTCACAAAGGTAGAAAAACACCAGAACAGGAAGTCCTGTATAAATCAAGAGCAGTCTGACAGCTGTGACAGTGTTGAGAACAAAATATTTTATTCATCAAGAAAACTATAGTTTACAGTAATATTTGCTAAATAAATTATGTAATTTCTCTTTTACAAGAAATAAACTAAAATAAAAAATATTTCAAAGATAATATATGTACACAATATAAGGCTTTTCTATAAATAACTTCTTTTCTCCTTTTTACCAACAATAAAAACATCTTTAGAGGCTCATTTTCATGTAATATATGCAGAGGTTTATCCTAACCGTTTATGATATCAGTTCCAGTTTCCACTGATGTGGACCTAAGTGATTAGAACAGAAAGGTCAAAACAAATGAAATTAATTTTATTCACCACTATGCTTATTTTTAAATGGGTAAAGCAGACAATAAACTTTGCTTGTGTATAGTTTCAGAATGCCTGCAGATGAAACCACTAGAGAGCTGGTAAGAAAATACCACTTTCAAGTCCTGAAAAGGTGATTTGCAATATAGTAGAAAGCAGCCTGAATACAGAGTTCTTTACAGTCCAGCAAGTAACAGCAGATGATAGCGGAGTGTAGAATGTTTCATGTCATGTTTTTGCCAAGTCCATTAATCCTTTCTGTGGTTCCAAGATCCTGACTCTTCTTAGAATAAGTTCAGATGATCATTACTCTTTGGCTATTAGGCTCAACAAATTCCTCCCTCTTAAATCAGGAGTGCAGAAAGTACTCTTCATTAACCATGGCCATGTCTTATAGTTCTACTCTTCACGTATTCTTTGTTACTGGAAATACATAAATTACAAGTAAAATCAAGAGTTGTGTTTGTTTGTTTTCTTACAGGAATATAACAGTTAACTTTTTTCTTCCTCTAAGCAGGCTGCAGCACAGTCTGGCAATGATTTTTTTTTTACCTTGCACCCTAATCAAAGGCATTGCGTCTCTTTCCTTGCACAACAGCTAACCCCTATGGTTTTGCAGACATTACATTATGCTTATATTTACATGAAATAAAACCACTTGCTGCTGCAAAATGCTGAGCACTCTGGACATCTGTAAAGACAGTCCAAACTGAGAATGCTCAGTAGTTCACAAGAGCTTTTATTACCTTGCAGCACTGACTGGGACTTACTGCAGAACTTACTTGTAAGTGTCAGCTTTCTTATGTCACCTATAAAACTCCTGTTAATTTCTGTGTGAAACCCTTGCCCAACTGAAAAACCATACCTACCCTAAAACGTTCATGCACAGCTAATATTCTAGTTGATGTCACAGCAATCATTTGATTTCACAAAAAAACCCAACAAAATTGCTTCATAATGTTAACGAATTAGAATTTTCTGTAGAAGTTTTGGTTACAGAATACAAATAGTTGGTCTCTTCTTAGTAGCTCTTTGGAGTCAGAGATGAAGAAACTCTTCTTTGCTGAATGCCTGATTGCTAAGACTCAAACGAAGGATAAACTGACAAAGAACGAAGTATTTCAGTGCACTGAATGCATCTCAGCTAATGTATCCAACACAGAGCAGAACATAAAACCAAAGTAAAGACATCTGTACTGACCTTAATCTAAAACCCTGCTAAAGAATAAAACAAAGGCATAAGTTTGTTTAGTAAACAATTTTTTTAACATTACCTTTAAACTGTACATTTTGGTACACGCATTAAATAGTTCTACAGTCTAATCTTGACTATGAACAACAAAAAGAAAAAAAATCTCCAAATGCATTTTTAAAGCTTATATTAGAAAAAAAAGGTAATCAGTAGATTGAAATCAATGTTTTAGTTAAGACTTCTAGCACTAGACCCTGAATCTGGAAGAATGGCATTGCAATATCATTCTATGACAATCATTAAACCTGTTAACTGCATTTTGCACCAGTGTTAGAGTGTTCACAATCACTGATGCTAGCGTCAGAGGCTGTTCTCTCACTCTGCATAGCTGTGATCTGGCAATAAAGTCTATCTACTCCTATTTAAGCACCTGAATGTGTTAAGGGAGTACAGTAGTGAGTACTTATAGGATGCAGCAGAATTTAATATGAAAACTGAAATTATTGGAGAAATGAGTTAAAGGATAAAAAAAAAAAAGGATCAGTTTGGAAAAAAAAAAAAGTTGAACTGATAAATGAAATATTGTCTTATGAAGCCAAGACTTAAGAAGTCAGCATTTCACTAACACTTAGTTTCACTAGCATCTAGTTTTTCCTGAAGGATCAGAGCTGAATGACTGCAGGTCTGTTTTTGGCAGGCATAATGGTCATCAATACAGCTTCATACTCTCTGGCCTTATCACTACTTTTCATTCTCTAAGGATACTAATAGTATTGCTAGTGCTAGTTTTATAATACTCTGATAACTCTATAATGTGAGTCCTCTGATGATTCCAGAGCATTTCTGAGGGATCAGCAATGGTGAAAAAATATAAGAAAAATTTGCACATCAGAATTGGGGAAAATGGACCTGATAGAAACTTGTAGCAAGTGCCAGTTGTGTAAGTCTCAGAAATGCTGCTAATGGGATTGTCAGATGTCATCTTTGTGTCATGTACAGTCCAGTTGTGTGCATAATATTCTGGGAAAAAACTCAGTTTATTTCAAGGTACAGCACACAGTCCTCTAAGCAACTCTGTAACCACTACACAACTTTTGGGTTTACTATGATTGCAGATATAAGAAGCATTACTTTGTGAAAGGGATGTAGTTTGGTCATAGCAATTTGGTCTAAAATAAATTTTAATAATAGACAGATGACACTACAAAATGCACTCCTGGAATCACCATCCGAGATGCCTCACAGTGTATATGATGAATTTACACTGTTTGAGCCTACTGAGGCTTTTTGTATTGCAGCATGAGAATGTGTAATTTAATGACAGTATGTCCTGGCATTTTCACACTTGTTTTACTCAAATAATGTATAAGTTGTAGTCTGACATGGTACATTTTTAATGTAATCAAGCACATAATTCTAATGTCTAATTTTCATGCAAAGGTGAGTGAAGTGTTGCTGATATGTTGCTTCCTACTTTGCTACTGAAGGAACTATATTTTAAAGTCCTCGGTTGTTGTTTCACTTCACACCAGGTTTCAGTTCCATGTCAGACATAGGCTCCTTTTTCTTTTTAAGATCATGCATGGATGGATACAGGAGTAAGACAGATAACAGAAAAAGAGCATTTACCTCATAGCATAAAGGAGCAGTTACCTCATAGCATAAAACAAGTAGGTTTGCCCCCTTCAGCCTTACTTAAACGTGATTCTACTTCGAGGCAAGAGGGATTTATTGGTTCCTGTATGCACATACAACGTTTTAAGGATTTAAGCATTTCTCACAGGTGAAAGAAAGGATGTCTGTGAGGAGGCTTGAATTCCCTTCCTGTACTCCCAGAATAAGTGTTCAATCTGCTATTTCCATCACTATCTTCAGAAGAAATGGTCAGGCAGAGAAGCTGAAGCCTCCAGAAAGAGAACAACAACATATGAAAATTTGAGGTATGCACCTGTGACTCTACATTTTTAGCTTTTTGCATGTATGCTGCCTGGGAACTGCTTTATTATTCCACAAGAGAATGCTGAAAAAAACTACAACATGATTAGGATTGAATCAAATGTTATGAAAGATGTGAATTAAAATATTTCTAAATGGAAAAACCAACAAACAAAAATAAAAAACAAACAAACAAACCCCTCAAGGAGGTATTATGGTGTGTGAGAGACTAAAAGTTTGTCTCTTCTGATGCGACTCAACAAAGACAAAATCACTTGTTGCTTGCCCAGACAATATGTGTTGGGCAGAGCCACTGTAAGGAAGGTGCAAAGATCATGTAGGAATCCTGTCTACCAATCCTGGATGCAAATCACCTTGAGATTGCATCATGATAACACTGGACTGCAGCTGGCCTACAACAATGGCCCAAGGACCCAGCCATCACGCTTTCAGGACAAGATAATCTCCACCCATCAAGTACCCTGGAAAGGGTAGACAATGGATTCACCACCTGTTTCCTGATGTGTAAGGAGTGTGGGGGCATGTAGATGGAGAAGGAGGAGGCGGAGCCCCCCCTTCCCCCTCCCCCGCCTCCATCCAGACCCCTGCCCAAACACACAGGAATACACAGAAAGATTTCTTGGGGAACGATACCTGGATATTTACCTAAGGATGATTTCCTGGCCCCTGATTTCCTGAGGGACAATACTTGGACACATACCTAAGGACTAAAAACTGCATAAAAGACTTGAGCAACTACTGGCTTGGAAGAAGAAAACGCAGAAGAAAAACGGAGATGAAGGAAAACACAGGAGAAGGACCATGCTGCTGAGAAGGAAAAGCCCGGGACAATGCTGCTCCGGAGAAAAGAGGCCATGGAGCCTGGAAGAAGCAGACTGAACCCTCTCTCCGTGTCCTAAGTTCTGCCTGCTGCAACTCCTGGAGCTGAGGAGGCTGCCCACAGGACCACATCTCTTCTCCAGCCAAAGCCTCAGCACCGTTTCTCTACAAACCCAACATCTCCTGCATCACCTTTCCTCCACAGATTCAAACTGCCTTGGGGGATGTGAGGGGTGTGGTAATATAATTCCTTTCCTCTTCTCTCTCTCTTCTCTCTCTCTCCCTCTCTATCTTCTCCCTCTCCCCTTCTTATGTCCACTTTATTTATGTAATAAATAGTCTAGCTGTTGGTATTTTGGCCTCGTTTGTGCCTCTAATTTCACAACACAGGAATGTTCTAAAAGAACTGAGTCTCTTTCCCTCTCCGGACTGAGACATGGTGGAAGTACAATCCCTAGTCAAAGTTGCATCTGCCTAGGATGCTTCATTTGATGGCAGACAGGAATTTTAATTTGTTAAGGAAAAGTTCATACTAGAATACAGAGCTCAGGCTGCTAAAATGAAAATAGCTGAAGAGATGAAAATATTTGTGAAAGAAAGTAACTATGAAGATGATAAGACAGTAACCTGTCAGTCAAAAGTGTTTGAGTATAAATTAGGAAATGCTCAAAGAGATAGGCTTTGATACAGAACTTTGGGACTGAGAAGAGAAAGAGCACTGAAGAGCAAGAAGAGCCAGGCAGTTTTGACAGTTTCTAAACAGGCATTTTGTAGGTAATATTTGTAAATTTGCCTATCTGTGCATCTTCAGAAGCTTTGAAATACAACATTAATCTCCAGTGATGTTTTAAGATTTCACAGTGCTGTAATAAAATTGGCTTTTGGCCATAAACCACAACATAAGCAATTCTAAAAGTAATATTGTTATCTACACAATCTGACACAAATCATAGCTATAATAACCTGACTCTCAATATGTTGGGCTTACTCTTCAATACAGTAATTTCACTTTCGTATTTTATTGAAGTCCTTATCAAGTTTTTGCAACTATATCTTCAGTGCTAGTGACTTCTAAATTACATACAAATTTTGTAGCCTTTCCTTCAACAACAGAGAGAAATGCTGTGCTACCATGCAACAATTTCTGTGCTCCCAAAGAATCTTCCATTACATTTAACTATACACAAGTATTTTGTAAGCAAAATAGCTCATTAATGAAATTCTACGGGCAGGACGTATATTTATCTAAATCCTATATTCATCACTAAATTACTTAAGATGTACAGCATCACACTGTAGCAAACTTCTAAATCTGTTACTGTGCCATTTACATGCATATTCTTGCTCCATTTTAAATGTAAAAGAAATCAAGCCTACATGCAATGAACCAAATAAAATAATTCTTAAGCCATACTACTCAGATTTTACTTATATTAGAGTTTGTCAAAATAACATTTCAGCTACCTTTGTAAGTAATTTCAGGGCTAGGCTAAGAAAACACAGTGAGGTAGCTCAGAACTGCCTATATTTCTCTTTCAGGGACAGAAAACTCACCCAAGGAATTGGGACTGAAGAACAGAAGGAACAACGTGACTTTTAAATTATTCCTTACTTTCTGGGTGAAGTTATCACTTTTAAGATACTCAATTTCATAGTTTCATAGTTTTCATAGTTTCATTCAGGGTTGGAAGGGACCACAAGGATCATCTAGTTCCAACCCCCCTGCCATGGGCAGGGAAACCCCACACTAGATCAGGCTGGACAGAGCCTCATCCAGCCTGCTCTTAAACACCCCCAGGGACGGGGCCTCGACCACCTCCCTGGACAACCCATTCCAGGGTCTCACCACTCTCATGGTGAAGAACCTCCTCCTCACATCCAGCCTGAATCTCCCCACCTCCAGCTTCATTCCATTCCCCCTAGTCCTATCACTACCTGACATCCTGAGAAGTCCCTCCCCAGCCTTCCTGTAGGCCCCCTTCAGATACTGGAAGGCCACAATTAGGTCACCTCGGAGCCTTCTCTTCTGCAGACTGAACAGCCCCAACTCCTTCAGTCTGTCCTCATAGGAGAGGTGCTTCAGCCCTCTGATCATCCTCGTGGCCCTTCTCTGGACACGTTCCAGCACCTCCACATCCCTCTTGTAATAGGGGCTCCAGAACTGGACACAGTACTCCAGGTGGGGTCTCACCAGGGCTGAGTAGAGGGGGAGGATCACCTCCCTCGACCTGCTAGCCACACTTCTCCTGATGCAGCCCAGGATCTGATTGGCCTTGCGGGCTGCAAGTGCACATTGGGAGCTCATGTTGAGCTTTTGTCCACCAGCACCCCCAAGTCTCTCTCCTCAGGGCTACTTTCCAGCCAGTCACTGCCCAGCCTGTATTTGTGCCTGGGATTGCCTCGACCCAGATGCAGGACCCTGCACTTGCTCTTACTGAACTTCATGAGGTTGGCTTGTGCCCACCTCTCCAGCCTGTCAAGGTCCCTCTGGATGGCCTCCCTTCCCTCCAGTGTGTCTGCTGCACCACACAGCTTGGTGTCATCAGCAAACTTGCTGAGGGTGCACTCAATGCCACTGTCCATGTCACCCACTAAGATGTTGAACAAGACAGGTCCCAGGACTGATCCCTGAGGGACTCCGCTTGTCACTGGCCTCCACTGGGACATGGAGCCATTGACAGCCACTCTTTGGGTGCGGCCATCAAGCCAGTTCCTTATCCATCTAGTGGTCCACCCATCAAACCCATGTGTCACCAGTTTGGAGACCAGGATGTGGTGCGGGACAGTGTCAAAGGCTTTGCTCAGGTCCAGGTAAATGACATCAGTTGCTCGCCCTCATCTATTAATGTTGTCACCTGCTCAGAAGGCCACCAGGTTGGTCAGGCAGGATTTGCCCTTGGCAAAGCCATGCTGGCTGTTCCCAATTACCTCTTCACTATTCTTTTGAGCAAGTAGTGACTCCAGGAGGATCTGCTCCATGATCTTTCCAGGCACAGAGGTGAGACTGACTGGCCTGTAGTTCCCTGGTTCCTCCTTCTTACCCTTTTTGAAGATGGGGGCAATGTTTCCCCTTTTCCAGTCCGTGGGGACTTCACCAGATTGCCATGACTTTTGAAATATAACAGAAAGGGGTTTAGCAACCTCATCTGCCACTTCTCTTAGTACCCGTGGGTGTATCCCGTCGGGTCCCATGAACTTGAACACTTTCAGGTTCTTCAGATGATCACGAACCTGATCTGCACTTACAATGGGCAGTTCTTCCTCCCCGTCCCTGGCTTTGACTTCCATAACATCAGGAGTGTGGCTAGAGGCCCTTGCAGTGAAGACTGAGGTAAAGAAGTTATTAAGTACCTCAGCCTTTTCCTCATCCCTTGTGACCATGTCACCATTTTCCTTTCTGAGGGGGCCCACACCTTCCCTAGTCTTCTTCTTCCCATTAATATAACTGTAAAAGTTCTTAGTGTTCCCTCTAATCTCCCTGGCTAGATTCAATTCAAACTCTGCTTTGGCTTTCCTAACCAGGACTCTCGCTGCTCGGGCAGCTTCCTTATATTCCCCCTGTTCTACCTGTCCTTCCCTCCACTTCCTGTAGAGTTTCCTTTTAAGTAATAGTGTGTCCAGTAGCTCCTTGCCCATCCAGGCAGGCCTCCTAGCATTCTTACCTGCTTTTCTCTTTGTTGGTACACAGAGCTCCTGGACACAGAGGAGGTGGTCCTTGAATATTGACCAGCTATCCTGGGTCCCTCTTCCTCCAGGGCTTTGTCCCACGACACTTTGGCTAGCAGATCCCTGAAGCGATCAAAATCTGCACGCCTAAAGTCTAGGGTCGTGAGCTTGGAATACTTCCTCCTGATTGCCCTGAGGATGTTAAATTCAACTGCTTCATGGTCACTGCAGCCAAGGCCATCTCTGAGCCTCACATTGCTTACCAGCCCTTCCCTGTTGGTGAGAACAAGGTCCAGCATAGCACCATTTCTTGTTGGTTCCTCTACCATTTGGAGGAGGAAGTTGTCTTCTATGCAGTCCAGGAACATCCTGGATTGCTGGTGCCTTGCTGTGTTGTCCCTCCAGCAGATGTCCGGGTGGTTGAAATCACCCATGAGGACCAGGGCTTGTGACCTGGAAGCCGCTTCTATTTGCCTATGGAGGGCCTCATCTGCTTGGATCTGCTGGTCAGGTGGCCTGTAGGAGACCCCCACAGTAATATCTCCTTCCCTGTCCTGCCTTTAATTTTAACCCATACGCTCTCAACTAGCTCATCATCCCTCCCCAGTTGGAGCTCCACTGATTCCAACTGGCTACTGACATAGAGGGCAACACCTCCTCCTCTCCTTCCCTGCCTATCCTTCCTAAAGAGTTTATACCCATCTATGCCTACATTCCAGTCATGGGATTCATCCCACCAAGTTTCAGTAACTGCCACTATGTCGTGGCATCCCAGCAGCACAGTGGCCCTTAACTCATCCTGTTTGTTGCCCAAGCTGCGCGCATTCGCATAGAAGCACTTCAGCTGGGCTGGCCCTGGCCTCCTCTTGTGCCAATTCCCCTCGGTTTCCACAGAATGTCCTGGTGGATCATTCGTGGCTTGCCTCAGGGCAGCAAGTTGAGAGCCCTTACCATCTCTCCTTCTCTCTACTGCTGGTGAGCTGCCCTCTGTTTGTCACCAGCCAGCAGGAGACTATAAACCCCTTCCCCCTTCAAATCTAGTTTAAAGCCCTATCAATGAGCCCTGCCAATTCCTGCCCCAGGATTCTTATCCCCCTCTGGGACAAGTGTGTCCCATGAGTTGTTTTCAGCTCAGGTGCCTTGAAAACCAATCCATGATTGTGGAACCCAAAGCCCTGTCGATGGCACCAGCCCTGAGCCATGAATTGATCTGTCGGCCCTTCCTCAGTGTGTCCTCATCCATTGCTGACGTTAGAGGGATGGCAGAGAACACGACTTGAGCCCCTGATCCCTTTAGCATTTGCCCTAAAGTTCTGAAGTCTTTTTTAATAGATTGTGAGCCTCTCATTGTTACATCATCACTGCCCACCTGAAAGACCAGCAGTGGGTAGTAGTCTGAAGGACTCACGAGGTTGGGAGTTCTATCTACAACGTCTTTTACTTGGGCACCAGGGAGGCAGCTGACCGCTCTATGAAATTGGTCTGGTCTGCATATTGGGCCCTCTGTTCCCCTCAGTAGGGAGTCTCCTATGACGATGACCCTGCGAGGTTTCTTTTCTGGGTAAGTTTTGATGGCTGGCCTGAGGCAACCTGTCATTGGTGCAGCTTCTGACCTTCTTGAGTCCTCAGCCTCACCAATGACCTGTTCCTCCTGCAGAGCCTCATACCTGTTCTGTAACTGCACTGGAGGCAGCGTGCTGCTCACAGGAGCAGACTTCCTTTGTTTGCACTTCTTCCATCGGGCAGAGACCTGTTCCCATTGGCCCTGCTCATGTGGGTTACTGCAGGGAGGTTGAGAATCTTGCTTCTGGGGAGGTATCAAACTCCCTGTTCCCCTAAGTGTTACCCCCTGTTCTGGTTTAGAAGAGATTACGTTATGGGAATCGTCAATTTTCTGCTCACCATCTCTTCTAGCTCTTAGCCTTTCCACCTCTTCTTTTAGTTTGACCACCATGCTCATCAGATCACTGACCTGCTCACACCTGAAACAGCTGCTCCTCCAGCCTCCATATCGAGTGCCAGGCTCCAGCACTCACTGCAGCCACCTACCTGAACATCTGCATGCTTGTGTGTGGTCTCTGTTTGGGTGCCCACTGTCCTTCTGCTAGCCTTTGCTCTAGTGGTGACCATCTTGCAGTAACCACCCTCTCCACACGGCTTTTTTTTTTTTTTTTTTTTTTCTCCCTGTCAGTGAGAAGGTGAGCTGCGCTGCTCAAGCTCAAGCTGCCTCCCTCTCTCCTCAGCCACGCGCTGGGTTCTGTTTGGTTTGCGCGCGGTCTCCGCGGCAACCCCTCCCCCAGCTGCGTCAGTGCCCTCCGGCAAGTAGGCAGTCTGAGCCCCCTGCCCCTCCTCCTCTCTTCGGGAAGCCTCAAGCCACCAGCCCCTTACCGCCTGAAAAGCAAGGGAATCAAAGCCAAAAGCCAAACTCCCAGAGCTGCGCTGCTCAAGCTCAAGCTGCCTCATGTACTAGTCCTTAGTAACACTGGACTGTGTTACTTCAGGATCAGTTGCCCTTGCTGGCTGATCTTTCTTAGGATTATTCTGCAGAATTTGGGTTTTATTCCCTACTAATCATATTCCATATAACACAGTAGACTTTTGCATTCAACAGTGTTTGCTGACATTCAGTGCTTTTGTGCTATGTATCACCTGATTGAGCTAACACCAATACATAGGGCTTCAGGGGATTTTTAAAGAGACTAAGTTTATTTCCAGAGAAAGAAGGAAACCCTGTTTTACTCTGTTGTTTTGTGTATGTCTACATCAAAGTGCTAAACAGAAGAGTGTTACCTTCTCTGTAGCAGGCTTATGTACCAGACACCGGTTTTCTCAGATGGCATCTTTATTTCTAAGTGTCTGATCCATTATTGTATTACATATGCATAAAAGCAAGAACCCTTTAATGCTTGAATTCACTGCAGTGCCATTTCAAATGTTGAACTATTTTTTATATCTGCTTCCATCTTTCTGCATTCTTTAATTAAAAAGCAAAATTATAGAATATTAATTATTGGTTTACCACAGTATGGTACTAAAATACCTGGAAATAATTTAGATTGCCTTATGCTTACTGTTTAGTGAAGATCATGGCTAGTCATATTTTATTCATAAAAGCTAGACTTCTTAAGTCATTATGTGGGTTAGAAGATTTAAGAGGAAATAAACCAATGAGATAATACAGTAAACTTGAATATAAAAAATTCCTAACCATCCCTTCAGCTGCAAACTCAAAATGTCTTTGTATATACATCCAGGAACCAAAAAGTCTCGTTATTACCAGGTAAAGTGTGTGCTGTGTGAGTCTGTATGGTGTCCCCTTACTGTAACATCTGTCAGGAAAGACTACAGCAGCTTGCCTTGCAGCAGAAACACACACAAGCATTATTAACTATGGGATTAAACGAAAATCTGGGAATGCCATTTAAAGCTACATTTTTTTGCTCCCGTTTCCAAAGAGTTCAAAGTGTGCCTTGTATTGATTACAGTTGAGGCTTAAATCAGCCTAATGCAAAGATACCTGCTTTATTTTTCAGACATACATTCAAAATGACTGACCTACTCCTAGTGCTCTCAAAAACATTAATGAGGAAATAACCTCCTGGTGCATCAGGGGAAGTGTAGATTGCACACGAGAAGAAGCTTCTTCACTAAAATGGTTGCCAAACACTGGAATATGCCCCCCAGGGAGGTGACTGAAGCACCATCCCTGGAGGTGTTAAGTAGTGGTTAAGGGAAAGGGTCAGGGTCTAAGAGACATAGTTTAACACCAGACTTGGTAGTTAGATAATGGTTGGACTCCATGATCTTAAAGACATTTTCCATCTGAAATGATTCAGTGGTTCAATGTCAGTAGATTTTTAAAGCATTCTACCATCAACCCTACAGACTTCAAACTTAAAAAACAAACAAAACCAAACCACTTCATGGTGCTGGGCAGTGTTAGTGGTAAACAAGATTATTATATTATAAACAAAATTCAAAAGTCATCAAAAAGAAATGGTATTTCTGTTAAGTGGAACAAATGGAACCACTGAACAGCCCAGGTGACCTTGAAAAATAATCTAGTCCCGTCTTTCCTGTGAAAGGGAGCCTGGAGGGGTTTATCTAGCACTTGTCCCATTGCATCTTGAAAGCCTCCAGTGATGAGAATTCCACTACATTCCTGCAGAGGTTGTTCAGTGACTGGTTGTTTTCACTATAAAAACAGTTCTTATATCAAGATGAAACCTCTCCAAGCCAACTTGTATCCACTACCTACTCTGAACAGAGAGCCTCCATACTCTTTGCAGTTAGCAGGTAAGTACTGGAGGTCCCTCCTGAAACTTCTACAGACTGGAAAGACCTAACTTCTTCAGTCTTTCCTCATGTAGCAGGTTCTCCCAGGGCTTTGATCAGCTTCATGGTCCTCCTTTGGACCTTCTCCAGTCTGTCCATATCTTTTGTGGAAGTCTGGGGACCAGAACTGGACACAGTACTCAAGATGCAGCCTGACAAGCACTGAGTAGTGATATGATGACATTTTTATCTCTGCTAGGAATGTCCCTGCAGATACAGCTCAGGATCCAGTTTGTTTGACTTATGTTCAGCTTGTCCACCAGGACACCTAAGTCCATCTCAGTAAGGCTGTGCACCAGCCACTCAATTACAGCCTGTGCTGGGCTTCTTGGTTATATCATCCTGGATGAAGGACTTTGGCACTTGTCTTTGTTAAAACTTGCTAGGCCATTCTTCCAGCCTGTTCAGGCCTATTTGAAAGATGGCTCTCACTCCTGATGTGTCCACCTCACCACCTGTTTTAGTGTTGTCAGCAAATTTGGTGAGGGTGCTTTCAGTCTCCTCATCCAGATCATTTATGAAAATATGGAACATTGTGGGGGCCAATACTGATTCCCGAGGAACTCCACTTATGCCAGGTTGCCAGCTTGAGTAAAAACCATTGTTTACTCTCTGAGTGTGGCCCATTAGCCAATGTCCTGCCTATGCTGCAGGCCACACATGCAATCTGTATCTTGCCAATTTATCCAGCAGAAGGCTGTGGGAAACGGTACTGAACAGTCTGTTGAAGTGCAGGTAAACAACTTCCACTGCTCTTTCCATGGCAACAGAAGGTATTTTGTTGTAGAAGGTGATCAGCTTAGTCTGGCATGATCTGCCTTTGGTAAATCCGTGCTGGATTTTTTTGTTCACCTGATTCATTTGGTTTGTAATACTTTTCTGGAGTTGTTCCACCACTTACCCAGGGCCCAAGGAAAGTCTAATGGCCATGTAGTTTCTTGGGTCCTTGTTTGGGCCAGAGTATGTAGGTATGCTACAAGAAAATCCAAGGCTCTCATGGAAATAAATCTGACAAAGGATGTGAAAAATAACAAGAAGGACTTCTTCGAAGACATTATCAGGAAAAGGAAGAGTGTGGACCTGCTGCTGAATGAGGTGGGTGTCCTGGTGACAGAGAATACAGAGCAGGTAGAGTTATTGGATGCCTTCTTTGCCTCAGTTTTTACTGCTAAGCCCTCTGTGCCTGAAGGTAAGAGGAAAAAGTCTGGAGGAAGGAAGAATCTCCCTTATTCAAGGAGGACTGTGTTGGAGATCACCTAGACAAGCTGGACACACAAGTCCATAAGCCCTGACGAGATTCACCCATGAGTACTGAAGGAGCTGGCTAAGATTATTACTAAGCCACTCTCCACCATTTCTGAAAGGTCATGGAGAATAGGAGAAGTGCCTGAGGACTGGAGGAAAGCCAGTGTCACTCCAATCTTCAAAAAGGGCAAGAAGGAAGATGCAGGAAACTACAGACCAGTTGGCCTCACCTCCATGCCTGGAAAGCTGCTGGAGGTCACCTCTAAGCATGTGAAGGAAAGAAGATTCTCAGGAATAGTCAGCATGGATTCATGAAGGGGAAATCATGCTTGACCAATCTGATTGCCTTCTATGATGTGACTAGCTGGGTAGATGAGGAGAGAGCAGTGGCTGTTTTTCTGCCTTGGCTTCAGCAAAGCTTTTGATGTTGTCTCCTGCAACATGCTCATTGGTAAGCTGAAGAAGTGTGAGTTAGGTGAGTGGACAGTGAAGTGGGTTGAGAACTGGCTGAATGACAGAGCTCAGAGGGCTGTGATCAGTGCAGGGTGTAGCTGGAGACCTGTGGCTAATGGTGTTCCTCAAGGGTCAGTACTGGGTCCAGTCTTGTTCAACATATTAATTAGCAACCTGGATGAAGGGACAGAGTGTACCATCAGCAAGTTTGCTGATGATACAAACTGAGAGGAGTGGCTGACACATCAGAAGGCTGTGCTGCCATCCAGCATGACCTGGGCAGGCCAGACAGTTGGCAGAGCTGGACCTCATGAACTTCATGAAGTTCAACAAGGGCAAGTGTGGAGTTCTGCACCTGAGGAGGGATAACCCCATGTACCACTACAGGTTAGGAGTTGACCTGCTGGAAAACAGCTCTAGGGAGAAAAACTTGGGACTGCTGGTGAACAAGTTCACCATGAATCAGCAATGTGCCCTTCTGGCTGAGAAGGCCAAAGGTGTGCATTAAATGGAGTGCATTAAGAAGACCATGGCCAGCAGAGCCACAGAGCCATCTCATTTAAGCTATGTTCTTATCCTGAAAGGTTGGACTAGATGATCCTTGAGGTAGACTCTATGAATCTAAAAATTAATCTAAATTTTCCTCTCTGAAAAAATGTAATGTCTACCTTGTGGAATATTCAATACAAAGAAGAAAGATGTTTCTTTTTTCCCCTCTTACAGAAAAAAACACTGCCTATAATTAGAGAAAAACTGACAGCATATTGGCATATTTCATTTACTGTGTTTGGTTTTGGGCCCCTCAGTACAAAGACATTGAGGTGCTGAAGAGTGTCTAGGGCATCAAGGCTGGTGAGGGGTCTTGAACGCAAATCCTATGGGGAGCAGTTGAAGGAGCTGGGGCTGTTCAGACTGAAGAAGGGGAGGCTGAGGAGAGACCTCACTGGTCTCTACAACTACCTGAAAGGAAGTTGTAGCAGGGTGGGGACTTGCCTTTTCTCCCAGGTAGTAAGTGATAGGTCTACTTCCTCTTGTCCTAAGTTGCACCAGGGGAAGTTTAGATTGGATATTAGGAAAAATTTCTTCACTGAAAAGGTCATCAGGCACTGGAACAGACTGCCCAGGGAACTGGTGGAGTCACCATTCCTGGAGGTGTTTAAACGACGTTTGAATGAGGTGCTTAGGGACATTGTCTAACAGCTGTGTATTATGCTGTGGTTGGACTCAATCTTAAGATCTTTTCCATCCAGGTGATTCTGTGAGTCTATGATTAGTAACACAGTAGTTAATAGGAACATAGATTCTTTAAGGATTTTCTTTGGCAAGAAACTTAAGCATTTGTCTCATAGAAGAAATACCTTAATAAAGCCCTGGATCTTGAAATTTAACAAGTATTTTGGTCAGTTATTGAGCTGGAGTCAAAGAAATTACAGAAGAAAGCCCATTAGAAACAGTTCAACAACTTACTAAGTAGACATCCAAAACTGAAGCATTATCATTTTCCATTTCCAGTGTGCTCTGTTCTGAAGTCAAATAGATGGCACTGTCTTCTAAAGTGAATGTTGAACTTGAAGGTAACCCTTTACTGCAAAGAGTCAACCAGACACATAAGTTAATGGATAGCTCAGTCACAGATGAAGGTTTTAAAATACATTTCTCCTGTCAATGTGAAAGCTTCAAATACTTGAAACCAGGGAATGTAAGTAGACAAACACATTATGACTGTGTATGAAAACATGATTACAGCCAGCACACCACAAGTTAATTATTTCCCCCTCCCTTTGCACTACTTTTTAGTTTGTTTTAGGTGGGCTACAATTTCAGAAAGGGCAAAGCTAGCATGCAAAATGGAAAACAAAATGTTCAACAAAACAATGAATCAGCAGTCACCCTCATTAGTACTAAGCACAGCATAACATTTGCCGCATTACAACGTTCCTTTTATTATATAGCGTATTAGGTGTCTTTGCAATGCTCCCATTGACTTCAGAGGCACTTTCCTCACACCTCTTAGTTGTATTCTATTGAGCAACATTTCAGTCACATGTTTTCAGTCACACAGGTTTTGTTTTACTGAAGGGGGGAAGAACAGACAGGAAGGGAAAAAAATGGACTGCTGCCAAAGGTTGAACTATGTTTTATCATCTTCCACAACATAAGCTGTGGCACAAAAGATATCTTGGCTAAAGGAGAAGTGGAGGGAGTCACTTTTCATTGCATTATTTTGGTCTCCGGTGTTACATGGTTCAGGCCTCTGAATGTGCATAGGCCCATCTATGAAAGACATGTGACATGAGATATGAGAGCAGTGAGGTGCTACTACTGCTACAAAAATATACAAAGCCAGTGGTCAACTATTCTTTCTGAAAGACAGTGCTTTTCATTGCTAGCTGTAAATGAAGTTAGGGAGGCTGTGGTGTATACCTGGCTTTTGTCTCTGCATCAAGTTAGGTTTCAAGAAAAGAAAATTGTAATAGTTACTACGTTCACACACATATCAGGCCACATCACTGAGAGCATTACTGCTGCTATTTTTAACTCCTTTCACTTCCAGAAAACCTTTGCAAACTGTACTCTAGACACAGTGAGAATTCTGCAATTCAGTGGCATTTTACTTTATATCCTTCATGTACTGGAAGACTAAGACCTAATCATCCTATTATTTCACTTTAATTCCCTGATATACTGTGACATTTTTCTTCCTCTCTTCTCAGCTTTTCCATTAGAAGGCACTATGCTTCTTTTGCTCTTACGTTGTTAAATTGTGTTCTATTTCTTCACAGCCTGCTGTGGATTGCAAACAAAAACAATATGAGTTCAGAATTTGGTCTTGGGATTACTAAAGTACTGGCTTTACCTATAACATAAAACAAAGACACTGCTGTTTCCCTTTTGGTGTTTTGGTGTGTGACTTCTTTTTTTCCCTTCTTCTTTTTTTTTTCTTTTTCCCTCTGCTTGTTACAAAAATATACTGTACACTCAGGTGCAAAATAAGGTTTCAAACAAAACCAGCAAGAGGAGTCAGAGAAGCTCTTATAAAGGTAATAATTTGGTTATTTAGTACTGAATGCCCTGAAAAGGAGATTTGTATATAAAAACAAACAATATATAAAAATATGTATTGAAGTACAGAGAGAAAAAGGAGAAAAGAGGGAGAAGAAAGTGCTAAAATAAAATAATCTCACATATAGAAAACCAGACCCTTGAATAAAATCTGGCATAAAAGAAGAGAATGAAATGTCACACAGATGCCAGTTCACCTTTTTTCTTACCAACCCACAACTTATTTACAGATTGTAATCTCATTGCTGCCTTGACTTTCACACTCATTAACTAGAGAGAAACTTTGCAAGTAATGAAGCCTCATCTCTTTGTTAAAGGGATAGAATAGATTAGAATAGAATAAACCAGGTTGGAAAAGACCCTCAAGATCATCACATCCAACCTATCATCCAACACCACCTAATCAACTAAACCATGCAGCCAAGCACCCTATCAAGTCTCCTCCTGAACACCTCTAATGATGGTGACTCCACCACAATTGTACAAAAGCTGTTGAAAACCAGCATTCTTTTATATTCCTGAAGTTCAGTAACTAGATATTTTTCTCTGTTTTGAAGAACAAAAACTGTCCACTCTGGGAAACAAATCTGTAAGTGTATAAAGGAGAATGTGGAAATTGCCATCTTAATTTGCACCTGGAGTCCATGCTGGTGTCCATGTTGATGTCAGTATGAGCAGAACTCTGAACTCTACTGCAACTGCATTATAGTGCTTACATGTAATAATATATTGACACCTTCCTGCTTAGAGCTGCTTAGTTAGAAATAATTTTCATGGCAGAATATGACAGCCAGGTTGTTTGTTGCACTTTCCTTGGAATGATAGCATGAAAAACATGCAGCCCAACTGGCTAAGTGAATGTGAATTACATGAAGATATGTTTAAGAAGGTTTTCCAAATTTTCTGTGCAAAGGGGAAAGCATCCTCAGTGCTGAAGTGGATCCTATTTTAAGAAGCACTAAATTCTTTTTCCTTATGCTGAAGTGAGGGGGAAAGCCATACTTTGATGCTTTTACCTTCTAAATTGGCACATTTCAACACATTTAATAAAAACCCAAACCAAAAAGAGGTTCAAATTTTTGTAAGTAGAAAATAAAATAAAATCTTCATTTTCTGATGTCCTTCTAAAATGCTCTCTTGAACATGAGAGCAAAAATATCCTCACCCAAATTAGCTCGCTAAATATAGTTATGGATTACTACTGGCTAACATGAAAAATAGGATGTTAGACACAAGATCTTCAGTAAGAACAATTCCTTTAGACTCACTTTCTGGAGATTTGCAGAAGAGTGTAACTTTTATATATTTAATCTAAGGGTGATAAATGTTGAATCCCTATTAAGTTTCTCAGGAATAAAGCAAAAAATGTACCCATTGTCAAGGAATGAACATGCACGATTGTCTCAAATAATAGTATAATACTTCTACCAATAACAATAATTTAAAAAAAATTCCAATGACTGGTGTTCTTCAAAACCTCCAAAATTTCTGCCCTTTATATTTTGTTTATGCTAAACTGAAATGACAGATTTTGTTATGGAAAAACATGAATGTCTCATCATAATGCATCTACTTGCAAGGAAGCCTGCAGGACAGGTAGAACTCTTCAGTCTCCTTTTCAAGAAACAGTGCCATGTGGTAATGACTTACTGAAGCAGAAGTCTGAGCTGTATTGTTTGGTTTTACCTGTCTGGGTTTTGTTTGTTTGTTTTGGTTTTTGTTGTTGTTGGTGGTTGGTTGGGTTTTTCTTGTCCAGCATGAAGAACAGTTTTTGTAGGAATGTAATGATCAGTTTCTTTCAGATAGTGCCAAAATACGACAGCCATGAATTAGGATGAGCCATTATGTCTCCCCATTGTGTTTTTTCTGTATGTTAAATATGCTTTCCTGTAGCATATTCCACAGAATATTGATCCTCTAAATAGCATCACATTTGCAACATCCAATGTGTTTGATGTTAAGCTTTTAAAAAAAATAATAGATCATTGCATCATGACTTTTGATTTTTTAAATCTCCACTTGCAGAAGTCAGAAATACAAGGACAAACAAGTAGTAAAACTATTGTTCTAAAGTATGACTGAATACCAACTGTTGCAAAAAGTCTTCTCTTTATACATATCAGTGTGAACAGGTATTTATGGACCTGTTAAATGCAGGTCCGAGGTTTACAATGTAGAAATATTATATCACCTCTGAAAAACAATCTTGCATTTCATTTCTGTCTAGGGTGGAAAAGCAATCATGTTGTTTCCAGAAACATTGGCTAAATAATTAATAAAACCTTTTTGTTTGGTTGGTTTTGTCTTCTGTGAAGGAAAACGCTTGTGATCATCTAAGGGCTAGACTGGATGGGGTGCTTTGTGCCATGGTTTAGTTGATTAGATAGTGTTGGATGATAGGTTGGACTTGATGATCTCAAAGGTCTCTTCCAACCTGGTCTGGTCTGGTCTGGTCTATTTGATTCTATTCTATTCTATTCTATTCTATTCTATTCTATTCTATTCTATTCTATTCTATTCTATTCTATTCTATATTAAATTACAACAAAAAGTGCTGCAAACAGAGCATCAACAGCTGAATGGGATTAGCTCGAATGAATTTAGTAAGCACAGATGGAGACATTCCTACTTCAGTACATATGCACAAGAAAATTCACAGCAACATGAAGCACTGCTTTGAAAATGTGCCAGAAGAAAACTAAAACCTAATGCACTGTTCAGACTGCAATGTCAAATTATGTCACCCTGTTCTAAGGAAACATGAAAATAGCTCATTCTATACAGTGATGTTGAAGTTTATGACAATTCTGCAGGCTGGCTTGTGATATGGTAGAATGTGTTAAGAGAAGATAGTACAGAGAACCTAACTGCAGCAACACTGTATTTCATGATAGTGCCAAATGGTGCAAATATGAAAAGGCTCACTGCTTTCAGATATGTAGTGCTGATTTTACACTTATAATTGTGAGACTTAAAAAAATAAATAAATATCCACAAAACAGTCATATATGTATTTACTGGTGAAAGATACATTATTCAGAATAGAGCTACCAATATCTGTTCCTTAATAAACACTTATCTCAATTAACTGATGGTAAATTCAGGTAACATCAAAATATCAGCAGAACCTGAAATCTTCACTGGCCTGCTGTTGAGAGAACATTCATTTTCCAGGAGGCTTTCAGTTTTTCTGAGTGAGTGGAATGACCTTGTGAACACATCAAAAGAAGGGTCCACCAGTCATGAAAGTGAAATAAACCTTGGAAGAGGGCAAAATCTTTTCACTGTGTTTAGTACTAGAACTGAGGAGAGACTCCAAAGTGGGGTGTGGTGTCTTGCTCTTCATCAGAACTTTTATCAGGAATTTCTAGGCAGTACACTTAAGCAAAATTTAATTAAACTGGTAGGATGTAAACAGGATACTGTATTTATCTATTGTGCTTTCATCTATTTATTATTTGCTTAATATCCTGTTGAGTTACATAGTGGTGATACTCTTCCTAGAGATATTTAGAGAGGATGAACTACTGTAACAGGAAATACAGTCACCCATGATATCACACGTGCCTTTTACATATCTGTATATGAATACACAGAGTTGGAGGAGGAGTAGGTGAAAATAAAGGGTCATTCAAGGCTAATTACAAAACACCATGCTGGATCGTTTGCTCTAAGCACACTAAGGAACTTCCATTCACAGGTCTGAAATTAGAGAAGAGTAGATTAAGATTGGATGTTAGGAATAAGTACTTTACAGTGAGGGTAGTGGAACACTGGAACAGATTGCCTGGAGAAGTGGTTGAGGCCCCATCCCTGGAAATATTAAATGGTGAGGCTTATCTTACAAACTTTCATTAAGGAAATACTCCTGCTAGTTCTTCTGAAAGTAATTAGCTTCATTACTGCTTTCTGCCACCCTTCAGAACCTCCAATTTTGTACACAGGTCTCAGAATATCAGTGGACAAATAGTTTACATCAGAGAATCAGTCAGCTGCCACTGCATTGCTGGAGTTAATGTCTGTTACTGTATGGTATTTAATATTGAGTCTACATACCTACAGGAAGAAAATACTCCATGTATTTGGAGTAGTTTCAAATTATTAAATACTACATCAGTAGGGAAGCATTGTAACAACACACACTAACTTTTTCCAGACTCCTACGTTATTAAGCAGTCTCTAGTATCTAAATGACCAGAAAATTAAGTGTTAAACAGTCCAGATAACCTTAAATGAAAAAAGGATTGTAATTCTTTTTCAGGAAATCTGGACGCTTCTCTGATCCTTTGGTACTGATACTAACCACTCAGTACTTGATACTGAGGACTGGCAATCCCTAACCATTTTCACTGAATTCCAGGATTACTCAACATTCCTCTGGCTATGAAAGCTGCTTAAACTACAGTGTAGACTTTAGTGAAAAGTTAGGAGGAAAACCAAATTTCAGATGAATATTTCTTAAGATTACCAACTCCACAAGATAGAGATCATCACACCAGGTATATGTATATGGCTTCTGCCCCTGAAATTTAGATGTGCCTTAGTAAATTAATGAAACCAGTGCGTCATCCAGATTTCCTTTACTCTTCATGTTTGAAGCCAGAGACTGAAGTTGTATATTTTGGTATGTGTTCAAGAGAAGTAATTCACAGCCCAAGGAAGATCCTCGCTTCTATTCCCACAAACACTTCATAAACAAACTACAATAAACCCAAACAATTAACTTCTGATACCATGCGGGGTAGGGGGGAAGGAGGACTAATTAGAATAGAATAGAATAGAATAGAATAGAATAGAATAGACCAGACCAGGTTAGAAGAGACCTTCAAGATCATCGCGTCCAACCCATCAACCAATCCAACCCACCTAAACAACTAACCCATGGCACCAAGCACCCCATCAAGTCTCCTCCTGAACACCTCCAATGACGGCGACTCCATCACCTCCCCGGGCAGCCCATTCCAATGGGCAATCACTCTCTCTGTACAGAACTTCTTCCTAACATCCAGCCTAAACCTCCCTTGGCACAGCCTGAGACTGTCCGTTTGTTCTGGTACAGGCTGCCTGGGAGAAGAGACCAGCCCCCATCTGTCTGCAACCTCCCTTCAGGTAGTTGTAGACAGCAATAAGGTCACCCCGAGTCTCCTCTTCTCCAGGCTAAGCAACCCCAGCTCCCTCAGCCTCTCCTCACAGGGCTGTGTTCCAACCCCCTCATCAACTTTGTTGCCCTTCTCTGGACTCACTCCAGCAAGTCAACATCCTTCCTAAACTGAGGGGCCCAGAACTGGACACAGGACTCAAGGTGCGGCCTAACCAGTGCAGTGTACAGGGGCACAATGACCTCCCTGTTCCTGCTGGCCGCACTCTTCTTGATGCAGGCCAGGATGCCATTGGCCTTCTTGGCCGCCTGTGCACACTGCAGGCTCATGTTCAGCCTACCATCAAACAACACCCCCAGGTCCCTCTCCACCTGGCCACTCTCCAGCCACTCTGACCCCAGCCTGTAGCACTGCATGGGGTTGTTGTGGCCAATGTGCAGAACCTGGCACTTGGATGTGTTAAATCTCACATTGTTGGACTCTGCCCATCTGGCCAGCCTGTCGAGGTCCCTCTGCAGAGCCTCTCTACCCTCCAGCAGATCAACTCCTGTCCCCAGCTTGGTGTCATCTGCAAATTTACTGATGATGGACTCAATGCCCTCATCCAGATCATTAATAAAGATGTTAAAGAGCACAGGGCCCAGCACTGATCCTTGGGGCACACCACTAGTGACTGGCCACCAGCTGGATGTGGCACCATCCACCACCACTCTCTGGCCTTAGCCCTCCAGCCAGTTCCTAACCCAATGCAGTTTGCTCCTGTCCAAGCCATGGGCTGACAGCTTGGCCAGGAGTTTGCTGTGGGGGACAGTGTCAAAGGCCTTGCTGAAGTCCAGGTAGACTACATCCACAGGCCTCCTCACATCCACCAGGTGGGTCACCTGATCCTAGAAGGAGATCAGGTTGGTCAGGCAGGACCTGCCCTTCCTAAATCCATGCTGGCTGAGCCTGATCCCTTGGCCATTGTGTATGTGCTGTGTGATTGCATTCAGGATAACCTGCTCCATAATCTTGCCTGGCACTGAGGTCAGGCTGACAGGCCTATAATTCCCTGGCTCATCCAGCTGACCCTTCTTATGGATGGGCACCACGTTGGCCAGTTTCCAGTCTTCTGGGACCTCTCCAGTGAGCCAGGACTGTTGAAAAATGATGGAGAGTGGCTTGGCCAGCTCATCTGCCAGCTCTCTCAGCACCCTAGGATGGATGCCATCTGGTCCCATGGACTTGTGGGGATCCAAGCGGTTGAGGAGAGCTCCAACTACCTGCTCCTGGAACATAGAGAAACTCTGCAGCTCCCTGGCTCCTTCTGCCAGCTCTGCAGGCCAGCTGTCAGGAAGACGTTCTCTCGTGCTATTAAAATTTGAGGCAAAGAATTTGTTAAGTACCTCTGCCTTTTCCTCATCTTTTGTTACTATGTTCCCCTTCATGTCAACCAAGGAGTGGAAGTTGTCCTTGCCCTTCCTCTTGCTCTTAATGTATTTATAGAAGGACTTTTTGTTGTCCTTCACAGCAGAGGCCAGTCTAAGCTCTAAATGTGCTTTTGGCTCCCTAATTTTCTTCCTACATGACCTAGCAACATCCTTAAACATTCCATGGGTTGCCTCACCTTTCTTCCAAAGATGATGCACCCTCTTTGTTTCCCTTAGTCCTTTTAGAAGTTCATTGGCCATCCAGGCTGGCCGTCTGCCCCGGCGGCTCATCTTCCGGCACATTGGCACAGCCTGTTCCTGTGCTTTCAAGAATTCTTCCTCAAAGCAGGTCCAGCTCTCCTGGACCCCTTTGTTTTTAAGGGCTTTATCCCAAGGAACCCTCTGAGTTAGTTCCTTGAGTAACCTGAAGTCTGCCCTCCGGAAGTCCAGAGTGGAGGTCTTCTTGCTGCCCCTCTTAGCTTGACTGAATACTGAAAATTCAATTATCTCGTGGTCACTGGCCCCTAAACACTCTCCGACCACCACATCACCCACCAGCCCTTCCCTATTGGTGAAGAGGAGGTCAAGCATAGCCTTACCCCTGGCAGGCTCATGCAGCACCTGGTATAAGAAGCTGTCCTCCATGCACTCTAAGAACGTCCTAGACTGTCTCCTCTCTGCTGTGTTGAGATCCCAGCAGATATCAGGCAGGTTGAAGTCGCCCATGAGAACAAGGTCAGGTGATCTTGAGACAGCTTTAAGCTGCCTACAGAATGCTTCATCAACATCTTCCTCCTGGTTGGGTGGTCTATAACAGACTCCAACCAGGAGTTCATTTAAGTGAATCTAGATGTCATTATTTTCTCCTAATGTCAATTTACATGATTAAGAAAATTCGAAACTGTATGATTAAATGACATATATATTAGTCCTTTGTCCAGTAATGTTTTTTATGCTTCTTCAGTACTGCAGGTAACACTGTTATACTCTTTAAACCAGTATTCTCCCACCTGCTTTTCTGCCATATTTCTCTGTTAACCTTGTCACATTATTATTGTTCCAACAGAGCATAATGGACAAGCAAATAAACATAAAATGCTTATTTAATTAAGTAGTCCTGAATACTTGTAGACGTTATTCATTAGTATTTAGATATGTTAATAACTGCTACAGCTGTAATCCTATAATAGGAAGAAAAAAACAACCACCATAAAAACCAACCAACAAACCAAAAACCTAGTACGTCTTAAAGCATGCACAGCTCATCAGATACAACAAAATACAGCTTCTACTAGTACTTTAATGAAATTTACAAATTACAGCCTTTTAAAAATTAACTGAGTTGAAACTGACGTGTATATATGGAACTTCTGTATAAAAGAATTAAACAATATCATCTTAAAATTGAGCTTCTGACAGCAACATAAGCTGTCACCAGTTAGTAACAAAGTTCAGATTTCTGCAACACCATCATCATAACTGCCCCTACCATCAGTTTTACTGTAGACATCTGGTAAGGCAAAGGCAAACTGGTGAGGGGGCACAGGAGAGAACAAGTGAAATCCCTATATACACAGCGTATCAGAAAAGGCATTTCAGCAGAACAGAGGTTTAGTAAAATTTCAACAAATGCCCTGAGTTCTCCTCCCCATGGCTTTTAGGGTGGTCTTTAGCAAGCCATTGTAGTGCTCGACCTTCCCCACAGCTGGTGCATGGTATGGGATGTGGTAAATCCACTCAATCCCATGTTCCTTTGCGCAGTCCCTTATGAGATGGTTCCTGAAGTGGGTTCCACTGTCTGATTCAATCCTCCCAAGGGTGCTGTGTCTCCACAGGACATGTCTCTCTAGGCCCAGGATGGTGTTGCGGGCAGTGGCATGAGGTACTGGATAGGTCTCCAGCCACCTTGTACTTGCCTCACCATGGTCAGTATGTACTGCTTGCCGCTGTGAGACCAAGGAAGGGTGATGTAGTCTATCTGCCAGGCCTCTCCATATTTATATTTCGACCATCTCCCCCATACCACAGAGGCTTCATGCGCTTGGCCTGCTTGATGGCAGCACAGATGTCACACTCATGGATGACCTGTGAGATGGCCTCCATAGAGATGTCCACAGATCTGTCCTGAGCCCACCGGTATGTGGCATCTCTCCATTGGTGGCCAGAAGTGTCATGGGCCCAGTGAGCTAAGAACAGCACGCCCTTGTGTTCCCAGTCCAAGTCTGATTGGGAGATTTTAGAAGCCAGATCTGCTTGGTGGTTGTGCTTGTGTTCCTCAGTGGCTCTGCTCTTGGGCATGTGTGCATCGATGTGTTGCACCTTTATTGGCAGCCTGTCCAGGTGGGCAGCAATGTCTTGCCACAGGTCAGCGGCCCAAACAGGTTTCCCTTTTCTCTGTCACCCGTTCCTCCTCCATTCCTTCAGCCACCCCCACAAGGCATTGGCTACCATCCAGGAGTCAGTGTAGAGGTACAGCACTGGCCAGTTCTCTCGTTCTGCTATATCCAGGGCCAGCTGGACAGCTTTTACCTCTGCATACTGACTGGATTCACCTTCTCCATCCCTTGCTTCTGCCACTTGCCTTGTTGGCTCCAGACAGCTGACTTCCATCTCCGCTTGCTTCCTACAAGCCAGCAGGACCCATCTGTAAATAGAGCATAGCCCTTCTTATTGTCAGGGAGATCGTTATATGGGGGAGCCTCCTCAGCACGGGTCACTCTCTGCTCTGGTGGCATTCCAAAGTCAGCACCCTCTGGCCAGTTGGTGATCACTTCCACTATGCCAGGGCATTCGAAGCTCCCCATCCAGCTCGCTGAGTTATCAGGGCCATCCGCTTACTCCAGGTGGCATCTGTGGCATGATGTGGGATTGAGCCTCTCCCTTTGAACATCCAGGTCAGGACTGGAAGCCTTGAGCTAGAAATAGAGGTGACTCAGTCCCAATTACCTCAGAGGCAGCCTGGACGCCCTCATACGCAGCTAGGATTTCTTTCTCTGTTGCAGTGTAGTTGGCCTCAGAGCCTTTGTACCCCTTACTCCAGAAACCTAGGGACCTGCCCCTGGTTTCACCAGGAGCCTTCTGCCACAAGCTCCACGTAGGACCTTTCTCACCAGCCGCAGTGTACAGCACATTCTTGATCTCTGGCCCAGTTCGAACAGGTCCCAGAGCCATAGCATGGACCACCTCTCATTTTATCTGGTCAAATGCTACCTGCTGCTCAGGTCCCCACATGAAATTATTTTTCTTCCTTGTTACATGGAAGAGAGGTTTCACAATTTGACTGTACCCAGGCATGTGCATTTTCCAGAAGCCCACAAGCCCCAAAAAGGACTGTGTCTCTTTCTTGTTCGTGAGTTGCACCATAGTGGCTACTCTGTTCAACACCTCCTGAGGGATGTGGCAATGGCCATCTTGCCATTGAACGCCCAGGAACTGGATCTCCCTGGCAGGCCCTTTCACCTTGCTTCTCTTTATGACAAGGCCAGCCTCCAACAGGATATCGATTATCTTCTTACCCTTCTGGTAAACTTCCTCTGCTGTTTCACCCCAATGATGTCATCAATGAACTGCAAATGCTCAGGGGCTTCACCTTTCTCTAAGGCAGTCTAGATCACCTCATGGCAGATGGTTGAGCTATGGACCCAGCCCTGAGGCAACCAATTCCATTGGTACTGTACTCCCCTCCAGGTGAAAGCAAACTGTGGCCTGCATTCTTCTGCAATGGGAATGGAGAAAAAGGCATTAGCAATGTCAGTTGTGGCATACCACTTGGCCGCCTTCGATTCCAGCTCGTACTGGAGCTCCAGCATGTCCGGCACGGCAGCGCTGATCGGAGGAGTCACTTTATTCAGACCACAGTAGTCCACAGTCAGTCTCCATTCCCCATTTGCCTTCCACACTGGCCATATCGGGCTGTTGAAGGGGGAGTGAGCCTTGCTGAGCAAGAGGGACCACTCCGGGAAACTGGGGCAGCCCTTCTCCTGGATGAATTATCCCTGTTGTGCCCACCTTGCAGTTCCCACACTCTGTTCCAGAGGGCAGAGGTGGGTTGGCCATGCCAAGTGTCCATGTCTTCTCCATGGTCACAGAGGATCCTCCACAGAGACCCCCTTGACATCCCCTGATTGGCTTGGGGTGATCTCCTAAGGGAAGGTTGCCTATTCCTGATTGCCGAAACATGGACCCATTCTGAAGGAGAAGGGGAAAAGGAGGCATTGCTCCCCTTTTACACTTCAGACATGGAGGTCTTGATCTCTTTGACAATGTCTTTAGCCATAGTTTCTATGGCTGAGATTAGAGGTTTCTTATTTACACTGTCCTCATATTCTCTTAAATCACTGGCAAACTCACAGACAGTTTTAGGACTTCAATCCTGTCCAGTCAGGAGTATCCCTCCTAACGTGAGAGCATATTTCTGAGGAGCACCCTGAGTGAGTTTCTTTATGAAAGGCTGTCTCATGGGCACCTCATCTGGGTCTGAAGGGAGCTGGTCATCCCCATAAATTATTTCCAACACAGCCATCTGTCTCAGATACCAAATGCCCTGTTCCATAGTTGTCCATCTAACTGGGGCCCAGGGCAGGTTGTCTCTTGAGTGGTACCGGCTCTTTATGGCATTGAGGATCTGGGCCCAGAGAGTGTGTGCTCCATCGAGTTTGGCTCTTTGTCCAGACCAGCATCACGAGTCAGGGAGCCTAAAAGCTTTGCCTCCCTCTTATCCAGGTCCACTGTATCCACCTCCTCGTCCCAGCATCTCAGGGCCCAGTTTAGTATTGACTCAGCCTCTTTCCTTTCATAATCCAGCCTTAGTTCCTTTCTGGGCAGAGATGTAACAGTTATTTCCTGATCTAACTCATCTTCATCCACTGCTGGGTTCTGTGAAGTGCTGGGCCCCGCTGATGTGCCTTCCTCATCATCTGTGCCTGGGGATGATTTTTGACTTTTCCTGTGTGTGGTGACTGGTGCTAGAGAAACTGCATTGGCAGGAGCATCAGGGGTTAAGTGTGGAACTGCTGGTGGTGCGGCAAACCCTTGTGCCTGGGGCTCAGGCTGAGATCTGGCACAAACATCATTACAAACCGACCCCTCCCTCTTTGTTTTTACAGAGTGCTCACAATGCCCACAGCAGACGCCCTCAGTCGTTAAAGTGTACAAAGGAGTGTGTTATCACCCTCCAAACAGCTCTTAATGGGTTAGCTCTTCCCCCACCCATCATGGTCACAGCAAATGCCCCTATAAGGATTATATTTAAGCATATGGAGCATATTGCAATGTAAAGCAATTTTCCATTACAGACATTTTTATCTACACCGTTGGCTTCATAGCTTGCTGCAGGAAAATTTCCTAAGTTAGAGAAGTTAGAGAAGTTAGAGGAGTTACCACTGCCAGTAAAATTCAAATAATTCAAGAGGTACATGCCCAACTTCATTGGTAAAGTTTTTATCTGGTTGAGCAACATCTCTATCAATAACCACACCACATGCTAGGTTATTAATTTGTAGATATGGGTTCAAAAGATCCAGCCAAACACCCATGCAAAGGCTTGGACCATCAGATTCTTCAAAATTGCCATCTCTACTTCCAGGCCCTTTCTTTCAGAAAAAGTATTGCTTTCCAAGTACAATATTAATTTCCAAACCCCATGTTGGAGGCGCCAAAAATTATGGTGGTTTGAGCTTTAACTGGGAGTTAAGAACTCAGATGGGGGCAAGGCTGAGAATCTCTCCCCCACTCCCCCCTCCTCCCTCCCAACAGAGAGGGAAAAAAAAAGGAAAGGAGCAAATCCACCAAGTAATAATTTGGAGTCGTCTTGGAAGTAGAGAGGTAAAGAGTTTTCTTTAAACAATATATATGTATACATATAGTTTAAAATAACATGGGTTAGGGACATGAATAAGCTTATCAAATGTATATGGACACTGTATAGTCCAGTATTCCAAATCACACCAAACAAGTTCACCCTTCTTGACAAAACCACACAAGGCAATGGCTCTTCTGCAGTACCATACAGGGCAAAGAGATCTGCAAGCAGGTAAGATGACATAGCACTGCACACTTCAGGTGTACAAGGAAGAACACACACACAGAGAGCATTTCCCAGAAAGATTTATGGGCATAAGCATGGTCTTCAGCAGTAATGGGCTAAAGTATATTCAAACACAAATCAAATCCAAGCTAGCTCTCACAAGCATCTGCAAACCTTCTCTTGAGACTTTCCTGGTTTTATCTTTCCTGGGTTAAAGTGAGGCAGGCTAGAATCACACCCATGTGTGAAGTTTCATAGAAATTCACTTTAGCAAATAGTCATTTTGAAAGAACTTGAAGCAGACCATTCAGCATTGTACATTCAGAATAAAGATCAGCTTGAAACTAGGTCACTTTTTTTAGCCCATCAGTTTTCTGCTGCTGTTTGGATACAGCGAAATTACAAGTATTTCCTGCCTAGTTTGGTTTATGCTACCAACTAAAGCATAAAAAAAGTTTTTAATGCCCAGTTTAGTTTTGGAACATGGCAAAAAATTAAAAATATACTGTAATATCTTTGCATATTCATGCTTTCTACTTTGTGATCAAAGTCATAATACATATAATAAAACACACATATATAACAAATCCTATGGGCTTGTGGCATCTTTCTTCCACTGGAGAGGTTCAAGACTGAGCTAGTGAGACACCTGCCCCTTCTGTTTTTTTTTCTTTTGCAGAGTCCCCTTCCATTGCACACATTGGCAGACTTATATCATAAAAAGTGAGGAGTCCTCTAGCACATACACAGCCCTTACCTGCTAGAATAGAGCATAGATTGATCACATTGACAGTGTTCATCTACATTCAAAGAAGAAGAAGAAATAGTGGTTGCCAAGGAAGCTGCTTCAAACAGAGATGGAGTGCTTGGGACTAGATCTGGACGGTGGCAAGAACTTAGTACTGCACACACAAAAATAAAGAACAATGTTAACTCTTTCAAATCAAATCCAAGAATCACTATGCAAGTGTGTGGAGTCACATAGTCCTCTCAACGGCTACTTGAAGCTTCTTAATATATTAGTATTGATGAGATTGTGGTACTCATGTGCCCATACCCACACTCTTATGCATTACAGGGTGTATTTCAGCTGCCAGCCAGTACACTCAGCAGAATACAGAACAATCCCAAGATCAAATATTAAACAGTGGTATTAATATCTGATTCAGGCTTCTAACTACTGGGACTGGTATCGCACTAACAGGATTAGATGGCAGGTTCTCCTTTGAACCTGGCGGTAAATGAGCTCTGAAAGGGACAAGGTCTGTATTTCTGTACTGTAGGAACAATGTCCTGTAGGAACAATGAGCTTCAAACCACTCCATGTGACACATTTCTTTAAAAGTCAGTGGAAAGAATAGCACTATCTCTGGACTTAGAATCATAGAATCATTTTGGCTGGAAAAGGCTTTTAAGATAAACAAGTCCAATCATTATCTACCAAGTCTGGTACTGAACTATGTCCTTTGCCACCACATCTATGTGTCATTTCAAGACCTCCAGGGTTGAGGATCCAACCACCTTCCTGGGAGGCTATCCCAGTGTTTGATAACCCTTTTAATGAAAAAGATTCTTCTAATATCCAATCCTACCCTAATGGCCTACCCTAAGGCCATTTCCTCTTGTCCTATCACTTGATTCTAGGGAGACTACATGACAACCTCCTGTCAGGCAGTTTTAGAGAGTGATAAGGTTTTCCCTCAGCCTCTTCTTCTCCCAGCTCAACAACCCCAGTTCCTTCATCTGCTCCTCACTTCATTGCCCTTCTCCTGACCCTCTCCAGGACCTCAATGTCTTTCTTATAGTGAGGGCTGCAAAATAAACACAGGTGTGGCCTCACCAATGCTGAGTACAGGGGCACAAACACTTCCCTGTTCCTGCTGGCCACACTACTCCTGACACATGTCAGAAAGCTGTTGGGCTCCTTGGCCACCTGAGCATACTGCTGGGTCATGTTCAGATGGCTGTCATTCAACAGCCCCAACTACTGCTCTGCTGGGCAGCTTTCCAGTTGCTCTGCCCCAATGTTGTAGAGTTGCCTGGGGTTGTTGTGACCCAAATGCAGGACCTGGCACTTGGCCTTATGGAATCCCACACAATTGGCCCTGGTCCATCAGTCCAGCCTATCCAGGTCTGTAGAGCTTTCCTACACTCAAACAGATCAGTTGACCCTCCCAGCTTAGTGTCATGTGCAAACTCACAGAGGATGCACTCAATCCCCTCACCCAGATCATTGATAAAGATACTAATCCACTGTCTGGGCTGGATACCTATTTTTTTAAAGGATCCCCTGAAATCTGAAAGATCACCATCATACTATAACCCTGACTCTGACTTCCTATTGGTCCTGAAGGTCCATTATACCAAATATGATAACCAACTCTCTCCATGATAATAACCTGACTCTTAAGTTTTGAGAAGTCAGCCAGACTGTAAGCTTTCTAGTTAATGTACTTCTAGAGCTTATACAAAAGTCCATTTAAAACTTTGTTTTGGCTGTTGGTTTGAAGGACATTACCTTCTTCATCAAGGCTGGCACAGCTTTGTCCTTCAGCAAGAATGCCACACTTTTCGTTCTTCCAATCTTGGCTGACTGTAGACACAATTTCTTGTGATGCTGCCTTTAGGGCTGTGATAGAATTGCACCGTTTCTTTGAAGGTGAAGGTTTTAAAGCTGCATTACCAAATGAACACAGGTGTTTAATAATGTCATCTCCCTGCACATCTTTATCAGCATATAGAAAAGAAAGCCATCTATAAAACTAGAGTTTCTGAATATAAAGGAAGAATGAATCTGCTTGTTGTGTCCTTATTGCTCTTTATGGAGGCTTATTGTCTGCAGTAGGAGAAAAAGAATACATACATGACAAGTCATAAAGAGTTTAAACTGCAATGTCTAACTCAAAGTTTAGAAACAATGTTCCTGAAGGCAGGAACACTCTTGATTCTTTACAGAAGAATGATAATGCGTTAAAACCATTAATCTGTTTAAAGGTAGAATAACAGTCATATATGCAGAGCAGATCTGTAAGAGTGGGATATTAAGACAGGTTAATAGCCTGAAAAAAATGGCACAGACAAATTAAGATTAGAGAGAAAATTATCCATAATGCCCTTAATTGTACATTGTACTTTTCAGTTGTGTCTTGCACTGACATAAATCCTTCCAGTTGAGCTTTGCTTTGTATTTTTCATGTTATGCGAGATTCTTTTATATTAAGGGCGGTGATTCTCCCCCTCTACTCTGCTCTGGTGAGACCCCACATGGTGCTGGTGGGTAAGAAGCTCAACATGAGCCACCAGTGTGCACTTGCAGCCCAGAAAACCAATCACATCCTGGGCTGCATCAAGAGAAGCATAGCCAGCAGGTTGGGGGAGGTGTTTGTTCACCTCTATTCCACTCTAGTGAGACCCAACCTGAAGTACTGTGTCCAGTTCTGGAGCCCCTATTACAAGAAGGATCTGGACATGCTGGAGTGTGTCCAGAGAAGGGCCATGAGGATGATCAGAGGGCTGGAGCACCTCTCCTATGAGGACAGACTGAGGGAGTTGGGGCTATTCAGTCTGGAGAAGAGAAGACAATGAGGAGACCTTATTGTGGCTTTCCAGTATCTTAAGGGGGCCTGCAAGAAAGCTGGTGAGGGACTTTTTAGGGTGTCAGCGAGTGATAGGACTAGGGGGAATGGAAAAAAACCCTAGAAGTGGGTAGATTCAGATTGGATGTTAGGAAGAAGTTCTTTCCCATGAGGGTGGTGAGACACTGAACAGGTTGCCCAGGGAGATGTTAGAATCCCCATCCCTGGAGGTTTTTAAGGCCAGGCTGGTTGTGGCTCTGAGCAACCTGATCCAGTGTGAGGTGTCCCTGCCCATGGCAGGGGGCTTGGAACTAGATGATCCTTGAGGTCCCTTTGAACCCTAACAATTCTATGATTCTAATAATTTTTTCAGAAGGATTTAACACCTTAAGTTAATTCTTGCTAGTATTTTGTTCTACATCTGCCCACATAGACTTTTTTTTTTTGTGTGTAGGATAAATAATGACATTGTTAAGAGAATGGTGGTCAAAAAGATGCTTAATTTCTACTGGTTTGATACAATGACATGTGCTTAATAGTTCTTCTATAGTAACTGAGTCCAGTGTCCATTCTACATTTTGATAATCAACTCCAAATCACACAGTTTCATAAGTATGATCAAGTTCCTCTACTAATGATGTAGTTCTAGCCAGTCAATTTATATTTATCTATCAAAAACTTTGCTTTAGTAAAAGCCTTGAAAGTCACATGACCCTGTTTCCCAGAGGCTAAACAGAAACATCCCTTCCCTTACAGGGGAAAAAAACCCTAACCATTTAAAATTCAATTCCAGTACTTCCACACATTTGAAAAATAATTTGGCAGTACAGCAGTAAATTCATATGGATGCATACTATTTAAGCCAGCTGATATGTATCTCTTACAATAAGGTTTTATATCACTTGCCATAACTGCTGAAAAAAATCCTCATTGTTCAGACAACCAGATAATCTTTTGCCCAATAGGACACTGGGGCCACAGTGAATGCCAAGCCTTGTGTTTGCCTTACTGCTGTATTTGTCAGGTCTTTCCTACAGTCTTCCTCACTGCATACACTCTGAAGGCATCCCAGAGATCACCACCATCCATCTCTGCGCTCAGGATGATTCAGAAATTTTGTTTCAGCAGCATGACCATCCTGCAGATGTCTGGACACCTGCCTGCCAATGGTGGGTAGCAGATTAATTCCTTTCTTAGTTTTGTTTGCAAATGAAACTTTTATTTTCCTCATCAAACTATCTCAATCCAAGAATTTCCTTCCTTTTACCCTTCCTAGTCTCTTCCTAATCTCACCAGGGCAGGGTAGGGAGTGTGAGCAATCATGTATGTGGAGCTCAGCTGCCCACTGAAGTTAAAAACCACCACATACAGGAAGAACTTACTTTTGTAGGATTAGTTTACCCTCCATCCCTTATGTCTTAAGAGGATCTGTAGTTTAATGGTGTATTTTTAAGTTAAAGAAAATGATTAATTTTATTTGAAAAATGTGACAATCAATAGTTAAATTATTGCTGCAAGACTTAAACTTAAGCCTTTGGACAACTCTTTGTAGCAATGTTGCCCTATAGTGATTGTGTGTTCTCTTGGCTTTTTTCTTTTCCCCTGTGTCCTGGATTTGTATGGCAAAGCTTTGGTAGTGGGAGGGGCTACAGCACTAGCTTCTCTGAGAAGCTGCTGGGAACCTATTTTATCTTCAGATGCCCCTGATGTGGCAAAAAACAATACATAGCAAGTAATTTTGCGTAAGTAATTTCATTAGCTCCAGTAATTTCATTAGCTCAGCTTCTGGGAGTACAACTGCTGCATGATGATTAAGAAAAGATTCTTTTATTGCAGGACAAGAACATTATGAAGTAATGATTATAAAAATATCCAAAAGAGCAAAAGTTGCAACTCTCTTACCTTGAACTTTCTTGAAAACCTTTGTACTCATAAACTTTAAAAATCTGTCTGCATAAAAACTTGGCCGGTGAACCGAAACAGTGTCCTGCAAGATTGAAAAAGCTCTCAGTCACTGTTTCCGTAAGTAAATGAAAGTAAATTGTCAAGAAAGAAGCTGGACACCTCAGGTAAATTTCATCATATGTTTCAGGCACACTTAATACAAGTTAATCCTAAGAAGCACTTCTTTTTTTAAGGGTTAATTCTTCAAGATATTTTCTTTAGGTATTACATTTATGAGATTATGAGTTATGAATTATACAGCCATATTCTGTAAAGTCTTCTTAGCACTTTAATTTTTTTTCACATTACCCACATTATTCAATTACAGATTCATCCATTTCCTGCTAAGTCTCCACTATCTTTTGTATGTTACAAGGACAAGCTGCGTATTCTAGTTGCTTTTTGAAAGATCAGTAACTAAAATCAGAGAACATATTGGAAATAGGTCTGAAGACGTCCTGGTGATGACAGACTATGAATATACTCTTTCCTGATCAAAGCAAGTCAAAGCTCCAATAGCTAGAATATCAGCAGTTTGAAAAAAAAAATATCTTTACTTACCCCATCATATACAAGAGCTTTCCATGAATGTTCCAGCTTCTTCATTAGCCTAAACATATGAAAACGAAGTAAGAGTTGTCTTATTAAGCTCCTGCATTTAAAGTGATTTCAGAATAGCTTACTCAATACAAGCATGAAATTCAACTTACCTATAAGACTGAAGTATATCAATAATACCCATAAATAGAAGCAGTTTTTCTCCTTTATGGCTTTTAGCTGGAATACCTCCCATTCTGAGAGAAATGACAGAAATGTAGTTAGATTATCTTCAAAGACATCTCTGATCATCAGTTAATAGGTGAACTGTACCCATCTGCAAACCTAAGTAAGAGGTAAAACATCACCATGAGGGTAGTGGAACACTGGAACATGTTGCCTGGAGAGGTGATGTGGCTTATTTCCATCCACCTGAGTGAGGTCTGGCACATTGCCAGCTAGGTCAAAATAGAATGGAATGGAAAGGAATGGAATGGAATAGGATAGGATAGGATAGGATAGGATAGGATAGGATAGGATAGGATAGGATAGGATAGGATAGGATAGGATAGGATAGGATAGGATAGGATAGGATAGGATAGAATAGAATAGAATAGGTTGGAAGAGACCTTCAAGATCATCACGTCCAAATTATCATCCAACACCACCTAATCAACTAAACCATGCAACCAAGCACCCTATAAAGTCTCCTCCTGAACACCTCCAATGATGGTGACTCCACCACCTCCCCGGGCAGCCCATTCCAATGTGAAATCACTCTCTCTGTGTAGAATTTCTTCCTAACATCCAGTCTGAACCTCCCCTGGCGCAGCTTAAGACTGTGTCCTCTTGCTCTGGTGCTGGTTGCCTGGGAGAAGAGACCAACCCCCACTTGTCTACAACCTGCCTTCAGGTAGTTGTAGACAGCAATAAAGTCTCCCCTTGAGCCTCCACTTCTTCCTCTTCTTCTCCTCTCTTGAGGAGAAGGGTCTAAGGGAGGACTCAACTTCTGCAGTAGACTTTCAGCAGCAGCACTACATTAGTTCACATCCATAGGTTGTCCCTTATCTACTGACATAGTTACTTTATCATAGAAAGCCACTAGGTTGGTCAGGCAGGATTTGCCCCTAATAAAGCTATGCTGGTTGTCTTGAATTTGATTGTTTCCCAAAAAAGGATGGATACTGATCTTCAGAAAAGTGATACTATTTTTAGACAAAGTGCAGAGTAACAAAGACCAGTACAGTCTGAAAAATGATGATTTCCAGTGGTAGAAATTTTAGTGAAAATAAAATCTGATGTGAATTTCTAATGGAAAAAGGCTGTGAGATGAGTCTCTAAACTTTGGTTGATTTTTGTTTGTTTGTTTGTTTGTGCAATAAGAATATCACACCTGGATAGAATGTAATTTAAGGCAGATATTAGCGTATGGATTTATGTTCAAGATGTGTGTTCTTGAACAGCAGCTAAACGTTCCTCCCTTCATTTTCGCTCAGGCTAAATACATCAAGTATGAAAATAAATCTGTTCCTTAGTACTTGCAAATTCTGTTGTTTTGCTTCTTAGCTGTACCCATATTTGCTCTATCCATGGGACTAAGGCAACATTTATTTATTATTTTCAGTTTGGAAGATACATGTAATAGCTGTTTCTCTAATATTTTTGCTGAAATCTTATCCTCTTTTGCCTAGGTAGTAGTGACTGCAGAGTTTGGACACTTTGGAAGGTACAGTGCACTGGGTTTGTCTGGGACAGAGTTAATTTTCTTTGTAGTAGCTCTGTGGTGCTATAACTTGCATTTGTGACCAAAACAGTGTTGATAGCACACCACGCTTGTAGTCATTGTTGAGCAGTACTTACACAACACCAAGGCTTTTTCTGCTTCTCACATCACCCTACCAGTGAGGAGGCTGGGGGTGGACAAGAAGTTATGAAGGGAACATTTGGCACAGCTCAGCTCAGCTGCCCAGAGTGATATCACAGGCCGTACAATCTCATACTGTCCCAGTTTGAGGCAGATCCTCTCTTGCCTCCCACCAGGGCAGAAAAAACAAGACTCAAATAAACAGATTGCACACGTGATGGAAAATTCAAATGGAAAAGCAGTGAATGTTTTACAGAGAACTACAAGCACAGCAAAAGAAACCCAAAGCATATTCAGAAAGCCTCTCAAGATTTCCCTTCTCCCTATCTGAGGGTATACCCAAACCCCGCAGGGCTCTTTCTTCTCCCCCCACTGTTAGACTACTCTCAGCTGGACAGATCTGAGATTGCCCTTCCCCCTTCTCCTCCCGGCATTAGGCTTAGCCAGGCCTAAGAGGCCTGGAGATAACTCCCCTTCCATTACCAGATAGGGAGCATTTCCTATGAAAGCAGATGATGGAAGAAAGAGGAAGTGTGAGACCTTGCTGAAAGATTTATAGGAAGCAGGACATTATGGGTATGAAATATGCAGCTTCCTGTGTCTACCCACTTGGCTGGACACCCAGGGCACCAGAGGTGCACCCCATATGGGAGCAACAGGAGGCACCCAGCCCAAACTGCCACATGTCAAGCAATAAAACCTGGGGCAACCAGGAGCAAAAGGGACACATTCATGGTGATGTAGGAGTCCAGGATGGGTTTCCATATATAATAAACAAAGGGACTATTATAATCAGCTTTGGGTATCAGTTGAAAAACAAACACAAACCACAACACCCCTCAAAACCATCGGTGCAACACCTCTGCCAGCACACTAAAGCATTCACTATCTTCTGTGTGAATGTGAGTACTGCTCTAAAACCTGAGTGAAATTCATCCTTGTCTAATTTATATTCTAGAGCTCTGAACACCTGGAAACTCTCAATAAATGCTAAATACCACATTTCTCCCATTTGTTTGCAAGTTAAGCACATGTTTCTGTATAATTAGTTACATTTACCTAGACATCTCTCTTGAGAAGTAGGAGAAGCGTAAGTCCTTAATTTGAAATTAAACTCTTGTTATAATGAAGGAGTGAATATATTAAAAAATGGTGAACATAATGCTCTTACTAACACTGAATCTATTTCAAAGTAAACAATAGACTAATTATCATCTAGATACTTAAATGTCAACTGCAGTTCTTCCCAGGCAGAAAAATAAGAGGATGGCAGAAGTTTTTTATCTCCAGAAATATCATACATGGATATGACTGCACTTCAGTGGTTGATGATATAGTTTTATGTATTGAGTATACTAATTTGAGATGAAAATAACCACTGTAGGTATATCCATTTTAATGTTATTAATTAGGTTTTGCTTATGGCTCAGTCTGCTTCCAGTTAAAATTAGATTATACCCAAGACTCTTGCAATAGCTGTTTCATAGCATCTCTTTTATGAATTAATATACTTGTGCATACATAAGTCACTCTGAACTAACCACATTTGCTATGATGTACTTAAAAATGATCAATATACTAATCCACATTTTCATTTCCTGCTCTGCAGCAAATCTTGCTGGTACAGCTTTTTTTTTTTTTTTTTTAGAAAGAAAAAGTCCTGCTGCAGTGTACTCTTGAAGGTTTTGCCTCTTAATACCAAGTGACATAGACTGAAGAAACAGAATGTGCAAGTTTGGATAATAACCTTAAGAGCAAGTCATGGCACTTACGTATTTGTTGTCTCTGTGGTGACAGAGTCCCCTGACTTCCCAGGGCCCTGTATAGACTCCATGGCTGTGGAATAGAGAACCTTCTGCCCCCCAGGCCGTTTTGTTTCTGAAGCACTCTGGGAATTCTCTCCCTCTTTTTCCTTTGTTTTACTGTTCAGGATGTGGATTCCCAGTAGCAGACTGTAATCCATGATCTTAAAACTCTCTAGAACCTATCAACAAAGAAACAATGGCTGTACTGAAATAAAAAATAACTCTATAAAATATGAATTACACAGCAGCATTTTGAAAACCTAAGTGAAAGTAGGTCTTCGAAGCACAAGTTTCTCTGATTAGGAAAATGTGTGAAATTATAACAACAACAAAAAACATCTTTTACTACCCCACGGAAGTTAAAGTGTTAGTCCTCTAATTAGCTAAGTGGTCTTGGAGAGAGAGATTCATAGCTCAAATGTTATTTTGTAGTCCAGGAAGATAGAATAAACCAATAGAATAAACCAAACCAGGTTGGAAGAGACCTTCAAGATCATCGCGTCCAACCCATCAACCAATCCAACCCACCCAAACAACTAAACCATGGCACCAAGCACACCATCAAGTCTCCTCCTGAAAACCTCCAATGACGGCGACTTCACCACCTCCTTGGGCAGCCCATTCCAATGGGCAATCACTCTTTCTATATAGAACTTCTTCATAACATCCAACCTAAACCTCCCCTGGCGCAGCCTGAGACTGTGTCCTCTTGTTCTGGTACTGGCTGCCTGGGAGAAGAGACCATCATCCGCCTGTCTAGAACCTCCCTTCAGGTAGTTGTAGAGAGCAATAAGGTCACCCCTGAGTCTCCTCTTCTCCAGGCTAAACAATCCCAGCTCCCTCAGCCTCTCCTCATAGGGCTTGTGCTCAAGGCCTCTCACCAGCCTTGTTGCCCTTCTCTGGGCACGTTCAAGTGTTTTGATGTCCTTCTTAAAGAGAGAAATCTGAAGTGGCGGAGTCACCATCAGAAAACACTTATACGTGGAACTTAGGGATATGTTTTAATGGCCATGGTGGACTTAGGTTGATGGTTGGACTTGATAATGCCCTTTCCAACCTTACTGTTCCTATGATCTAAACATGTTTTACTCCCCTGTTTGTTGCTAAGGAAAATTCTGATAAGAAATTACTAACCAGAATAACAAGGAAGAATCTCAAAAATCAATATTCAGTGAAAACATGCTTTATGTCACAGTATCACAGTATCACTTAGGTTGGAAAGGACCTCGGGGATCATCGAGTCCAACCTATCAACACAGACCCCATGCCTAGACCATGGCACCAAGTGCCACGTCCAATCTCCCCTTGAACGCCTCCAGGGTCGATGACTCAACCACCTCCCTGGGCAACCCGTTCCAATGCCGAATGACTCGCTCGGTGAAGAACTTCCTCCTCACCTCGAGTCTGAACTTCCCCTGGCGCAGCCTGAGACTGTGTCCCCTCGTTCTGGTGCTGGCTGCCTGGGAGAAGAGACCAACCCCCTCCTGGCTACAACCACCCTTCAGGTAGCTGTAGAGGGCAATGAGGTCACCCCTGAGCCTCCTCTTCTCCAGGCTAAACAATCCCAGCTCCCTCAGCCTCTCCTCATAGGGCTTGTGTTCAAGGCCTCTCACCAGCCTTGTTGCCCTTCTCTGGACACGCTCAAGTGTTTCGATGTCCTTCTTAAATTGAGGGGCCCAGAACTGGACACAGTACTCCAGGTGCGGCCTAACCAAAGCAGAGTACAGGGCACTATGACCTCCCTGCTCCTGCTGGCCACACTATTCCTAATGCAGGCCAGGATGCCATTGGCCCTCCTGGCCACCTGGGCACACTGCTGGCTCATATTCAGGTGGCTGTCGATCAGCACACCCAGGTCCCTCTCTGTTTGGGAGCTCTCCAGCCACTCCGACCCCAGCCTATAGCTCTGCATGGGATTGCCATAGCCAAAGTGCAGCACTCGGCACTTGGACTTGTTGAATGACATCCCATTGGACTCTGCCCATCTGTCCAGTCGGTCGAGGTCCCTCTGCAGAGCCTTTCTACCCTCTAACTGACTAACATCTGCCCCTAACTTTGTGTCATCTGCAAACTTGCTGATGACTGACTCTACCCCTTCATCCAGATCATCAATGAATATGTTGAAGAGGACAGGGCCCAGCACTGATCCCTGGGGGACACCACTGGTGACTGGCCTCCAGCTGGATGTGGCACCGTTCACTACCACTCTCTGGGCCCGGCCCTCCAGCCAGTTCCTAACCCAGTACAGAGTGTAATGGTCCAATCCACGGGCTGACAGCTTAGTCAGCAGTTTGCTGTGGGGGACGGTGTCAAAGGCCTTGCTGAAGTCTAGGTAGACCACATCCACAGGCCAAATACAGGTCAAATACTTCAGTCTGTATTAAGACAGAAATTTTACTTCAGTCAGTGGGATTTCCAGTTAAATATATCTGAGGGGTATACAACATTAATATGTATATCAACATATATTATATGTATCAACATATATATATGTATCAACATTAATATATAAAATACCAAATAATAATTATTTTTAAATATGTAAGTAACAATTTCCCCACTCAGTTGCACAAATTAATCTAGTTTGTCAAGCAAAAAAATTACAGAATGCAACTAGTCAAGCTATTTCTGAACATGCCTTATCCTATGAGAATACAAAAAGGCCTGTTCCTGAGTTGAAGGTTGCTTGCAAGTAGCTTTCATAATTTTAGACTAAACTGCTTTTGAAAGCAAGTTTTTGCTACAAATATATCAAAATGAGTTCCCAGACTAATGAATAAACACTCAAATCACAATATTTAAGGACTATATTCATAGCAAAAATAGAAAGCCCTGTAAAGTACCTGATGTCATTAATGTGACATCACTAGAAATTGCCATTAACTTCCAGAAATACACTCTTGTGCAGTTGAAGTCAAGGAATTCAATCTTTACTCATGTAACCACCCCAAAGTGCAACTTTTTAGCAAAATGGCACTGTAAGATTTCATCATATTATTATGTTAATTTGCAGTCGTATTTGATAATGACAAGTAAACATTAAATTGTTAATTTCATTTGTATTTATATATGTGTTGTATCACTAGCTACACAGATTTTGTCAAGACAGTGTTGTTACTTGTTCACAAAGTACTGTGTTCAAGGCTGGCTTTGGCTGCTCTGACAACTTCCAGTCATCCCCATCTAGTCTTAAGCACTATTGTGCTTTTTTATCACATAAAAATCCCAGTGAAACAGTAACGCAAGTAAATTGTTTTGGAACCCCCTGAGTCAGATTTTCTTTTACCTGAGCAAATGAAATGTTGTAGCATTATATATCATCTTGGACTCAACTATCTCAGCCAGTGATGGAGCAAAACAAGTATTTCTGCCTTGGAATATCATCTCTGTTAGAGATGCAATGAGTTCAGGGTGTGTACTAACAGGGAAATACGCACTGACATTGTCAGCCATGCAAAACAAGTCAGCAGATCATTTTCGTAAAAGAATCAAGGAAAATGCTGCACAAAAATTTATAATTTCACAAGCATATGATATGCAAAACCTAAAAGGATAGCCATGACAGCAAGCAATTCCTCTCTTACAAACATTTTGGATAAGGGACATAGGAAGTGATGTAACAGAAAGATGATTTTACATGGACACAATTATTATTCTCCAAAATAAGGAGATACAAAAATCTAACAAAGCAAGGTACTACAGAATAGAATAGAATAGAATAGAATAGAATAGAATAGAATAGAATAGACCAAACCAGGTTGGAAGAGACTTTCGAGATCATCGTGTCCAACCTATCATCCAACAACATCTAATCAATTAAACCATGGCACCAAGCACCCCATCAAGTCTCCTCCTAAACACCTGCAATGATGGTGACTCCACCAACTCCCTGGGCAGCCCATTAGAATGGGAAATCACTCTCTCTATGAAGAATTTCTTCCTAACATCCAGCCTAAACTTCCCCTGGCGCAGCCTGAGACTGTGTCCTCTTGTTCTGGTGCTGGTTGCCTGGGAGAAGAGACCAGACCCCACCTGTCAACAACCTCCCTTCAGGTAGTTGTAGACAGCAATAAGGTCTCCCCTGAGCCTCCTCTTCTCCAGGGTAAGCAACCACAGATCCCTCAGCCTCTCCTCACAGGGCTTGTGTTCCAAACCACTCCCCAGCTTTGTTGCCCTTCTCTGGACAGGTTCCATCAAGTCAATATCTTTCCTAAATTGAGAGGCCCAGAACTGGACACAGGACTCAAGGTGTGGCCTAACCAGTGCAGTGTACAGGGGCAGAATGACCTCTCTGCTCCTGCTGGCCACACTGTTCCTGATGCAGGCCAGGATGCCATTGGCCTTCTTGGCTGCCTGGGCACACTGCAGGCTCATGTTCAGCCTACCATCGACCAGTACCCCCAGGTCCCTTTCTACCTGGCCACTCACCAGCCACTCTGACCCCAGCCTCTAGCACTTCATGGGGTTGTTGTGGCCAATGTGCAGAACCCAGCACTTGGATGTGTTAAATTTCATGCCATTGGACTCTGCCCATCTGCCGAGCCTGTCAAGGTCCCTCTGCAGAGCCTCTCTACCCTCTAACAGATCAACACCTGCCCCCAGCTTGATGTCATCAGCAAATTTACTGATAATGGACTCAATGCCCTCATCCAGATCATCAGTAAAGATACTGAACAGGCTGGGGCCCAGCACTGATCCCTGGGGCACACCACTAGTGACTTGCTGCCAGCTGGATGTGGCACCATTCACCACCACTCTCTGGGCTTAGCCCTCCAGCCAGTTCCTAACCCAGCACAGAGTGCTCCTGTCCAAGCCATGGGCTGACAGCTTGGCCAGGAGTTTGCTGTGGGGGACAGTGTCAAAGGCCTTGCTGAAGTCCAGGAAGACTACATCCACAGGCCTCCCCACATCCACCAGACGGGTCACCTGATCATAGAAGGAGATCAGGTTGGTCAGGCAGGACCTACCCTTCCTAAATCCATGCTGCCTGGGCCTGATCCCTTGGCCATCCTGTAAGTGCTGTGTGATCGCACTCAAGATGACCTGTTCCATGATCGTGCCTGGCACTGAGGTCAGGCTGACAGGTCGGTAATTTCCTGGCTCATCCAACCGACCCTTTTTGTGGATGGGCACCATGTTGGCCAGCTTCCAGTCCTCTGGGACCTCTGCAGTGAGCCAGGACTGTTGAAAAATGAATAATAATGTCTAAGAAACGAATGTGTAAATGTCAAATGCCTAGTGATTGGTTCTGTCCCAAGAAAACTTATCACCAACTTGCAGAAAGTGTATGTGGAGTAATCTCTCATTTTAACAGAATCCTTGAAACACATTTTTAATAGTCCTAAAAATGACAGTCTTCTTTTCGACTTTCAGAGTAGAAGTAAAGAGACATTGGGAATGTCAATTGATAATACAGAAGTGATAATACATGAAGAGTTATATAAAAGATCTGTAGTAACATTCTGTGCCCATTTTCCTCAACCTATTATTTCTCCCTTATGCTGCAGTTCAATACTGCAAGTTGTCCCAACACTACTGTTTGTAAGAATATGCTGTAAAATTGGTCACTGAAATTATCTGGGTTAAATAATCACCTGTGTAGATTCTCCACATGCCCTACTAAAGGTTTAAAAAAATCTACTGAATAAATTCTATCATACAAGATCTCTGCCACAGCTACTTCAGCACACAACAGATATACATTCATACCACAAACCTTGAGACTTTTGCAGCAGCTGGTTAGAACAGCAGGCATAGAAATAATACCCAGACCTGAAACTCATAAGATACGACACTCTTTGTTTTCCTTGTCTTTACAGTCTTCTTTGTTAGTCAGGATATTAATGCCACTATTAAATAATGTGATTTCCTTACAGAAGTCCATAGTGTTCTTTGCTAATAAAACAAAGGAAAAATCCAAACTCTAAAAAAAATCATGGAATTGTTTTGGTTGGAAAAGACCTCTAGGATTATTGAGTCAACCATTGACCTAATTCAATTTTCATCAGTTAAAAACAAGCTGAAATAATTTTTTTTTTTTTTTCTGTTCTCAAAAACTGCATGACTGGAATTTGACTGGCATTGCTTCTGTAACAGACAGTTTGCAGTACAAGTGTCAATACATTAATTATTAACTTGCAAATGAAAAAAGACCAACCACATACTTTCGTTTAGAATTTTCTCCAACATTTGTATGAAATTCTTATAAATGTAAGAGCACTTCTAACAAATTATGCCTTTTGCCTTTTCAGCAACAGGATAATTTCCCACAATTGCTACCAACTATCTGAAACAGGAAATCAGACAGAAGCTGTAACAATATTGCATCAAGCTGAATTAAAAGAATTCTGGTAAAGTGCAACCTTGAAATAAATAGACTTAATTTCCATTCAAAATTATCTGAAGGAAAATCCCCTAATAAAACAAAGAAAGCTATATTCTGATGTTTGATTTCTAATTCTACTTGAAAGTCTTAGCAGCAGAATGTTTTGTTCTTCATGTCACGAAAAGTTTTAAACAATAAGAATGAAAAAAAACAAACCACAAAACATGACCTGAACTCCTATTCTACTAGACAAATAGGTGATGCTACAAACTTCAATCCTATGTTTATCTGTTCTCCTGAAATTCATGTTTCTTATTTAAAGTTACATTAACATGCTTTGTTAGATAGCTGAGTAACAATTCATAGAATAATATTCCTCTTTAATCCCAACATTGTCAGTTTTAAAAGGGACTTGCTTCTTTTCTGTTTTAATAAATGGTTACCAGTCATTCTGTCCTTTAAGGCATTAGAAGGAAGATACCAAGAGTGTTTTCATAATTAAACCACAGGACCACTATGATGAGATATTCTGGTGTACCTTTCCTACAGTAATTTTTGATGTGTGCCTTTATAAAGCTCTATCTGCATTTTTGACATGGGATGATCAAAAGACAAACTTTGCTACTTGTGTGTTTTGTTTGTCAATTCCTTGTACTTCCCCATGCTTTTTGTCTGGATCAGGGTTAATTTGTACTTATTAAACAGTTTAAGAACTTTGGGAGTGATCAAATAAGTATAATAGATGCTCAACTTCACTAATACTACTATTAATTCACTTCTAGTCTTTCATATAGAGTTGGGCTAATGTTACTTGTACCTAACACATCATGCTGCCATACTTTATGCTTTGCCCTACATAACTTTTACTCCACACAATTTCTGCAAGATTAGGTAGTTATAATGAAGCATGACAGCAGCTCAGCTTGACATGGAGCTTAATTTTCTGCACCTTTAAGAGAAATTAAACTTTTTAACTCCCCAAATGTAGTTTAAACTGTTTTAAATGTCTTCACTGATTTAGGTCTTATGTGCCATAAAGCTGTTAATTCTTAGACTCAATAATTAACAGAATGGTTTCTGTTAATATTTGTAAGACCAAATTTATTTGGAAATTGGTGAATCTGGGCTATTCTTCAATAATCAATGAATGTTATACAATGATCACAGTAGCTAACAGCATGACTAGAAAAATAAACCACAGCTATTGAGACTAGCTTCCGATACTCAGAATTTACAATTATACAAAACTCGGACACACTGGCTTTACAAATCAGAGCACTCTGAAGTGAATAAGGCTTCAAAGCAAGCATTTTTAGAAAAGCTATTCTGGCAAGTGAAATGATTTATTTTTAGAACTGTTTGCCTGCAGTGTGTTTCCCCCCTTCTCATTGCCACCCATCCCAGTAACTATAATTGCGTCTGCTGGCTAGGATAAGATAGTTATAATTAATCTCAACAGCAGCCTGGAATTGGAATTTCAATTTTTAAATTGAAACTGTATGCATGGTAAACTCACCTTTAGCAAAACCATAAAGTTACAGTCCTTGGTCTAGCTAAGCTGATGGTTAGTTTAGCACTCAAATAACATTTACTAACAATTTACCTGTACTTTCAAAGAACTAGTAAGAAACCCCTTCAATTAAATAATTGATTGTTTTTTAACTTCTCAGTTCAGTTCCTTCCTTTAGATTCTGTTTATTTTTTTTCTACATAACAGATCCCTCCCAGGTGATTCCCCCAAGGCTTTGACCAGGTGAATAATATTTGACACCTGGAGGATGCAGAAAAGGACATCAAAATGCATAGATGTGACATACTGATGCATTCTGCTTTATCACACGTCAGGAACTCAGGGAACAAGAGGCCACAGAAAGAACATCGTGTGGTGTTAGATAAATGTGTTGCAGCAAATATGTAGCTGAACATTAGATCATTCAGCTTTACATACTGAGCACAAGGCATTGCAGACTTCTGTGATAATTAAACAAAAAGTACTATTCATGTGCAAACACAACACTTTCCATCTTGCACCATAGGTGGCACTGAACAACACTGACATTCAGGATGCCACTTCTACGTGATGAGTTCAGTCTACCCATTCTGCTGTTTTATTATGAAACTCTTAGGATTCTCCTTGGACAAAGCCAGTCTTTTCTTTGCACAACTTCTGTGCATCCTGTGAAACTCTGAGAACCAGATAGCTCCAACCTTTTCCCTACTTTACGTTTTCTTACGTTTTGCTACAGAAAAAAATAACATAAAAATTTACAGCAATTCTCCTTGTCCACAAGAGGCACTGACTCCATTCACCAATGTCATCTTCTCAAAAGTCAATTGGTAGATATTCTCTTCCTGCCTTAAAAATGTTATGTGGATATTAAGCAGCACCTTTCAGCAGAGAATGTTACTTCTCCAGTAACAGGACTGCTGCTGCTAGGAGAACCTCCCCCATTTAGTTTCTTAGCACTTGTTGTGAAGCAGCTTATGATATATAACAAGAGTACCACAGAGCTAATTGTGCCTCAGAAAAAAGTCATTAAAATCTCCAAAATAATGGAAAGCAAGAACAAGAATTACAAAACTCTCTACTGCACTACTTTCTTATATTGCTTCATATTTTCACAGACAGATCAGTGTCACCCTGGACATACAGGCAAATACAAGGACAACACTGCAAAAAGGGTTCAGGATATTGTACTGGATGTTACCATGGTAAGCTCATGGTAAGCTCAGTGGGTCAGCAAGGTTCATTGGTGGTCACAGTATCATAGTAACGCTAAGACTGGAAGAGACCTCGAGGATGATCGAGTCCAACCTGTCACCACAGACCTCATGACGAGGCCATGGCACCAAGTGCCATGACCAGTCTCGTCTTGAACACCTCCAGGGATGGTGACTCCAACACCTCCCTGGGCAGCCCATTCCAATGACTAATGACTCTCTCAGTGAAGAACTTTCTCCTCACCTCGAGCCTAAATTTCCCCTGGTGCAGCTTGAGACTATGCCCCTTGTTCTGGTGCTGGTTGCCTGGGAAAAGAGACCAACCCCTTCCTGGCTACAACCACCTTTCAGGTAGTTGTAGAGGGCAATGAGGTCACCCCTGAGCCTCCTCTTCTCCAGGCTAAACAATCCCAGCTCCCTCAGCCTCTCCTCATAGGGCTTGTGCTCAAGGCCTCTCACCAGCCTTGCTGCCCTTCTCTGGAACATTCAAGTGTCTCGATGTCCTTCTTAAATTGAGCAGCCCAGAACAGGATATAAGACTCAAGGTGCAGCCTAACCAATGCAGAGTCCAGGGGCACAATGACTTCCCTGCTCCTGCTGGCCACACTATTCCTAATGCAGGCCAGGATGCCATTGGCCCTCCTGGCCACCTGGGCACACTGCCGACTCATGTTTAGGCGGCTGTCAATCAGCACCCCCAGGTCCCTCTCCGTTTGGCAGCTCTCCAGCCACTCTGACCGCAGCCTGTAGCTCTGCATGGGGTTGCCGTGGCCAAAGTGCAGCACCCAGCACTTGGACTTGTCGAATGCCATCCCGTTGGACTCCGCCCATCTGTCCAGTCGGTCGAGGTCCCTCTGCAGAGCCTTTCTACTCTCTAACAGATCAACACTTGCTTCCAACTTGGTGTCATCTGCAAATTTACTGATGATGGACTCAATCCCCTCATTCAGATCATCAGTGAAGATATTGAACAGGATGGGGCCCAACACCGATCCCTGGGGAACACCACTAGTGACTGGCTGCCAGCTGGATTTGGCACCATTCACCACCACTCTCTGGGCTCGGCCCTCCTGCTAGTTCCTAACCCAGCACAGAGTGCTGCTGTCCAAGCCACGGGCTGACAGCTTGGCCAGGAGTTTGCCGTGGGGGACGGTGTCAAAGGCCTTGCTGAAGTCCAGGTAGACCACATCCACAGCCTGCCCCACATCCACCAGGCGGGTCACCTGATCATAGAAAGAGATTAGGTTGGTCCTGCCCTTCCTAAATCCATGTTGGCTGGACCTGATCCCTTGGCCATCCTTCAGGTGCTCAGTAACTGCACTCAAGGTGACCTGTTCCATAATTTTCCCTGGCACTGAAGTCAGGCTGACAGGCCTGTAGTTTCCAGGTTCCTCCATCTGGCCCTTCTTGTGGATGGGCATCATGTTGAACAGCTTTGAGTCGTCTGGGACCTCTCCAGTGAGCCAGGACTGGTGGAAAATGATGGAGCATGGCTTGGCCACCTCATCTGCCAGGCCTTTCAGCACCCTAGGATGGATTCCATCCAGTCCCATGGGCTTGTCCCATGTACTTGGACATGCTTTTTATTGTCTTTCACAGAAGTGGCCAGCTTGAGTTCTAACTGGGTTTTTACCTCTCTAATTTTTCTCCTACATGATCTAACAACATCTTCAAACATATCACGAGTTGCCGCCCCCCCTTTCCAAAGGTGACACAGCCTTTTTTTTCCCTCAATTCCTTCAAGAGCTGCTTGCCCATCCAGGCTGGTTGCCTTCCCTAGCCACTCATCTTTCGGCACATGGGCATAGCCTGTTCCTTTGCCTTCAAGAGCTCCTGTTTGAAGTAGGTCAAACCATCCTGGACCCCTTTCTTCTTAAGGACTGCTGCGCAGTGTACTCTCTGAATAAGTTGCTTAAACAAGCTGAAGTTTGACCTCTGGAAGTCCAAAGTGAGGGTTCTGTTACTGCTTCTCATTATTTCCCTGCATATTGAAAACTCCACTATCTCATGGTTGCTGAAGCCTAGCCTGCCTCCTACCATCACATCTTCCACCAGCCCTTCTCTATTGGAGAACAGCAGGTCAAGCAGAGCCTGACCCCTGGTAGGCTCACTTAACAGCTGCACCAGGAAGCTGTTTTCCATGCATTCTAAGAACCTTCTGGACTGCCTCCTCTCTGCTGAGTTAAGTTCCCAGCAGATGTCTGGCAGGTTAAAGTCACCCTCAAGGACAGGATCTGATGATCTTGAGACAGCCTCCATTTGCTTATAGAATATTTCATCTGCCTTCTCATCCTGTTTGGGTGGTCTATAACAGACTCCAAACAGGATGTCACTTTTGTTAGGCCTCCCTCTGATTTTAAAAATGCGCCCAAAAAAGGGCAACAAAGATGGTGAAAGGACTAGAAGGCATGGCTTGTGAAGAGCAAATGAGGATATTAGGTTCTGTTTAGTTTACAAGCAACTAAGGTGTGATCTCATTGCTATCTACAAATTCCTCAGGAGGTGGGGCAGAAATGGTGATGCTGATCTCGGATACAAGGTGAAAGAAAATGAGGCAATAGCTTAAATATGCATTGAGGAAGTTCAGATTGGATATTAGGAAAAAATTCTTCGGTGATAGGATGGTCAAGCACTTTACCAAGTTCCCCAGGGAAGTGGACATGGCCCTAAGCCTGTTGTTGTTCCAGAAGTATTTGGACATTGTGCTTAGATATGAGGTTTAACCTTTAGATTATCCTGTATTGGGAGTTGGATTCATAGACTCTCACCGATAATTTCCAATTCAAGATAATCCATTCTGATTCTATGACTTCAGATTCTAACAACTTGACAAAAATACAGGCTTCATCAGTGCTTTGACATCCACAGTTTTTCCTAATTAAATTGTACAAAAAAGGAACAGAAGTTAAAAAACATACAGAGCCATGCCCTGCCCTCTGTTAAATCTGGAAAAGTCTAGAACAGGTAGATACAGAGATAAGTCTAGAATAGATATGAACACAGAAGTTTAACTAGACAATAATTTTTACTTACTCGACAGTCCCGCTGTAGTGTTTTCATCAGTGCACTATGTGTTTCAGAGTCAAAATACAACCCTTCATGCATATCTTGCAAGAAATCCAAGTCTTTGAATGTAGGGTTGGACTTCTCCCTCTCTTTTCTTGATGCTCTCCGTTTGTATGTGGAGCCTTTCAAGTCATATGTGAAATGCATTTTCAAGGCTCGTGGCAAAACATTGTTCATTACAATGACTCTGATGTTAATGCCTCCTGACTGAACACAGTATAGCCCATAAAATTTGGGCAGAAGAGTCCTTGGATTCTGGTTCAGGTTCTAAAACAAAAGACAGACATTGTTAAATATGTCTATTTTCAATGATCTTCCATGTTTAAGAAAGACATTAACAAGCATCAAGAAAAATGTGAGTGTTTTCATGTTCAGTGAAGTTTCTTGAACAGGCTGACTTTCCTGTGGGTCTGTATTTCAGAAACCTAGCAATGAACACTGTCAGCAACCCACACAGGCTGATAATTGCATTTATGCCAGGTTTCTCTTTCTTAGCTCAGGAATGAGCTCCCTAGGCCAAACCTAAAAGTACCTTGAAGATTTAATTTATTTATTCTGACTTGAACTACCTTTTCATTCCACCTGCTGGAAGGAGTTTTGGTCAAATGTATTTCTCATCATCCTGATGTAGATTCTGAAAACCAGAACACTGTTTTGTCCATCACATCAAGGTTTGGCGCTACATTTCACAACAGGCGAAAAATTAACTAATACAAGGTAAGAGAGGTGACAGTGAAAATCCTCCTTCTGAATACAACTAATCCCAGTTTCTGACATGGAAAAGTACATAGGAAATCATCACAATAAAGTTTTACACTTTGGAAACTCTTGCTTATGGTAGCAGTAAGAATAAACTTTTCAGAAACAAAGCAAAGTGGCCTTATATTTACTTGTAGTAACTCAAACTTATGCTAAGCTTATTGTGATTAGAAATAACAACAAAACCAGTACCTGCCATGACTGCTCTTTTTGATGCTGTCAGTGCATAGTTTTTTTTAAACAAAGAGTGCATCTGTGTTACTTTAACATAATAATAATATTCCTCATTTTTAATTTGAGTGAGAGATTAAATTCTCAAGTCTTTACTTAAGAAAGAAAAGTGTCTGTCACAGGTCTAATACTCTGAAACCCTGCATGAACCCCAAAAGAAATTATGTTCACATGTATGAGTAGCTTTGGTTGGGTTTTTTTGTTTTGTTTGTTTGGTTGGTTGGTTTTGGTGTTTGTTTATTTTAATAAAAGATTTTTTAAAAAACATAGAAAGATCATTAAGTAAATGAGAATTACATTCTACTTACTTTGTATCAGTGGTTTCCCTTACTGGTGACTGATACATAAAAACAATGCAATCCACTTAACATTACCCCTCAGAAAGCTCCATTTAAAAAAATAAGTTTTAAAAAAAAATTATGGATAACATTTTTTACATCACTATTTTAATACGTGAGAAATGGAAATTAGAAGTAGTCCAGAAACAGAAGTGAAACTGACCAGTCTAGTTTCCTTGTCCACTCTGAGTGAAATGCAGAGAGTAGACAAACACAAAATGGGAAAAAAAAAAAAGCTGAGTTAGAAATGTAAAAAAAAAAATTTGTCTCCAGATTATTAGAAGGAAAGTTTGGTATCAGATTAAAAGATGATATTCAGATTCATCTTGAATGGTAAAAGAACAGCAATTATTATTGCAAATAGATCCTTAATTTATATTTGTTCTTTCTGATGGGTGTGTGGGGTACAAAATTGAAAGAAAAATAAAGAAGATCATAAGTATTATCAAAAGCATAGGTAGGGCCAATGAAGGATTAAAAGACAACAAAAGAAACTGAATCATCAGAAGTGTGACTGAAACCAGGAAAAAGAGTTAAAAACAGCCTCCAGTTACTTACCATATAATAACCTGGCAAGAGCTTCTGAAGAAACTCAGCCTCTTTGTGTTGAACTGTTTTGATGATAAACTCATCATCACTAGTTACAAAAAATAAGGATCCACTGGCACCTGGGTTGGATAATTCAATTAAAGGATCACTGCAGATTGAATACTATAAGAGACAAAAAGATGTTTTTTAGTGCCAATGCATGTGTTACTCAGATGAGTTTAATACAAAGAACTGCAGTTTCAAATAGGCACAGGAGTTTTTTCTTTAGTCTTCAGCTGCAGCAACTCTACTACTGTACAAGCTGGGTCACAGCTTGTTGGCTGATCTTTGGCAGCAGAGTTTTTACATTCTGCTCTGCTCAGGACACACTGAACAACCATGGAAGAGCAGTTGGCAGCCCAGTGTATGGTATCTCTTGATGTTCCACTGCATCTGCTGACTGTTTCCTGGAGTTAAGAAAGTAGCTGAGCTGGAGAGATTCCATTCTCACAATGTCAGCATTACTAACTTTTGATTCAGAAGCCATAAGATTCCATTTACACTGCAACTCTTGAGTGCCATACATGAAAGAGGTATAGGAAGATGTTAGACAAGCACATCGGGAGCAAAGGTTCCTTACTACAGACCAGAAGACACACCACTGTCTGCAAAATTAGGATGGAAGCCATTAAAATAATAATCTCAGTATGGCTGCTGATGTAGTTTTCTGATTGGAAACTGCTTGAAACAGAGAAACTAAATATGAGTAATACCAGTAAGTAGGAAAAATTAGGTTTTGGAAGACTGTTGTTTTGGATGCTTAGACAAGCTTTCTCTTCCACAGAACATAGCAATAATGTCTATCACATTAAGTATAAAAAGGACACCAATTAATATTCCTTTCTAGTAGAAGCAGATCTCACACAGATATTAATGCACATGTATTGAATCTCCACAAATATACACTTTATACCTCATTAAAACCAAAGGAGGTTGTGTGTGGAGAGACATTAAGCTCAAACCCAGAAAAATCTGTTTATATTAAACTCAAGATGTTATTTAAAATATAATATCACTAAAGTTTCATTCACACTCTCTTTTCCCTTTTTATATAATAACAATTTATATAATAATTATATAATAATATAATCCCCTTTTTATATATTACACACCTGGAGATTTTACTATACAGTCCAATACTTTAAGGCTTCAGCCTGAAAGAAACAAAACTATACAGGAATGAAATGTGAGCAGCATAAGCACCAGGGCATTATTCTTAGCAGTGCTGTGTGACTTCTGTCTTCTCAGAACTAAAGGAATGACCATTTCAGTAACAAATAGTTGTGTTATTGTGTCATTGCCTGAGAGGAGTTGAGCAATTCCACATGAAAAAACAGTTTTGTTTGTTGAAAACACCTATCATTAAATTCAGCTGGAGTACTGCCCTCTAATTTCAGTGGGTGGTGACAGCAATGAAAAGTGATTCAATAAAATCTAATGAGTATGAGGTTTTCAAGCACTTGAACTGAAGAAGCACGCTTCCTAAGGACTCAGACCACTGCCTTAACACATTCTCTTATTCTGGGTCCAGCTGAGACTTCTGTGCTTGCAATTTTTAAGAGATTTTTGCATGATATAAAATTGTTTCATGTTTCTCCCCTATTTCTCCAGTTTGCTCAGTTCAATTAATATGAGAGATCCTGTACACTGATCCTACAGTTGCAACTGTCTACAGATAGAACATCGATACCTGACTGTAACAATACAGAACAAATAATCAGTTTTATTACAAGTGCTGTTTTCCTTGCCCAAAATTGTAAAGCTTCATGAGTAATTTGCCATTGTTGTAAACAATTGAAACCAATTGTCCTAAATACTGAAGTTCAATAAACTAGTATAGTCATAGAATCAATAAGGTTGGAAAAGACCTCAAAGATCATCAAGTCCAACCTGTCACCCAAGACCTCATGACTACCAAACCATAGCTTCAAACGCTACATCCAATCCCTTTTTAAATAGCTCCAGGGATGGTGACTGGGTGACTCTGCCACTGCCCTGGGCAGCGCATTCCAACAGCTAACGACTCTCTCAGTGAAGAACTTTCTCCTCACCTTGAGCCTATGAAGGAGAGCGGCTTGGCCAGCTCATCTGCCAGCTCTCTCAGCACCCTAGGATGGATCCCATCTGGTCCCATGGGAGTGGTGATGAATGGTGCCACATCCAGCTGGTAGCCAGTCACTAGTGGTGTTCCCCAGGGATCAGTGCTGGGCCCCATCCTGTTCAATATCTTCACTGATGATCTGGATGAGGGGATTGAGTCAGTCAGAAGTAACTTTGCAGATGACACCAAGTAGGGAGCAGGTGTTGATAAGTAAGAGTGTAGAAGGCTCTGCAGAGGGACCTCAACAGGCTGGACAAATGGGCAGAATGCAACCATATGAGATTTAACACATCCAAGTGCTGGGTGCTGCACTTTGGCCACAACAACGCCATGCAGTGCTACAGGCGGCAGAGCGGCTGGAGAGCAGCCAAACAGAAAGGGACCTGGCAGTACTGACTGACAGCTGCCTAAACATGAGCCAGCAGTGTGCCCAGGTGGCCAAGAAGGCAAATGGCATCCTGGGCTGCATCAGAAATAGTGTGGCCAGCAGGAGCAGGGAAGTCATTGTGCCCCTGGACTCAGCATTGGTTAGGCCACACCTTGAGTCCTATGTCCAGTTCTGGGCCCCTCAGTTTAAGAAGGACATTGAGACTCTTGAACATGACCAAAGAAGGGCAACGAGGCTGGTGAGAGGCCTCAAGCACAAGCTCTATGAGGAGAGGCTGAGGGAGCTGGGATTGTTTAGCCTGGAGGAGGCTCAGGGGAGACCTCATTGCTCTCTACAACTACCAAAAAGGGTGGTTGTAGCCAGAAGGGGGTTGGCCAGGCAGCCAGCACCAGAACAAGTGGATAGAGTCTCAAGCTGCACCAGGGGAAATTTAGGCTCGAGGTGAGGAGAAAGTTCTTCACTGAGAGAGTCGTTAGCCATTGGAATGGGCTGCCCAGGGAGGTGGTGGAGTCACTGTCCATGGAGGTGTTCAAGAGGGGATTTGACATGGCATTTGAAGCTATGGTTTAGCAGTCATGAGGCCTTGGGTGACAGGTTGGACTTGATGTTCTTTGAGGTCTTTTCCATGCTTATTGATTCTATGATTCTATGACCTATACGTCATCCTCACTCATCCCACAGGGATTTCTGCTGCCTATCTGGGGCCCAAATAAGGGACATCACCAGGAGACTCTCCAAACTGATCCAGCCCTCTAAGTATTACCCATTGCTGGTAATCCAAGCTGGAAGTGATGAGATTGATAAGAAGGGCACCAGGACAATCAAAAAGGAATTCAAGGCTCTTGGTCAACTGATTACTGGTGTTCTGCTCAGTTCCCTCAGTGGCAGGGGTGTACACTGAGTGGAACAGGAGAACCTATACCATCAACAATTGGCTCAAGGGATGGTGCCAGCAGCAGAGTTTTGGGCTCTTTGACCAAGGGACAGCTTTTACTGCACCCAATGTGCTGGACCTAGATGGGGTGAATCTACCTAGGAAGGGTAAGAGAATTCTAGCACTGGAGTTGGCAGGGCTCATTGGGAGGGCTTTAAACTAGGTCTGAAGGGGGTGGGTGAGTAAACCAGTCTCTGGAGAGGAGAGCGAAGGACACAAACTAGAGTTAGATGACAAATCAGCAGCCCAGCTGAAGTGCATGTACACCAACACATGCAGTATGGGTAACAAATGAGAGAAACTGGAAATCTTGATCCACCAAGAAAACTATGATGTAGTTGCCATTACAGAAACACGGTGGGACAATTCACATGATTGGAGTACTGCACTAGGGAGTTATAAGCTCTTCAGGAGAGACAGGCGAGGGAGAAGAGGAGGAGGGGTGGCCCTCTATATTAGGGAATCTCTTGATGCCTCAGAACTTGAAGTAGAGGATGAAAGGATTACATACCTGTGGGTCAAAATCAGAGGGAGGCCTAACAAAAGTGACATCCTGGTTGGAGTCTGTTATAGACCACCCAAACAGGATGAGAAGGCAGATGAAATATTCTATAAGCAAATGGAGGCTGTCTCAAGATCATCAGATCTTGTCCTTGTGGGTGACTTTAACCTGCCAGACATCTGCTGGGAACTTAACTCAGCAGAGAGGAGGCAGTCCAGAAGGTTCTTAGAATGCATGGAAAACAGCTTCCTGGTGCAGCTGTTAAGTGAGCCTACCAGGGGTCAGGCTCTGCTTGACCTGCTGTTCTCCAATAGAGAAGGGCTGGTGGAAGATGTGATGGTAGGAGGCAGGCTAGGCTTCAGCAAACACGAGATAGTGGAGTTTTCAATATGCAGGGAAATAATGAGAAGCAGTAATAGAACCCTCACTTTGGACTTCCAGAGGTCAAACTTCAGCTTGTTTAAGCAACTTATTCAGAGAGTATGCTGGGCAGCAGCCCTTAAGAACAAAAGGGTCCAGGATGGTTTGACCTACTTCAAACAGGAGCTCTTGAAGGCAAAGGAACAGGCTGTGCCCATGTGCCGAAAGATGAGCCGGCAGGGAAGGCAACCAGCCTGGATGGGCAAGCAGCTCTTGAAGGAATTGAGGGGAAAAAAAAGGCTGTGTCACCTTTGGAAAGGGGGGGAGGCAACTCGTGATATGTTTGAAGATGTTGTTATATTGTGTGGGAGAAAAATTAGAGAGTCAAAAGCTAGAACTCAAGCTGGCCACTTCTGTGAAAGACAATAAAAAGCATTTTTATAAATATATTAATGCTAAAAAGAGAGGCAAGAAGAACCTCCACTCTTTATTGGAACTGGAGGGGAACATTGTAACTAAAGATGAGGAAAAGGCTGAGGTTCTAAATACCTTCTTTGCTTCCATCTTCAACAGTAAGGCAGGAGGACTTCAGGATATCTGGCCTCCTGAACTGGTAGATGAGGTCAGGGAGCAGTGTTGTACCCCTGAAATCCAAGAGGAATTAGTTCGGGACTTGCTGAGCCACTTGGATACTCACAAGTCCATGGGACCAGATGGGATCCATCCTAGGGTGCTGAAAGACCTGGCAGATGAGGTGGCCAAGCCATGCTCCATAATTTTCCACCTGTCCTGGCTCACTGGAGAGGTCCCAGATGACTGGAAGCTGTTCAACATGATGCCCATCCACAAGAAGGGTTGGATGGAAGAACCTGGAAGCTACAGGCCTGTCAGCCTGACCTTAGTGCCAAGGAAAATTATGGAGCAGATCGTCTTGGGGGGCAATCACTGCGCACCTGGATCAGGTCCAGCCAGCATGGATTTAGGAGGGGCAGATCCTGCCTCTCCAACTGTGGCCGTTTGAGGCTGTCCCCTTAAGAAAGGGAATATTGTAGTTGGATGTTTGTATGCAAAAGACGGATCTAAACTAATTTCATTGGTAGATTGGGAGGAAGCACCTTCTGAACTGGGAGTGCAGCAGAGTATCCTGGGCATTCCTGCACTTTTCTGGTCAGTCTGTCTTCCCCTCCTCCGGTGGCTTGCAGCCTGCAGCTTCTGGGCTTTCGGTCAAGCTTGACCTTGAAACTGATAAACTGCAAGGCCTGTATTAACTGCTTTCCAATTAACACATAACTGCTTTTAATTTTTTTTCTTTTTTCTCTCTTTCTAACCCTCTCTGGGGAAAGGGGGAGAGAAGGGGGAGCAGGAGGTGGGGAACCCCCTCAACAGAGGGGGGAACTCTCATTTCTGTGCTACTTTATTGTATATTTTTGTATATATTCTAAATATTGTAAATTCTGTATATTCCCCTGCATATCCTATATTGCTTTGTAAATATACAGCACCCACTGCTTTGCTAATTCAGCTGTGAGGTTTTTTTCTCCTTTCACTTTTCTGTGGGGAGGAGGCCTTTCCCTTCCACCCTCGACACCAACCTGATCTCCTTCTGTGATCAGTTGACCCACCTGGTGGATGTGGGGAAGGCTGTGGATGTAGTCTTCCTGGACTTCAAGCAAGGCCTTTGATACCGTCCCCCACAGCAAACTCCTGGCCAAGCTGTCAGCTCGTGGCTTGGACAGCAGCACTCTGTGCTGGGTTAGGAACTGGCTGGAGGGCCGAGCCCAGAGAGTGGTGGTGAATGGTGCCACATCCAGCTGGCAGCAAGTCACTAGTGGCATTCCCCAGGGATCAGTGCTGGGCCCCATCCTTAAGCTCAGCTGCCAGATTGAGGAGAAAATTCACCTGGTCACACCTGACACAGGTGTTATCTCCTTCCCCCTCCATTCCAAGTACCAAGCTCCAGCACTCTCTGCAGCTAGCAGCCTGGACACCTTCATGCTTGTGCACCAACTCTGGGTACTTACTGGTTTTTAGTGGCTTTGGTCAAGATGTTGCCATGGCAAGATCCCTCCAGGCAAGTGAAATTAAGTTTAGGAGTTTTATTGTTTGTTGTTAAAAATATATATTCCACCTAACTACTATATTTTGTCTGAGTTACCACAGAGGCTTCTATACTCTATCTGGTGACCCAGCATGTGCAGTTGTGCAAGAAGGCTCTTCAGCCAAAATGGCATCGCATGGCTCAACCCTGCCAGGTTTTAAATTTCCTGTGGCTGATGTCATGATCTTGAGCAGGCACAAGGGAAGATGACCCTGCTGGTCCTCACTGACTGCAGAGGTCCTGCCACCTCAAAAAGCCCCCAAAAGAAGCTGAAATAGAAGGGTCTCCGATCAAGCACACCGGTGCTGGTGGCAGTCCTGAGTCAGCTCTCCAGCCAAAATGGCTATAGCGTAAGTCAGGTTATTAACCTCACCTTGTATGTTAGTCATTTAACAGCTGAGATCATTCCTGTGAAATAAAAATCTGCACACCAAGTACTGTGAAAGCCTAGTGAATTTTGACTTATGAAAAACAAAACAAAAAAATTAAAAAGTAAGAAAATCCACAAACCTCTGACAATTAAGTACTTTGTAATCAATATATATCCCTGCAAAATCCCAGTAGTCCATGAGGTTTCCACTGACAATTTAATTCTACCTGTATTTACACTTGTTATTTAGTCAGACTCCTACAGTGCATTACTGATCAACCTCATTGGAAAAGGTGAAACTGTAAATCTTTGGGCTTTGACATTGCAGATTTACAGTGTAAACTCACATATGCTTGCTGTTTCACTTCCCTTCCCCTTCAGCCGTAATTGGACCACCACTTGCACATAGCTGCAGTAAAGTGATATAGATGTTGAATTTAAAATATGGTCACTACATGATCCAGATTTCATAGAAACATGAAGGTTCAGCCAAAACCCTGACACATCCTATTGTGAGCAAACACTCAACCAGATGCTTTGGTCACAACCAATTGGGAGGAGGGTCCAGAAATAAAAATAATTTTGTTTTATGGTCATAGTTCCCCTCTGATCACACTTGCCTCTGGACTGCAAGGGAGTGAAATCTGCTCTAATCACATAGTGATGCCCATTAGGAATCAGAAACAACAACAACCAAGCAGATTCTAACACACTTGCAGACGAGTATAACCCTACCAAAGTCATGCACGACCAATTACAGCAACACACTGGATTTCTTGTTGCCTCTTTTCCTTGGAAACATACCACTAGTGTCTTTTTCTATGCCAAGAGGAAAAATAATCTGCAAAAAGTTACCTTTACAGAGAGTTTTCCTCAGGGATTACTTGTTTTGCAACTAAGCTGAATGTCAAAAATTCCTTTTCAACAGAAAAGTGTCTTTATAATCTCCAAGTTTTGTTACCATAAATGCTTCCTTAAATGGAATAGAAGTTGAAAGTGACATAGCTTTATTCTAGGAAGCATGGTCTTTCCAGCAGCTGGCAACATAGCCTGTAAACTTTATCTTTTGCCAAGTCCATAAAAGGAGACAGATAAACAACATATTAGGTAACAGCACCACTGTCCCAAACAACACCCTTGTATCTAAACTGGAGAGATATGAATTTGATGCATGAATGACTTTGTGGATAAGGGATTGGCTGGATAGCTGCAGTCAAGGACTTGTGGTCAACAGTTCTGTGTCCAAGGGGAGAGTAGTGACAAGTGGTATTTGTATTGATACTGTTTGACATCTTTGTCAGTGGCTCGAACAGTAACAGTGAGTGCACCTTCAGCAAATTTATCAACGACACCAAGCTGTGTAGTGTGGTTGACATGCTGGAGGGAAGGGATGCCATCTGGAGCAATCTGAACAGGCTTGAGGGATGGACCTGTGCAAACCTCAGAGATTTCAACAAAGCCAAGTGCAAGGTCCTGCACCTGGGTGGGAACAATCCCAAGCACAAATATGTGTGGATTGGGAGCAGGTCTACAAAGGAGGACTTGGGGGTGTTCGTTGACAGGAAGCTCAACATGATCCAGCAATATGCGCTTGCACTGAGAAAGGCAATCGTATCTTTGGCTGCATCAAAAGAAGCATAACCATCAGGTGAGCCTCCCTTTCTGCATCACCCTCATGAGACCCCACCTGGAGTACTGTTTTCAGATCTGGGGCCCCCAGCATAAGAAAGACATGGACTTGTTGGAGCAGTTCCAGAAGAGAGCCACAAAGATTATCAAAGGGCTGGAGTATGTCTGCTATGAAGACATGCTGAATGAGTTGGAATTATTCAACCTGGAGCAGAAGAGGCTCTGGAGAGATCTTGCAGCAGTCTCCCAGTACCTAAAGAGGGCCTAAAAGAAAGCTGGACTGAGACTTTTAACAAAGGCATGTAGTAATAGGACAAGAGGTAACAGTTTTAAACTGAAAGATGTAGGCTTAGACTAGATATAAGGACGAAGTTTTTCACACTGAGGGTGGTGAGGCACTGGAACGGGTTGCTCAGGTGTGTTGTGGATGCCCTGTACCTGAAAACATTCAAGACCAGGCTGGATGGGGCTTTGAGAAAGTTGGCATAGAGGAAGATATTCATGCCCATGGCAGGGAGGTTGAAACTAAATGATCTTTGAACATCTTTCCAATCCAAACCATTCTATGATTTATTAAACTTCAGCCCAACTGTACTTCTCTGCTACTAACACCTGTAATTCAAATGAAAGATCTGTTGTTACACATAACTGTTTTCATGAGGGTTGGTAATAGTACTTTAGTACTAAAGAACTAAACTCGGTTATCCACATTCAACCTAAATAAAATCAAAACCATGTAATTGTTGCTTTTAGGCTCATTATCCAAGAAGCAAAAAGGACATTATAACACACTCAAACATAACAGAAGTCAGTGAAGTCACATATTAAATAACATTTCATCACTTGTAATTTTTTGTTTGTTTGTTTGGAAGGAACAGCTATTAATAATCAAACAAAGAGATCTAAAAAAAAAGAATAAATAAAATAATCAAATAAACATATAAAATTGCAGCTTTGTACTGGGGTCCTGATTTGTTGGGTACACAGCCATGAGGGAAACTGGACATGGGGCAAAAAATCCAGTTCTCTGCTTTCACACTACCTTTCCAAATTATGGAAGAGAGAAATATAGTGGATCCTCATCCCTGGCAATGCAAGAAGTGGTTCTACCAAGTAAAGACTGCTTTTATGATAGCAGAAAATGCACCACTTTTTTTCCTCACGTAAATAGTGGAATACCAAGGTGCAAGCCTTTAAGCTATAAAATACAGAGTGCAAAGGAGATATGCTAAAATCCTTCTTTATTAGCGTACCACCCACTTTTCTCAAGGCTAGATGGCAACATTTGCAGACAGTTATTTAATGAAGTGAACAAATAACACAAATACCAGAATATTAGAACTGAACTGGCAGAATTCACACAAGTATTGACTGTAGAAACAATGACCTGAATGAGAATACACAAATCACTTTAAAGGAATTATCTCAAATGTGAGGAATTAGTGTTTTTTGTAAAACACTACAAATATTCACTAGTTATAAATAACACCACACAAAAAAGTTATAACCATTTAAGCATCCTCTTGTGTTGCTGTGAAACTAGTACACATTATAATAATTTGTAGCTCAAAGGAAAACTGCAAGCTCTTACCAAGTAATCATCAGGCTTGATGCCAAAAAGTTCTCTGAAATAGCGGAAGGCAAGAGGTGCATACGTCTTAAATCTGAAGTCAGGGTAATGATGAGCAGGGGTGAGATTGCTCCCTTCACTAAAAGGAAAAACAAAAATAAACCAAACCAAACCAAATTACTACTGAACAAGTTTTAGCTATTTCCTTCCCGAAGGCAGTGTTACTGTAAAGCTTCCTTAATCAATCATAGTCTTCTGATACAGGAGTCATAACCTCCTTATCATCACTAATCAGTGTAATAGAAACTTCTGTGAGAGAATACTGCCAACAAATTCCTTTCTCCTGTCTTAAAGGAAATTACTATTTTCACTACTCATATCCATGTGCATGAAGATCAGATTTAAACTAATGCTACAGTTTCTGATGTCCCTACAAGATATTCCAGTCCTTGCTGACACTCATATGAGCTCTTGCAAAATGTTTGTAAATCAACACAGCAAAACTATTTCACACTAGCAGGGTAACTTGAATTGGTATGGAAAGGAATGAGACAGATACTACTAAGTGCAGCACAACACAGAGGGCAGAACTGTGCAGCCAGAGCAGTGGGAAGGAAGTAGGACCACATGTGTTTTCTGATGCCAGCAAATATTGACTGGCTGAGCCCCATTTATGTGGCAGTATCCTCAGTATTAATCTCTTTTACAGGTAGCCTGCAATTATGGTATCTCTTTCTTGCTTGCTGGTACAGTCCAGAATTGAGCTGGTACTCTGACTTTGGTGACCTGTGGTGGGTCACATGAACTAAGCACAACAAACTCAGTTGGAAATTAAAGAAAGCTGTATTTACAAGCAAAAACTGCACTCTACAATGGAATGAAATGAATATGTACAAAATATACAGTATTTACAACATATTACAGGTATTTACAATTAGAAAATAACACGGAAACCCCCCTGTATCACCTCTGGCTTTCCCAGAGAGCAGGGAAGCTGCTCTGCTTCCTTCCCAAAACCTCCTCCCCATCCTCTGTAACAGAAGAAGAGTTGAGATGAAGGAATGTTAGCATAGAGAAGCAGTGTAAGTGTTCTTATCTTTTCTCAAGGCCAGCCAGAAGTGGTTATTTTTCTCCCGAGTGAAACAGAACAGCCAAGACCACAGGAGAAAAGAAAAGGAATGGGAATGGAAGTGAAATGTGGAAGATGTTTATGGTACAACTGGTTCTATACCAGACATTCTGTCCAATTAATTTGTTTAGAATAATCTTTTGTTTTCCTTTTTACACCCAAGAGTGAATTATTTATATTTTTCTACTTTTCTGCTCAAAACCCGCAGCTAATTTTAAAGGCATAGCCTAAAAGTAGTGCATCAGACCCTTAATAGGAAGGTCGTGAGTTCAAAGCCTGCAGTGGGCAGTAGTGTCCTCCCTACTCTAGTCATGAGGTCTGGGGTGACAGGTTGGACTCGATGATCTTTGAGGTCCCTTCCAACCTTAGGAATACTGAATACTGAATACTGAAAAGTGCCACAGTGACCTCAGACTGGTTTTCTTTTTGTCTGCTTGTTGCATTGTGCATTTTACCCCAATTCAGTCTAAACTACCACTAGCTTAAATGCCATGTTGGTTAGATAGGAGCACAGGGTACAGACCCTTAGCAGAATTCTGGAAAATAGTATTCAGTTATATGCAAGATACAGATTCAAAATAGAAGAGACACAAAGACTACTAGGGTGACCAAGCCAGATGACAGTCTTTCTTAAAGGAGAAAATAAATACATATTTTAAATAAAATAAAAATGTAGACCTCTTTGAAGGTCTTCCTTGTTTCACATTTACCATGTCACTGTGTTTTTAGGCTGCAGCTGTTATGCGTCTTAAGATCAATATTACATGATTAAAGCTAATGGAAAAGGTTGGAACAAAATGTTGCCAGAAATTAAAAGTATATTATACTGCCAGGTTGTAGAAGTATATTATACTGCCTGTGGATTAATTTATGATGGAAGATAAAAGCAGGTTTTCAAGCATAGTGGTAAAATTTTATGCTATGACTTCAACACAAACCAGAACAGCTTTAAGACAGTCTGATCAGCCTCTGCATGGTTTGATAGAAGAGCACAAAATCTGTGACTTGACACAGTGGTTGAGATCAGCTTTCCCAATACTTTTTAACTTACTTGCCCTAACTAAATCATTCAGAATGCATCATGTACCTCTACACTTGTCAATAAGAATATGAAAAGTATAACAAAACAAACCAACCAACCAAATAAAAAGGCCTGCAAAAAACTTCCTGCAAAAGCTAAATGAAGCATCGTTACAGTATTTTAAAGCTTTGGTCTTTTACATTTCACAGTTGTCTGCAACAGATTAAAATGAAACAATGGGTTAACTTGTCTGTTTTCCCCAACACCGTAGTGAGGGAAAAGCAACAGACATATTAAGCTGGCCACCTCTGTGAAAGAAAATAAAAAGCATTTTTGCAAATATATTAATGTTAAAAAGAGGGGCAAGAAGAACCTCCACTCCTTATTGGACCTGGAAGGGAACACTATAACTGAAGATGAGGAAAAGGCTGAGGTCCTGAATACATTCTTTGCCTCAATCTTTAACAGTAAGGCAGGAGGAGCTCGGGACAAGTGGCCTCCTGAGCTGGGTGATGAGGTCAGGGAGCAGTACATTGCCCTGGAAATCCATGAGGAATTAGTTCAAGACCTGCTGAGCCACTTGGACACTCACAAGTCCACAGGACCGGATGGGATCCATCAGAAGGTGCTGAGAGCTGGCAGATGAGCTGGCCAAGCCGCTCTCCATCATTTTTCACCAGTCCTGGCTCACCGGAGAGGTCCCAGATGACTGAAAGCTGGCCAATGTGATGCCCATTCACAAGAAGGGCCACATGGAGGTACCTGGAAACTACAGACCAGTCAGCCTGACCTCAGCGTAGGGAAAATTATGGAGCAGACTATCTTGGCAGCAATAACTGCACACCTGAAGGATGGCCAAGGGTTCAGGTCCAGCCAACATGGATTTAGGAAGGGCAGGTCCTGCCTCTCCAACCTGATCTCCTTCTAGGATCAGGTGACCCACCTGGTGGATGTGGGGCAAGCTGCGGATGTGATCTACCTGGACTTCAGCAAGGCCTTTGACACTGTCCCCCACAGCAAACTGCTGTCTAAGCTGTCAGCTCATGGCTTGGACCGCAACACTCGGTGCTGGGGTAGGAACTGGCTGGAGGGCCAAGCCCAGAGAGTGGTGGTGAATGGTGCTACATCCAGCTGGCAGCCAGTCACTAGTGGTGTCCCCCAGGGGTCAGTGCTGGGCCCCATGCTCTTTAATATCTTCACTGATGATCTGGATGAGGGGCTTGAGTCAGTCATCAGCAAATGTGCAGATGACACCACGTCAGGAGCAGTTGTTGATCAGTTAGAGGATGGAAGGGGTCTGCAGAGGGACCTTGACAAGGTGGACAGATGGGCAGAGTCCAACATGATGGCATTCAACAAATCCAAGTGCCGGGTGCTGCACTTTGGCCACAACAACGCCATGCAGTGCTACAGGCTGAGGTCGGAGTGGCTGAAGAGCATCCAGACAGAAAGGGACCTGGGGTGCTGATTGACAGCCACCTAAACATGAGCCAGCAGTGTGCCCAGGTGGCCAAGAAGGCAAATGGCATCCTGGGCTGCATCAGGAATAGTGTGGCCAGCAGGAGCAGGGAAGTCATTGTGCCCCTGGACTCAGCATTGGTTAGGCCACACCTTGAGTCCTATGTCCAGTTCTGGGCCCCTCAGTTTAAGAAGGACATCGAGACACTTGACTGTGTCCAGAAAAGGGCAACGAGGCTGGTGAGAGGCCTTGAGCACAAGCTCTATGAGGAGAGGCTGAGGGAGCTGGGATTGTTTGGCCTGGAGAAGAGGAGGCTCAGGGGTGACCTCATTGCTCTCTACAACTACCTGAAAGGTGGTTGTAGCCAGGAAGAGGTTGGTCTCTTCTCTCTAGCAACCAGCACCAAAACGAGAGGACAAAGTCTCAAGCTGTGCCAGGGGAAGTTTAGGCTCGAGGTGAGGAGAAAGTTCTTCACTGAGAGAATCATTAGTCATTGGAATGGGCTGCCCAGGGAGGTGGTAGAGTCACCATCCCTGGAGGTGTTCAAGAGGGGATTTGACATGGCACTTGGTGCCATGGTCTAGTCATGAGGTTTGTGGCGATAGGTTGGACTTGATGATCTTAGAGGTCTCTTCCAACCTTGGTGATACTGTGAACGTCTTCCTTCAGTTCAGCCACTCTATTAAGCAGATAATCGAGCTGCTCACACCTCGTTCAGGTGTAATCGCCATTGCCCTCCATTTCAGGTGCCAGGCTCCAACACTCTCTGCAGCCAGTTGCCTGGACACCTGCCTGTTTAACTTCGACCTCAGTCTGGGTTGACACAGATCTTTTGAAGACAGCTTTGCGGCGAGTTGCCACCATCCCTGTCCCTGGGCACGAGACCTAACTGGAAAAATAAATAAAGGGTCACAGCATGTGCCGCTAGCTGTAACTGAGCAAGAAGCCAGCAGCTCTCCAGCAAAATGGTGATTGTGCGACTCAGCCCTGGCGCGTTGTAAATTTGCCACGGCTGACATCACAATCTCATGCATGCACATGAGAAGACAACCCTGCTGGTCCTCGCGGTCTGCTGAGGTCCTTCTGCCCCAAATCCTCAAAAAGAAACTAAAATGGAGTGCCTTTTGGCTCAAGCTCACCAGTCCCAGTGCCGGTCCCATGTCAGCTCTCTTGCAAAATGGCAGAGAAATTCTTGAGGAATTCAAGACTGTATAAGTACTTTGACAAACAATAGAGGCTTTGAAAGATTAGGAAAGAATTGTAACTTATGAATTATTTTAATAACTTTAATAACTTTAGCTATAGGACTATAAAAATGCAATAGATTGGTAGGTAGTATTAACATGCATCTTAATCATAATTTAAAGTTCAGGTGCTGCAATACAAATTAAAAAATGAACCAAATATAATTAATTTTTAATGGATAACCCAGTGGCTTAAAAAAAATTTTGCTGAACTTTTGCTTTTCTTTACTACGGCCTCACCCTGACAGGGCTTACTCAGGAGATAGGTGTGCTATCTGAAGGGGCAAAGAAGGCTAGCTGCAGTCTTGCTAGCTAGCATTCATTGCAAAGCAATGTTAATAGTGTCTGGTGTGGCTGTTAGCAAAAGAAACAGTCACACTGTAGTAATGGGCCCATGCATGTACCCTCCTTGTATATATGGTAAGAAGAGAGACATGGAGAAACACCTCAGTTCTCTCATGTGAAAGCAACTTCTTTAATATCTTAAAATCAAAATAAAACATCTAAAATTTAATGCCCGAATACTAAAAACTAAGAACATCCAATCTGTGTTTCACTGTTCTTGGATACAGCTGATCTTCTACAATACATCAAAATGTGTGGAAAGTCTACAAACTCTATCAGATAAATACATACTGATGATTTAGCTAGTGCTTTGGCGTATTCATTTCCTATGTATCCTTTCAAGACAGCAATTGCTTCTCACATGATAGAAGTAGGTATTACACCTAACTGTACAAATAGGTGTGTGCTTGGTTTTCTGATAGTGTGGGATAAAGTCCAGTGAGGGTGCCATTATAGCAAGGGATCTGAGAGTACTTTAGAAACAGTTTGTCTACATAACCACACAAGTATTCAGGCTATCACTGTTTTACCAAAAATCTGACAGTAGCAGAAGTAACTAAAACTAGTAACACATATTGAACATGTTTTTGATTTTCTTGGCACAGCATCCCTATTTTAAATACTAGTTGTTTTGCAAACAGGAATGGCTTCCCTCTAACAGTGTTATTACTCTACTCACAAACCATAAAAAGTGTGTCAAAACTTGTGTCATTCTGTGCATCTCTGCAATCAAAACACCAAGGAGAGGAGCAGCACCTTATCATAGACCTCAGGCCACTTTCTCATCTGTCTTGTGAAACTCCTCAACTGGAAAGAGGATGGGACAAGTTACATACCAACTAAGAGTTCATGTGAACTTTCGAGTACCATTCACACCAAATCTGCAGAATATTCTGTAGTTCTTTAATTACAAAGACACTGCTTAACCCATCAAGTAATCTATGATACAGGTTTGCCATAAAGATATTTCCAAGGCCAAGTGTCAGTTTTCCTCATTTTTCTAAGTCAGACCTCAAAAACATACCAGAAAACAGTACACTTCAGTTTTAGACATAGGGTAAACCACAGAATGGTTAAAATGTGTCCAAGGCTTTACTTTTCTTAACACTTTTTCACTACTTATTTGGACTGTCATCCAAATGCTATCATAATGAAGCTTTTAACATTAAATAGCAGAAAGCAATGAACAGTATTTCATTAACATCAGTAGAAATCAATTTGTAATTGAAACAGCTCATTGTACAGACACCAGCAGCTGCAGGGTGAGTACATGCCAATAGCATCTAATAGACTTAGTAGTTAAATTAGAAACCATAGCAAATATTCTCAATATGCAATGTCTAGGGTCTGGAAAGAAAGTGCACTAGCAAGGGAAGAGCTTGCTGCAAAAAGTTCAAAGTCCCACCTGTGTTTAGCAGCAGATCCATCTAAGAAAAATAGAGGAGCCTGAAACATACTGCCTCACTCCAAATGCTCTTTATGTATGAAGATGTGGATGATTGACAAGTTAGGTGATAGAATGGAGAAAACCTTCTGCTTAGCTTGTCAAACACCACCATGGAAAACATGCCAATTTAGAACATGTTTGCTGGAATAGCTTAGTGAGCTGATCACATTCTTATTTCACAGACAGCTGCATGGCCCAGCAGCCAGTTTGAGCCACCACTGCCTGACAGAGCTAGGCTTATTAGCTCAGTAGCGAGCCTTCCTAATCATGGCCACATTACCGGAAGCAAGCTCCACACCTTAATCAAACATTGCTGTAACCAGATTGAATAAATGATTGATTTGAAGACAGAATGTGCTACCAAGAAAAGAGCTAGTCCCAACCAAGAAGTTAGGGCACAGAGTGTAACATAGGAAGGGGACAATATGCGCCACAGAGCTGAGTCATGGGACAGTGGTTCTCAGTGAACTCCTTTATAGCAGCGCTTGGTAATACCTTACTTAGTTCCCAAAAGCAACATAGTATACAGTCTTGGTCAGCTTGAAGTGAAAGCAAAGAAGGCAATGCCACTCTGTGAAGCAGAAAGCAGCAAAGATCCTTCTTTGTCCCCTTCACCACTGCAATGTACAAATAGAAGCAAACACCTTTGCAATTCAAATACACCCACTGGACACAGATACCTTTATTTCAGTCAAAGTCACTTCCTGAAATAAATACCGAAATGAATCTGGGTTAAACAATGAACAATCTAACCCAGTTATAAAGTAACTCTGCACCAGGCATAATGCACAGTCAATAGAGTTACTACTGATTTACATCGGTAGCTCCCACAACAAACAGAGCAGTTAGCTTTAGGTCTGAGACGACCCTTATTTTTCACTTGGCATTTTTCTCCCTCTTCCATGAATCCTGAATATTGCTGGAAGTGTTTTGCTGTGGTTACCAAAGCTAGAGGTATAGGCAGTTTTGAGGTTTACTTCAAGGGCTGACAGATATGCAGAGACTATTTAACTTTTCAACTAATAAAATTTATAAGCATATGTTGACTACTTTCCCCTAACAGTAAAAGGGCACAGATAACACTGTTTAGCTTGCTGGCATGTAGGCTGCTGTTTCATTGCATTTCTACTACCTCAGGTCGATTGCATCACTACCATCATAATGGTGCTTCTGTTGCTGTTAAAACAGCAGCTGTGCCTACAACTCTGCAAAACAGCTGTATGCTTACCTTGCTGCCAGATAAAAATGAGGGAAGGATGAAGGCTGGAAAGTGCCAGGTTGTTGTGAACTGGCCACAATGAAGACAAAGTTCAGATAATAGCCTGCTTGGTGTTGCAGCTGAATTAAGCATGGCCAAAGCGAGTGGCAAAAGGCTGCTCTTTCTTTGGTGTCTGCCTTAAGCAACGCATTTGCTACACTGTCAGGTTGTCCTCCAGCTGTGGACATCTGGCAGAAAGCTTATTTAACTTCAGCTTGGTCTAGGATGATTCCAGTTAGAGATCAACCCACTGTATGTGCTGGTGAAACTAATTTCAACTAATTGCTTTCAATGTAGACTAGTCCAAAGGGGAGGAAGGAAAGACACTGAAGTAATGACTTCACACATAGGTACTGTCCTAGGAAATAAGTGAAGTGCACCCAAAGTGCAACTTGAAAGCACAGCCCTATCTGGAAAGAACATGCAACCATATTTTTTTTTAGCTCTGACTAGGGTAAAACAAGCAGATATGACTCAGAAGTGATCCATTGAAAGATTCAATGTCCTCAGCATCCTGAACTGGCAAGAAAGAAGCTTGTATCATTATGTACAATCCTAAATTATTAGTTTATACAATCTAATATTTTACACTGAAATCATTTTAGATAAATGAATGCACACATTATATTGAGACACAGGAAAGATTAGAAATTTGACATTTCTGTACATTAACATATGAAAACAAGTGTCCTGGTGTGAAGAGATTGTTATGGATAGTCAATTTTTAGTTTCATAGAGAAGGTTATCAGCACGTGATATTTATTGGGAGTCAAGATGACTCACTGCACTACTGTATATACTTGTTAGTTAATAAAAAAAAGCTATACTGCTCTGGCCACTTTCATTTGTCTAATTTTCCCCCCATGATTTATCTATTTATAGGAAACTGTCTAGAAAGATGATATGAAAGCTTTTATATTTGTGTAAACAGGCTATTCTATTCCTTCTACCTTTGGTTTGTTTGGTTTTTTTTAATGAGAAGAGGTGTCTCCCATCTTTCTCATAAAATGAAACAAATCTATCAGGGAAATCTCATTTATGAGATACATACATGTAAGTTTCACAGGAGAGAAGATACATGCATTCTGTGGCTGTTTAGGCTGGGTGCCTCTTAAAAAATAAGCCACAGAGTTGAGATCTCCAGTGTCTATAGTGCCCAGCCCAGTGGGTGGACATAGGAAATAGTGTATTTCTACCCAGAAATCCTACACTCTTATAAATCTGGCTACAAAGTTATTCTCTCTCTCTCTTTCTTCCCTTTCTGCTCCCGTGGAAGAGAGTGTCTCTCTTATCTGGTAACCCTGGGGGAGTATCTCAGGCCTCTTTGGCCTGAGTATTTTCCTGAACAATCTTGGCCTGTTCAGGCCTAATGCTAAGGTAAAAAGCGGGGAAAGGGGAACTTCAGGCCTGGCCAGCCTGAAACCAGCTTAGCAACGTGGGGCAAGAAAGGGCTCTGGCATTTTTTGGGGATCCCTAGGTGGGGAGAAGGGAAGTGTTGGTTTGTGTGTTAAGTTTAGACTGGGGATTTCTTTGAACTTGATATGCTTTGCTATGCTTAACACTATCCTTTGTAGTTTTTGTAGTATATGAATCACTTTTCCATTTAAACTTTCCATTACTATCCAATCCATTTGTGTCAGCGTTATTCTTTTGGCCCTTTTGGAGCAATAGAGCAATCTATCCCGCTCTAAACTAGGACAGCTACCCTATGGAATACAAACAAATTTATTTTATTTGTTCCTTTAAAACTATGTTGAAAATATAAAGAGACCAATAAAACCAAAAAAGGCCTACTTATTAGAACAGTTTTAGCATGTGTGTTTCATTTAATTTCCATGAACACAAGGTTGGTATCACAGTGAGACAAACTGCAGAAGCCTGCATCACTATCACAGTCACACATTTCACAAATGCAATGGCTCAATCCCTCTCACTCCATTCTTCAGAACAAGAAAAGTTTTGTCATGTGATATGCAAATTTCTCAGCTGTAATTTTTCTTTTTTTCAAAACAAACAATATTGTGTGATTACAGTGTATGAAAACACGTGTGCATTGTTAACTTCTCTATATTTACCTAATCTACCAGAAGACAAGTACAAAATTGTGCACAAAACGGATAGCTATCTCCAGAACAGGAAATATGAATACCCTCACTTATTAGGGACTAAAGAGTACAGGAAAAAGTATATCACAGTTCAGAGGAAAACAGGATTCGAATCAAGTAATTTTACTTAAGGAGAGATCCATTTTAAAGTGTTTGTAATTTTTTTGTTTTAACTTTTAGTGACAACAGTATTTTTTAAGAATTGTAAATGATTATGAAGTTTATGAAGTTGCATTCAAGTTGCACATGACCAAAACTTAAAAGTCTCATAGAATTTTCCCAAATTCAGGGAAGAGTGCATACATAACATAACTTTGTGGAAATGATGGACACTACTAGTACTTAGCACTTCTAAGAAGCCGATGACATTGAACAGAGCAAGTAATCCTGTTTTTGAAATATATTTTTCCTAAACTTGCTTTGTTCATTCCTAGCGTTTGTAACTTGGAAAAGCTATACTGCACTGTACTTCAGCTTCTGAGCCCCTCATAGTGAGTATGGCCTTGCTTTCTCTCACCAGCATGACCTCGTAATTACAAACTATACCTTCAGCATGGCAGTGCTACAAACTGAGGTGGTCAAGTGCAAAGCAGTAAGGGCACACAACTGCAGTCAGGTAGTAAGAGCTGAGTCTTGACATAGGCTAAAGTCCTGACTAGAATTCTATACCATAGTGTAAATTCTTACATTACAGTTAACATTGAAAGAAATTAATTTTCATTACACCTCAATAAAACATCAAATATTATTCTCAGTTTTTAGAAAATCAACTGAAAGTAAATGAACGTTGCACATGATAGTTAACTGTACACTGATTCATAAATCATTTCCAATTGTAATTCACAGCTCCATTAACTGAAAGTGCTCTACTTTCCTTCTCTACAAATTACAAGTTTCAAAACTTCAGCCGAAGCATGTTCTTCCCAGTTTCCTCCCTAGCTTCACTTTCAATGACAGCATGAAGACATAGTATCTAATTAGAGTTTAATTATGAAATTCTATTGGAAACGAATTGAATAGGCTTGTCCTTACCTTGGTAGGAAGACACTTTCCACTACATAGAAGTCTTGCATAAGAACATCTCTGTCTGGTTTTGATGTAAGGTTTCCTACTGTGTATCCAATTCCCAACTGGATAGCGCCTTTAATAGCTGAGGATGCTGTCTGTGTAGAAAATAAAAATTCAGCATGAGTGTGGTAAAAATAGATTTCTGGTTTTCATGAGTAACATTATATACCAAACTTTTAATCATTTTATCAATAATGCCATGTCATCTCAACATCCTAGACCTCAGAGAGATGACTTCTCAATTAAAAGTCTCTAAAGAAACACTATGTTGTAGCAAAAGACAGAAAAAGTACTAACTAATTGTCCAAATTTTGACATTGAGTTCCAACTCAGCTCAGAATCATAGAACAGAATAGACTAGAACAGAATAGAACAGAACAGAACAGAACAGGCTGGAAGAGACCTTCAAGATCATCGTGTCCAACCTATCATCCAGCACCACCTAATCTACTAAACCATGCAACCAAGCACCCTATCAAGTCTCCTCCTGAACACCTCCAGTGATGGTGACTCCACCACCTCCCTGGGCAGCTCATTCCAATGGGCAATCACTCTCTCTGTGTAGAACTTCTTCCTAACCTCCAGCCTAAACCTCCCCTGGTGCAGCTTGAGACTGTGTCTTCTTGTTCTGGTGCTGGTTGCCTGGGAGAAGAGACCAACCTCCCCTGTCTACAACCTCCCTTAAGGTAGTTGTAGACAGCAAGAAGATCACCCCTGAGTCTCCTCCTCTCCAGGCTAAGCAACCCCAGCTCCCTCAGTCTCTCCTCATAGGTCTTGTGTTCCAAACCCTTCACCAATTTTGTTGCCTTTCTCTGGAAACGTTCCAGCAAGTCAACATCTTTCTTAAACTGAGGGGCCCAGAACTGGACACAGTACTCAAGGTGTGGCAATCATAAAACACCAGGTTGTACAGGATTTCAAGGATCATTTCTAGTCCAGCCCTTCAGGGCAAACAGGGCCCAACACCATGCCCAGATGAATCTTAAAGGTGTACAATGGTGAGGAATCCACCACTTCCCTGAGGAGATTATTTCAATGGCTGATTGTTCTCATTGCGAAAATATTTTCTCTGTGTCCAGTCGGAATCTTCCCAGAAGTAACTTGTACCTATGATCTCTTATCTTTTCCATGTGATTCCTTGTAAAAAAGGAGTCTCCATGTTCTTAGTATCCGCAGTTAAAAGGCTGGAACATTGTGATAAGGTCTCCCCTAAAGTCCTCTTTTCTCCAGGCTGAACTTACCCAGTTCTCTCAGGTTTCCCTCTCCTGTAATTATCTTGGGGCCCTTCTCTGGCCTGCCTTTTTTTTTTTTTTTTTTTGTGCTGCACTCCTGGATTATATTTTGTATAATGTGCATGACTTTAGGCTTGTCCTTGTTGAGCTTCGTAAGGTCCTTGTTAACCCACTCTGACAGCCTTTCCAAATCTTCCTGCAAGATGGTTCTTCTCTCTGAAGTGTGCACTCTCACTCAGTTTGGTATCATTGCAAGCTTCATCAAAGCATTCTTGATCCTGCCATCTAGATCACTTATTAAGATATTAAATTGGGGCCAATATTGATGCCTGGGAAGTATCACTTGTGACAAGTTGCCAGTTTGAAAAGGAGCTATTTATCATCATCCTCTGAGTGCAACCTGTCAGTCCTTTCCCCACCTACCACATAGACCACTTGCCTAGACAGTTCCTCTGACGAGACTGTAAAAAAAAAGTGTCAAAAGCCTTGGAGAAATCCAGGCAGACAATGTCCACTGCTCAAGCCACATCAACTGAGTAGAGTACTTTGTTGATTTGCCCTTGGTTGGGCACCATTTGCCCCTGATGGTTTTTCTGAAGCATGTCCTTTCTTTGACCTGCGATAGCCCCCAGGAAGATTTATTCCATAACTTGCCCAGGGACTGAAGAAATGGGCAACGACTTTAGTCTTCTTCCAGTCTTCTGGGATGTCCCCCAATCTCCATGAGTTCTCAAAGATTATGGAGAGCAGCCTCATGATGTCAGCCAGCTCTCTTAACACCCGTGGGTGGATATTGTCAGAGCTCAACTTGTAAGGGTCAGGCTCCCTTATTAGTTCACTTACCAACTCTTCCTTCACTGATGATGGATCTGAGGTTGCATGAACCTGGATTTTTGCTCAGCAGGCCTGAGGCCCAAGAGCACTGCTAAAGATAGATATGAAGAAAACATTGAGCATCTCTGCCTTTCAGTGTTGTTGATGACTCATTTCCCTCTCCTTCCCTCTTCCCTCACTTAACAAAGTGCAAATATTTCCCTTCTGTTTCTGCTTGTTTACATATCTGAAGTACCCTTGAATGCCCTGACAATGCCCATGTAGTTCTCAGTGGGTATTAATTCTCTTTTCCATCTCTAGTATGCTTCTCTTTTGGTTTTGAGCAGATTCAGAAACTCACAGTTGAGCCAAGGAAGTCTCTTTCTCCATTTCCCCTACCTTTAAAGGAGCTGACCTGTTCCTATGCTTCCAGGAGACCATTCTTAAAAAGCTCTCAGCACTCACTAGCTCGTTTATTCTCCAGGGAAGCTTCCCACAGAAGCCCCCTCAACCAAACTCTGAGTGAGCTGGTTTGCTTTTCTGCAATATAATGCCTTTGTCTTAGTACTAACCTTCCACATGCTCAGCAGTGTGCCAGGCTCCACAATACTGTGATGAATGTGGCCAAGTTTATCAGTAACTGGGATATTACAAAGCAGGTTTCCTTGGTTTGTGAGCAGCAAGTCCAGAAGTGCCTCTTTTGTACCTGGCACATCTAAGATTTATATGCGGAAACAATCCTCTACACATTGCAGGAGCTTGATAGATGGCGTGTGAGCCAAGGTATTGTTCTTCCAACAAATACCTGCATAGTTGAAATCACCTGCAAGAATAGTTTCTGTTGCACTAAAGCATCCTTAAGTGACCCAATTATTGCTTCATGAGCCTTACCATCTTGCTTTGGAGGTCAATAGCAGATGTTTACTGCAAGATTCCAGTTGGAGGTGACCCCTCTGATTTTGACCCAGAGACACTTGATAGGGCACAATCATTGTAGCTGACTTCTGTACCTATTCAAGGCTCTCCTTACGCATATGATGTGACCATCCACTGTGATCCACTTAAGACATTTTCAGTCTTACTGGACATTAAAACTGCTTCAGGAGTTTGACACAACACATATTATCTTCTGGAAAAAAACAGCCACAAATTCCAGGCAACTGTAATGCATGCCAAGGCTAATGGCTTCAATACAGATTCTGGATATAAGTGTGTTTATAAATTTCTGATAATGGTCAATGTAAGAGTTGGATTTATTGTGGGGAGAAATCAAAGTGAGAAGAAATAAATATCTCTGTTTAATAACCTATGCACATAGGGCCAAAAAACTTAATTCCTCAAATCAGGCTTGCAGGGCAAAGCAGAGTTCAAAAGGACAGTATCAAATTGTGATGGATACATAAACTGCTTTATGTGAATAAATTGAGACTATCTCTGAAACTTTCTCACACTGGATAGGCAATTCTGCTGGATGGATTGGAAAAGAAAATGGTGAAACTGAGTCAAAATAAAAAAATTAGTTGAGAAAAGTTCTTAAGAAAAGATGGAAGGAGTTAGAAGAAAAAAAATAGGAAAACCAACAAACATTGGGAAGTGAAAAAAGGCTATTGGGAAGGAAGAATCTTCCCTTGGCATCCTGTATTTTCATGAGTTTGAAGATACCACTTTGTGCCTACTCTCAGGTTTTATCTCTCATCCAACGAACAAGTAAGAGACTGTATCAGTAGAAGCAAAGAATATCAGAAGTTTCATGGTCAGAACTGCTTCATCACTTGAACAAAAACATTTCAGGAGTGGAAATTACATAAGAAAGGATTCAAGTACACAAAACTGCTCTTGCTACAGTTCTCTGAACAGCATGTGCTAGAGTGGCTGCTTATTTTTAGAAAGAAACAGGGATGTGTAGCTCCTAAAAAATTAAGACTGCACACTAAGCAGAACTTGTGCTTACATAACAGTTTAGAACAGGCAGATTGGTGGGAAGAAACAACACCACCATTCTTAGGCTGCTATTTCAAACTATTAAAAAGATTTGGCTTTGGTCATAAGAAGATTCACATTTTTCTTTTAGTGAAAGGCCTCTATTCATGAATGATTAATGTCCATCAAAAACAGTAATTATGTAATTTTGATGAAGCCAATATACAAATAAACAGATTTTCTGCTTCATAGCTGGATGATTACTTCCACATCAAGGGTGTATGTCTGAAAAAGTAGCAGACAGCACAGTATTGTATTTTATTACTGAGAGAGGGTTAGTCATTCCAAAAAACCCAAGCAAAATAACAACAAAAAAGGCCACAAAAAAAAAAAAAAGGCCACTAATGGCCACAAGGCAGGAAACCTAGAAATGTAATGTCAATAGGACACTAAGTCATATTACAAGCTCATAAACAATTTCTGTAGGATTTCTGAAAATTCAAAAGAAGTCTCTGAAGGGCTGAATGCAAGTCTTTCTGCTAGTATGATGTACACCTATAAGGTTAATTTCTTGTTAACTTCCATTCCTATTCAAGAGTGTCTTTAGTAATTACCCATAATTTTTGTAGGACTCATAGCAACAGGTTTAACAGAAAAACAATGTTATGGAATAACTCAGGACACTTTAACAACTGTTTCAAAACAAATCCATAGCAGTACAGCATGCTAAAGGCAATTGCCAGCCTGAAATAAACTGTGAACCACTGTTAAGTCAAACATAGACTGGCTAGTCAATATCCCCCTAGCAAATAACAAGGTTAAGTTTTCACAAGCCTTAAAATGACAAAACAACACAAAACAAACCTTGGAATTTGTTTCAGTACAAACAGTTGTTTTGGTCTAACTTTATTATTATTACTTTGTGATTAAGAATGAAATCTGAGGAAGAGATTAAAACATTCTGTTTCTTAATCACCAGAAGAAATTTTCTTGATCAATCCACTTTATTGCTACTAAAGTTTTTTTGCAATCTACAAATGCAAATTAAATAATTGAACTCTCATGCATTTTTCCTTACTCAGGGACTTCTTTTAATGTACATGAAGGCAGCAAAACCCAGTTCCAAACCTAAGCCCCTTATTTCTTTCAATTCTTCTTGAATACTCTCTTGCTGTAGAGCAAGCAATAAAACTCTTCAATTTTCTGTGCTACAAGTTTGCTCTTTTAGAGACCGATACAATTTTTTCTTCCTATTTGCCTCCTGCAGAGGCTCAGAATATGGTCCTGAGTCCACGCATCAGCTATAAATGCAGAGCTGACAACACAGAATGATGGTATTTAACCTGTTGTCAACACTTTCTGATGAAATAAAATATTAACTGTGGAAGTTTTAGGCAATGCCTTTAAAAATTAGTTGCAGATTTTGAGCAGAAAGGTAGAAAAATATATATAAGTCATTATTGGGTATAAAAAGGAAACCAAAAGATTATTCTAAACAAATTCATTGGATAAATGTTTGGGGTAAAAGGAGCTGTATCGTAACAGTTCTTCACATTTCACTTCCATTCCCATTCCTTTTCACTTGTCCTCTGATCTTGGCTATTCTGCTTTGCCTGGTGTAGTGAAGGATGCTTATGATCAGGGTTGTGCCCCAAACATTTGGGTAGGATATATTTCTCTATGTGTTAACCCTCCTTTGTTCCCCCTCCTTTCTGGAGGCAGCAGGGGGGATCCTGGTGCCACTGAGTCCAGGTAAACAGTCTACCTGGGCGTGGTCTCACCCCTGCAGTACTAGAGGCAGGCTATATGTTTGTTTCCCCAAGTATAGCATATACTCAGGCCATATTTGGTAGGTGGTAGTTCATTGGTCAATGTTTGCGTTGGCAACAGATGCTTATTGGGCCAGTATTCACTGGGGCAAATGGTAAATAGGGGTCGTTTGGCAAATGAGCCCCCACCTCGGTGTTGGAGCCTGTGTGTGCGTGCGTGCCAGTCAGTGCTTCGGGAGGCCTCGTGGTCCTTTTGCCACCGTCACCCAGCTGCGTGCGGTGCCATGGACAGCACTCCGTGGGATCAACTGCTGCGTGATCCATCGTAGGAGAAAACCTGGTAGCCTGTGTGAGCCAGAGTTGCTGACCTGCCACTGCCCCCCCCCCTCCGAGCAAGGAACCTTTTATATCCTGGGAGAGAACAGCAGACCCACGCGGTGCAGCCACGCGGCCGGCGCCATTTCCTGTCTCCTTATTGCGGCACATCCGTGCCACGTTGTCTGGACTACAAACATTAAGGAAAGACCACGAAGTTCTCAGCTTGTGAGTAAGCCAAGCCCTTTTTGTAGAACTTCAGTTAGGATAGCATTTATATTGCTCTGGGTGGAGGGTTGCTGGTCACTGACCAACCCCTCCCCCGCCACTCTCTGACTCAGTTTAGATGATAAATTCTGTGAATTATTTTGATTTAAATGCCCATACATAACATTCTGTAAAGATAGTTCCACTAACCGAATATTGATACCTGTGAAGGGCGATTGTAAATACCCCGTTACAGAGTTTGTACAATTATAAATAAACTTATAATTTCATTGATGGATCTGCCGCGCATTTCTGAGGGCCTGTCCACGACACCTGGGAGATAATGTTGCCTCTGGCTGACCTTGAGATATGAACACACACTGCTTTCTCCCAGCTCTTCTCTATCTCTCTGGTACAGGGGTGTGGGGGAAGTTTGGGGGGACAGTGGAACACCTCCCCTGGTCTCTTTTTGACCTGGGGGGGTTTGTGTTGTTTGTTAATTGTAAATACCTGAGTAACATTGTAAATATTGTGTATTTTGTACATATTCATTGCATTCCATTGTAGAGAGTTCTTTTTGCTTCTAAATACAGCCTCATTTGTTCTAACTGAGTTGGTCTGGTTCAAAAGTTTATGCTGGGGGGAAACTTCAACCCACCACACTAACCATCAGGATAAACAACTTCAGCAGATGAATTTTAGTCTATCAAATTCACTGGATTTGTAGCAAATGGTGCACACTGTGATAGCAACTGTCTTAGCTACATAAAGGGGCACAACAAAGTAGAAGTTTTGCCATCTTCCTTTTGATAAATAGGGTATTACTGACAACAAAACCAGAAATCTATAGAAAGGTTGTCAGCTTCAGACTAAACTTCCCTTTATTTGCATTAAAGCTGTAGATCCTAATGTTCAGGGAAAGAGCTGTGATCCTTGACAGCATATAACAGCAAAAGCTTGAATGGATGTAGGCACACGATCTTGTTGCCTTCAGACCAGCCAAGGCCTAACTGACTTACACTATCTTCACTTCTGATGCTGCTGTGTGCTGGGTTACACCCATATGGGGTGGGGGTGGGGGGGTGGAAGGGGCTGGTGGGGGAGCATTGTGAGAGCCCTGCTTCCCCCAGCGGACAAAAGAAACCTGATCTAGGTGGATTTGGCTTCTCTCTTCCAGGAGGGGTCCCCCAGGTCTGAGTTGGTCTGTTCATCTGCCCCTTCCTGTCCCGCAAGACTATAAAGGAGGAGGGTCTTTTTTTTTTTTTTTTTTTTTTTTTTTTTTTTTTTTTTTTTTTTTTTTCTTTTCTTTTTGCTCCTGCCTTGCCTGTTTGAAAGGACCCACAGCTGCTGCTAGCCTCCTGGTTCTGCCATGTTTTCGGGGCTGATCTTCTCCCTGCTGCATGTACGCTTTTCTAGAGGCCTGAAATCCACATACACAGAGGGAAATACAAGGCCATCCAAATTTAGTTTTGTATATTTTCCTATTCATCCTTGTTCCTTATGCCTGTAAACCCTCCCTGTTATTGCTATATTATGTATTTTGTTAAAAAATTTACTTCTACTTCCAAACCAACTCCAGATTATTTTTTTTGGTAGATTAAACTCCAGTTAAGGCTTAAACCACCATATGCTGTTAAAAAAGGACATACCTGGTCTTTTCTCTCCATCCCTCATAAATCTCTGCAGTGGTACTCTCCCTAATATGCCAGCAAGTTTGTGTGTCCAGCAAATCAGTAACAAAAGAATTGATACAAGATTTCAGCAGGATCAGTTCCCTCATTCACAAAAATACTAACGTCAGCCACTTGGCTGAATAAAAAAGTAAATATCAAAAGTCTCTACATTATAGGCCAAATTCAATATGACTTATGTTTGTCTTTCTGCTGGCTATGGAAGGACAGGTAAAGACTGAACTAGTAAAACACCTATCTTCTCAAAATGAACAGGTGAAATGGGATAATGCACCCCGGTGTAACCTGCCTGCTCCCCAATGCAGAAATGAGGGAAAAGCAACACACAAAAGTTGGGGCTCAGTTAGAGATGAGAGTTTAATATAATATAAGCTATCATAATCACAGTGCATAATTACCTTAGCTTAGCCTAATTGCAGGGAAAAAAATTGCAGCAAAATGCAGAAAAGGAAAAAGACAGCGCAATATAGCAAACCAAAACCAGCATGCTGCCCAACTCCCATCTGTCCCATATGTCTCTCATCCCATGCAGAGCTATAGGCTGGGGTCGGAGTGGCTGGAGAGCTCCCAAACAGAGAGGGACCTGGGGGTGCTGATTGACAGCCACCTGAATATGAGCCAGCAGTGTGCCCAAGTGGCCAGGAGGGCCAATAGCATCCTGGCCTGCATTAGGAATAGTGTGGCCAGCAGGAGCAGGGAGGTCATAGTGCCCCTGGACTCTGCTTTGGTTAGGCCGCACCTTGAGTACTGTGTCCAGTTTTGGGCCCCTCAGTTTAAGAAGGACATCGAGACACTTGAACGTGTCCAGAGAAGGGCAACAAGGCTGGTGAGAGGCCTTGAACACAAGCCCTATGAGGAGAGGCTGAGGGAGCTGGGATTGTTTAGCCTGGAGAAGAGGAGGCTCAGGGATGACCTCATTGCCCTCTACAACTACCTGAAAGGGTGGTTGTAGCCAGGAAGGGGTTGGCTTCTTCTCCCAGGCAACCAGCACCAGAACAAGGGGACACAGTCTCAAGCTGCGCCAGGGGAGGTTTAGTCTCAAGGTGAGAAGGTTCTTCACTGAGCGAGTCATTCGACATTGGAATGGGTTGCGCAGGGAGGCGGTTGAGTCATCGACCCTGGAGGGGAGATTGGACGTGGCACTTGGTGCCATGGTCTAGTCATGGGGTCTGTGTTGATAGGTTGGACTCGATGATCCTCGAGGTCCTTTCCAACCTAAGTGATACTGTGATACTGTGATAACTGTGATACTGTGATACTGCCATGCCTGCAGAAATGAGCCAACACTGAAGTCCTGGGACCCAAAAGCAGCAACTGGAACAGGAAGCATCCCATGTTACAATCTGAATTTCAAGCCTTATAATACTTAGTTAATGGCTCTATCATTTTGAAGCTGGCATGACTGCAGCATAGTATGAATAACAGCAAGAGATTCAACTTAACCCATGACAACACGTCATCACCTTCTGAACACATCTTAATGGACATTGAATTTAGGCTCAGTGCTTTCTGCTGTATGACTAGCACACTCTTATCTTGGTAGTGGGACATCTGTATTTCTCTCTAATCCAAACCTAGAATCACATGCAATTTCTCCCCAGCTCAGCTTTCCAACAAAAGTTAATTCAGGAGAGAAGAGCCAAACTTTGCTACAAATTTTGATTAAATTCTGCCTTACAGAGATACTGAGAAGGAAAGTATGAAACTATGATTGAATACAATGTACATTACAATTCCTGCCACCATGCAAACTAAGAAGTTGCCCATTCCCTATACTACAACTGCAGCGTGCCAGCATCTTAAAGAAAAAGGGGCCCTTCTCTTTTACCTACCACTAGTTGCATGTTAAATTGAAGCAAATCAGCAAAGGGGAAAGACCTGCATTTTAGGAAGAAATGTACTGGGGGTAAAGTGCACCAGGAAAAGCCTTACAGTTTTGAAACTGTTGAGACAAGAAGGCTGTCCATAGTTTTATCCCTGGATAGGATAGGATAGGATAGGATAGGATAGGATAGGATAGGATAGGATAGGATAGGATAGGACAGACCAGGTTGGAAAAGGCAGAAAAGCTTAAATTTTCTTCATTCTATTGAAAGGTACCTTTGACACTTTTCGTCAAAAGTAATTATATATTTTCTCTATATTTGTTGTATAATAATATCGCTAAAAGGTCTGTAGATGCAAAAAAATCAAGTGCAGAGTCATAAAGCATAACAGCAAGTTACAGGATGAAAGCAGAATGTAATACAGAACACAAGTATGTGGAATATCTGCATCACTGATAGGTATTATAGTGCTAGGTATGCTCATGAATTATGGTTCACTACAGATGAGTCTTCTACTCACTCTACTTCATGCCAAGCTAAATCCTTTTTCAGGATAGCAAAATAACTGAGAACTTAAATCCTTTCAAATCAGGTATTAAGTTTGTACATGAACCCACATATCTACTAAGTAGGATTTTAGTGTTGCTTTTCCAAAAGATAATCACTTTCAGGACAGTTCTGTAAAATTCAAACGTATTATTTTCATTAAAAAAGGTGTTACTGAGACACATAATGTATGTAGAGGTATTTAACATTTGGATTTAAAAATAAAAATAATTTTAAAAAAATCAACAGGACTGTGGCTATTTAATAACTATGTAATTCGAGAGAGGCTATTAAAAAGGACTCAAAAAGTCTGTCCTTTACCCCAAAAAAAAGAGCCAGGGATGACAAAAAAATAGGCACTACACTTCCAGAAAATATATTAAACATTGCTCAGTAATTATTTCCATTAGGGTGTGAAGGTTGTAAATGATTAGCAAAACCAACTAGAAGATTGGTTCTAAGTACCTAGTACACTAAGATGAAAGATCGCAAACAGCTTAGTTGTTTGGTTTTGTTTTGTTTGTTTTTTGTTTTTTTTTAAATAACTTTTAATACATTTTCTCCATATCTGCATGGGGTTGCTAGTGATAGAAAACAAATCATTTGAGAGGAAACGAGAAACCAGTCAGTCTCTCAATGAGCAGAAAGGAACTGATCAGGATGCAGGTTTCATTTTTTAGAAGTTCCTCTCTACTTTAATTCACAAAGTTATTTTCCCATTCTTCTTTTAACTTCCACTTGTTCTTTGCTAAGTTTTTATGCATTTCCCACAAGCAGTTTGTGGAAAATGTAACTACACTGTTGCCTTCCTTAAAAGTAGACATCCTAGAGACATTCTTTCAGACTGTGTTGATGTAAACTTTGTCCTCTGTTCTCCCTTTTTACAACTCATTTTATTGCAGCTGAAGTTTGGCCTATGAATTTCTGGGGCAAAGATGGTGATTCTTTCAGAAGACATCTGCCTTACTGCAGGTGCTATAAAGCTATTAAGACAAAAAATGAACTCTGCCTCAGCAGCTCTACCTTATTATCACTCTGGAAGGTAAGATGATGTTTGCTTTCTTTCACCATCTGTGCTGCTGTCATTCAAAGAGTTTATAATCTGCCTTATGAAATGAGAGAGACACCCAGTTTTCACACTTCTATGTAAGAGAAAGGCAGAAAAAGGCAGAAGCCACCACTAATTAACACAGCTTTGTAGCCATGCTTCCTACAGTGTGGCTGCCATTAGTTTGTTATTTCTGCTACAGTCTATGGAGAAACATCTCATTTACCTCACCAGCCCACTCTGCTAATTGGTGGGACTTAACAAACTAGACCAGTGTACAATCACTTATTTCTTTCAGGCAGCATTCTCACTGAAGTTTAACAAAATAATATGAAACCCATGAGGTCTCACTTGGTCAAGATGGTTCATCCTGCCAAGCCAGACGGGAATTTTCTACAGCAAATAGGGATTTGTTCTTCAGTTATAGTTACCACAAGTACCAGGAACCCATACAGACTACCATTCCCATGCAAGCACAGCTTATTTTTTTTCCAGACTCCTGAAAAGACACTAAGTCTCCATAAATTGTGGAAACTCTTATGTCAAATCTCCTCTGGAAAATGTTTGTTGAAAACCAGTATGCCTTCTTCAAGCAACATTTTAAAAGAGCTTCTTTGAACATCAGGATGTTGCAATTAGAGTCAACACCTGTGTGTAGTTATCGCCTGTTCTGTTGCTTCTACACTAAAGCTCTTGTCTGAGTGCCTGCTGTACATACAATCCATTTGACAACATATCTTGCAGCTGCTTCTGCTAAAGCTTCTGGAGGTAGCTTTATCATCTCATAACACTCTCTCCAGCCACCATATTTGATCTATCCATTTCCTTTTACATTAAATCACAAACAGGGGCATAAAAATAGTTACTAGAAAATCCCACTGACTGAAGTAGTTGTGTTGTTTCTTCACAGTTTGGAAATGTGGCATCACTACAGCCACAACAGTCCTTCACTTTTCCTTCAGTTCATACTGGGTTTAAATCGAGTATTTGCCCAGGTGCTGCACATCACAGTTCTTGAAACTGAACTTCTACCCACCATCCTCATCTCTGGATTTTCTGTTGTTGTCAGGGAAGGGCATGGGAGTCTGAATTGTGTGAATAGCTACACCTAATTTGCTCTTTCTTCCTACAGAATAAAATTACCTTAGCGCTACTGGTGTGCTTTGCAAGAAACAGCTGCAACTTCCAAGTGAAAAATCTACCTAATGTTTTTCCTTATAATAAGGCAATCTATAACTCAAAATAACCAGAAAGACAGGTGTCTATTTTTACAACACAGATGTAATTAGTAATGTCTGATAGGCCAATAAAAATAAAGACTTGCAGCAAAGTGCAGAAATATTCAGGGTATGTCTTTTCATTCAGAAAGCTAGTATTATTTTGGTCTATGCCCTGTTCTTCTATCATTCTTTTTCTTTGCACCCTAGAACAATGCCTCAGTACAAACCGATGCCACAGTTGTATAACCGCTCTATTTAGTGTTGTCTGCTCTTTACTATACCTAACAACTGTCTTGCTATTAAAGTATAAACAGAAGGCCTTACTGCTTTCTAGCATATTTTGCTGAATACGAGCACAAATGCTATACCCTTAAGTGTGTGCAACTGATTATATTGTAACATTTTTTTTGTTTTCTCTCCTTATACCTTTAGTGCTCAAAGTTGGTGAAAATAGCTTCTTCTAGTTTTTAAAATATTGTTAACAGCTTCATGGGGATTCTCTCCTGTGAAACAGTGAAGGCACCCACACATTATTTTCCTCCTGCTCAACTGCTAATAGAATGATTTTCTGCTCCAAGCTGAATCTGATCCTCTGTTAGTTTTCCAAAATTGTATTCAGGTGAATCTACAGCTTTAAATGAAGTTTTCATCCATTTCAAAACATTTATGCCAAAGGTTCAGAAGTCATGAATAAAAGTTCTTTGGCTCTTCTATTTCCCCGAGAAAAAGAACTTAAGACCTGTGTGTCTGGCAGAAGATATTGCTTAAGACAAAGCCACTAAAGATGACAATTCCAGTGTCTTTACAGATGGGCACAGTACACAAGAGTCTGCCATTAAAAACAAAGGTCTCAATGCAGCAAAAACTGCAGTAGTGTTTTAGTGTTTACATGCAGACATTAGGCATGAGGGAGTGCCGAAAGTGATACAGCAATTCTGCTCCTACATGTTTGTGAGCTCTAACAGTAAGTATCTGGTGTCCTTTCTTCAGGCAAATTCCTTTTGCTCCTGGGCAAAGCTACTCAAGCTTACAAAAAACAATTTACATTACCTGTTCAAAACTGAATGTAATTCACCATGCAGAAGAGCCTCAAGATCCATAGTAACAAGATACAGTCTAATGGAATAGAACTTTCAGATTAAGTAGAGATTTTTGTAACCTAGTAGCAGGTTTTGACAAATGCTCTCTATATATCTGCTTTGTTTTCTGGTGTAATTTTCTTCTACAAACTTAATGTGCTTTGACAGACCTGTCTGCACCCCATTCCTGCCACCATCCTAGTATCAAGCACCACGATGCTGCTGACATCAGTTTTGTCAGGAAGCAGACTTCAGAATAACTATGCAATTGATAGCAAAAGCTGCATATGTGTCAGCAACTTCTCATAATAAAGTCTGTGAAGTATCATGAGGAAATGAAAACAAATAGCTATTGCATACTCCAGATTTCAGTGACAAGACTGATGGATACCCAAGAGAAGATACAGTCTGGTGACTGCATCTTTTTGCCAGGCTACTTTGCTTAGGTTTTCAAGCGTGAAATTGAATAAACAACGACAGCCTTTTTCCTTACACACTGTGCCCCCTCCCCCCAACCACTGACTTAATCTTTGAAGTTCCTCTTTCATAAATTAAATTCTTTGATTAGAGTGACTGAAATTTTTTTAGGTGATATTTGTACAGGCTCAGCCAGCATGGATTCAGGAAGGGCAGGTCCTGCCTGACCAACCTGATCTCCTTCTAGGATCAGGTGACCCGCCTGGTGCATGTGGGGAGGTATGTGGATGTAGTCTTCCTGGACTTCAGCAAGGCCTTTGACACCGTCCCCCATAGCAAACTCCTGGCCAAGCTGTCAGCCCATGGCTTGGACAGCAGCACTCTGAGCTGGGTTAGGAACTGGCTGGATGGCCGAACCCAGAGAGTGGTGGTGAATGGTGTCACATCCGGCTGGCAGCCAGTCAGTAGTGGAGTGCCCCAGGGATCAGTGCTGGGCCCCATCCTCTTTAACATCTTTATTGATGATCTGGATGAGGGCATTGAGTCGATCATCAGTAAATTTGCTGACGACACCAAGCTGGGGGCAGGAGTTGATCTGCTAGAGGGTAGAGAGGCTTTGCAGAGAGACCTTGACAGGCTGGACAGATGGGCAGAGTCCAATGGCAAGAGATTTAACACATCCAAGTGCCGAGTTCTGCACATTGGCCACAACAAGCCCATGCAGAGCTACAGGCTGGGGTCAGAGTGGTTGGAGAGCAGCCAGGTAGAAAGGGACCTGGGGGTACTGGTTGATGGTAGGATGAACATGAGCCTGCAGTATGCTCAGGTTGCCAGGAGGGCCAATGGCATCCTGGCCTGCATTAAGAACAGTGTGGCCAGCAGGAGCAGGGAGGTCATTCTGCCCCTGTACACTGCACTGGTTAGGCCACACCTTGAGTACTGTGTCCAGTTCTGGGCCCCTCAGTTTAGGAAGGATGTTGACTTGCTGGAACGAGTCCAGAGAAGGGCAACAAAGTTGTTGAGGGGCTTGGAACACAAGCCCTATGAGGAGAGACTGAGGGAGCTGCGGCTGATTACCCTGGAGAGGAGGAGACTGAGGGGTGACCTTATTGCTCTCTACAACTACCTGAAGGGGGATTGTAAACAGGCAGAGATGGTCTCTTCTCCCAGGCAGCCAGTACCAGAACAAGAGGACAGTCTCAGGCTGCACCAGGGGAAGTTCAGGCTGGAGGTCAGGAGGAAGTTTTACACAGAGAGAGTGATTGCCCATTGGAATGGGCTGCCCGGGGAGGTGGTGGAGTCGCCGTCACTGGAGGTGTTCAGGAGGAGACTTGACAGGGTGCTTGGTTGTGTGGTTTAGTTGATTAGGTGGTGTTGGATGATAGGTTGGACGCGATGATCTTGAAGGTCTCTTCCAACCTGGTCTATTCTATTCTATTCTATTCTAATCTCCCTTTTTTTTTTTTTTTTTTCCCCCACAATTGCATAAACCAGATTGAGTTTTTAAAAATAAAGTATCTGTAGTTATCTTCTCTAATTTTGCCCTTCCTCCACCCCCAGTTTCTTTTATGAGATGATTCACAGTTCTTAATAAGGGATATTTACTTAATATATATTGATTAGTTAGCTTTGTTTCTCACTGGATCTGGCACAGGGAAAATACCTCTAAAGCCAAGACATTTATTTACTTTTTCTCTCATGGGCCATTGGATTTTACATCACAGAGCAGACATTTGCCATGCATGTTTCCTGTTTGTATGTAGTATTCTTTACGTATGACTAAAGCTGCACATAGTCCTTGCATGCTGTTATGAAAGATGAATGACACGTGATATAATTAAGCAAAATACAAAACTGCTAAAAAAAAAAAATGTTTATTGTATTTTTTAGATTAGATTAAGGTTTGCACTCACTAACCCCTAGTCCATGCAAGGAAAATACAACATTTCAGCATGGCAGTATCAGTACATCCCTTACAACTGAAGATTTCATTTTGGACATTGTAAATATTCCATCTGAGTATCACATAGTTTTTGCCCACAAAGTGACTGCAAATCCTAAATCAGCATGCCCCTTTGCACTTACTGGGTGAAGCCTACAGAGGCACCCTGGCATTTTGCTCTGTGAGAAGATAAAGAGACCATGGAAGATTTTGAAATTAAGTCCAAAACACTATCCTTGACTGAGTTACTGTTACAGAATCTTCATGTGGAGTCATTGCCCCCACACCAGGAGACAATGTCAGAATGACATCATTAATTTCTGTGCTTTGTGAGTGTGAGCCTTTATCTGGGGTTCAAGCTGAAATTGTTATCACACTTCAGGATGACTATCTCTCAGAATTATCACTAGAAATCCCTTGAATTACTCACACCAATATTACCAAAATTACAAAATTTTTCTAATGTCTGTGTTTCTGAACACTCATTCTACTTCCAACTATACTACTATACTGTTGAAACTCCATGCTCACATCTCATGATCCAACTTCTTTGTCTATCAGGCCTATTCAGGGGAGCAGACAGATGATGAGAATATTGTAAGTCAAAATAGGCATCAGTACCACAAGTACCATGCCACATAGTCCTTTATGTATTTACACAGTCCCCTCTTAACAGCAGTTAAACTGTTGCCCTTGTGCTCTACATCAGAGGTTAAAGCAGAACAGAGTAAAACCAGAATTGCCACAATTCAAGCCAAGGTACTGTTCTTTGTTTTCAAAGTTTAATGGCACAAGCATCTTATTATTGTCTCCTGGTAGTAGTGAGACCTCTGAGCAACACGAATGAGCAGAACTACACAAGTATTTTGCCTAAGTGTTCCCACTGCAATCAAAGGCACTGGCAGATGGAAAGAGGAACTGCCCAAGTAACTGAAAAGACCCCAGCTGAGGAAACAAACACTTCCCCAGTCAGATTTCTATCAGAAATGGCATAGGAAGTCACAGGACAGAACTGCAAGTATTTTCCAGCCAAACAGAGTGCAACAACGCATGACTAGAGAACTGTAAATGTAAATATACCTAGAGATCTGTAATAAAAGTGGAAAGGAAAGTGGTGTGAGCAATAAAAGACAGGTGGGTCTTAACTGGAAACAAGACTTCAACAGAGTAGTTTCCAGTAAATACACAGAATATTTTATGGCACGGTGAGAAATTTTTACAAGGCTTCCTCTGGAATACTGTGAATTTAGAGCTGAACAGGAACAGAGAAAAGCATGTAGGATGCCTGAGGGGAATGGAAAATTGTCTGTGGTGGGACCATGGGGATTTGCCTAGTTGAACAATAGAAAACTGCAGAAGTGTCCACCTCAGGCAATAAACATTTCTTCCTTTCCTTTACTAATGTTAAGAATTTAGACTTCAACATTTTAAAGTAATAACCTGGGAGACAGGACATAACCTATATCTACAAGAAGAAAAAAAAAATCATTTTCTCAAACATTATTTCCTTTTATTTCTGAGCAAATTATCGGGAATGCTAAGCCACTCAAGGTAATGAAAATGTTGCTGCCTACAAAAGGAGTGGGAAATGAAACAGTTTATTGTCCTCCTTGACTTCAGCAACAGTGCTGTAGGCAACAATCAGAAATTAAAAACACCATACATCCATGATATATGCTGTAGTAGCGTGGGTACCTCTGTATTTGATTACAGAAATTAAGGAAAAAAAAAACAAACAAAACAACACTCTCTTGAGGTGATCTGTCAAAAAACAAACAAACTAAAAACCAGAACAAACCAAAACAAAAACCACCAAAAAAAAAAACCCCAAAGCTAAACAAACAAAAAACCCCAACCAACCAAACAAACAAAAAATCAAATCCAGCAGTTAACAATTTGGTTATGCAAATATGTATAGAAAAATATGCTTCTCTTTATTTTATCAAACTTATCAACAGTGCTAGGTGGACCTAAATAATGCTGGTTCCATACAATCAGTGACAAAAAAAAAACAAAACCAAGCCAAATAAAATCAGCTACAGTTGACACACCTGAACTGTCCTATGCTGCTGCCATTGATGCATAGTCCTATCTTAAACACACCTACTCTTAAGCGACATTTCCTTTTCTTATAAAAAGAAAACAAAAAAAAAGTATATTGTTTGCCAAAGCACTGAGGAGCTGGTAAGGTAGGTTTGCACTCCAAATGCATCACAAAAAACATTAAAAGGATTTGGGCACTTATGCCCAGAGGTATATCTGTTGCTAAGTGCAAAGAATTTCAGTCAATCTAGCAAAAGTGTATACTTTAAACTGAACAAGTTTTCAAATAGACAGCTCTGCAGTAAGTTTCAGAGAGGAATAAAATACCTTCAAAAATGCATGGAATGTGTTTTGTTTGTTCTTGTATTTAGTAGTTTTGGAAATATATTCCACTTACAGCAGGTATGAATTACTAACATGAAGGGAAAAATATGCTATGAAAAGGCTGTGAGGCTTATTTACCTTTTTATATGTTTTCTCTTCATTTGGCTTTCCAACAGCTACATCACCATTTTCAGTAACAGATGACATCTAACAACAGAAGTTTAAGTTATAAACAAATTGCTTTAGAAAATATTCAGAAAACAGTATACAGTTTGCTGTAAACTTTTTGCTAAACTGAAACTTTTTATAGGAACAGTGAGTTGCCATGGTCTGTGTCATATCTAGGATTGTCCAGGAAGACTAAAAGGGCAGCACTGCACCATGACTATGACCCAGCACATAACTGAATTTACATAATCATCTGTTTCTCCTTCTGCACAGCATTATGCAGGTCTACAGGAAGACCTCGCAGTGAAATCTTGTTCCGCAGCCTGATATAGAAAAGTACAATGATGGGCCAAACTATGAAGCTTGTGAGCCAGACATTCAGTGGCATGTCTCAGAGGTCCAAGGCCTTTGGCTCCATTGTGATGCTCTACCTCCTCAGAGAAGCAAGGAGATACTTAACATTGCATATTATTACAGCTGTAAAGCAATGCTACATCAAGAATAAACCAATAAATTAGAGATCACCTGAATAAGACACTCCACATGTGACTGCCAAAGGGCATAAAACAAAAAGCTGCAGCAAAAATATGTCTTAAAATCATTCTAAGATTTTTGCCAACATTCCCACTGGAATCATACGTACCCTTATGAACAACAGGAAAAGTCATCTGGAGCTGACAGCAAAGATCAAGCCATTCACTGGTGTTGTTAATGTTTTTCAGAACCTATTAAAAAAAAAAAAAAAAGCTGTTATCACTATCCCATCACATATTTATATCTCACAGAACAGCTTTAGATTTCTTTTTTCCACTATTCTTCAGCCAAAGTAATAAACCATCTACAAGTGGCACTTTTCATGAATTATCTCAAATAACTTGTTTACTAATAGGTCATTTAAAGGAACTTAATTACGTATTACATAGGATAAAAGCTGTGCAGTCTGATTTTCACTTGTCCAAGGTATAGAGTGGAGTGGAGTGGAGTGGAGTGGAGTGGAGTGGAGTGGAGTGGAGTGGAGTGGAGTGGAGTGGAGTGGAGTGGAGTGGAGTGGAGTGGAGTGGAGTGGATGGAGTGGAGTAGAGTGGAGTAGAGTGGAGTAGAGTGGAGTGGAGTAGAGTAGAGTAGACCAGACCAGGTTGGAAGAAACAACCTTTTAAGATCATCGCGTCCAACTCATCATCCAACACCAGCAACCCTACAATAGAGTGCTCCAGAGTGTAGTGTAATTATACGTCTTTTTCCACGAGGACTTCAAAAGACAAATACTAAATCTTATAAACCCCATTCACTTTGAACAGCCTGTAATTTAATTCCACCAAAGCAAAAAAAAAGCAAGTGGAATGACAGCTTGGAGGACTGATCACCTGATCTCCTTCTATGATCAGGTGACCTGCCTGGTGGACATGGGGAGGCCTGGGGATGTGGTCTACCTGGACTTCAGCAAGGCCTTTGACATTGTCGTCCCCCCCCAGTAAACTGCTGTCTAAGCTGTCAGCTCATGGCTTGGACAGCAACACTCTGTGATGGGTTAGGAACTGGCTGGAGGGCCGAGCCCAGAGAGTGGTGGTGAATGGTGTCACATCCAGCTGGCAGCCAGTCACCAGTGGCGTCCCCCAGGGATCAATACTGGGCTCCATACTCTTCAACATCTTCATTGATGATCTGGATGAGGGGGTTGAGTCAGTCATCAGCAAGTTTGCAGATGACACCAAGTTAGAAGCATATGTTAGTTAGAGGGTAGAAAGGCTCTGCAGAGGGACCTCGACCGACTGGACAGATGGGCAGATTCCAGTGGAACGGCATTTAACAAGTCCAAGTGCTGGGTGTTGCATTTTGCCCATGGCAATCCCATGCAGAGCGGCTGGAGAGCTCCCAAACAGAGAGGGACCTGGGGGTGCTGATTGACAGCTGCCTAAACATGAGCCAGCAGTGTGTCCAGGTGGCCAAGAAGGCCAATGGCATCCTGGCCTGCATCAGGAATAGTGTGGCCAGCAGGAGCAGGGAGGTCATTGTGCCCCTGTACTCTGCATTGGTTAGGCCACACCTCGAGTACTGTGTCCAGTTCTGGGCTGCTCAGTTTAAGAAGGACATCGAAACACTTGAACATGTCCAGAGAAGGGCAACAAGGCTGGTGAGAGGCCTTGAGCACAAGCCCTATGAGGAGAGGCTGAGGGAGCTGGGATTGTTTAGCCTGGAGAAGAGAAGGCTCAGTGGTGACCTTATTGCCCTCTACAACTACCTGAAAGGTGGTTGTAGCCAGCAAGGAGTTGGTCTCTTCTCCCAGGCAACCAGCACCAGAACAAGGGGACACAGTCTCAAGCTGCACCAGGGGAGGTTTAGACTCGAGGTGAGGAGAAAGTTCTTCACAGAGTGAGTCATTCGTCATTGGAATGGGCTGCCCAGGGAGGTGGTAGAGTCACCGTCCCTGGAGGTGTTCAAGAGGAGATTGGACATGGCACTTGGTGCCATGGTCTAGTCATGGGGTCTGTGTTGATAGGTTGGACTCGATGATCCTCGAGGTCTCTTCCAACCTTAGTTATACTGTGATACTGTGACTGCAAGCTGAGTAGTTGTAGGTAACAAATAAACTTAGTTTGGAAGTTTTCCATAATGGTAGTTACTACCAGCATAACTTCTGTGAGTAGTCTTCCTGAGGTGAGCTCTTTCGTTGTTAAAACAGCTGGACTAAACTTGTGAGAAAACATTACACAATCAAGTACTATTTAATACCTCTTTACAATCAACTCTCCCTCCCATCTTGCACAGCTGTTTTAAGCTGCATCAGTAAAGGTATTCTTCAACTTAATTTCTCAACCACACAGGAAGAGAAAACAAATTTCATTTTATTGCAATGCAACTTGTGCATACTTGAATACTGATTACAAAAAAGTATTCCCAGAACCTCATTAACCATATTTAGTTTTCCAGTGGTCTGGAAAGCATGCAATACACCACTAAGAAAAAAATATTTTCCTTCCCTTTTGAGAAGCAGGCTATTAGCTGCATCCGAGACAACAAATAGAAACCTGGGCATTCTGAGAAAACAATGCCTTCTTAGAAAAAAGTCTACTGTTACATACCAGTAACAGCCACATTTGTTGTAGCCTTCATATAATTAATGTATCTTAATCAAAATTCCTTTACTTGGACATGTATTAGTATCATCCCTACATAAAGACAACAGCTTGGTTTTGGTAGCTTTTAAACCGGAATGTACTTTAGCTAACCTACCTATATTCATAAGTTTAGTACTAATTCTGACACATTTGCAGCTCTATCAATAGGTAAATACAGACATCAAGAACTTCTGTTAAGATATCTTCTGTGAAGAAAAGAAGTATAATTTTAATCAGCAGTAGGAGGAAGACTGTTTTATCCACTGATCCCTGGGTAAAACCACCAACCTCCCACCCCCCAAGTCATTCTGCACAGACACTCATGACTATCACTATAAGATGCTGTATTATTCTCTAAACAGTCAGCAAAAGCCAAGTATGAGTGCAACATAGGAATTTTCTTTCAGTAAGAAGCTATCAAGAGAATGCTCATGCCTGACAAGGAAGAAAAGCCAACCTGTTCCCAGCATAGTCAGACAAATAATTCAAGAATACTTCATTCTTGTGAAAATAGCCTCCTGTAATACAGCCAAGGACAGGAAAACAGACAATGAGATCCCATGTTCAGTAACTACTGCCATTCATCCACCATGAAGGTAAATTTTTCCTATCTATGCCAATTTATTTAATTCCCAGAGGCATCTGGAATAGAATTGTTTCAGATTATAATGTTCTGAGAAACAGAGCACTCAGCTTTAACTTAATTATGGTTGTATTAAGCACCTTTCAAGCTTTTCACTGTGACAACTGTATCATATTCCATGCTAATATTATAACAAAACCCCAAACAAGCAAACAAACAAACAATCAACAACAAAAAACCCCAACCCAACAAACAGGTATTTTTTAATCTTTTTTCTCCCTGCTCTGTAGCTACTGAAATGGTGCAGGGTGCCTTCTCATGTGCTTTGTATCATGCATAGCAAGAGCCACTGTTAGTTCTGCTGTTTAACATCATAAAGGTGGGTCAAAACTTAACAGCGTTGTATCTGCTTTCAGGTTCAGCTGTAATATTTCTCACAATAGCAAGAAACTACTGTAACTAAAGCACTGGATCACTGCATGTATCTCACAAAGGGCAAAATTACAATAAAGCAAGATGGGGAGGAAGGTGGAATGGAGCAGGAAAACATCTATTATAAAAAAATGCTACTGATATTCAGTGAAAGACTGGGCTAAAAAGATCTCTTAATTAAAAGATCTCTTAATTAAAAGATCTCTTAATTTCAGAACAAGAGGACACAGTCTCAGGCTGCGCCAGGGGAAGTTCAGGCTGGAGGTCAGGAGGAAGTTTTACACAGAGAGAGTGATTGCCCATTGGAACGGGCTGCCTGGGGAGGTGGTGGAGTCGCCGTCACTGGAAGTGTTCAGGAGGAGACTTGACAGGGTGCTTGGATAGATGGGTTAGTTGATTAGGTGGTGTTGGGTGATAGGTTGGACGTGATGATCTTGAAGGTCTCTTCCAACCTGGTTTATTCTATTCTATTCTATTCTATTCTACATTATTAGCTTCTTAGACAACACTTACCCTATGTGAGGATGAAAGCCCAGCAGAAATTTAAAGAGCATTTTTCCCAAAAGCTTTTAAAGACCTCATGAGTAGTGAGCAGTGAAAACTAGCCTGACATGTTTAGTTTCTGAAGCACAAGTCTAAAGCCTTTAATTTCGACTTTCTGTTCAGAAAATCTCCTTGTCCTAAATATAGACTTAAAAGAGTAGTACCTAGACAATGTATGCTTCAACCTTTAAATGAAGAATGTGTCATCTATAGTTTAGTTTCTCATATTGGAATTGTTGAATCATATGCCTCTTAGGTAACACAAACTGCAATTTCCACTATTCTGGGGGAAAAGTACCATATGCATTTTCCTCTAAAGTTACATGGGTGCCTTTTTTTATTTCTTTGCCTAGCCATAACCACACTATAGAATCAAGAAGGTTGGAAAAGACCTCAGAGATCATCAAGTCCAACCTATGACCTAACACCTCATGACTACTAAACCATGGCACCAAGTGCCACGTCTCTGTCCTGCCCACCATGCAGCCAGAGTTTTGAAAATTGAGATAGCAGATAACATGTGAGCTTCTGATTCAGCTTCTCTTTTTTGTTCTTGAATTTTTGATGGAAATTTCCTTATATAGCAGGAAGTAACCTTTTACTAACAGCATAAGGCATTAATTTTGACAGACCCATAGCTTCCAAATCAAACTGCTGCAGTGTCATGGCTGATATTTAATTTTTTACTTCCCCTCCCCAGATTTTGTGACAGACATTTTCCCTGGCAGGCTTCTACTGTGGCTAATACATTCAGAAAGAGAATCTGTGAAAGAAAACATATTGATAGCTTTTTTAAACTGACATCAAAGGATCACAGGATGGTAGTGGTTGGAAGTGACCTCTGAAAATCATCAAGTCCAACTCCCCTGCAAGAGTGGGACCATAGAATCTAGCCCAGTTCACACAGGTTGCACATCCAGATGGGTCTTGAGTCTCCAGAGAAGGAGATTCCACCACCTCTCTGGGGAGTCTGTTCCAGTGCTGTGACCACCACAATGAAGAAGTTCCTCCACATGCTGAGGGGGAACCTTCTGTGCTGTCATTTATATCCAATACCCCTTGTCCTATCACAGGGTGCAACAGAGAAGAGTCTATCCCCTCCCTCTTGACACTCAGTCCTCAGATATTTATAAACATTTACTAACGCCCCGCTCAGTCTTCTCTTCTCCAGACTAAAAAGCCCCAGGTCTCTCAGCTTCTCCTCATGAGACAGTGCTCCAGTCCCTCAATCATCCTGGCACCCCCTCGCTGGATTCTCTTTAGTAGATCCCTGTCTCTCTTGAGCTTGGGAGCTCAAAATTTGATGCAATATTCCAGGTGAGGTCTCAGCAGGACAGAGTAAATGGGGAGGAGAATCTCCCTTGATCTACTGGACACACTCCTCTTAATGCACCCCAGGATCCCCTTGGCATTCTTGCCCACAAGAGCACCACTTGTTATCCACCAGGACTCCCAAGTCCTCCAGAGGGCTGATCTCTACCAGATCACCTCCCAGCCTGCACTGGTACAGTTTATTATTCTTTCCCAAGTGCAGGACTCTGCACTGGTTGAACCTCATTATATTTCTCCCTACCCACTTCTCTACTCTGTCCAGACCTTGCTGAATGGTTGCACAGCCTTCAAGTGTATCAGCCAAGTGTCCCAGTTTGGTATTGTCAGCAAACTTGCTGAGTAGACACTGTCACTCTGTCCCCTCATCAATATTGTTGATAAAGATGCTGAACAGGATCACACCAAGAACTGATCCCTGGGGAACTCTTCTAGTTACAGCTCTCCAGCTGGACTTGGCACCATTGAGCACCACTCTTTGCACTCTATTCTGTAACCAGTTCCTAATTCATCTCATTGTCCTTCTGTCCCACATTTCCTGAGCTTACTCTCAAGGATGTTACAGGAAACAGTGTCAAAAGCCTTGCTAAGGTCAAGGTAGACTACATCCACTGGTCTCCCTGCATCTACCCATTCAGTTATAACATCATAGAATGCTATCAGATTAGTCAAGCAAGATTTCCTCTTAGTGAATCCATGCTGACTGCTCCTGATAACCTTCTTCTCTTCCAAGTGCCTAGAGATGATCTCCAGAATGAACCACTCCACCATTTTGCCAGAGATGGAGGTGAGGCTCACTGGTCTGTAGCTTCCTGGAACCTCTTTCTTGCCCTTTTTGAAGACTGGAGTGGCATTGGCTTTCCTCCAGTCCTCAGGCACCTCTCCTGTCTGCCAGGATATTTGCAAAAATGATGGAAAGTGGTAGAGCAACATCAGCCAGCTCTCTCAACACTCTTGGGTGCATCTCATCAGGGCCCCTGGACTTGTGAATATTCAATTCATGTAACTGATCCCTAACCCAGTCTTCATTGACTAGTCGAGAGTCCTCCCTCCTCCAGGCTTCTTCTCCTTCATCCAGGGACTTCATAGTGAAGTTCAGTCTTAGGAGTAAAGACTGAAGCAAGGAAGGTATTCAGCAGCTCTGCCTTATCCGCATCCTCAGCTTTCAGGGCTGCCTTCTCATTCAGCAGTGGGCCCACACTTTCCCTATTTTTCCTTTTCCTACTGATGTATTTGAAGAAGGAGTTCTTGTTCTCTTTTACTTCCTTTGCCAGCTTTAGTTCCAAGAGGGCTTTGGCCTTCCTTGTTACCTTCCCACGTGCCCTAGAAACTACTCTATAGTTCTCCCATGTGAAAAGTCCCTTCTTTCATGAACTGTATCTTTCTTCCATGAGATTTCCTCCAGGAGCTCCTTGCTCATCCATGCAGGTATAATCTATAATTTTAAATATGAGGAATAAAAAACAAACAAAAAGCAAACCCAGTCACACTTAAATTTTGCAGTCAGCAATACTTTCATGCATTTTGAATAACCTATTTATTAGAGATAGCCACTTTCTAATCCTTGGGGTTTTTTTTCATGTAGGAAGATAAAAAAACCCCAAAGTCATAATGGGACTGCAGACTGATCAAAAAAGCCTATCAAGAAGTCCTATTAAACTCATATCAAGAATACTAAGTCAGCACCAGACAAAAAAAAAAAAAAGGAATAGTAATTTTATCTGTTCCAAGCAACTGGAAATTTTCAACATAAGTTTGCATTCCTGGCAACAACAGTTTGCCAACACAACATGCAAGACATGGCCAGGCACTTCTAATTCTGTAAACAGCATTTATACTGTATTTCATTAAAGAGTGTCATCAAGTTAAATTCCTTGGTAGCCTTTGTCACTCCTCTATTGTGACTTTAAAGCAACATTTTTTAATAAAACTATGAAAATCACAGCTATTTCACTTACTACAAAACTCACTTTTATTGGTAAGATTTCCCTGGTCAGAGCTCCCCTTGTGGCAGTTTTGAAAGCAGGTTGACATGTTAGTAGTCTAATTCAGTAAAAGGACTTGTAGATCGATATGGCAACATGCTATCACCAAATTATTTGGGCAACAGAGTCACACAGTGGCAAATTTCAGTTCCAGTGATGCTGGAAGGGGAAAAATCTTCTAAACTACAAATGTTTCATAGTGGAAGAAATCCATCAACAAGTATTCATATGCTAAATACCTGTCATCTTGTGATTGCCTCCTGTCATAAGTGACCCAAAACCAATCACAATATTCTCAGGGGGGGGAAGGGGGAGGGGAGGGGGGAAGAGGGGGAGCTATGGGATAGTAGGGCCTGGAGCAAAAGGCATTAATAAAGCTAACTCTCCTTCTGCCTGGGATGATCACCTGCCTGGAGCTTATACCTTCTTAGGCACTGAACAAACTTCTCTCACAAGTGATGCACTTACAAAGTTTGCCTCTCATCTAGGTTGTCTGCCAGCTAATATGATACATCCATCACCACTAGTTTCCCAGTTAGATATTATGTCATCTTATCTATTTATCTATATTTCCATATTTTCACTGTCACATTTAGATTACAAATTCAGGTCAACCAAAACTGACAATAGTTTTCTCCTTTGCTCTCCAGCAGACTTTGAACAGTAGGATTATTTATAAGATTATTTTCAAAGGAAGGGGCTTGAGACATACAAAACATCCTCTGATACACAATACAAATTACATATATACATTTGGCTTCAGCAGGAAATCAACTTAAAATTATCAACATACTTTTTGGGTGTCCCTGGGAACAGAAACTGAAGAATGGAACTTGAGGGTTTTCTGTGCTCACTGTTTTCAAAATGCTCAGAGGCAGTTGAATTGTTGACATCAGGTGAAACATAATCTAAATTGGTTTTACTACAGTTTATCTTCTTTACAGAGCTTTTCTTTATGCTGAATGTAATTTTTATGATTTAATTGCCTTCATTCTGAGGTGACCAGACAATGCTGAGTGGTGTTTAAGAACTTGCAAGCATTGCTAGGCAGTGTGCCAATAAAAGGATGTAAACAAACAAAAGGAATCAAAATTTGTTGTAGTGCATAGAGTAAGAGAAGAGGTAGTACATGAAACATCCTACAGATTTCTCAACAATCATCACAAGTTAGCAACCTCGCAAAAAAACTTACATCTTTTAATGCCAGCAAAAATTCTTTGTACATAAACATCTGAACAGTTACATTGCCCTTAAGTAATAGCTGAAGTAATGTATACAGCCACATGGTTATAAGAAAATATATATACAGTTCAACTATTTAGTTTTCCTTTTATATATTTTTTTTTTCAATTTTGTTAATGATACTTTTCCAAAGATTAGCCTGCAGAATGGATTTCATTCTTTATAGCAGAAGTTTTGTAGCCATCCAAGATTGGATATACCTGTATGTTTCCACGCTTGAAACACTCAAGGAGTGAAAGCTAGTATATAATTATAAACCAGTATATCCTGAGAAAGAAGTCAATGTTTACATATTGCAAAGGATCGGACACTCATTAGTCATTCTGTAAATGCTTCAAATATGAAAAACTCTTTCCCCCTTGAGTTCTGAACTCGAGTCTGAGAGTTTTTAATCTGATTCCTGTAATCCCTGTTAGCCTGTTTTACCTCTACTGTCAACTGCTGTGACTTCCACTTTTCCTGGAAGCACTGAGGGATCTTTTATTTCTTTCCATACATCAACTCTGAAAGCAAATTGTTGGGGTTTGTTTTGAGCAAGAGGGGACATGGGTCCCAGGAACACCTGTGCAATTCAGGCCTTGAAGAATTCTCTGTTGATAATATAGTGGTGGAGTAGGAGATGTGAGAAAGCGCTGATTGCTTGGTATGCTGAAGTCCAGCTGCCCCTGAGAAGGGAGGCAAGCAAGATAAGGAGGAGGCGAGATCTGGGAAAGAGAGCAATTAGACCGAATAGAAGAATTCCACAGAGTTGTGAAAACAATGATGTAACCTTTTAGAGAGTAACCAATAATATGTTGCCAAGTGGGCATAATTATAGTAAACTGTATATAAGATGTGTCTGATGCTCAATAAAGTTGGATTTCGCTGATCACATTGATTGTATAGTGGCCCCTCCTTGTAACAGCAAATCAAACTCGGTAACACTGAGGGGGAAGAAAGTGAAGGAAAAAAAAAAAAGAAAGAAGAATGGTTAGGGTTGTTATCTTAGTAAATTCCCACTGCCCCTAATTGGTTACAGAGGTGTTAAGAGTCAGATATTCTGGCTGAAATTTATGATAGTACTGTTGTTGCACCTGTGAAAACTGGAAGAGGCAGTCTTGCTAACACATTAGTTTTGACGTTCTGCCAGACCTTTCAGGCTTTTAGTAACTACCCTGAGTACAATGCCAAGATTCAGACACTGTTCAATTTCTGTGGTGAGATTCAATTCCCAGGAATATGGCACAGTATTTTAATTTCTTTTAAGAAACATTCTAACAGGACTACCACTTCGTTGTTTTGTTTTTTTTTTATCTTGAAGGCTGAATGTGAAAGGCAGTTTATCAGTGTAACATATTATAATCTATACAGGTTTATAATGTAATTATATTCTTTTAGCTTTCAGAAAGGGAAAACAAAAAGCAAAGCAAACTCCACCTCCACCAAAGTTTACAAATACAGTTTGACCACCAGCACAATTTTAAAAAATCCTCTTCCATTTGAAGTGACCTCCGCCTGGTCTCTGAGGCCAAACAGAATCATAGAACCATAGAATTGTTGGAAGGAATCTCCAGGATCATCTAGTTCCAAGCACCCTGCCATGGGCAGGGGCACCTCATACTAGATCAGGTTGCTCAGGGCCACATCCAGCCTGGCCTTAAAAACCTCCAGGGGCTTCTAACACCTCCCTGGGCAACCTGTTCCATGTGTCACCACCATCATAGGGAAGAACTTCTTCCTAACATCCACTCTGAATCTACCCACTTCTATTTTTTTCTATTCCCCCTAGTCCTATCACTCGCTGACACCCTAAAACATTTCTCCCCATCTATCTTGTAGGCCCCTGTAAGATATTGGAAGGCAACAATAAGGTCTCCTCATTGTCTTCTCTTCTCCAGACTGAATAGCCCCAACTCCCTCAGTCTGTCCTCATAGGAGAGGTGCTCCAGCCCTCTGATCATCCTCATGGCCCTTCTCTGAACATGCTCCAGCACATCCAGATCCTTCCTGTAGTAGGGGCTCCAGAACTGGACGCAGTACTCCAGGTTGGGTCTCACCAGAGCTGAGTAGAGGGGAAGAATCACCTCCCTTGACATACTGGCTATGCTTCTCTTGATGCAGCCCAGGATGTGATTGGTTTTCTGGGCTGCAAGTGCACACTGGTGGCTCATGTTGAGTTTCTCATCCACCAGCACCCCCAAGTCCTTTTCTTCAGGGCTGCTCTCAAGCCAGTTGCTGCCCAGCCTCTATCAGTGCTTGGGATTGCCCCGACCCAGATGCAGGACCTTGCATTTGGTCTTGTGGAACCTCATGAAGTTGGCATGGGCCCACCTCTCCCTTCCCTCCAGCATGTCAGCAGCACCACTCAGCTTGGTGTTGTCAGCAATCCTGCTGCACTCAGTGACACTGTCAATGTCACCAACAAGCATGTTAAACAAGGTTAGTCCCAGAACTGATCCCTGAGAGACTCCACTTGTCACTGGCTTCCACTTGGACATGGATCCATTAACAGCCACCCTTTGGGTGCAGCCATCAAGTCAGCTCTTTATGCACTAAACGGTACATCCATGAAACCCATACTGCACCAGCTTGGAGACCAGGATGTCGTGTGGGACAGTATTGAAGGCTTCGCTCAGGGCCAGGTTAATGATGTCAGTTGCTCAGCCTTCATCTATTCATGTTGTGACCTTCTCATAGAAGGCCACCAGGTTTGTCATGCAGGATTTGCCCTTGGTGAAGCCATGCTGATTGCACCCCATCTCCTCTTCATTATTCTTCTGCCTCAGCAGTGCCTCCAGGTGGATCTGCTCTATGCCCTTACTGGGCACAGAGGTGAGACTGACTGGCCTGTAGTTCCCTGGGTCATCCCTCTTTCCCTTTTTGAAAATGGCAGTTATATTTCCCTTTTTCCAGTCAGTGGGGACTTCCTCAGACTGCCATGACTTTTGGAATATAATAGAAAGTGGTTCAGCAACATTATCCACCAGTTCCCTCAGCACTCCTATGTATCCAATAGGGTCCCATGAACTTGAACACTTTCAGGTTCTTCAGACGGTAATGAACCTGATCTTGACTCACAGTGGGCAGTTCCTTCTTCCAGTCCCTGCCATTATCTTCTGTTATTCTGGGAGTGCAGCTGGAGCCCTTGACAGTGAAGACTGAGGAAAAGAAGTAATTTTAGAACTTCAGCCTTCTCCATGTCACTTGTCACCAGTTCACCTGTTTCCTTTCTGAGGGGGCCCACACCTTCCCCAGTCTTCTTTTTACCACTAATGTACCTGTAGAAATTTTTACTGTTCCCCTTGATCTCCCTGGCTTGATTTAATTCTAACTGAGCTTTAGCTTTTCTATCCAGGTCTCTTACTCCTCAGGTAGCTTCCTCATATGCCCCCACTCCAGCTGTCCTTTCTTCCACTCCTTCTGAAGTTTGTTTTTGCATGACAGCGTGTCTAGAAGCTCCTTGCATCCAGGCAGGTCTCCTAGCATTCTTTCCTGCCTTCCTCTTTGTGGGTATACTTTGCTCCTGGGCACAGAGAAAATGATCCTTGTCCTGGGCCCCTCTTCCCTCTAGGGCTTTGTCCCATGATACTTAGGCCAGCAGATCCCTGAAGCAATCAAAGTCTGCATGCCTAAAATACCCTTCAGTGGTAATATCCACTGTCACAGAAACAGCCACAACAATGGCTATATATTTAATTTTCTGTAAGAAATCACAAATCTATGTTTTGATAATCATCTACTGAGATTTTTCAGATAGACACTTGCTTATTACAAGGGAAATAAAACTGTAAAATTTAGAAGTCCCTGGAAACACAGCATACTGTGTCCCACCAACAAATCACATCCATTTCCATTTGTAGCTTCTGTATTTTTAAATTTCTGCATCTCACAGATACTTGAAAGCCCTCTAGTCCTCTAGGTGAAGGTTGGGGCTTTTTTCTTCATGAATCTTCAAATTCAGAGCTCATATCTTACTCCTCTACTGCCTATTAACATGTTTAACCTTTACTGTCAACTGCTGTGTCTTCTGCTCTTCCCAGAGCAATGAAAGATCTCTTACGTCTTACCAAACATCAACTGTAAAAGCAAAGCAAACTTTCTACTGTGTAGTAGATAGTGTTCATGTATGAAGAACTACAGGACTTTTCCAAATCACTGATCCTAGACCAGCAATCAGAAAGAGCAAACATTTGATCCCTGATATAATTGACGTCACACCATATTTTGCAGAAACTGCTAACAGGCCCTCCTCTCATGGAGCAAAATGGCCTCATTAATCTCACTGTTTTGTAACAGACTGAAGCATGCAAAGTAGAAAGGCGCATTTGTACATAGCCAAAGAAGACTTCCCAATTGCTACTTATGATTTCATAATTGAGGTTTCATGTGCCAACAACAGTGGCCTTTAGAAGATCAGCAACCTTTCCATTGAGGACAGAGTTACAAATGAACAAAAAATTACCAAGGTGATGTTTTCTCTGAAACAAGTGAACAAAGGAAACGTCTGCACACTATATACTGCTGTATGCAGCAGAAGAAAATAGAGGTTCTAGTAGTATCACAGTGAAGGGCACAAGTAGAAGATATTGCAGAGTCCAGAATCAGTGCTCCGTTCCTTTGCTTTGGCAAATGTTACTAATGTCCTAATCAGTTAGTTAGTTAGTCCTAATGTTACTAACACATACCAGACCACACTTTGAGACATCATATATGTATGCTGTCCAACAAAGTACCGCAGCACGTTGGGACAAACATCAGGTGGAGAGGGAAAACGCTTCTACATTTGGCTTTGACAGCACATACAAAATTGGTTCAGAGACACCACATGTGATAATGGTCATAATTTCTGGGAGGAAAGCAACACAAACTGCATCACTGGCATAGGTAAGATCCAAATGGAATGGAGTCACATACAAGGGAAGAAGGAGGTAAATGGAAATGCTACTTATATTCTAAAGGAATGACAAAAGCACAGGTGCAACAATTCCACCTTGCTAGACAGAGAATATATAAAAAGAGAATTTGGTCAGACCAACAACTTTAGTGACTGAAAACTCCAGAATCATGGGGGGGGCGGAACAACCAAAACAACAACAAAAAAAAAAAAACAAAGAAAAAATCCAACAAAACACATCTCAAAACAAGCCAACCACTACCAAAACAACTCAATCAAAAAAACAAAACACAAAAAACAAAACAAAAAAAATACTCCCCAAAACCCAAACAAACCAGATCAAGTGGTTAAATCTAGGTACAAAAAGCAAAGAGTGAACACACAAGACTAAAAGCAGAACATATTACTGTGATCTACCTATCCTACTATCATTATGGAACACAGTGCATATCTTGGGAAGAAATATGCAAGTCTGTTTTAATAGGTCTGGAAACCTAGCCACAGAATGTTTAAATGGTGATACAAATATTTGTAAATAAACACTTTTTAAATAGTTCTTTACAGCTAGCTGACAAAAGGTTATTGTTTCCCAACAGTTTTTCACTTACCAAACTAGGCTAAAAAGCACCTCCCTTTACATTTTGGGCATCAAGGAAATAAAATGTAGTCCCTAATAAGTATTTTTCCTAGTTTCAAGACACTACGTTATTTTTCAGATGTGGTTTATACTCTACATTAATTGCACTTAAATTAAGATTTTTTTTAATCAACAAATTACCATAAAGAAAATATAAGTACTACCACAGTTTTCCTCCCCAGGTAGTTCTCTGCAAGCAGCTAGATGGTTGGTTTGTTTTGGGTTGTATTTGTTTTTTTAAATAACCTTGCTGGAAATATTTTGGGAAAATTCAAAGTCTTAAGTTATCACTACAAGCAAAGGACACATCTGCACATAAATTAGCTCCTTCAATTAAAAAAAAAAAAAAAAAAAAAAGAACAAAATAAGGCTTTAAACAAAAAGCAGTCAGTTCTCTACCAACAACAAGAGCAAGCATTTGGTAAGCACTTCATAGCAGGCACATACACAGCCTGACACCACTGAATTTTAACAGACCAGAACCTGCAAACCCCTCCAAGGAAAATGAGTGCAAGTTTTCCCACAAATGAAAGAAGTCTCTGAATTCTTAAGAGGCCTGAATAAGAACCTCCATCCTTCACACAGAAGTCTTCTGAAACATTATCTACAATTCTCAATGCATCATTGTAACTGGGTTAGAAGCATCATTATGACTAGAATAGAATAGACGAGGTTGGAAGAGACCTTCAAGATCATTGTGTCCAACCCATCAACCAATCCAACCCACCCAAACAGCTAACCCATGGCACCAAGCACCCCATCAAGTCTCCTTCTGAACACCTTCAATGACGGCGACTCCACCACCTCCCCAAGAAACCCATTCCATAGTGCAATCACTCTTTCTGTATAGAACTTCTTCCTAACATCCAACATAAACCTCCCCTGGCACAGCCTGAGACTGTGTCCTCTTGTTCTGGTACTGGCTGCCTGGGAGAAGAGACCAACATCCACCTATCTACAACTTCCCTTCAGGTAGTTGTAGAGAGTAGTAACCTCACCCCTGATTCTCCTCCTCTCCAGGTTAAGTAACCCCAGCTCCCTCAGCCTCTCCTCATAGGGCTTGTGTTCCAAACCCCTCACCAACTTCGTTGCCCTTCTCTGGACTCGTTCCAGCAAGTCAACATCTTTCCTAAACTGAGGGGCCCAGAACTGGACACAGGACTCGAGGTGTGGCCTAACCAGTGCAGTGTACAGGGGCAGAATGACCTCCCTGTTCCTGCTGGCCTACAGTGTGTTCTTGATACAGGCCAGGATGCCATTGGACTTCTTGGCTGCCAGGGCATACTGCAGGCTCATGTTCAGCCTACCATCAACCAGTACCCCCAGGTCCCTTTCTACCTAGCTGCTCTCCAACCACTCTGACCCCAGCCTGTAGCACTGCATGGGGTTGTTGTGGCCGATGTGCAGAACCCAGCACTTGGTTGTGTTAAATTTCATGCCGTTGGATTCTGCCCATCTGTCCAGCCTGTCGAGGTCCCTCTGCAGAGCCTCTCTACCCTCCAGCAGATCAACTCCTGCCCCCAGCTTGGTGTTGTCAGCAAATTTACTGATGATGGACTCAATACCCTCATCCAGATCATCAATAAAGATGTTAAAGAGCACAGGGCCCAGCACTGATCCTTGGGGCACACCACTAGTGACTGGCCACCAGCTGGATGTGACACCATTCACCACCACTCTCTGGGCTCAGCCCTCCAGCAAGTTCCTAACCCAACGCAGTGTGCTCCCGTCCAAGCCATGGGCTGACAGCTTGGCCAGCAGTTTGCTATGGGGGACAGTGTCAAAGGCCTTGCTGAGGTCCAGGCAGACTACATCCACAGGCCTCCCCACATCCACCAGGCGGGTCACCTGATCATAGAAGGAGATCAGGTTGGTCAGGCAGGACCTGCCCTTCTTAAATTCATGCTGGCTAGGCCTGATCCCTTGGCCATCCTGTAAGTGCTGTGTGATTGCACTCAAGATGACCTGTTTCACAATCTTGCCTGGCACTGAGGTGAGGCTGACAGGCCTACAATTCCCTGGCTCATCCAACCGGCCCTTCTTGTGGATGGGCACCACCTTGGCCAGCTTCTGGTCTTCTGAGAGCTCTCCAGTGACCCAGGACTGCTGAAAAATGATGGGAGAGTGGCTTGGCCAGCTCATCTGCCAGCTCTCTCAGCACCCTAGGATGGGTCCCATCCGGTCCCATGGACTTGTGGGGATCCATGTGGCTGAGCAGGTCTCTAACGATTTCCTCCTGGATCACAAGGGAACTATATTGCTCCCTGGCTCCTTCTGCCAGCTCTGCAGGCCAGCTGTCTGGAAGACATTCTGTCCTGCTGGTAAAAATTGAGGCAAAGAAGGTGTTAAGTACCTCTGCCTTTTCCTCATCCTTTGTTACAACATTCCACTCCATGTCCACCAAGGAGTGGAGGTTGTCCTTGCCCTTCCTCTTGCTCTTAATGTATTTATAGAAGGACTTTTTGTTGTCCTTTACAGCAGAGGCCAGTTTAAGCTCCAAATGTGCTTTTGCCTCCCTAATTTTCTTCCTACATGATCTAGCTACATCCTTAAACGTTCCATGGGTTGCCTCACCTTTCTTCCAAAGATGATACACCCTCCTTTTTTTCCCTTAGTTCTATTAAATGTTCATTACCCATCCAGGCTGGCTGGCTGCCCCGGCGGCTCATCTTCTGGCATGACTACACTACAAAAGACCCACACCATGGCTTTCAAAGGGTAAAAAAATATATCTTTCAATATTTAGAAGGAAAAAAAGAACATTAATAACACTTTTTGCCTAATGCATACTAGTTTGTGAATCATGAACTAGAAAGAGAACACAATTCCAACAAGACAATTTATAGCCACTGGCTATGAATATTCAGTTTCTGTAAGCTGAAGTTAAAATATAAATCAACTAAATCAATATAATCTCACAGAAACTGAGTCTTCTTACAATTTAAAGCATACAACATAATACTCTGCTTTCTAGTATGCCCTTACCTGGCCTTAATCAGTGGAAATGTCTCCTCAAATAAATTAAATATCTTTTCCAGTCTAGGATTTCACCAGTTACCTAGCTGCTATTTTTTTATCCTGAGATGACATAAGTCAATACGCTAAATGGCACACATTTAAATGTATTTATTGAAAACTGCCTTTCAATACTTGCTGTTGCGAGTGTGCAGTAGCCCTGAACCTCTTGGTTTCATGTCTTGCTTTCAGGAATAAGCAGCCTGATGGTTAGAGGAAAGGGATACACATTAATATTTTTATTAGTAAGTTGTGGTTTTAGTTTATAGCAAATTGAGGCAATGCTCTTGAGTTTCATTTGCAATATGATACAAGACCACTGAACTGCAGCCCTGCACTAGTTACTGAGGATCACCAAATAAAGGATAAGAAAATAGTGAGACAAGAGATCCAGTCAGACTACCTTGCATGCTTACCCATCTGCATTCTTGCAGCAAGGATGGTCATAGGACAGATGGAGATGGCCCTTTTGTTGCAGGAGCAGGTGTCTTTGTGCAAGTTAGCGTGTGCACATACAAGAGAAGGCTAGACACTGTAAGATGCTTCACGAGGCATGACTGAAGGTGCTGAACCACATTTTAAAAAAGGTATTTTTAACTAGCAATGACTAGCACTAGTCTGGCACAAAAGCCAGACAAAAGCCAGACACTGTCCAGATCTCCCTTCAAGGTAAATGGCTTTCAGCACAAAGCACTGATTTGAAGATACAGGTCTAAGCTTGCATCTTCTCTCAAGAGGATGAATGAGCTTCTGGGACAATGCTAAGTGAGGCTATGATGGTCACAAACACACTGTTTTAATGCAGTAGCTGATGTCAAACTGCTTTCCTTCACAGAAGTAAAATAGAAGTCCTGCAATGCTTTTTGGTAGATGCTACACATGGGAGATTCTCCAAATCATGGAAGTAAAAATGAGGCTTTCTAGTTAAATCGCCCTTGATTATTTGTTCTGCCAAACAATTTGCCTGCGTTGGTACACCTGTCTCTGATCAACCTCTTCTATGAATGGGTCCAGCAGGTCCCACATTTGTCCAGACTGGTCTCTGCACAGGTTTGGAAGGGACCCCTTCCATACCACCCAGTTTAAGGTAGCACAGGTACTTTGCATAAGAAATACAGCTTCCAAGAATCAACACTGTGATGGGTTAACGCCCTTTTCTGAAAACAAAAAAAAACAAAGCAGGATGGAGGGCTTGTGGGTACTTTACCCTCCCTGCAGGGCGTTTCCCTCTAGGAAAGCTGAGTCTGTTCCACTCTCCGCTCCCTGCCCAGCCAGGGTATAAAAAGCAGGACATCATAGCTGTTGGATCTCCTTTTGGCTCCTGCCTCTGCTGGATAAGAGCTACTGCAGCTGCCCTCCTGCTCCTCAGCCACGTGGCCGGACCTGATCCTTTTCCCTGCTGCCTCTGCGCCTCCTCAGAGAAAGACTGGTTTTGTATTATTCTTTTCTGTCCCACTCCCATCCATTCTTGTTCCTTGCCCTTGTGAACTTTTCCTGTTATTGTCATATATATAGTTTAAATAAAAATTCTTTGCCTCTCTACTTCCAAGCCGACTCCAGATTGTTGTTTAGTGGATTTGCTCCTTACCCCATTTTTTTTTTTCCCTCTCTGTTTGGAGGGAGAAGCGGGGGGGGGGGGAGAGTGGGGAAGAGATTGTCAGCCTTTTCCCCATTTGGGCTTTTAACTCCCAGTTAAGGCTTAAACCACTACAAACACCTACCAGGGTGAGGAGATGCAGGTGTCTCCAGGAGAGTGTGCAGTCTTGTCTTTGCTTATTTCCTTTGCTATGATTATGTTCTCACAGCAGAAGGAAAACTAAGACTAGTTGAAAAGCATGTAGATTTTCACACTCAGAAACATACAGGAAGGATGCAAGTGACCAGAGTGAGGAACATGGGATGGAGAACAAAGAGTGTATGTGTGTGGGGAACAAACAACAAAAACAAGCAAGAAGGGGAGGATGAGACTCAGTTTACCACACCCACTCAGAATTTGGAAGAAAAATTATATTTACAAAAGTAGGCTAAATATAAAAGCATAAAATACAGTAAGCATCAATCAAATGAGATACACTTATCTTTTATTATTCTGTCCAGCCTCTAAAGGCTGTCCATCTCTAGACTTCAAAACCTCTGGAAATAAAAACATAAAAAGTAGGCAGAGCCTTAAAATTGTAACAATCAGCAAGAGACTGTGCACAGTTGAATTGGGAGAAAAAGAGTAATGGGAGACAATAGTAGATGTGATTCTGTGGGTGACTCTGTGATGGAGAGCAAGGGAACCAAAGTAGAATGGAAATAGATGTTAATAGGAAATGCATGGACAGGAAAGGCTTTCTGCTTTGATCTATTTTTAAAAAGGGCATTCGGTGCCATTAACTTTGAATAGTCAAAAGAATGCTCAAGGGAGGGTAAAAAAACAAATTAACAAAGCCAGTAGACAGCTAATAATATAGTGATGTTGCAGGGAAGAGAGAAAATAAAACAAACTTGATTTTTATCTCCAGGACAACGCAGGTACTTTTGTCCCGACATACAGAAAGGTCAGCTCATTGTGAAATGTATATATATACACAGAAAGGGCTTGAGATACTCATTCTTGTGCTATTTGCCTGTTGTCAGACAATTACTACCTATACAAAATGGCATCAATCCATGCTCAAGACCAAAGAAATGGATCAAGACTAACCAATCAGCTAAACCTGAAGTGCAGTAGAGTTTAGCTGCAGAGGCAACCATTGCAATTTGCAGTTGTGAAGCAGTAAAACTTGAAGAGATTATCTGCAAAGGACCACTGGAGGGGGACTCTGCAAACCAACTAGAACTGGCCTGTGCACAAACCTGTCATAGGTCAGCAGAACTAAGCAGCTTGCTACAGTACACATTTGCTTATACCAAGCTGCTGTGAAAAAGAAAGGATTGCCCTGCCTTGGACTAATCACTTTTATATATTTACTATGACCTTTTATTACGTGGACCACAAACTACAGACAGAAATTTGTCCTTCACATTCAGTGAAAAATTTTATATAGGTATATACATACACTCTTTTTTTTTTTTTTTAAATATTTTCCTCTACTACTTTGTACCAAACTGCAGCTGGTATACCTGTGAGAGATGTTATTTTATTACCCTTACTTGTGCACATCAGTGTATATGAATATTGTGATCCCAAACTCTTAAATGGGATTTCTAGTTACGCCACATGACAAGCACAAAAATAGCTGCATTTTTTAGACAGTTTAAACAGAGAAAAATCAGAGTTCTACACACCTCTCTTGAAGAGTGGAGTCTTTACTAACCCTTTACAACTCTACTGTCAAGTCTCTTAATCTTCTTTCAGTAGCTGGCTGAGTATCATTGCCTTGAAGAGAACCACTTTATATCCTTTCCTACTATAATTCCTTTAATTAAAAAATAACCAAGCCAACAAAACCAACCAATATATGTACCTTTTGGTCACTGCACTGTCTGAAACATCCCCGGGAGGAACACATCAAGTACAGCAATATTTGCAGATGGATCAACTGCAACTTTTACTTGGCTAAAACAAAAGCAGTTGTACGATTTTTGGTATCAGGATACAAGAACAAAAGTAGATAATGCTTAAGTTTTATGGCTTAATAACTTGATGAAATCTTTACAAAAGAAAACAAATAAAATGAAGAATTCAGTAAGATTTTAAACTCTACTTCTCATTCTTGCAGTATATGCTGTAAATATTGGGAAACATCCTCCTGAACATCCTCCTGTTATTTTAAAAACATTGATCTTAAGTGGGAAATGCTGACAAAGCATATTTTGAAACCTTGTCAAGCAATTAGGGTTGCATTACTGGTCACATTTGTGATGACCTTCCAAACACTGTTTCACCAGGCAAAACTGACAGAACTGGATGTCTAGGTGCACAATGCTCTGTAGCAGAAAGTAACATTTGCTTGCATAATCCCTGTGTGCGATAATTGGAAGGTTACAAAAAGAATCTTCGAGCCCAGGAAGCGGTCAATGAACAAGATGTGAACCTGTCCTTATTTTTCAAAAGATTTGTTTTATGCTGTTCTTGCAAACTGAACAAAGACATGTTTCCTGCCTCTGTTACCTGAGGCCCAAATTAATCTCAGAGATCAGAAGTACAATCACAATAAACCAGAAAAGGCTAAAATGAATGAAGTTACTTTTGTGACTTTTTTTTGTTGTTGTTATACAGAGAGCCTTTACCATGGTCACCTAGGCCTCACGCGCTCTTTCTTTTCCTCTGCATTATACCCTGAAAAATAGATAAGAGAACTGCGAATGTAAGGTTGCATGCATGGTATTTTAATTCTAACTCCCCTACAAGTTTATCTATAGACTCTGAAAGAGTAAGACAAGAGATTACCACTGTGATTTAACTGGATTTACATCACAGGGCCAAAATTTCAACAAATGTTTATGACCACAGAGCCCACCTCTTGTGTTTTTGATCAGACCTCAGACACACACTGCCAGCTGCCAGGCCCCAAAATAAAGCATTGCACTCAACGTGCAAGTCTTTAGGCTTCTGTTTCTTGTCCTGTAGAAGAGAGGACATCATGTGGAAGCCTGAGTTTTTCTTGCAGTGCCTCATCCTGGACAAAATTACATAATTCCTACTACAAATATGTTATCCATCAGGTTTGCTTCTTCATGTGCTCAATGAAATTGTTAAGTGTTGTTTTTGTGGAGTGATATTTCTTATTCAGCAACTGGATTATTTTATCTGCTCTCCTGCTAGGCAATTTCTATTTTAATCTCCAAAGCCACTACTAAACTACACTAATGCTCTCAGAACGACCTGAAATACATTTGGTTTTCACATTTTGAAGCTTTGTGGTATACAGTTTCTCTCAGGATAACACCTGCAACCCTGTGTCAAATAAAATTTGTTAATACTTTCAGCAATTTGTTAATGTTTTCAGACATGAAAATAGTCCGCAAGTACTTTTTGAGAAGGTATTTCATAGAATGCACCATTTTATCAGTGTTAAATCTGAGATATGAGCCCAAAAATTGCCTTTGCAGCTCATTAAACCAATTCCATTTTGACCATACATGGCCTTATGTGCATGACTACATCATGGCTACACACTTTGTCACTGGGCCTTTTTTCTCCAATATAATTTCCTCTACCCAGCTGGCACACACATCCTGTTTTCCATGGACCTGTAATATTTGCAAAAATTGTAGTGCCAAGACTGACTAAGTGAATGATGCATAGTCCACATCTGCTCCCTCGAGATATTTTTCTAGAAAACAATTATAAAAAAAAGATTAGGAACAAGTTTAAGCATGGCAGGAGATGACTTAAAAATAAGAGAAGTAGCATTGTTTCTGAAGAATGCATCTTTCTTACTTCCTGCATCATATCACTGTGGCCTTCCGTCAAATTATTCTGATGCTTACTCCTTGCAAAATCAGGGCTTGTTAAAAAAAAAAAATATAAATGAAAATAAATGGAAGTGTCCATGTCACAAACTGAACAAAAACCTCACCTTGATTGCAATAGCTGCAGAAGTAGCCACAGAGAATAGGAAAAGCAAAACTAATCCTATTGAAATAAAGAAGAGGAAACTAACTCCTGAAATGCCACAGCTCAGAATGGTATGAAAGAGAAACTACATGAATGCTTGTATTAGTTCTTAAGTATAAAGACAGGCTTACACATGAAACTTCTTTTTAATGGGAAGTTCTCACATACTATGCCATCAACAACTGCAACTTTACATAAAAAAATAGATCCTACTCTTCTGGGAAAAGAGTCAGCAAAGAACCTGGAGCTCACAGAACAAGAAGATATGCATAACCACAGAAGGACTGAGACTGACATCCTGATTTCCTTTCCGGAAGTATGTTATAACACTTTTGTCACTTTCATATTTCCCACCTTCAAAATACCAGAAATTGTATACAAGTCACATTAGTGCAAGGGTCAGCTGTATTCTGAAAGTGTTGCTGTGGCCCATTTTGGCTTTGCTTTAGAAGAAACTGGACTAGAGTGCATTCCTGATCAACCCAGAAACACTGAATTTGTAATGGTAGTTGATTTAACTGCCCTGTTCTGGACTGTGACTTCAAGACAATTGTGATTTCACTTCTTCTAAATCTTGTAAACATTTGTATAACATGGAATGGCTTGAAAAAGATCAGAAACATTTTTTCACCCAACTGTATATGTATATATTAACTCTGATGGCATGTCTGAGAACAACTGCCTTATCAGTTTCCCCCTCTTAATGTCCTTGTTTTCAAATATTTGTTTCTGTCTCATTATTTCTTAAGATATGAGTTTCAGCTTGTGGCCGGTTGACGTTGCCCCCCTTAAGAAAGGGAATATGGTGGATGGAAGTTGGTAAACGGAAGGAATAGTCTAAACTAATTTTCATTGGACGAGTGGGAGGAAGCACCTTCTGAACTGGAGTGAAATGGGCATTTCCAGCACTTCTCTGTCACTCTTGCTTCCGCCTTTCCACAGTGCAGCAGCTCTATGTCTGTGCTGGACTTTCTGCCAAGGCCTCGGTCTTGAGGATAAGATAACCAGGTCTGTATTAACTGCTTCCAATTAACACAAACTGCTTTTAACTTCTTTCTTTCTCTTTCTCCCTCTTTTCCGAACTATTCTGGGGAAAGCGGGGAAGAGAGGGGAGAGCGGAGGTGGGGAACCCCCTCGACCGAGGGGGGTTACTCTCATTTCTGTGTTACTCTGTTGTATATCTTTGTATATATTGTAGATATTGTAAATTTGTAAATATTCCCCTGCAAACCCTACACTGCTTTGTAAATATAGCTCCACTGCTTTGCTAATTCAGCTGGTGAGTTTTTTTTTCCTTTCCCTTCAAATTTTTCTTTTCCCTTTTACCTTACAAGGGGGAAGGGAGGAGGCTTTTTTGGCTTTACCCTTCCACCCACCACACAGCTGGGCTGCCACTTATGCTGTAGACAAGAGCAGGAATGAAGAGGACCGCACGCTACCTTCAATTGACAGGGTCTGTGAGGTAGATTCTGCAGAAGTTTTATCTGTCTGTTTACATTAACTGTTAATGGTCCATAAAAATCTAATGCATGTTAATACATTTTTTTTTTTAAGTGAAAAAATATTCTGGTATATAGAGGGTGCAGTTTATCTGATTTCCCATTTCAATGAATTTTGTAATGGTTATGAACTTAAAATCAATTAAAAAAAAACAAACGTGTGAGAGAGGTAGTTGAAAATTCCTTCACTCTTCAGCTGGTAACCTGTTTCTTATATCTATTTGATGAGGCATAAGTACCAGCAACTAAAATTTAGGAAACTCTCTGTGTTCCTGTTCTCTTTCAGAACACAATTTGCTGAACACATCTATTTGATCTACTTTTACATGAACATACTTCTATCAAAATAGCGGCATCTCCCAGGGAACAGGTCATCACTTGCCCTTAGGAGGGTTATAAGCTACCTAGAACAACAGCAGAGTACTTACATTTCATCAAGATGCCCTTTAAAATAAAAGATGTCATGTTTGAAATTGTCAGCTTTCCATAGGCTTCTGTTATTTTTCACTCCCTAAGACATAAGTTTGACTGTAAGTGCATGTATGTAGCCATTTGAGTTTTCCCAGATCGAAAAACCCAATGGCACAGATGTAAGCTGCCCCCCTCTCCCCTTCTGCCCCATGGGGAAAAGATAGACAACAGAAGACAAAGGGGTAGACCACAAAGACATGCACTGACTTGGAAGTTTAAAAAAGTAATAGCAAGAAAAAATAAAAGGTATTTAGAGAAGAGGAAGGTACAGAGGTATCAGAGAAAGGGATATATACAGAACCAGATTGGATGGCAGTGGATTGTTGGGATGGGGGATGGCAGGCCCCAACATGAGGTAGCAGGCCCTGACTGTGTGGAGTAAGCATGGTCTCAGCAGCAGCAAAACAATTCCATGTCACAGGAAGGCAAAGGCAAGAGTAAACGACAGGAAGAGGCTCTCCCTCATATAGGGTGCAGATGGGAAAAGGAATAAACATCACCCTGGGGACCACTCCCTTGGTCTGGTTTCCCTGTCCACCTCCCACCCAACTGGAGGTCACCTATGAAATCAAGTTTCCCACCTGCCTCTCAGCAGGCCTTAAACCACAACAACATATCAATTTTGTTTAATTAGCTACTAAGAACACAATAAAGTAATATTAATTCAGTGTCTTCTAGTCAGACCCCACTATTCTTTGTAAAACTGAAACTATCACATTTATTATCTATATACATACACTTAAATAAAAATATCTCTTTTTTCTCATATTTATATATATAAAACATGAAGACAAACACAAGCAGGAGAGGTAGGATCATCTCTCCAGAGGATCACCTTGCTAGATGAAGAACAGGCAGGTGATTTAGAGATACATCCTGCTACAGTACAGAAGAGAAAGAGGAAAAATAATGTGTAGTCCCACAATAGACTAGAAAATGGAAACTCTTTTCATCCACTGTCCTGAGACTGATAGTCTCTCCTCTAAAATGTTCCACTGCTAAAATTCCGTTGTCAAATGATTTGCATGAGTTAGCAACACTAAAACAGGCACCTCATCTCTCTGATGAGTAATATTTAAGGAAACATCTTGAAAAGGAAAATCAGAGCTACCTCACACTAAAACACTTTAAAAAATTCTTTTGCGTTGTAATAGTAGTTTTTGAAGCTGCTGGCAGCAGCAGAAATTCAAAAGTGAAGTCCAGGAGTTAAAACATACGGGTTTGAACAGTGAAAAAAACTATGAGGCCACAGAATTACAGAATGATAGGAGTTGGTAGGGACCTCAGAAAATCACCTGCCAGAAGATCACCCACCCCTGCCACAAGTTCACAAAGAGCAGGTTGTACAGGATGGCATCCAGGAGGGTTTTGAATTATTCTAGAGATGGAGACTCCACTGCTACTGTGCAACCTGTTCCATTACTCCACCATATTCAAAGTGAAGAAGTTCCTCATGCTTAAATGGAACTTCCTATGTTCAAGTTTGTTCCCACTACCTCTTGCCCTGCCCCAGCGCACTACTAAAAAACAGACTGGCTCCATCCTCCTGACACTCACCCTTAAAGTATTTATAAGCATTGATAAGCCCCAAGTCCCTCAGCCTTTCTTCACAAGAGAGAGATTCTACTCCCCTAACCATCTTCATAGTCCTTTGCTGTACCCTCTCAAGCAGTTTCCTACCCTCTTGAATTGGGAAGCCCAGAACTGCACACAGTTCTGCAATATGCTGTAGGTCCAGACACAACTAACCTGAATCATGTTTTACAAGACAGGCCAGCTATAAGCACACAGAAGGCATATTTAACCTGACACAAGCAGCTCAGCTTCTTAAAGTCTATATGAAAACAGTGTATTTATAGCCTTAACTGCACTAGTTTCAATGATTTCAAGAGAAGAGCATGCTTCCTGAAACATTATGCACAAAGAATCGCTTTTTCCTGATTTTCTTGTTCATTGTCAGACCTGTTTGCTGTTGGTCTGCATTGAGAATTGGAAGAGGAGGTGAATGGTTAAAGAGAAGATGAAAGCAGATTTACTGAAAATAAACCAGTTTGTTATTCTAAGTAATTGTTCTTCCCATCCTCACAGTTAGCTTCAGTTTTTCGTAAAACAGATACATTGTCTTAATTTCACAGGGTAAACTGTCTTTTCCAACTTATTTGCAATACAATTTGAGGACCAGCCAGCAGAGGCACCAGCAAGCGTATCACCTATTCAGTTCCTTTGCTGGAAAGATGGAACAGTATCTAATATGTTGGGAAACTAATACTTTTTTTTAAATTTATTTTTAAACAACATTCTTCCATACAAGAAGATGCATTCTTATAATGTCTGAAATACAAAGAATATAAAAGAAAAAGTATGCCTATATTAATTAAAATCATTGCGTAATAAGAATTATGAATCAGGGATTAGCAGGTATTATGGTTTCAGGGTGGATGCCTGTAAGAACCACAGAGTTGAGGACCTCCAGGAGGACCAGAAAGTGTAATCTAAATTATTTCACTCCCATAATCCCTACAAACTTTATAAACAGGCCTTTCCATCTGTTCTGCCCTTTCATCTCCCTGTTCTCTTCTCAGCTTGCTGTATTTACAGGAGACTTGAGGCTTTCAGCCCTGAGCAGCCTGGACCTAGCAAGCTGAATTTTAAACTGCATCACTTGGGCCTGGTATGGGTGGGGGGCTAAGGGGAGTAGAGAAGTATTGGGGGAGGGAGGGGTAGGAGGGGGCACTGGAGGCCTTTAGGGCTTTGAGGATTGGGATTTGACACCCTGTGGGGGGAAGGTTTTGGGAAGGTGATGGCCTAATGAGTTTTTTTGGAGAATGCCAGACTGGAGACCTGGGCTGAATATGAATTATTGGGTATTTCTGCATGTTTTTGTACTGTTGTATTAGTTATGAATGGTACTTCAATTTAAGTTTCCAATCCTTTCCAATCCTGTGTGGAGTGTTATCTTTTACTTCTTTGGGCAGGGGTAAAAAGCATCTGTCTCACTTCCTAAACCTAAGACAGCAGGTCACCTCTTCAACACTATAGACGATGTGGGAAGTTTGTGACTCTTCACTAAAAGGAATTTGGTTTAACTTAGTTTTATGTAGTATTTAAATTTATTTACAATTTTATTGTGTGTCACTACAACAAAGTATTAGATTTGAGTGACTCCTGGCTATCAAATCTCTGTATCTTTACCATAACAATGGTGAAATTTCTTCATATTGCATTTGTTTAGCCAAAGTTGCTGTTGGTCACTGGTATTCTCAGGCCATATTGTTACACAAAAATTTAAAAGTCCTTGTTGTTAGGAGGTACCAGAGCTGCAGTGCTAACCATGTTTCATGGACCATGTCCAAATCAACTTGCCAACATGCTGGCTTTGCTAACTATTCAGTGAATGCCAAGGCTGATTCTCTGCTACCTGCATACAACGTTGTGAGTCAACAGAACATGTAAAGCAGAGTAGAATATTTTCCAGTCACCTAGTGGAATGTATGCCACTAAATATATTGTTAATGTCCATTAAATAACACAGATGTTTCACAGTGTCAAAGATGAATGTGTGCTGCTGGAGTTTCTTAGAAACCCTATAGTGCAAGTAGGTTCATGGCCTGAATTTGCTTACCATGCAAGCAGACAGATAACAATTAGAGCACATCTCTCCACTGAAACAGTGAAAACCACAGGAGTCACATAACATGGATAGCTGCCCTCATCAAAAGATATTACCCTTTCCTAGATTCAGTACACTGCTTTGTTTTGTTTTATTTTTCTCAGTTAGCCCTGAAAGGTACAGGTCTTAAAACTTTCTTGTTTGATCCCTGAGAATCTCAGACAAAGGGCTGAACACTTGCATTCCTCACTTCTGCTAGAAGAAACTCCTGAGGCTTAACAGGTCTCCTAGCGTGAGCCCTGATTTTCTGCTCATATTTCAGATTTTAAGTGACAGCTTATTGCAAGGCATTAGGTTGAACTTGACAATCTAAGTGTAAATTTTTAATAAGAAGCAAAAACTATTTAACCTAGGCCTTGAATACTCAACTTCATGATTTTTTTTTTTAACTTTGATGCCTTATAAACAAATATATGCAACCAGAACCAAGGTTACAAGATGCAGAAGCTGCTTGCTGAACTGCTCATTTCCACATACCAGCCAGTTTTAACAAAATTGTTCATCAAAGGTGAAGTTGCATCATCAGGTGTGCACTATAAAATTTGTGTAACTTGACATTTAATTTTAATGTCAAAGACAAAGCACCAAGCAAAGGTCAAAGAATTTGAAAGAAAATTCTCAAAGAATTTGATTTCTCTGGCTTCCAAATCTGGAAGTGCTGTTGCAAATCCCACCCTCCAGTATAAAATCATAGAATCAATAAGGTTGGAAAAGACCTCAAAGATCATCAAGTCCAACCTGACACCCAAGACCTCATGACTACTAAAGCATGGCACCAAGTGCCACATCAAATCCCCTGCTGAACACCTCCACCACTTTCCTAGGCAGCCCATTCCAAAAGCTAACAACTCTCTCTGTGAAGAACCTCACCTCAAGCCTAAACCACCACTGGCACAGCTTGAGACTGTGTCCTCTTGTTCTGGTGCTGGTTGCCTGGGAGAAGAGATCAACATCCTCCTGGCTACAACCACCCTTCGGGTAGTTGTAGGCAGCAATGAGGTCTCCCCTGAGCCTCCTCTTCTCCAGGCTAAACAGTCCCAGCTCCCTCAGCCTCTCCTTGTAGGGCTTATGCTCCAAACCTCTTACCAGCCTCGTTGCACTTCTCTGGACACGTTCAAGTATCTCAATGTCTTTCTTAAACTGAGGGGCCCAGATCTAGACAAGGACTCTAGGTGTGCCCCAGTCAGTGCCGAGTCCAGGGGCACAATGACTTCCCTGCTCCTGCTGGCCACACTACTTCTAATAGCCAGGATGCCATTAGCCTTCTTGGCCACCTGGGCACATTGCTGGCTCATGTTTAGCCAGCTGTCAATCAGTACCCCCAGGTCCCTTTCTGTTTGGCTGCTCTCCACCCACTCTGACCCCAGCCTGTAGCTCTGCATGGGGTTGTTATGACCAAAGTGCAGCACCCGCCACTTGGACGTGTTGAATGACATCATGTTGGACTCTGCCCATCTGTCCAGTCGGTCAAGGTCACTCTGGTGAGCCTTTCTACACTCTAATAGATCAACACCTGTTCCCAACTTGGTGTCATCTGCAAATTTACTGCTGATTGACTCAATCCCCTCGTCCAGATCATCAATAAAGATATTGAACAGGATTTGGCCCAGCACCGATCTGTGGGGCACACCACTAGTGACTGGCTGCCAGCTGGATGTGGCACCATTCACCACCACTCTCTGGGCTTGGCCCTCCAGCCAGCTCCTAACCAGCACAGAGGGGATGGTGCCAAAGGCCTTGCTGAAGTCCAGATAGATTACATCCACAGTCTTCTCTATATCCACCAGGTGGGTCACCTGATCCTAGAAGGAGATTAGGTTGGTCAGGCAAGACCTTCCCTTCCTGAATCCATGCTGGCTGGGCTTGATCCCTTGGCCATCCTTCAGGTCCACTGTGATTGCCCCCAAGATGATCTGCTCCATAATTTTCCCTGGCACTGAGGTCAGGCTGACAGGCCTGGAATTTCCAAGTTACTCCATCTGACGCTTCTTATGGGTGGGCATCACATTGGTCCATTTCCAGTCATCTGGGACCTCTCCAGTGAGCCAGGACTGGTGGAAAATGATGGAGAGAGGCTTGGCCAGTTCATCTGCCAGCTCTCTCATAACCCTAGGCTGGATCCCATCCAGTCCCATGGACTTGTGAGTATCCAAGCGGCTAAGGAGGTCTCTAATTACTTCCTCTTGGATTTCATCTACCAGTTGAGGAGGCCAGTTATCCTCAAGTCCTCCTGCCTTACTGTTGAAAATGGAAGCAAAGAAGGTATTTAGAACCTCAGCCTTTTCCTCATCTTTAGTTACAATGTTCCACTCCAGTTCCCATAAAAAGTGCAGGTTCTTCTTGCTCCTCTTTTTAGCATTAATATATTTATAAAAATGCTTTTTATTGTCTTTCACAGAGGTGGGCTTTTGACTCTCTAATTTTTCTCCTACATGATCTAACAACATCCTTAAACATATCACGAGTTGCCGCCCCCCCTTTCCAAAGGTCACACAGCCTCTTTTTTCCCCTCAATTCCTTCAAGAGCTGCTTGCCCATCCAGGCTGGTTGCCTTCCCTGCCGGCTCATCTTTCGGCACATGGGCACAGCCTGTTCCTTTGCCTTCAAGAGCTCCTGTTTGAAGTAGGTCAAACCATCCTGGACCCCTTGGTACTTGAGGGCTGCGACCCAGAGTACTCTCTGAATAAGTTGCTTAAGCTGAAGTTTGCCCTCCAGAAGTCCAAAGTGAAGGTTCTATTACTGCTTCTCATTATTTCCTTGCATATTGAAAACTCCACTGTCTCATGGTTGCTGAAGCCTAGCCTGTCTCCTACCATCACATCTCCCACCAGCCCTTCTCTATTGGAGAACAGCAGGTCAAGCAGAGCCCCTGGTAGGCTCACTTAACTGCTGCACCAGGAAGCTGTTTTCCATGCATTCTAAGAACCTTCTGGACTGCCTCCTCTCTGCTGAGTTAAGTTCCCAGCAGATGTCTGGCAGGTTAAAGTCACCCACAAGGACAGGATCTGATGATCTTGAGACAGCCTCCATTTGCTTATAGAATATTTCATCTGCCTTCTCATCCTGTTTGGGTGGTCTATAACAGACTCCAACCAGGATGTCAGTTTTGTTAACCCTCCCTCTGATTTATCCCACAGGCATTCTCATCTGCAACCTCTAGTTCTGAGGCATCAAGAGATTCCCTAATATAGAGGGCCACCCCTCCTCCTCTTCTCCCTCGCCTGTCTCTCCTAAAGAGCTTGTAACCCCCTAGTGCAGTACTCCGCAGTACTCCAATCATGTGAATCGTCCCACCATGTTTCTGTAATGGCAACTACATCATAGTTTTCCTGGTGGACCAAGACTTCCAGTTCCTCTTGTTTGTTACCCATATTGTGTGCATTGCTGTACATGCACTTCAGCTGAGCTGCTGATTTCACCACTGATTTTAGTTTATGTTCTTCTCTCTCCTCTCCAGAGAGACTGGTTTCCTCATCCACCCCCTTCAGACCTGGTTTAAAGCTGTCCCAATAAGCCCTGCCAACTCTAGTGCTAGAGCCCTCTTGCCCTTTCTAGATAGATTCACACCATCAAGGTCCAGCAGTTCAGGTGCAGAAAAAATCGCCCCTTGATCAAAGAACCCAAAATTCCACTGCTGGCATCATCCCTTGAGCCAATTGTTGATGGCATGGGTTCTCCTGTTCCTCTCAGTGTACACCCCTGCTACTGAGGGAACTGAGCAGAACACCACTTGAGCTCCTGCCCCATCAATCAATTGTCCAAGGGACTTGAATTCCTTTTCAATGGTCCTGGTGCCCTTATCAACCTTGTCACTTCCAGCTTGGATTACCAGCAATGGGTAATAGTCAGTGGGCTGGATTAGCTTTGGGAGTCTCCTGGTAATGTCCCTTATCCAGGCCCCAGGTAGGCAGCAGACTTCCCTATGGGATGTGCTGGGATGACATATGGGTCACTCTGTTCCCCTCAGGAGAGAATCTCCAACAACTGTAACCCTTCTCTTTTTCTTTGTGGTGCTGGTCCTTATGGTTGGTGAGGACTGCTTTGCCTTAGGCATCTCCTTAGATGGTTCCTCTTCCACCCTCTCATTCACATTGCCCTCAGCCTGCAGGGCCTCATACTTATGCAAAGGCAATGGGGGAGGGGAAGGGGGCCAGGATGGATCCCCTCTGCTTCCCCTAACAGGGACCTGTATCCATTCCCCCCCCTGCTTCCAGGGATGCCTCCTTCAATGGGGGAGGTGTGCAAAGCCTGTTCCCACATATCTAACTCTCTTTCACATTCCCATACAGTCCTGAGCCTAGATACTTCTTCCTTAATCTCAGCCACCACGTTGAGGAGAAAATTCACCTGGTCACACCTGACACAGATGTTGTCTCCTTCACCCTCCATTCCAAGTGCCAGGCTCCAGCACTCACTGCAGCTAGCAGCCTGGACACCTGCATGCTTGTGCACCAACTCTGTCTGGGTACCTACTGATTTTCTAATGGCCTTTGGCCGAGTTGCTACCATGGTTCAGGGGTTTTATTGTTAGTTGTTGAAAAATATATATTCCACCTAACTACTTTAATTTATCTGAGCTACCAGAGAGGCTTCTGTACTCTGTCAGCTGACCTGGCATATGCAGTTGGGCGAAGGCTCTCCAGCCAAACCAGCATCGCGTGCTCAGCCCTGCTGGGTTTTAAATTTCCCATGGTTGACGTCATGATGCCAAGCAGGCAGACGAGAAGACAACCCTGCTGGTTCTCACTCTCTGCCAGGAGTCCTTCTGACCCACAAAGCCCCAAAAAGAAATCAAAAGACAAAGATCTCATCTCAAGCACACCAGTCCCGGTGCTGGTCCTGAACAGCTCTCTAGCCAAAATGGCGTCGCATGCTCAGCCCTGCATCTACTTTGTCAGTAGATACTAAATGGATTTGCAAAGTTTGGAAAGCACTTCCTAAATATAATTTACAGTTGAGAGGTGAAAGCAACAAGTTCATAGAACTGATGTTTACACCGTATATCTCTGAGATCCCACAGAGATTTAGACTGATGATCTCCCTGTGTCAATAGCAGCTGCTTCAATTAGCAGAACTATCATCAAAACATGCAAAATAAAAAACTATTTGCTGAAAACCCTCTCAGCCCCAGCTTTGCTGCTTCTAAATTTAATTATCCCCAGTGTTTCAAATGTATTCTGCATAAAAAACGTAAGATAAGTAGTAATAAATATCTATGTCAAGTAAACATTAAATAATTTAATGTTTGCTACTGCAATAAAGTTTTAACCCAAGCAGGTACTAAATTCCAGAGCTTTACCACTTATATCCTTAGAGATTACTGCAAATGGAAAAACTACCTCTTGTTTTTTCACTATGCCTACTTACTTCTTCTAATTCCTTCCTAAAAACATGATTCTAGGAGGTTTCATACAATCTGTGATGATTTAGGTCAATATTGGTGTTGCAAACACTGAGAAAAAATGCTTACATTTCCACAAATTAAAAGCCTAAGTGAAACTTACCTTCTCTGTCATTAGACCTGAAGTTACAAGTTAAATTCTTTCTGCTTTGAAAGTCTATGCAAAAATCAAGACATTGCTCAATATCAGTCAACAAAACTATTTTAAGGCATCTTTTGGTTTTAACTCCACTTTCATGAATTATCTCATGCACTCATGCACTTTATCATCATTTGCAAGTATAGCAAAGCAAAACTAAACTCTTCTGCCAATGTTATGCTGTGACCAAAAAAAAAAAAGAGCCACCAAAAAACCAAGCCAACAACCTATAAATTACTTCCTACTACTATAGTCTGTTGTTACACATGTAGCTGCAGCTGGCATTTCAACCTCCAGTTTAACCATTTTCAACAGGCTATATACTTGTGTGCTTTCACATTTGCGGTAGCTGATGACACAATCCTGATACTGCACATTAAATCAGACACGTATCAAGCATTACAAAGACAGATGAGGCTTGCATGAGAAAAAAAAAGACGATTGAGGGAATTTCAGATAATATTGGTTAGCTGCATAACGTGAATTATGTTCTACAGTATCTGCACAAACAACATACAAATGCATCTTATAATGTCAGACTTAAAACATAGACTCATGGAATGGTAGACATTGGAAAGGACTTCTGGAGATTACCAAATCCAACCCCTGTGCCAAAGTAGGATCACTGAGAACAGATCACAGAGGACTGCATCCAGATAGTCTTGAAGTCTTTAGAAAAGGAGACTCCATAACCTCCCTGGGCAGCCTGTTGCAATGTGCCATCACTCTCATAGTAAAGAAATTTTTCCTCATGTTGAGGTCAAACTTCCATGTTCCTGTGTTGATTTAAGCTGTTCCTTGAGTCCTTCCTAACCAAAAGAAAATCTTTTGGAGTAGTCCAAAGAGCTATGAACTGCTTTGACACTACTGTCACCCACCAAATTCCAAGGCCTCTTTGATCACAAAGTCAGTCACAAATGGGCAGTGAATTTAAGAGAAGCTGGACCTTTAAGGCAAAGTGAGCAAGAGACTAACCAGAGGGTAGTTAGTAGGTGCTGACATGAGGCATAGCTAATGCATTTCATTGTATAAATATCCACGGGGAATTTCAACAGGCTGGCTATCTTTGTGGGAATACCCAGCAGCACCCAACTTGTGCGACTTTGTAATAAAGCAGGCTCAGCTTTCTAAACCCTCATTTGGTTTGGAGAGCTTTCCTGGTTACAATTTTTGGTAACAGTAGTCTGTAAGCAGCAAACTATAAATCCCATTTGTCTACAGCATCTCTCTTTAAAAAACCAACTCTGCAGTCCAAATTCTATTGTGGTCTATCAATACGTGCTGTCATTTAAACTAAAGAAGTTAGGCAACTTGGCTTCCAATACATAATTAGTACAGCTGTGTGGTGTTTTGTTGTTTGTTGGTTGGGTTTTGGACTTTTCTTGTTGTTTTGTTTTTATCTTTTAAAAAAGTTATTATTACTATTTAAATGCCTTACTTTAATATAAAGCTGTTAATACATTATCCTTGATTTGTTTGGGTTTTTTTCTTAACAGCACTTTCAATCACTCAAACACAACCTGTTATGAGAAGAATGAAACATGCAAAGCTACGCTTCATTGTGTAATGAGCTCAGGCAGTCCTTCAAACACCAGTAACTTTAACAATTCATTTATAACTTAAACATAGACCTAAAAAAGCATGAGATTATGTACATCCATTGGGTTGTCATGGCAATATATTACATGCACCCCAGATGCACATCAACACTGCATTGATGTCACCCCTCTGCCAGCTGTGTCCTGGGACATATCTGCACAGATCATTGTGCCACAAGGCTGATTCAGAACAACAAAAAAGCTGCCATTGGCAAGACTGCTAGTAAGAACCAAGAGAGTATTTGCTCATATAAATGCAATATGGACAAGCATGGAAAAGCTGTGGCCATGCATAAAGCCCTGTTTCAATATTTGCACACACATGAGTCTATCAGGGGCCTCCCTTGCTCAGCCAAAGACACACAGATCTTATGACTCTTTACATGCGTCAGAGGAAGAGGCTATTGATCGTGAGCCTGTGCAGCAAAATAACAGGGAGAACACAAGCAGTGGGACCTCCCAGAAGGGTCTTGATTATATTTCAACTTTGTGTGTTCACAGAGCATCACTTCTTGCCAAATTTGGAACCAAAATTCAAATAGTGAGATGCAAAGTGCAATTATAAATGGCAGGTAGTCTCTGCAACGTGTATGCACAAACTGAATGGAGCCATGGTGAGTAGTAAAGTTAACTGCACTTAGCAGTTGTGCAGATGTTCATGGCTATTTAGTAGTTAATGATTGACATCCATATAGGGTCAAAAAGCTGTCAGAAATATTTTTACAACACAGGTAAACAAATTAAGGAACCTAATGTGAGCTAACATACTACTGTTAGGAGCAACTGCTTTGGAGCTGAAAAAGAGTTATATTTGCATCGCAAATTCACTTAAACTACAGTGATTGTTCTTGTCAGGCTTCAAAGACAAGTTCTGCAGTACAAAATTAAACTAGGAATCCTTACACAACTTTCACTCTGGAGAAACTAATGTAAAGAGGGTACTGCTCTCTGACAATGAGATTGACATTAAAATCTTCAGATGCATTTTCCAGCTTGCAGAGTTCCTGTCACCTCTGTGACATAAAGCGTGTGAAGCAAAACCGGGTTAGGTTCAAATATTGAAGACTTGTCAAACAGCCTCAGAAGTAAGTAATTTTCAACAGTGAGGCAGGAGGACTGCAGGATAACTGGCCTCCTGAACTGGTTGATGGGGTCAGGGAGCAAGAGGAAATCCAAGAGGAAGGAGTTGGAGACCTCCTTAGCCACTTGGATACTCACAAGTCCATGGGACCCGATAGGATACATCCTAGGGTACTGAGAGAGCTGGACAAGCCTCTCTCATTTTCCACCAGTCCTGGCTCACTGGAGAGGTCCCAAATGACTGGAAACAGACCAATGTGATGCCCATCCATAAGAAGCATCAGATGGAGGAACCTGGAAACTATAGGCCTGTTCAGCCTGACCTCAGTGCCAGGGAAAATTATGGAGCAGATCATCTTGGGGGCAATCACAGTGGACCTGAAGGATGGCCAAGGGATCAAACCCAGCCAGCATGGATTCTAGGATCAGGTGGCCACCTGGTGGATGTGGGGTAGGCTGCGGATGTAATCTATCTGGACTTCAGCAAGGCCTTTGACACTGTCCCCCACAGCACAGCAAACTCCTGGCCAAGCTGTCAGCCCATGCCTTGGACAGCAGCACTCTGTGCTGGTTAGGAACTGGCTGGAGGGCCAAGCCCAGAGAGTGGTGTGAATGGTGCGACATCCAGCTGGCAGCCACTCACTAGTGGTGTCCCCCAGGGATCAGTGTTGGGGCCCATCCTGTTCAATATCTTCACTGATGATCTGGACGAGGGGATTGAGTCAGTCAGCAGTAAATTTGCAGATGACACCAAGTTGGGAGCAGGTGTTGATCTATTAGAGTGTAGAAAGGCTCACCAGAGGGACCTCGACCGACTGGACAGATGGGCAGAGTCCAACATGATGGCATTCAGCAAATCCAAGTGGCGGGTGCTGCACTTTGGCCACAACAACCCCATGCAGAGCTACAGGCTGGGGTCAGAGTGGGTGGAGAGCAGCCAAACAGAAAGGGACCTGGGGGTACTGATTGACAGCTGGCTAAACATGAGCCAGCAATGTGCCCAGGTGGCCAAGAAGGCTAATGGTATCCTGGCCATTAGAAGTAGTGTGGCCAGCAGGAGCAGGGAAGTCATTGTGCCCCTGGACTCGGCACTGACTGGGGCACACCTAGAGTGCTTGTCTAGATCTGGGACCCTCAGTTTAAGAAAGACATTGAGATACTTGAACGTGTCCAGAGAAGTGCAACGAGGCTGGTAAGAAGTTTGGAGCATAAGCCCTACAAGGAGAGGCTGAGGGAGCTGGGACTGTTTAGCCTGGAGAAGAGGAGGCTCAGGGGAGACCTCATTGCTGCCTACAACTACCCGAAGGGTGGTTGTAGCCAGGAGGATGTTGATCTCTTCTCCCAGGCAACCAGCACCAGAACAAGAGGACACAGTCTCAAACTGCACCAGGGGAAGTTTAGGCTTGAGGTGAGGAGAAAGTTCTTCACAGAGAGAGTTGTTAGCTTTTGGAATAGTGTGGCCGGTTGACGTTGCCCCCTTTAGAAAGGGAATATGGTGGACGGAAGGTGGTAAACGGAAGGAATAGTCTAAACTAATTTCATTGGTAAAATGGGAGGAAGCACCTTCTGAAATGGGAGTGCAGGAGAAACTATCCTGGGCACTCCGGAACTTTATCTTCAGTCTTGCTCCCACCTTTTCTCCGTGCAGCAGCTCTTTCTCTGCTGGGCTTTCTGCCAAGACTTCGGCCTTGAAGACTTGATAGGAGTCCGGGATTAACTCCCTTCCAATTAATAAAAACTGCTTTTAACTTCTTTCTTTCTTCTTTCTCCCTTTTTCTGACCTACTCTGGGGAAAGGGGGGGAGAGAGGGGAGAGCGGAGGTGGGGAACCCCCTCTGCCGAGGGGGGTTACTCTCATTCCTGTGCTACTCTGTTGTATATCTTTGTATATATTGTAGATATTGTAAATTTGTAAATATTCCCCTGCAAAATCCTACACTGCTTTGTAAATATAGCTCCACTGCTTTGCTAATTCAGCTGGTGAGTTTTTTTTTTCCTTTCCCTTCAATTTTTCTTTCCCTTTTACCTTACAGGGGGGAGGTAAGAGGCTTCTTAGCCTTACCCCTTCCAACCCACCACATTTTTTTTATTGGCGCCCGACGTGGGGCAGATAATTAGTTTAATTTATTACTTGATTGATTTAGTGTTTTCCAGCTGAATTAGCAAACATGAAGGTCTTGTGGTTTGTGGAGCGATTATTCTTTTCAATTTTTGGGGCTCTGGTTTACAGATATTGTTTGGGTTTGCTTTTGGATTACCTGGGTAAATATTTGGTGCGGACAATTTATATGTGGGTTATGTATAGAGTTAAATTATGGTATGGAAAATGTATTAATTTCTTATGGCCAGTGAGATACAGAAATGTTACCTCCACCACTCTCCCAAGGGATTTAAGATTCCACCAGAGGAGAGAGTAACTTTAGGTGATGCCTGGGACCCAAAGGTGATTTATGTGATGTGTATAAATCTGTTGCTGGTGATGGTGATTGCATATTTGCTGTTCTCTCTGCGGCGAGAGAGAAAGGTGTCCAGAGCTTGTTTTGTTATTAAAACTAGATCAAAAAGAAAACGCCGTGGCTCTGGATCAGTCCCAGAGTCATCTAGTGACGAGGAATGTGCAGAATCTGTCTCAGCTAAAAAGAAGGCTAAAAAGTCAATTGGTAAAGCAGCTCTAAATGACTTTGCTGATTCCAGCAAGCTGCCAAGGGCGTCAGCTGGTATCAACATGGCTCCCACTCCTTCTCCTCCTTCTTCTTCTCCGTCGGCCATTAACGGAGCAGCGTCACTTCCACCCAATCCCTCGGTGGGACCGGAAGTCACTGCCCCAGCAGCTGATTTATCTCAGGACCTGTCAGCTTCCATTAAGGTGGCTGTAAATTCAAACACAGCTCCAGTTAAGGTGGCTACTTTAAAGACTAGAAGTGGAAAGGCCAAAGATGAAGAAGAGGAGCTGGAGACTGATCCTGGTGAGGGGCCCTCTACTTTAAGAGATCCTGCTCAGGAGGAAGAGAAGGTTTGTTTTAAAGATCTAGCTAACCTAGTGAGATCAAAGCAGGATACAGCTGAAGCTAGGAAAGCAGCTGGCAAAGGTGGTTCTCAGCTTAAAGAGATCCTTAGGAGAATGACAGCAGGATTATATGGACAAAAAATTCAGGGAGACGAAGAGCAAGATGATATTTTGGAGTGTTCTTCGCCCCGCGAGGAATTGCATCATGTCCGTAAAGATTTCACCAGGGCAGATAAGGAGCCAGTTCTAGCTTGGCTTAGTAGGTGTTATGATACAAGTGCTCCAGCTCTAACAGTTGGAGACAAGTCAGCAGCTCAGTTAGGAACTCTCTCGAGGGATAATGGAATAGACAGACATCTAGGCAGAGCTCTCGGTAAGGTTAATCTGTGGATACGCCTTTTAATGGCGGTTGCCCTGAGGTACCCTTCCCGAGACGATCTTCCATGGAATCCTAAACCCTGGACTACCATAGATGAGGGAATTAAGCGCTTGAGAGAATTTGCTGTTAGAGAGCTACTCTATGGTGAACATGAAACTCTGAATCCTGATGACATTCCTGTGGGTATTGGTCTTGCTAAAAAGATCATCAAACTTGCTCCTTCTAATTATGCAAACATTCTGGCAAGCAGAATTGTGTCAAGAAGTTATGGTGGAGCTTCTCCTACGGTTGGCCAATTCAGTGATCAAATGAGACAATTGGAGGATAGCATGACACGTGGTTCTTTGGTTTCAGCCATTGAAACTCTGTCTGGAAAGATTGAGAATTGCATGAAGGATCTGAAAGATTCCATATACCAATTGGCACAGAAGGATAATTTCAATTCTTCCTCCAGGTGGGTACAAGTTTCATCTGTGAGGAACACACGTCCTCCAAGGAGGTCATTCCAAAATAGGTCATTCCAAAACAGGTCATTCCAAAACAGACCACCAAGGCAATCACGTAGAACTATTTGGATAACTCTGCGTGATCAGTTTGGTGAGAACATGAACCGCTGGGATGGCCAACCAACTTCTAATCTTTTCAGGAGACTGAGGGAATTGCAAAGTGGCAGAACCCGAGGTAGCAATACCAGAAGGGTAGCTGTTACTTCCACAGTTCCCCAGAACGACTCTTATGGCTCCAACAGTGGCTCCAGTTATAACATGCAAAGTTATAACCCTGCAAACTATGTGCAATGCACATGTGCGCATGTTCCCCATAACTAGGGGTGCCCTGCCTCCCGCCAGGTGGAGGAGAGGGATAACAGAGATAATAGAATCTATTGGGACGTGTACATCCAGTGGCCTGGCACTTCACAATTTCGGAAGTACAGGGCCTTGGTTGACACAGGAGCTCAGTGCACCATAATACCATCAAATTATCAGGGATCAGAGTCTATAACTATTCTGGGAGTCACTGGTGGATCTCAAGAGTTAAGTAAAGTAGAGGTTAATATAAGTTTAACTGGTAAACAATGGAGGAAGCATATAATTGTGACCGGACCTGATGCACCTTGTATTTTGGGAATTGATTTTCTGAGAGAAGGGCGTTTCAAAGACCCTAGAGGTTACAAATGGGCTTTTGGAGTAGCTTCAATAGAAATTGATGGACAAAAATTGAAGCTGTCTGCTAGACCTGAACTTTCTGATGACTCTGCAGTTGTGGGACAACATAAGATACAGGACATTAAATTGCCGGTTGCTTCTCAGACTGTGCATCACAGACAATACAGAACCAACCGTGACTCTTTGTTGCCCATTCAGAATCTGATTCGTCAGTTGGAGAGTCAGAAAGTCGTCAGCAAAACTCATTCACCTTTCAACAGTCCAGTGTGGCCTGTGAGAAAGCAGAATGGAGACTGGCGTCTGACAGTAGACTACCGAGCCCTGAATGAAGTGACACCACCTATGAGTGCAGCAGTGCCAGACATGATGGAGCTACAGTATGAGCTGGAATCCAAAGAGGCCAAATGGTATGCTACCATAGACATTGCTAATGCATTTTCTCTATTCCCATAGCAGAGGAATGCAGGCCTCAGTTTGCTTTCACCTGGAGAGGAATCCAGTACACTTTCAACAGGCTGCCAATGGGCTGGATCCACAGCTCAAGCATCTGTCATGCAGTGATCCACGATGCTCTGGAGAAAGGCGGTGCTCCAGAACACATCCAGTTCATCGATGATATCATCGTCTGGGGTAAAACTGCTGAGGAAGTCTTCGAGAAAGGTAACAAAATCATTGAGATTCTTCTGAATGCAGGTTTTGCCATCAAACGAGACAAGGTGAAAGGACCTACCACCGAAATTCAGTTTCTGGGAGTGCGATGGCAGGATGGACGCCGACACATTCCAGTGGATGTGGTAAACAGAGTCTCTACCATGGCAAGTCCCACAAACAAGCAAGAGACCCTACGTTTCTTGGGGATAGTGGGATTTTGGAGACTGCACATTCCTGGATACAGTCAGATTGTGAAACCTCTGTATGATGTGACTCGAAAGAGAAACCATTTCCACTGGGGACCTGAACAACAAGCAGCCTTTGACCAAATAAAGCAAGAGGTAATTCAAGCAATGGGTCTGGGACCTGTCCAAGATGGTCCAGACATTAAGAACATTTTGTACACGGCTGCAAGTGACAATGGTCCAACCTGGTGCTTGTGGCAAAAAGCTCCAGGTGAGACACGTGGACGACCTCTTGGTTTCTGGAGTCAAGGTTACAGAGGTTCAGAGGCTAACTATACTCCAACAGAGAAAGAAATTCTAGCTGCCTATGAAGGAGTAAAGGCATCTTCTGAAGTGATTGGAACTGAATCACAACTTCTTCTAGCTCCCAGATTACCAGTTTTGAATTGGATGTTCAAAGGCAAAGGTTCCACACCACATCATGCCACAGACTCCACATGGTCCAACTGGATGGCTCTGATAACACAGAGAGCTCAAATGGGAAATCTTGAAAGACCTGGTCTAGTGGAGGTGATCTCAAGTTGGCCTGAAGGTATCAACTGTGCTAAACCTCCAGAGGAGAAAGTAACTCGTGCTGAGGAAGGTCCTCCTTACAATGACCTGTCTGATGATGAAAAGAAATATGCTTTGTTCACAGACGGTTCCTGTCGTCTTGTTGGAAACAAGCGAAGGTGGAAGTCTGCAGTGTGGAGTCCAACACGCCAAGTTGCAGAGGCGAAAGATGGAGAAGGAGAATCCAGTCAGTTCACAGAGGTAAAAGCTGTCCAACTAGCTCTCGACGTGGCTGAACGTGAGAGATGGCTAAAGCTTTATCTCTACACCGACTCATGGATGGTAGCCAATGCTCTGTGGGGTTGGCTAAAGAACTGGAAGAAGAGTGGTTGGCAGAGAAAAGGAAAACCTATTTGGGCAGCCAACCTATGGCAGGACATTGCTGATCGAATCGAGAGAATTCCAGTGAAGGTGAGACACATCGATGCTCACATTCCTAAGAGCAAAGCTACTGAGGAACAGCAACACAACCATCAGGCAGATCTGGTTGCAAGAGTTTCTCAAGTAGACATGGACTCTAATCTTGATCTCGACTGGAAACACCGAGGTGAGATATTCTTAGCTCGGTGGGCTCACGATTCGTCAGGACATCAAGGCAGAGACGCAACATACCAATGGGCTTGTGACAGATCCATAGACATTTCCATGCATGCTATCACGCAAGTCATCCATGACTGTGACATTTGTGCTGCTATTAAGCAGGCAAAACGACTTAAGCCCTTGTGGTATGGTGACAGATGGGCCAAGTACAAGTATGGTGAAGCTTGGCAGATTGACTACATCACTCTACCACGTTCTCGTTCTGGTAAGCAATACGTGCTTACTATGGTAGAGGCAAACACTGGATGGTTGGAAACTTATCCAGTTCCACATGCAACTGCACGCAACACCATTCTCGGTCTGGAGAGACAGATCCTGTGGAGACACGGAACTCCAGAGAGGATCGAGTCAGACAACGGAACTCATTTCAAGAACAACCTTGTAAAGAGCTGGGCAAAAGAGCACGGTATTGAATGGATATTCCACATTCCCTACTATGCACCAGCTTCAGGGAAGATTGAACGCTACAACGGTTTGTTGAAGACCACTCTTAAAGCCAGGGGGGGTGGATCTTTAAAAAACTGGGAAAAACATTTAGCACAAGCAACCTGGCTGGTAAATAGTAGAGGTTCAGTGAACCGAGCTGGACCTGCACATTCAGATTTGCTACGGAAAGTAGAAGGTGATAGAGTTCCTGTTGTTAGAGAAAAGAATCTGTTAGGTAAAACTGTTTGGGTATTTTCACCCTCAGGAGAGGCTAAACCTGTCCGAGGGGTGGTTTCAGCTGAAGGTCCGGGTCACACTTATTGGGTAATGCAAGAGAATGGTGAAATTCAGTGTATTCCACAAAGAAATTTAACTTTAGCTGAAAGAGGTTAACTTCGAACTGTTGTACAGCTACATCGCACCCAAAACAAGAATCAACGAGGAATCTACGGTGCACGAACCCTGAGATCCCTGAGAGCCCTGAGTCAACTAAGAGACCCTGAGAATCCCTGTTTCCCTTTCTTCGCTTCATCGGTGAAGAAATGAACTGTTTTCCATTTTTCTCATTTTCTGATTTTCTTGGACTTTTGAATCATCTACATCTGAGCATAGCCGGAATGGACTATGGACTTTACTCACAAACTGTAAATATCATTTTGGATTGGATGGACAGTATGAACAGCCAATGAAATTGTTTAGAAGGGGTGGACTGTGGCCGGTTGACATTGCCCCCTTAAGAAAGGGAATATGGTGGACGGAAGTTGGTAAACGGAAGGAATAGTCTAAACTAATTTCATTGGTAAAATGGGAGGAAGCACCTTCTGAAATGGGAGTGCAGGAGAAACTATCCTGGGCACTCCGGAACTTTATCTTCAGTCTTGCTTCCGCCTTTTCTCCGTGCAGCAGCTCTTTCTCTGCTGGGCTTTCTGCCAAGACTTCGGCCTTGAAGACTTGATAGGAGTCCGGGATTAACTCCCTTCCAATTAACAAAAACTGCTTTTAACTTCTTTCTTTCTTCTTTCTCCCTTTTTCTGACCTACTCTGGGGAAAGGGGGGGAGAGAGGGGAGAGCGGAGGTGGGGAACCCCCTCTGCCAAGGGGGGTTACTCTCATTCCTGTGCTACTCTGTTGTATATCTTTGTATATATTGTAGATATTGTAAATTTGTAAATATTCCCCTGCAAAATCCTACACTGCTTTGTAAATATAGCTCCACTGCTTTGCTAATTCAGCTGGTGAGTTTTTGTTTTTTCCTTTCCCTTCAATTTTTCTTTCCCTTTTACCTTACAGGGGGGAGGTAAGAGGCTTCTTAGCCTTACCCCTTCCAACCCACCACAAATAGGCTGCCTAGGAAAGTGGTGGAGTCACCATCCCTGGAGGTGTTCAGCAGGGGATTTGATGTGGCACTTGGTACCATGCTTTAGTAGTCATGAGGTCTTGGGTGTCAGGTTGGACTTGATCTTTGAGGTCTTTTCCAACCTTATTGATTCTATGATTCTATTCTATGATTCTAACATGCAAGCCATGTTCTGTTTGGGCTTTAGTACAATGAATTTCAAGATTTTACAGATATCCAGCTAAACTATAGCCCCAGCTCTCTCTCCCTTTCCCCTCTCTGCTACTTCCTAAATAACTTTTCTAATTAAGAAAATATTGTTACTGTACACTGCTGAAACATGGAGGTACAGTTTCCTTTCTTGGTGTTGCAGGATGCATCCATCTTACAATACAATCAACCCTCCCATTACAAGCACAGTATCTTTTAAAATTAAGAGTGAGACAAGTGTATGTTACAACCCTCCATTTATGATCAAGCCAGTACAGAAAAGATAAAATCTCAGAGTACTAATTAGCAATAGAATAATTAGTTTAGTGACTTACTGGATTGCTACTGTACAGATAAAGTTGATTGATCAGCTGCTAACAGAAGGCAGCTCTGAAGAGTAATTCCAAATGTGTTTCTTTTATCCTGAAGTTTTGTATGCTCTCTTGGTTGGTTACAGCACAACAGGAAGGCATGTGCTCACATCATAATAACCCAGTCTGCTGAAGTAAGAGACATAAATGAGGGCAACTATTCCAAATAGCTAGTCAATTCACATGGACAGTCCTAGGTGTCTGTTTGCACTGAGACTGCAGACTCCAAACTAAGTGTATGCAAAGCACATGATGCAAGTTACACCTAGGTATATACCAACAAACAAAAACTGGTCTGTTCTCTAGCACTACAGTAACCTAAAGAAAGAGAAGCAATCTTGTAAAGCCTAAACACAGACACAGACAGCCTTATAAAGTATGCAGTCCATCTCAACATTGTTTCATTTCCTGGTTATTTTGCATAACAATATCACAGTACACTAATTCAGCTATTAAATATATCCAGATAATTAAAATATTTCTCCAATGACAAAATTCATGGCCCATGTTCTAAATAGTTTCTTCTTTCCTCATAAGGCACACGCTGCAGTCCCTTAACATCCTTGTAGCCCTCTGGTGAACTCAAATAGATCCCTGTCCCTCTTGAACTGGGAAGCCCAGAATTGGATGCAATATTTCAGCCTCACTAGGGCCTCATTAGGGCAGAGTAGAGGGGGAGGAGAACCTCTCTCGATCTGCAGGACACACTTTTCTTACTGCACCCCAGGATACCATTGGCCTGCTTGGCCACTGTAAGGGAATAAATCTTTCTGTGTGAATCAACAAAGATAGTATCACCTTCTATCCTTGCCAAGACAACAGCTACACAGGGAGGGGATGGGGAAAAGACCCTCTGGAATGTCCAACAAAAGATAAGATTGTTGTGAACGATCTGCCTGATGGGTCAGCTCTGCCTACTGACAGCACATGAGGCAGTCGCACATATGTTAATGTGACTAGGATGTGGGCCAGGCGGAGATGGGATTAGTTGAACAAAAGGCACGGGGCTTTAGCATCTTAGAGAAAAACACAGAGAAAAAGACAGACACACATAGGAAAAAACCATCACTATGCAACCTGGAAGCAGCAGTCCAGGTAATATAATTCCTTTCGTGCTCTCTCTTTTTCTCAATCTTTTTTCTGTCTTTCTCCCTTTATTCTGTTAATAAATAGCCTCACTTGGGAATGTTCAAAAAAGAACCGAGTTTCTCTCCCTCCAGACCAGATCACAGACAAGGGCACATTGCTGTCCCATAGACAGCTTATCCACCAGAACTCCCAAGTCCTTCTCCACAGGGCTGATTTCTAGCAGATCACCTCCCAGCCTGTACTGGCATAGTTTATTATTCCTTCCCAAGTGCAGGACTTATCCTTGTTGAACCTCATTAGGTTCCTCTCTGCCTCACTCTTCAGTCTGTCCAGGTCTTGCTGAATGGCTGCACAGCCTTCACATGTGTCAGCCAAGCCTCGCGGTTTGGTATTGACAGCAAACTTGCTGAGCAGACACTCTGTCATTGTCCCCTCATCAATGTCCATTAATGAAGATGTTGAACAGGACCAGACCCAGCACTGATCCCTGGGCAGCACCACTAGTTACAGCTCTCCAGCTGGACTTGGCACCATTGAGCACCACTCTTTGCACTCTATTCTATAACTAGTTCCTAATCCATCTCACTGCCTGTTCTTCTCTCCCACACTTCCTGAGCTTACCCTCAAGGACGTTACGGGAGACAGTGTCAAAAGCCTTGCTAAGGTCAAGGTAGACTACATCCACTGGTCTCCCTGCATCTACCCATTTAGTTACAACATCATAGAATGTTATCAGATTAGTCAAGCAGGATTTCTCCTTGGTAAACTGCTGACTACTCCAGATAACCTCCTTCTCTTCCAAGTGCTTAGAGATGACCTTCAAAATGAACCACTCCACCACTTTTCCAGACATGGAGGTGAGGCTCACTGGTCTGTAGTTACGTCGAACCTCTTTCTTGTCCCTGTTGAGGATGTCACACTGCCTCTTTGACAATATAATTTCTGCTTTCTGTCTATGCTAAGGAATCACCATAGTGACATATCTGAAGATAGAAGTAGTTTCAGCAGCACCACATCTCTCTATGCTATCACCACCATACACTTCAGCAAAAGTCTAACTGCCAGCGAAAAAGTGATTATGAAAGTCTATGATCCTTATTCACATTTCCAGTAGTTTTAAACTACATCTGAAGACCAGCAAAGCAAGGTTCCAATTCAGATTTCTATTACCACTCAGAATTGTATAATAACGCTTGTTCCATTTGCAATACTTTAGCATCCTATTATAGTGATCTGTGATTAGCTGACAAAAGGTTTATTGCATAAATAAAACCTGATAACATGAAATGTACAAGTATTAATATTTAAGAACATGACTTGTTACATCATCGTGTTTGTGCTAAAAACAAAACAAGAAGCAGTGGACTCCAATAAGAAGGTTTTGTTTCCTAGCCAAAAACTCTTCATAATACTTCCTTTGTTTCCATGTTGACCAAAGTGACTGAACTTACAGGGAGGTTTCTCCTCCCTCCTAGGACACTCTGAATATGTAAGTATCTTTTCCTCCAAATGTGTGCAATATTGAGGGGGAAATAAAGGACTAAAAGCACCAGTTCCTGAAAGGTTTCTGTGTGCCTGTCTTTGTGCACTGTTATATAACTTACACAATTATCCATACTGATTTCTACATCATTCAAAATCAAGCAAAGACTCCAGGTTTGGCAGAAATTGACTACTCAGGCCTGACTAAATGGTGCGCTCCTCCATACAATGTAAGCTATATGTGCTTTCTTCCTTCCAGACTAGTTACCCGAATCTCTGTGGGGTCCTATACAAGACTGTTCCTTTCAGAGACACAGAAATACTGATTTATCTCTCTGCAACCTGGTGGCCAGGAGGTGGGTAGGCTGAGTAAGAGGTAATCTCCACAATAAATAAATCAGGACCAAACCCTCTGTTCTCTGAACAGACCTACATAAAACATCATAAAGAAAAATGGAGATCTTAATCAGCAGCCCCAGTGTGGATCTGCTGATTATGCTTTGCACTATGAAGAGGATAAAGGTGCAGTAATTTTTACCTGCATGACAACCTCTCCATCACCCAAGAAGATTACTTTTCACTGCTCCATTGTCTTCTAACATTGTCAGCAGGCACATTGGAGAAAAAAAGCTGAATAGGATTATTTATTGCCTTGAAATATTTTTGTTTTTTAAAGAATTATTCACACAGAAATATTCATATCAGTACAGAAGTCCCCTCATAGTTTTAGGATATTTGAGCAAGAGATGCAAATACAAAAGGCAAAGGTCCATGACACATCTGACATCCTTTACTGTAGATTTGAATGTTAACACTGATATAACTGTAAATAATAAAGTGATCAAAAAAATTTAGATAACACTACTGAAAATACAGTTCAGTGCTCTTAGCTGAAATGCTTTTGGTACCTTTCCAGAGGTTAAAAAAAAAGCCACTGTCCTTCTATTGTCAATGACTGTCAGACAAGCCAACTACATACCACTGCACAAGTGCACCTTTCTACTGAGGTGGATGCATCAACAAGCTGTGTAGTGCTAACTGCCACACCATAAACCTGGTCACAGCCTCATACAAATACTGCATTGCTCTCAATCAAAAATCCTTGACTCATGACTAACAGGACGGAGATTGGAGTCAATACAGCTGATCAATATGATCGAGTATTGTTCCTTTATTGTTCCAGCATAGTGCGAGTATAGCACAGTAAAGTACAGCAAAGAAGAAGAAGGGAAAGGAAAGGCAGAAGTGCGTATCAGGGGAACTTCCACAACTTATATAAACTCAGAGCGCCTTGTTGGCATAGCTTCATTAGTTCCCTATGAGTGACCACACATCGCACTATTATAGATTATTGATTCAAATACTAATGACACGTGAGGTTTGTTGATGCAGGTGCACGTCCTGTTGTTCCAAGATAACTTTCTGTGTTTATAGCTACCAGTGTCCTGTTTTAGTTACATGCTGCAGGCACAGCACTGTGTTGCTACACTGCTAGCTGGCTCTGCACTTACGCTGAGCATGACCTACCACCATGTCAGGCTCTAGGCCCGCACTGCCAGATTGCTCACACTGCTTGTCGCTGGCATTGCCACACGTGACCCCTTAAAACCAAGACTTTAGTTAGGTACAAAGGGAAAGAACAACTGTTGAGCCTTTAGGGCAGAAAGTCATGTCAGCAGTATCCAGAGAATCCCAGAATCTTTCTATTTAATTCAATCATCCTCTGAAGATTTTCTTATACTGCCATAAGTTAGCCAATGAATTCCTGAACTCCTTTTAAATAATGCTACAACTTTACAGCTTTGGTCAAGGAAGGTATCTAAGCATGAAGACTGGCATCTTGACTCTGAATAAATATTTTAGGTTATATTCTAACTGAAGATAGGCAGATGTGCTGGCTGCAATGGACTTTTGCATTACCCATACAAAAACTTGGCTATTCCTCATTTCTCTGCATCTGAAGTGCTTAGGATGGTTTAGCTATAATTCAGTTTGATAGATTTAAAAAAGCCAAAGAAAACACATTTCCAAAATTCTGTAAGATGACATCCTACAAAGTGTCCTCCAAATCACTCAGATCACCAGGAACATTTAGATAGCAAAAAAACTATTAAGACCACTTGTCACGGAGGCTGTGCCCCTACTGTTGCCTCAATAATCATCAGTAATGAGTACATAGATGAGACATGATATTTCATACAGTTCATCTTCTTGATGAATTGAAAAAAATAAACCTTCGATGTGGTGAAGAAACAATGTCTTGTAATGAATCCAAGAGGAAATGCTTATTGGTTCTCATGGTCTTACGGCTAATAGTAGGAGACCTCACAGGAATTTATGCAACTAAAACAGAGTGCCATTCTAGTACTGAGAAAACTTTCTACACATGACAGGAAGAGAGTGGACCAACACAGGACAAAGGCCACCATATTCTACCAGCCCCAGAACAAACCCAGAGCTCCCATAAGTTTGCCACTCCCTCAGTTATTGCTGCTGGGTCTAGTTATGCTGAGACCTGGATAGTGACATGCACACTCCTGCTACAGTCAAGCTATCATTTAGCTGTATAGATATATCCTCTGGTATGTAACTGATTCACACTGGTACCCAGGCCAAGAACTCATGAAAACAAACTCAGCAGGAGAAAGAAAGGAAATTGCCTTCCCAGACAGAGAAGGACAGAAAGTTCCAGGTACACAGCAGCACAACAAGAATCCACAGGTCTGACCATGGGCTTTGCTCTGTTATAGCTCACAGCAGGAGAGATTTACTGTGATGCAGACTGCAGACATGGTAGGGGCAACGGCTGTTGCAACCAAGCAACAAGCTCCTATCTCTTGACTAGCTTACAGGAACACTGACAGCAATCTCACATAGTATTTTCTCAATAGCAAAACTAACAGCTCTCACTCTACTGATTCCACTTCTCTTTCACCTATCCACTCCCACGTACACACCCTCACAGTACAACTACATGGTTGTACTGATATTATCATGAAGTCTCACCAACAGTTGTGCAACGACAGCCAAAAAAAGTGGTAAACTGCCATAATAGTTGTAGTATTAAGACAGCTGTGATGCTGAAGTCAACACATCATTAAACTGCATTGCTCGTAAAACTACAAACTGAAATGCCAGCAGTTTCCTTCAGTTCTGGTTATGTTTCTGGAATTGTGAACAGAATTTAATAACTGTATTTGCAAATTACAGCAATATTTCCATTATTAAATGGTCTTCATTTTTTAAATAATTTGTGTAATTGAACTGTGTTTGTGTCCCTCATATTTAATATAATTCTGATTGTAAACTAGTGGCTCTAGTCAAAATACGTCAAGATAGGCACATATATCTTCATATAACAGAAGGCTGCCAACTCAGTAAGTCTGTACAGGGAGAAAAGGAGTGAAGCACAAGCTGATTTGAGACCCCTGGCACACTTTTCATTGGATGAGTTTTACGATTCACAGTTTTTTGCTAAGAGAGGACTGAAATCAACTTACTAACACCAGATCATGACCTGCAGGCATACACTTCTTACACAGCATTCAACGAATCTTTCAGCCTTTGTGTCTCAGCTCCAGGTTGTACAACTTGAGTGTTCCCTGGCCTCAAAATACAAAACGCAACATCTATGGATAGTGGTGAAAATACACAATCAATCTGCAACACCTACAACTTCTCCCTTGATTGCTGATCACAAATAAAACAGTAGTTTAACAATAAGAGGGAAATAACAGCAACATGGTACACATTGTACCTTGCAACAGGCTGATACAGCTTTCTAATTCACAAGTGAAGAATGAAAAAGGAAGGTAAAAGGTGGGGTTTCCAGTTCACAGAAGGAGGACTTGGAAGTTCTTCCCCATGTGTAAGGAGAGAAAGCTCTTTCTGGACTGTACAAATGTGGAGAGTTAGACAAGATGCATGACCTCATAACCAGAGTAGGAATTTGTGATCACAGAATCATAGAATCAGTAAGGTTGGAAAAGACCTCAAAGTTCATCAAGTCCAACCTGTCACCTAAGACCTCATGATTACTAAAGCATGGCACCAAGTGCCACGTCCAATCCCCTCTTGAACACCTCCAGATGACCAATCAGACACTTGATCTATTTAGGGAAAATAAAATGCAGTGGTGTGAGCCCACAACAAACAGGTACAGTGAAAAACAGATTCAACACAATTTACACCTAGAAGATAAGAATGATGCAATATGTAACTAACATTAAATAGCAGGGTGTGAGGACCCTCTTCCCAGTCCCTGCCTAGCACTGTCAGTAAGATGTAATCTAGGAAAACTTTTAATTGCATTTAACTTGTGCAGTTTGCTATCTGTTTGTAAGCAATTTTGAGTATTACAATATATTCCAAACTGCTCATCTATGTGCTTTGAAGTGCATGTTTTATTTCACCTGATTAGTGAAATTTGCTTTCTAGCTTCCACAATACACAAATTTCAACTATAGCACCATGTAATTAGAAGATGTAACCAAGTAACCACACTGCAACACCAATTCTGCAATCATTGTGGTTAGGCAGGCTCCCAGCAATTGTTAGCACAACACTGTATGCTGCAGGGTGCTGAAAAGCTTACAGAAGCTATGCCAGCTATGTGCCTGTAAAACCAAACAGGAGCCAGGGCCAGAAAGGGTGGTGGCACCTTATGAACAGCTGCCACAGTCCTAGAAAAGGCTTTTGCCAGTTTCTATCGTTAAGTATCCAAGAATGCAAGCACATTTAACGTGCCTTGGTTACACAGAATCAGATACAGCACACATGGAGCTACAAGAATGTGTAAACACATTTTCAACACTATAGGGATCACACTATGTGGGCCACAGAGACAGTATTTTTTATGGTTTCTAGCCCTTTCTGGTAATGTAAAAAGTAATGAATAAATAAAGCTTTTAGCAACCTACAGGCTACATAAGAAACAAAACACTTCCCCCAATCATTCCACAATTCCACACATTATTACAGCAACCCATGTAAGCATATGTGTATTTTTAGGCATGGATTTCAACTCTTCTAATAGCAGAAGACCTAAATACATAACTAAAGATTATAAATGGCTCCAAACTAGTACCAACTAAACTCAGTGAAAGAAACCTCCTCATTTAATGGTTCAAGGATCAGTTCATAAAGTTAGATTATGGTTTTTTACTCCCTGTTTTTTCTAACTGGGGGAAGAGCCCAAGAATGTGATGAAATACAGAAAAAAGAAAGAGTGAAGTGCCACACTTTTGTAACTGTATTTTATTTCCCCTGACCTTTATAAAGCTGACATTTATAAACAAAGCAGGTTTAAATATTTATGTTCAGTTTTGGTTTTCATTAATCAATTTTGAGATGCCTACAAGGCCAAAAGGTACATTAAAGATGGGAGAAAGTATCTGGATGATGGAAGAGATATGACAAATTAAGAAGTATTTAGGTGCTTTAGGTTCTGGAAAAGTCAGAGTAACAACTTCATAAGGCATTCATCCGCTTTGAATATCAAAGAATTTTGAGAGACTATTTAATGAACTTTATTAAATAGCATCTCTACATAATAAGACATGGGATAAACATGTTATAAATGTATGCCGAGACCTAAAAATCCCAGTGGGTGAGAATATATATTCACTAATTCCCAAAGTGCCAATACTCCTTATGCTAGGTTCATTTTAAGAAGTTTCCGTGCTTTTAATTTTGATCTAAGCCCTCCCCCACTTTACATTATCCAAATATTAGCTCAGAACATTTCACAGAATCACAGAACATTACGGATTGCAAGGAACTTCTGAAAATCATCTAGTCCAATCCTACTGCTAAAGCACGTTCACTTAGATCAGGTTGCACAGGAACACATCCAGGCGAGTTTTGAAAGTCTCCAGAGAAGACTGCACAACCTCTCTGGCCAGCCTGTTCCAGTGATCTGTCAACCTCAAAGTAAAGAACTTTTTTCCTGACGTTCAAGTGAAACTGCCTGTGTTCTAGTTTGTATCCATTGCCACTTGTCTTATCACTGGCCACCACTGAAATGGGCCAAGCCCTATCTTCATGGCCTCCACCCCTGAGATAGTTGTAAGTATTAATAAGAACTCCTCTCAGGCTTCTCTTTTCCAGACTAAAGGATACATAAACACTAAACTCTAACGAAAGAGAAGGAACTAAACCCTCGTTTCTTCACCTTAAGCAATATCCTTTTAGAAGCAACACGAAAGAAGTGTATTTACATTTCCTTTGGAACAGTGAACAAAACATCCACACAAACTTTTGCTAAAGCAACTGCATATACATACCATAGCTCCATTTTAAAGAAGCAGGATTAAAAACAAAAAAAAGAGGGGTAATCCCCAAAACAACAAATCTCTGATCACCTACGCAAGGTATTGGAACCATTGTTACTCCAGGAATGACAAGTTACACGTTTGCTCTCTAAAGCGTTTCGTCGTGTCGGACGCTATTTAACGAACTTAGCCCCCAAGGTCTCGCTCAGCCTCGCTGCTCTCCCGTGGAAGCAACAGCGGCGGGCGCCAGGAGCCGGCGCTATGCGGGGACGGGCTGCGCGCACCTCAGCAACGTCGTTCGGACTCAGCAGAGTTTAATCCTGAAGCAGCCAGCGCTTAAAGCATGCAGAAACGTCCCCCCTCACCTCCCCCTGCTCTTTCGTTGTTTTGTTTGTGCTGCTTTTTTCCCTTTTAAAAATCCCACAATTAAGACACTTTTAAGTCCGTGGGACGTTCACAGAAAACAAACCTAAACGAACAAAACACCTGCCCCCTCCCCCACGTGAGACGCCTCCTTTTCTGTCAGCCCTCCAGGCCGAAGCCTGCACGACCTCGGGTGCAGGTGGGGCTCCCCTGCAGGCACAGGGACCAGTAGCCGCGCCCAGCCGGGCACAACTCTGCCCGAGCCCGGCTCGGAGCGCCCACAGCTCTGCAGCGGTCCTCCCCAGCCCCCCACCACTCGCCGGCTTCTTGCGGGGAAACTGAACAGCCCGAAAAATAAAATCAGAACGCAAGCAGACGGCATCCGCCGAAGCTCCCAACGCCCCGCAGAGAGAGCGCCCACCCACAGGGAGGAAAGAACACGGCGAGAGAGAACGGCGGCACTGCGGACACGGTGGTACGCTTGCACCCGGCGGCTACCCGCGGCCAGGCTCTGATGGCCTCTCCTGAGGCGCTCCTCACCCACCGAGCGGCCGAGCCCCGCCGAGGCCGGAGTAGGGAACCAGGATGCCACCCCCCCCACCCCGACCCGCTCGAACGGCAGCGCAGCGACTCCCTCACCTCCAGCGCCGGTGTGTGTTGGCGTGAGGCGGAGCACCGCGGCGCTGAAGGCCACAGCCCAGGCCCCGCCCGTACGCCGACTCCTCCTGCCCGACCAACGAGCCGAGGCTGCGGGAGCTTGCCGGTGTGCTCTCTCTGTATCCTTCGCGCTCACTCCAGCCCCTCTTGCGTTCTCTCATAGCTTGCCACTTCTCGCCCTGAAGGCACACTGGGCGCAGGAATCGTTTAGGATACCATGGGAGTTCAGAGCAGTTGGGTTTTTTGCGACATAAGGTCACAAAATCACAGAATCACAGCAAACATATAGTTGAAAGAAACCTCAAAGATGATCCAGGCCAACCTTCGACCCAGCACTGAAGGGTCAACACTAAACCATGACCCTAAGTGCCAGCTCCACACAGCGTAAAGCCCTCCGGGGATGGTGACTCTACCACTGTGCTGGTCAGACCATTCCAATTTTTGACAACCCTCTCTGTGAAGAGCCACCCCTGGCACAGCTTGAAACCATTTCCTCTAGTCCTGGAATCATAGAATCATCACAGCTTCGGTTGGAAGAGACTGTTAAGATCATTGAGTCCAGTCATCAACCTAAGACCACCACAGCTGTCAAACCATGTCTTGAAGTACCATGTCCACACATTTCTTGAACACCTTCAGGATGGTGACCCCACCACCTCCCTGGGTAGCCTATTCTAATGCCTAACTATTCTTTCCTAATATCCAGTCTAAACCATACTGGCATAATTTTGGGCTATTTCCTCTCATTCTGTGACCTGATACTAGGGAGAACAGACTGATCCACAACCCACTACAACCTCCTTTGAGGTAGTTGTAGAGAGCAATGAGATTTGCCCTTAGCCTTCTCCAACTCCAGTTGCCTCAGACACTTCTCATATGACTTACTCTCTAGACCCTCCAGTGGCTTTGTTACGCTTCTCTGGACACACTCTAACAATGCAATGTCCTTCTTGTAGCGAGGGGCCCAAAACTGAACAAGATGTGGCCTCACCAGTGCAGAGTACAGGGCCACGATCACTTTCCTGGTCCTACTGACCACACTATTTCTGGCACAGGCCAGGATCCTTTTTGCCCTCTAGGCCACCCAAGCACACTGCTGTCTCATGTTCAGATGGCTGTCAAGCAGCACCCCCAGATCCTTTTCCAGTGGGCAGCTTTCCAGCCACTCTGCCCCAAGCCTGTAATATTGTACGGTGTTGTTGTGATCTATTTGCAGGACACTCATACAACAGATCTCAGCCCATTGATCCAGCTTGTCCAGATCTCTTTGCAGAGCCTTCCTACCCTGCAGCAGATCAACACTCCAAACCTATTTAGTGTCATATACAAATTTACGTAGGGTGCACTCAATTCCCTCATCCAGATCCAGATCCAGATAAAGATGTTAAAACTGGCCCCAGTACTGAGCCTTGGGGAATACCACTTGTAACTGGACACCATCTGGATTTAACTGCATTTTCTGCAACTCTCTGGGTCTGGCCATTCAGCCAGTTTTTACCCAACATTGCATGTGCCTGTCCAAACCATGAGCAGTCATTTTCTCCAGGGGGGTGCTATGGGAAACTGTGTCAAAGGCCTTACTAAAGGCAAGGTAGATAACATTGACAGCCTTACCTTCATCCACTAGGCAGGTCCCTAGGAGACTCCTAAGGTGTCCAGGAGATGTGACTGCAAAGTATCATGAAGGGTTGCATGCTGCTCTGATGTGCAGTGTCCATCTAGGCACCCCGCCTATGCTGAGAAGGTAAAAAATGCAAGTTGTTAATTTCCTCACCATCATGTACTTTCCATCTATGAGTTTTGTAGGCCTCAGGGAGGTATTAAGGGTGCAGATAGTGAGGAAGGCTATGTAAATCACTGTAGATGAATGTGGGTAGGAAACTGAGAGAATGAATATGCCAATATTTCCTGCTGAAGAAAATGGGAAGCTGGGAGGACTTTGTCCTCAATACTGCTCCTTTCAAGGGAATGTCTGTTGTGCAGGAGCCTGAGCTGTTCTCAGAGTGCAGGGTGCTGGGGCTATAATTTGCCATGCAACCCAAGGCTGCACAGGTGGGTATACCTGCTAATTGCTTGAGTATTGTTACAAACCTTTAGCATATACACAGGACCTTTTTATTCCTACTAGTATAGACTACTCCCGAGCTAAGTACAATGAGTGTATAGTAGCTTTGCATTTGCAACTGTAATTACTGATCTCAGATACACTGACTCATGCACATTGAATTCCAAGCACAGAAGAAACTATTACATGTGTGTGCATGTTAAAGCAAAGAAATCATGAAATATTTCAACATGCTATTTCCATTTTATTTCATTTTGTACTTCATTCTGGTTTTTATCTGCCAAGGTATTTGTAAGAAATGACAGCAGAGCAACTACATTGCAGGTTTACTCAAATTGATGTACAATAGTCATATCACTTAAAGGATATGAGGGAATTAACTGAAAGGTCAGAGCTGCAAGAGAGATCTCTGGTAAACTGCCTCCAGGTCACATCCCCCAGTGCTTCAATTTCTGCTTTTCACACTAGTAGTAATACAGTGGCTCATATACACTGCAGTTAATATAATATCTAGTTTAGCTCTGCATCTTTGGAGTGGATGACACTTAATGAATTAAAAATCTACAGTATCAGCTAACTTGTGGTCATATGAGGATTTGGAAGATAATGGAGAAAAATGTAATACTGTCAGGGCTTCTTAAAATTTCCTTTCAGATCCCTTTCAACTGGCAAGAGGCTCCCCTTCCAAGCAGAGGAAGAAATTAGAAAAATGTTAGTAAATATTTTTAAATTTTTTTTTATTGATTAGTCTTCTAGTTTTATGCTTTTAAAAATAGTATTCAAATAATGTAATCTTATATAAAAGGATAATCTGAACTCACCTTTTTAAAGAAGCATCAGATTTAATGTGAGATTGCATTTATAAAGATTTTACCTGCTCACTAATTATGCACTCATTAATTTACAATATGCTCTGTTATTGGAGTATAAGAATTGTGCTTCATCTCTGAAGCAACCTGGAAAAAGAAAATTCCATTTGAACACAAATGAGTATGTTTACATCTTTAAATTCTACAAAAGCAATAATTACACAAAACAAGCAAAATGAAGGCACTAATCTGTAGCATGCTCCCTGCAGCTTTCTGCTGGCGTTTGTGGCTTTCTCCTTCTCAAAGCTATGCCTGCTATTTGAGATACTGAATCAAAGTCCAGCCTTCTGAGTTCCAGGTTTTTCTGGCAATAAAGAGTATACCTCCTAGTTCATAGTCTGGCACAGCTAAATCATCTTTCAGTGAAATCTAGTAACAGTGCAGCATCTTCCATGCTGAGAGATGTCTTCTCCCAGTGCTTGGGATTCTGAATGCTCTGATAATGAATCATTTGTTCTTCATTCTTCCAGTGCTGTCCCATGTTTTTCCTTTCAAAGAGTAACATATCTTTAGAGAAAAATGGCCTGAGCATACGTGTCATGGAGCTTAACCATAAAGTACAGTGTATTTACAGTAGGTTCTGGTGCCCTTTTACCAATAAAAACCTGCTCTTGAGGTGCTGTGCACATGAGTGTACAGCTGTGCTCACATATAATCACTGAGAAAGAGAAAATTTGGCTTGCAAGAGTATTTAGAAGCATGTTAGTCATGCATCAGTGAGGAATCTTAGTATTTCAAAACATGAAATGTTGTCTGCCTTTTGCATGTGCAGACAACTACATGCAAATTTTGTTGCATTTGCTTGAGAAATCTTTTCAAAGTGTGGGTCAGGAGTAGTTAGTAATAAGCTGAAGTTTTATTCCCTAGCTGAACGTAAGACCTAAATCCTGAGAAACTTCCTCTGCTGAATGGGGGTATAAATCAAGCCTATGTGGTTTTTTTCCAGACACATTCCTTTATAACTGCACAGAAACAGAATGTATTTCTCCTTCTGTTATAGTACCACATCATTATATGGAAAAACAAATGTTGGTACATTCTACTGTGCTAAGGCTAGTTCCACCAACCTGCCTGTACAACACAGTGGAATGCTATGTAAATATACTGAAGGGAACTCTGCTATCAGATACAGTAGAATTGCATTAACAACTTAATTAAGCCAGACAAAGGACAATACTAACATAGTTAGACAGCTAGGGCTCCAAAACAGTGTCTTTTAGTACTGTCTCTAAATAGTGATAATTTGGCAGTCTTTCTAACACTGCATGAGATGTTGCATTAGGCTGTGTGAGCAGTCAAGCAAATGTTCCATAGTCAACAATTCACAGCTTTGAAGTCTGACATGAGTAAGTGTGCACTACTGTGAATTTTCTATTAGTGGGAAAAGACTGGATAAACTTTAAGTATTTGTTTCCAGTAACACAAGAGAGAACAAAATAATGAACATTACAGAGAGCAAACAAAACCAGGAGCACACAAAACAGAACCTTGCAAGACATTCAGAATTCCTTCTCCTTCTCCTTCTCCTTGTTCTCTTACATGTCCAATGCATTCAGGAGAACTTCTTTTTGTGTGCCTGAATCTTCTTGTGACTCCACCAAATACCCAATATTAATAATTACAGTAACAATTCACAGATTAATCCAAACTTTGCTACTGAGCTGCTACTACATTGCTAAAGCCTGAATTTCCATGAGTTTTTGTATATGAGTGGTCCCAAATGTATTCTTTTTCCAGTGGGGTGAAGTCAGATTCCTGCAGTGAACAAGAAGCAGTAGAAACATATTTGGATTCTGGCTGATAGCTCAGAACAGGTCTCACAACTGTACCTTCATTTCAGTATTTCACTTTCTCACTTAAAGTGATAGTAATATTCAGAAGCCTCTTTTACTATTAAAAATGGCTTGTCAGCTTCCACTTAAGCAAAGACTTACAAAACTTATCTTAAATTTCCTGCTGCTAAATGCCAGGCACTGTATAAAAGATGGAATTTATGCAGACAATGCAATTCCTTGCCCAGAGAGCTGCAAAGTCAAATTGCAGTTATGCAGCACAATGGCAACCTGCAGTGCATTATTACTGGAAACATCATGACCTAAAGTTCAATAGTGTGTAGCTTTCCATACATAGAGTTGGTAAATATGTAGTTACACTTAATCTTGCTCTGCTTTGGTGTTTATTCAAACAGAACAATGAATCCAAACTAATAATTTAGCCTTTTGAAATGTACTTAACATTACCTTAGGTTCTTCAGCATTGTTGATGGTGTTCCCAGATCCGTAGAGATTTTTGAGTTGCTTAACCTGAAATAATTTAAATCATTATGCATAGCACTTGTTTAGCAATTTATGTTTCTCCTTTTGTGAGGGTCTGATGAATAAATGGTATATGCAAGTACATCATGTGAAATCCATAGGAAAACTGATTATTTTCAGTACACTCTTCAAGTCTATAAACAAGTAACAGCATGATAACTACAAGATGTTTGCCATGCAATTAAACAACACAAAATGAAACAAAACCAGGGTGTGGAGTTGATGATTTTTTCCCCCTGAATTATGTTAGTTTACTTCTTTTAGGTCAATGTTCACATAAGTTGATATTCCACACTTATTTACTCTTTAAGTTACTAACCATTTAATACTAAGGTTGATCAAGGGAGATAATTTTATTTTCACTTCTACAGTAAAAAAGACAACACAAATTTAATCTTACTTGGTGTCTATAAATTTACTGGAGTCTACTTCAGAACATCAATTTATTTTAGTATATGTTCAGACTATTCCAAATTACCATTTGAATTTATGTTTCTTAACAAAATTAATTCTTGACAAAATTAATAGATGAGGGGCGAGCAACTGATGTCATTTACCTGGACCTGAGCAAAGCCTTCAACACTGTCCCGCACCACATCCTGGTCTCCAAACTGGTGACACATGGGTTTGATGGGTGGACCACTAGATGGATAAGGAACTGGCTTGATGGCCGCACCCAAAGAATGGCTGTCAATGGCTCCATGTCCCAGTGGAGGCCAGTGACAAGCGGAGTCCCTCAGGGATCAGTCCTGGGACCTGTCTTATTCAACATCTTTGTCAGTGACATGGACAGTGGCATTGAGTGCACCCTCAGCAAGTTTGCTGATGACACCAAGCTGTGTGGTGCAGCAGACTCGCTGGAGGGAAGGGAGGCCATCCAGAGGGACCTGGACAGGCTGGAGAGGTGGGCACAAGCCAACCTCATGAAGTTCAATAAGAGCAAGTGCAGGGTCCTGCATCTGGGTCGAGGCAATCCCAGGCACAAATCCAGGCTGGGCAGTGACTGGCTGGAAAGTAGCCCTGAGGAGAGAGACTTGGGGGTGCTGGTGGACAAAAAGCTCAACATGAGCTCTCAATGTGCACTTGCAGCCCACAAAGCCAATCAGATCCTGGGCTGCATCAAGAGAAGTGTGGCTAGCAGGTCGAGGGAGGTGATCCTCCCCCTCTACTCAGCTCTGGTGAGACCCCACGTGGAGTACTGTGTCCAGTTCTGGAGCCCCTATTACAAGAGGGATGTGGAGGTGCTGGAACATGTCCAAAGAAGGGCCACAGGGATGATCAGAGGGCTGGAGCACCTCTCCTATGAGGGCAGACTGAAGGAGTTGGGGCTGTTGAGTCTGGAGCAGAGAAGGCTCCGAGGTGACCTAATTGTGGCCTTCCAGTATCTGAAGGGGGCCTACCGGAAGGCTGGGGAAGGACTTGTCAGGATCTCAGGTAGTGATAGGACTAGAGGGAATGGAATGAAGCTGGAGGTGGGGAGATTCAGGCTAGATGTGAGGAGGAGGTTCTTCACCATGAGAGTGGTGAAACCCTGGAATGGGTTGTCCAGGGAGGTGGTCGAGGCCCCGTCCCTGGGGGTGTTTAAGAGCAGGCTGGATGAGGCTCAGGCCAGCCTGATCTAGTGTGAGGTGTCCCTGCCCATGGCAGGGGGTTGGAACTAGATGATCCTTGTGGTCCCTTCCAACCCTGAATGAAACTATGAAAGATAGAACTGTCCCTGTTGCTGTGAGGTTTCATGTCTGGCAATGAGTAAGATTACACAAATTCACATGACAAATGAAAAGGTCAAAAAGAAGTTATAGGAACAAAATTTGTTAATGTGAATAACTTGCATTTTTCCCTACTGGGAATCTAGTTGATAAATACTTAACCTATTAGTAACCCCCAAAAATGCATGCTTAGGAAGTTTACTTGAATACATATTATAATTCCTTAAATATTTTTCTGATAGCTCCTTAGCATAGGAATTCAATAACAGCTTGCAGTAAAGACTCAACTATAATAAAACCGCAAAGCAGGGTAAGATCATTATCATGCACTTTTATTTATGATAATTTTGTATTTCAAAACCCATTGCTGAAGTAGGCAATGTCTTAAATGCTTTGGATTTTTTCTCTGACTTTGTTATTAGTTATTTCACTTTCACAGTGATTGTAAAATTACTATTAAAATTTGTAAACTCCCCTTCTTAACTGTGTTTGAATGGCATCACCATGTTAAATAAAAACATTATAGTATCACACCTGCAGTGCAACCTGACAAATTCTTGGAGAGTCTGGCTCAATGAAATCTATGTCTTCTAAGATTTTTCGCAAATGCCTAAGGAAGTGACACTGGAGCAACGTTATGCGCCACAGCATTTACCGCAAAACAGAAAGATTTTTTAAATTTATTATTATTTTTTTTTTAAGAATGGATGATTTGGGAAGACTGAAATGTTTATTATTCTCCTGGTGGAATTTTTCAGGCCACTTAAAGGTTTGGTCTTGCTGCTGTTGAAATTAATAGTAAAGTTTTGGTAGGATCAAACCCAAAAGCAGAAGCAACCAATGACATAATACATATTAAGCAAATACAAGTTTTGATCAATTTGATTTTTTTTTTTCCATCTTGCACAAGAGTTTTTTTGTGTCTTTAGGACGAACTGGAGACTTGAATGCAAGATCCAACATATAGCCTTCTTATAGAGTTTGTCACAGCTGAAAGGCTTGAATATAGGAATTAGAGAACTAATTACTATAACCAATAAATATATTTTTTTCTATTTCCTAGTCATCTTCTGTAAGAGATACTAGTCATCAAAGAAGTTTTTTTAATGCTAACTGTACAAAATTGTGGTTTAAGTATTCATAAGATTTCCATTTGATATCATTTCAGACAAAATTGTTATTGTCTGGTGTTTAGAATTTAATGTTTCTGCTGGCTTTACACAATCAGAAGTAGAACTTTTTTTTCTTTTTTTCCTCCCAAAAAAAGACATGCTAGATAGTCAGAGCATGGTGTACCAGTATACCTCTGCCTTACTGGTTTCACCCTGGAGGATGCAAGTAATGAATTATTTAAACTGAATAAAAGATTAGGAGCTTCTCATACAGCATCTTTACAGGAAGAATCAGAATAAATACAACTATTCACATAGTCTCTTCACATAGTAATCAAAAGCTATTATTTATTTAGGAATGAATTTGAACTACTGAGCTAGAAAGAAATTACATCCTCTTACTAAACCCATGACCTCATTGATTTGCAAGATTTCTGATACTTAGAATTAAGAAGAAAGATGGACAGACACTTCCCATAATTAGGTTAAAATCACGGATCATGAAGTGATACATACATATGGATTTAGCATTGAGAAAGTCCTGAGAAAGTATGCAAACAGTGCTATAGTCCATAGAATAGAATAGAATAGAATAGAATAGAATAGAATAGAATAGAATAGAATAGAATTAACCAGGATGGAAAAGACCTTTGAGATCATCAAGTCCAACCCATCACCCAACAGCATCTACGTTTGGGCAAAATTCTTTTTAATTAAATCATAACTGTTAAGTCTAAGGCTGTACAACTGAAGAAGCAGAACAATGCTTGCAATTGTTCCTTCTAAACAATTTTACATCATTAGCCAAGTTCGCAAGAAGCAGCCTTCATAAGAACACTCAGTATGCAAATGTCATATGAATATAGTTAGAAAGGTATGAAACAGCATCATCCCTATACTGGCTCCCTCAGATGGCAGAAGTGACAGAGCACACACAACAAGCAGGAAAAAAATCAAGAACTTACTAGCTATAGCATCTGTTCTTGCAGAACTACAGTTTCTTTTAAGGATAAATGCACTTTTAAAAGGGAATACTAAAAATAATGCAGCATTTTTGCAGTGTGGCCATATGCAGTATCACAACCACCCTCAGACTCTTTGCTAACAACCTTCTTTTACCAAGTAATTTCCTGAGTAATAATCTCTTGTGAAAAAAAAGGGTCCACATCCTCTCTTTACTAAGTGTCTAACCTGAGGCAGACATTCAAGTCTTATAACCCTACATGGTGCCTAAAGCAGTGAGCTCAGGCCATCTTTCTATTCCAAAGGCAGGTCAGTTCTCTTCATTATGCTCTCATAATCTATCTGTTGGTCATACATGAAAGAGTAAAGAAAATCTGGCCCTGGGATCACCTTAAAAGCTCACTCAGCATATGACAAATCTTTTGACAAGGAACTCCATTAGGCATTTTTTTTAAAAATATGCACATGTTTTGTCTTGTGCTGTTTCTTTATTTTGCAGAAAAATTTTGAAAATTGAAAAGTTTATCAAAAGTTGTTATTGAAAGCAAAATGAAACTAGCCATTTGTCTGGGTGTTGGTTTTATCCCATTGTATTATAAGTCAACATTTTGTAATGCCGGCCATAAATATTATATCAAACTGTGTTATAAACAAGAGGAAAATTGACAGGGGGGGGTAGGCATATAAATAAGAGATAAAATAATATTCAGGAAAGAGAAAATGGAAGAAGGAAAAGAGACTAGGAGACAAGAAGAAAAGGTATAGGTACACTGATAAGGCCCTGTACATCAGGGAGGCACTAGATGCCATTGAGACGGAGATTAGGGACGATTGGGTTGAGTGGTTGTGGGTAAGAATTAGAGGGAAGGCCAAGAGGGCTGACATCCTGGTTGGAGTCTGTTATAGACCACCCAACCAGGAGGAAGATGTTAATGAAGCATTCTATAGGCAGCTTAAGGCTGTCTCAAGATCACCTGACCTTGTTCTCATGGGCGACTTCAACCTGCCTGATATCAGCTAGGATCTCAACACAACAGAGAGGAGGCAGTGTTGAAGGTTCTTAGAGTGCATGGAGGAGAGCTTCTTATCCCAGGTGCTGCGAGAACCTACCAGGGGTAAGGCTCTGCTTGACCTGCTCTTCACCAATAGGGAAGGGCTGGTGGGCGATGTGGTGGTCGGAGAGTGTTTAGGGGCCAGTGACCACGAGATAATTGAATTTTCAGTGTTCAGTCAAGCTAAGAGGGGTAGCAAGAAAACCTCCACTCTGGACTTCTGGAGGGCAGACTTCAGGTTACTCAAGGAACTAACTCAGAGGGTTCCTTGGGATAAAGCCCTTAAAAATAAAGGGGTCCAGGAGAGCTGGACCTACTTCAAGAAAGAACTCTTGAAGATGCAAGAACAAGCTGTGCCAATGTGCTGGAAGATGAGCCGCCGGGGCAGACGTCCAACCTGGATGGGCAATGAAATTCTAGAAGAATTAAGGGAAAAAAAGAGGGTGTATCATCTTTGGAAGAAAGGTGAGGCAACCCATGGAATGTTTAAGGATGTAGCTAGGTCTTGTAGGAAGAAAATTAGGGAGGCAAAAGCACATTTGGAGCTCAGACTGGCCTCTGCTGTGAAGGACAACAAAAAGTCCTTCTATAAATACATTAAGAGCAAGAGGAAGGGCAAGGACAACCTCCACTCCTTGGTTGACATGGAGGGGAATGTTGTGTCAAAGGATGATGAAATGGCAGAGGTACTTAATACCTTCTTTGCCTCAATTTTTACTAGAAGGACAGAATGTCTTCCAGACAGCTGGCCTGCAGAGCTGGCAGATGGAGGCAGGGAGCAATATAGTTCCCTTGTGATCCAGGAGGAAGTAGTTAGAGACCTGCTCAGCCACTTGGATCCCCACAAGTCCATGGGACCAGATGGGATCCATCCTAGGGTGCTGAGAGAGCTGGCAGATGAGCTGGCCAAGCCACTCTCCATCATTTTTTAACTGTCCTGGCTCACTGGAGAGGTGCCAGAAGACTGGAAGCTAGCCAACGTGGTGCCCATCCATAAGAAGGGCTGGTTGGATGAGCCAGGGAATTACAGGCCTGTCAGCCTGACCTCAGTGCCAGGCAAGATCATGGAACAGGTCATCCTGAGTGCATTAACAGAGCACTTCCAGGATGGCCAAGGGATCAGGCCCAGCCAGCATGGATTTAGGAAGGGCAGGTCCTGCCTGACCAACCTGATCTCCTTCTATGATCAGGTGACCCACCTGGTGGATGTGGGGAGGCCTGTGGATGTGGTCTGCCTGGACCTCAGCAAGGCCTTTGACACTGACCCCCACAGCAAACTCCTGGCCAAGCTGTCAGCTCATGGCTTGGACAGGAGCACACTGCATTGGGTTAGGAACTGGCTGGATGGCCGAGGCCAGAGAGTGGAGCAGGGAGGTCATTCTGCCCCTGTACGCTGCACTGGTTAGGCCGCACATCGAGTCCTGTGTCCAGTTCTGGGCCCCTCAGTTTAGGAAGGATGTTGACTTGCTGGAATGAGTCCAGAGAAGAACAAAGTTGGTGAGGGGTTTGGAGCACAAGCCCTGCGAGGAGAAGCTGAGGGAGCTGGGGTTGCTTAACCTGGAGAGGAGGAGGCTCGGGGTGACCTTATTGCTCTCTACAACTACCTGAAGGGAGGTTGTAGACAGGCGGCTGTTGGTCTCTTCTCCCAGGCAGCCAGTTCCAGAACAAGAGGACACAGTGTCAGGCTGCGCCAGGGGAAGTTTAGGCTGGGTGTTAGGAAGAAGTTCTTCACAGAAAGAGTGATTGCCCATTGGAATGGGCTGCCTGGGGAGGTGGTGGAGTCACCTTCATTGGAGGTTTTCAGGAGGAGACCTGGTTTATTCTATTAAATTCTATTAAAAACCTAAGCAGAAGCAGTGTATCTTTGTCCTTGTTACACATGCCATAGTGCATCCACACCACAACTCATCAATGGCAGAGAAGATAGGATGATTTCAGCCTACTGTTCCAAACCTCCACTACTTGGCAGGTATTATTAAATTCAGTTTAACATGGCAAAGGAAAAAAAAAGTTATTTCTCCATCTCTACTCTTCACATAAGACAAATACAATAGTTAGATACAAATAAATTATGAGAATTGAAAAGGAGCTAGAAAGGCTCGAATTGTTACTTCCAGTAACCTGATTAATGGCTTGAACCTGTTCATCTTGTACCTATAAACTTGTACCTTAACTCAATATGGGACATGTCTGCATTTAAGAGCTCTGGTTATATAATTACCTGGAATCTTAATGGTAGTGGTGCTATATCCTCTAGTATAAACAGAGTTTCATTCCAGCTGCCTTTTGACAGCACAGCAGCAGTCCCAGAATTCCCAATCCAAACTCTGCAAAAAGCTGCTCTTTTCTAAACCTGGACAAAGTTTAAAAAACTCTTTATCTGCAAAACTGTTTAAAGGGTGTGAGAAATGTCTCTCCATACTTGCATGTGGTTGGTGTGGGCTTTTTCAGATACATCGTTGTTATCAGCTGGTAGGTGCTTGTAATGACATGCATGTGCAGCCCTAAGTCCATTCTTCACAGGTATATAACACTATATTTTTAATAATATAATGCTGACTGGCCAGGTGATATTTTATACCAGCATAAAAAAAACCCCTCAAACTAATCACCTTTTAATCATAACAATATTTCAGTGCTATATGTTGAGATAAGCACATAATCTCAGGTTCATAATCTGAAGAAGTGTGTGAAAAGGGTAAATAGAAGCTAAAATTATAATAATTTTAATGATACCTTCTTTTGGCATCATAAGATCACTACAAAGAGTACATGTTTGTATGAGGTAGCCTTTACACTCATCTTTGCAAAGGGGTAAGAGCTACCTAGAAGACAATGTGGTCTATTAGAAGGAACTTAACTGCCTTGGAAAACTAGAAAACACTTGCAAAAATAAAGGCATCTTTTTGATACTCAGAGCTTGTATTTCTCCCCTTCCCCTCTCTTGGATAAGCATTTCGGAAATATCCAATGCCATGCTACATTTCCCACATGCTCACCAAGTGTAATTGGAAAGGAGTAAGTTTAAATCTTGATACAGAGCATAATGTTTCTGAAGTATTTTGTCTAACACATTTACCAATAAATCTCACAGCTGCCAAATAATCAGAGGCAGAGTACAGAATATCACAAAGGAGAGTAGCAGCTTTGCTGGCAAAGCAAAGCTTTAGCAGAAAGGAGAGCATCATTTTCCTAACACAGAAAGTAAGCAAAGCTGGAAAGTAAGCAGAGGGAAAAAAATCCTTTTACTGTCAACATAAGCATAATTTAATGTCCTATGGAAAAACAACTGATCAGGTACAACTATAAGCAGAGGCTGCACTGCTGGTAAAGTGAGATAGTTTTAGAAAATTTGTAGGTATTAATTTGTTTGGAGATAACAGTTCCAGAATAGTATTTACGTAGGCTAATTTCCTGAAATACAGGCCATAAAGCTAAATTCTGTGTGGTAAGGTGTTAATTTCTGCATTTCCAAATGTGCTTCTTAAAAATCCAGTTCAAAGTCAGAACACAGCCTAATTAGCTACCATGGTCCTTGAAACAAGTTGGGTTGCAACGGTGGTTTTGTAGGTAATTCTGTAGTTTTATGTCATGTAGAGTCCTGAAGATAGAAAGACCATTAAATTGGTGGCTGCAAGCACCATGGCTCTGCAGAATCCCAGCATGGTTGCCTCCTTTGTCCCACTTTGTCTCTTTACAGGAAGTGATGGAATTCCAGCTGCTTTGGCACTGCTCTTGTGGGCAGCTATCCCTTTTAACTCATGCTTTGGGTATGCCCCACAGGAATCTGTTTCACACTTTGGTGAAGTATTGCTCTATTGTTTAAAAAGTTATGTATAATCAATTATTTGACTTAAATGTTGGATGTTTCTCTTTTAAGACTCTCTTGCCATCTCAGGCTGGTTGTTCCTTTTCCTATCTGCCAAGGAAACACAGTCAGAAAAGGTGTAGTGTTTCATTAGGTGATTACATGATCAAAGGCAAACCCAAACCACTGGAAAATCATAGAGGTTTTGGTAACAAGTGCTACCAACACCCCAAAAATAACACTATTAAAACCAAATTAAAAGATTTGGCATTATCCCCTATCACATTGCTTAAAATAATTCTCATGTATAAAAAGCATACTGAACGTGTATTACTAATGAATCTCTTTCAGAGTTGTAGCTTGCATTGCACAGGATTTATCCTCCTCCATTAAAACCAATCAGACTTTGTCTTTCACTTTGGCATGCACAGGACTTTGTTCCTTGTGACTTTTTTTTCCGTCTTCTAATTACTAAGCTACCTCATGTGTTGAGCAAATCTATGCAGCTACATCCTTATCCTGCCTAAGTAAGCTGTGAGGATAATGAACAGAAATTTCTCTGTAAGAAACTGACAAATTAATCACTGCTGCTTTCCGTTACAGAAAAAAAATAAATCTCAGGTACTGTCACTACCTTCACTGGTGTCATGGCTGCTGTTCACCACTGTTATTACAGGCTCATGATTTCTGCCATGTTATTTCTGGAAAGTCACATTACAAGAAGCAAGTTGAAACAGGGTACTTGACAGCTTTATGGCTGACTGCTATCTTCTGACACAGAAGAAGGAGGATTTTGCACTGCCTTTCTCAAAAGGACAGTTGTTCATCAAAAACACCGACTATTTTAAAAAGCTGTAACTGAAGATCTTAGCCATTTTCTCAAAATCCAGAATGTTAAAAGAATATTCATGCTGCTACTGAGTTTTTCAGTAACAGCAACCAGTGCTGACTGGCTAACTGAACAGTAAAACTCTCTACATGGAGGTGAATATAAAGTTTTCCCACATTTCATACTGAGACCTTATCTTATAGCTTATCACACAGACCAAATAAAAATGGAATTTAACTGACGTCATTTCATTCTAGAATATTAATGGAGCCAGAAAATATCTGCCTAAGGAACTTGCTGATCTTAATGTTTTCTGTGATATCTTATCTAGTGAAAGATGTTATACTTGCTCACATCATAAGCACAATAAGGTAAAAATAAGGAAATATGTTAGATCTAAAGGTCCAATTAAAGTTTTGTGTCATGAAAGCTGTGTGTATATAATAGGCAAAACAAGTGTCTTCTCCTAAACAGATCAGTACATGAAAAGGTAATCATCTTACTTACTGCTTATCAATTGAAGCTCCTTTGTTTGGCACCTTTTATAGCATATTCATGTGTTAAATTAGCCAGCCTTTCTGATACAAAATGTTTAAACCATTCTTAAAGTTCACAGTTGCCATGAAATTAGTAGAAAATACTTTATTCTGTCATTGACTCTCATTAGCTCAACAGTATTTCTTATTTGGTTGATTATTCCTGTATGCAGCCTGTCATTATGTATTCCCTGGTAATGTCATCTACTTTATAGAGTGCAAACCACAGAAGACTGCTCTCAAAAACATATCTATGATGCCATCTGCTTCATCACTTTTCTCAGAGAAAGCACTGTGTCCTCATGGTCATGCAGTTCAGAACTGGAAAGAAAGGGCTGCTTTGGTTAAGATACAAATCCATTAAAATGTGCAACCTAGCATAATTTAGATCTGCATTGATGTGCTAATATTTCTACTTATTTTTCACTTTGACTTTTTATCATCAGTCATGTTACTGTACTTTCTTGTTTTAGCTGAGAGGCAGAAGTACCCATAGAACCTGAGGAAAGTCCTTTTTGCTTTTCCACACTGAGTGGGAAGCTCAGTCTCATGAGTCATCTTTTGGCCCTGTAATAAAAAGCATTTGAATAGGTTGGAAGGAGATTCAAATATATGCACTGTATTTCACAGAATCAGAAAATCACAGACTGGCTGATCCTGGAAGGGACCTCTGGAGGTCATCTTGTTCAATCCCCCTACCCAAGCTGAGCCACCTCGAGGTGGTTACCTACAACCATGTTCAGAGAGCTTTTGAATATCTCCAAGGATAGAGATTCTGTAACCTCCCAGGGCAACCTGTGACAGTCCTCAGTCACTCTTATGGTGAAAATTTTTCTGTTTCCTGATGTTCAGAAGGACCCTTCTGTGCTTCATTTTGTTATCATTGCCTCATGGTCTGTCACTAGGCACAACAGAAAAGAACTTAGGTTCATCTTCTTTACACACTCACTTCAGGTATCTATATACATTTATGAGATTCCCCTCCAGGCTTTTCTTCTTCAAGCTGTCCCAGCACTTTCAGCCTTCAGTTTTCAGGCACTTCTCCCATTGTCATGATGAGTCAAAGCTTATCAGGGACAGCTTCACAATGATACGTGCCAGTTCCCTCAACACTTGTGGGGTGCATCGCATCAGGGCACCTGGACCCAAGTCCAGTTTGCTTAAGTATTTACTGACTGTCCTCTTCTGTCAAAGGTACACCCTTGCTCCAGATTGTCCCAATGATTTCTGGAGTCTGAGATTCCTGAAGGTTAGCCTTGCAAGTGAAAACTAAAGCAAAGACAACTTGCAGTCGTTCAGTTTTTCCTATGTCGTGCATGGAGCAGGTCCTCTGTCTCACTGAGCAATGGGCTTTGACATTCTGGCCAGATTAAATTCCATTTGGACTTTGCTTTAGTAACTTCCTTCCTGGATGTTTGGATAATGTTTCTGTATTCTGCCAAGGTTATCTGTCCTTGCTTCCATCTTGTGCATGCCTCCTTTTTGTGTTTGATTTATTCAAGAGCTCTTTGTTCATTCCTGAGGGCCTCCTGACATTTTTGCCTGACTTCCTATTTGTTGGGGTGGATCATTCTTAAGCTTGGAGGAGGTGATTCTTGATATTAATATTAACCAGCTTTCTTGGGTTGTTCTTCCCTCCACGGCCTCATCTCATGAGGCTCTTCCAAGCGTATCTTTGAAGAGGCCAGAGTTTGCTCTCCTGAAGTCCAGGGCTGTGATTTTTCTTTTTACTCTCCTTGCTGCCCTCAGGAGCCTGAACTCCACCATCTCAGAGACCCAAGGCTGTCTTTGACCTTCATATTCCCAACAAGGCCCTTATTGCTGGTGAATAAGAGGTCCAACAGAGTACCTCTTCCTATTTGCTGAAATGATTTCACCAAAGTTGTACTAAAACCAAGCTTTCAAATATTCATGTTACAAACATATTATGATGATCTAGAATAAGTTTAATTTTAAAATGTTCTCTTAGTAGATGGTTACCATTTTTGAGGCAAATCAAGTCATTGGGGAGATCATGGGAAAGCAACACCTAACACAGTAGAACTCAACAGTGTTACTGCTTGTCACAGCAAAGGCAGGCAACTGCACACATCTTGGTTATGCAGAAAATCAGTTTCTATGACCTACTGAATCACAGGCATCTTTCTAAGCAGCTGTTTAAAAATACTCTAGTCCAATGACTCCTCAAAAAAAACTAGTAATAAAATGACAAATAAAGCCAGTAAAAAAAGGGGAGGAGGAGGGGAGCTGTCGTTTGTTTTACGCAGGAGTGCATTATGACTACAGAATGCAAGAATTATGTATGAGAATCAAAGCTAGACGCACTTTTAACATTTCTAACCAAAATGATTAGTGCAGCAAATCTGAGCCTCTTCCAAAGGGTATAGGTCTGCTTCTTCAAGAGACTTCAACGATGAACACAGGGACTTCATTAAACACACCACTGCTCACCTAGGGACAAAGGCAAATTTTGCTGTGCTGCTAAGATCGCCAGGCATTAACAACCTTCGCAGTGGAGGTGGCAAGCAAGTTCAGTGAAAACAAAGCTCTGCCCCAGTCCTGTCTATCAAGATAAACAGTTGAGGAGTTTTTTTCCAATCAGCTTACAATATGCTGTTTCTATGGAGGAAAAAGTGGTTTTGCTTGTTTTTTTTTTAATAGTTTATTTTATTTTTGTTTTATTTGGTTTAGGTTTGATTTGGGTTTTTTTTTTTTTTCTGTTTGATTGGTTGGGTTTTGTTTGTTTGTTTTAAAGCTTGATATTTGCATAATCAGCATTAGGATTTTGTCTTACTTTGTCTTCCAGTGGTTATTGATCTTAAAATAAACTCCCTATGGAGGTAAGAAATATATTTATACAGAGATATTTCTAGAGAAGACCTTCTTACCTCTGCCCCAAGTGTGACACTCATTCATAATTTCACATCTGTGAAAATGGGTCTGTTAAAAACTACCTAAAGAACTCTGTTCCTTTAACTAAGAAGAAAATGGTATTTGATTTTTTTTTTATAATTATTTTTTGTCTATATAAAACCACTGACTGCTAACTGAATGCAAGAATTAAGAAATTAATATTATGCTTTAAAGTTAGACAGGATTAAAGGAAACCTGTCGTGGGTTTTAGAGGAAGGCCCAGCCTTCTCCCCCCACAAAGTGAAGGAAAAAAATTACCACAGCTAACCACAGCCAGATGAGCAAAGGAACGCTGTATTTACAAGCAGGTTTAGGGTATGTAGGGTATATATACACAATTTACAGTATTTACAATATATACACAGAAATATACAGCAAAGTAACACAGGAATGAGATTCCCCTCCCCCTGCTGGTGGAGGGATCCCCCCCTGTACCCCCTTCTCTCCTCTTTTTCCCCAGAGAGGGTTAGAAAGAGAGGAAAGGAGCAGTTGTTAATTAAAAGCAGTTATAAATTAGAGCAAAATATTAGTAGGTTTGCAGGCCTCACGCTTATCAGTCCAAGGTCACTCTGGCAGAGAGCCTAGAAGCCACAAGCTGCAAAAAGGGAGGAGGGAAAGTGCACACTGAGGAAAATCTCAGATGGACTCAAAACTTAAAGCTGCATTCTACCAATCCAATCAATGAAATTAGTTTAGACCTGTCCTTTGTTTATAAAACATTCAGGATTGGTGTCCCTTTCTTAAAGGCACAGCCTCAAACAGTCATAAAACCTGAATGTTTTATAAGCCCTAAGTATTCCTCAGACAAAGACACTTCAGATCAAGGAATTTAAAGCACAGCTTATGTGTATGCTGAGAGAGCTGGCAGATGAGCTGGCCAAGCCACTCCCCATCATTTTCTTCCAGTCCTGGCTCACCGGTGAGGTCCCGGATGACTGGAAATGGACCAATGTGGTCCCCATCCACAAGAAGAGTTGGATGGAGGAACCCGGAAACTACAAGCCAGTCAACCTGACCTCAGTGTAGGGAAAATTGTGGAGCAGATTATCTTGGCGGCAATAACTGCGCACCTGAAGGATGGCCAAGGGCTCAGGTCCAGCCAACATGGATTTAGGAAGGGCAGGTCCTGCCTCTCCACCCTGATCTCCTTCTAAGATCAGGTGACCCGCCTGGTGGATGTGGGGAGGCCTGTGGATGTGGTCTACCTGGACTTCAGCAAGGCCTTTGACACTGTCCCCCACAGCAAACTGCTGGCCAAGCTGTCAGCTAGTAGTTTGGACCTCAATACTCTGTGCTGGGTTAGGAACTGGCTGGAGGGCCAAGGCTAGAGAGTGGTGGTGAATGGTGCCACATCCAACTGGCAGCCAGTCACTAGTGGTGTCCCCCAGGGATCAGTACTGGGACCCATCCTCTTTAATATCTTCATTGATAATCTGGATGAGGGGCTTGAGTCAGTCATCAGCAAATTTGCAGATGACACCACGTCAGGAGCAGATGTTGGTCAGAGGGTAGAAGGGCTCTGCAGAGGGACTTTGACCAACTGGACAGATAGGCAGAGTCCAACAGGATGGCATTCAACAAGTCCAAGTGGTTGGAATGGCTGGAGAGCTCCCAAACAGAGAGGGACCTGGGGCTGCTGATCGACAGCTGCCTAAATATGAGCCAGCAGTGTGCCCAGGTGGCCAAGAAGGCCAACGGCAACCTGGCCTGCATTAGGAATAGTGTGGCCAGCAGGAGCAGGGAAGTCATTGTGCCCCTGTACTCAGCAGTGGTTAGGCCACACCTTGAGTACTGTGTCCACTTCTGGGCCCCTCAGTTTAGGAAGGACATCGAAACATTTGAACGTGTCCAGAGAAGGGGAACAAGGCTGGTGAGAGGCCTTGAACACAAACCCTATGAGGAGAGGCTGAGGGAGCTGGGATTGTTTAGCCTGGAGAAGAGGAGGCTTAGGGGAGACCTCATTGCCCTCTACAACTACCTGAAGGGTGGTTGTAGCCAGGAAGGGGTTGATCTCTTCTCTCTAGCAGCCAACACTAGAACAAGAGGACATAGTTTCAAGCTGTGCTAGGGGAAGTTTAGGCTTGAGTTGAAGAGAAAGTTCTTCACCGATAAAGTCATTCGTCATTGGAATGGGCTGCCCAGGGAGGTGGTGGAGTCACCGTCCCTGGAGGGGTTCAAGAGGGGATTGGACGTGGCACTTGGTGCCATGGTCTAGTCATGAGGTCTATGGTGACACATTGGACTCCACGATCTTAGAGGTCTCTTCCAACCTTGGTAATACTGTGATACTGTGATATTTGTTAAGATAAATGTGAATTATAAATGTTATTTAAAGTATTTCCAATATTAGTGTATTTTCAAATGCTGTATTATCCAATCAAAATATGGATTCAAGCTGATATGTGAAGGATGGGATTTTATGGAATAGCTTTACATTATGATTAGTTTGTTTGGTTTTTTGTTTGTTTGTTTGTTTGATTTTAACAAATAGCCAAAATGCAATTGTTTGGCACCATGAGTAAATATCTAAGGTCACAGAAAGTATGATACGGTATCAGATCAGTGTTTCAGCTCTGACAAGGAGGTGGTCAGATATCTCAAAGGGGCATACTGGAATGGATAATTTTGGAACAGTTTATTATAACTGTGGTGGGTTAATGCCCATTCTGAAAAACATGGTGGAGGGCTTGCTAGTGCTTAGCCCTCCCTGCAGGGCGTTTTCCCCCTGGGAAACTGAGTCTGTTCCACTCCCTCCTCCCTGCCCAGCTAGGGTATAAAAAGGAGGACACTGCTGCCCAGAGAGAACACTGCTGCCCACTGCAGGCAAAGAACAGCTGTGTACCATGCCCAAGCTGTTGGATGACCCCTCCGTACTAGACAGCCGTAAGGTGCAGGATTTGAAGTTACCTCGTGCCTCTCGCATAGTACATCTGTAACTCTGGATGTTCACATTATTCATATAAATGCAGAAAATCCACTGAATCTATGGCATTTTCTGGTCCTTCCATTCAAATCACCAAGTGTACATGACAGAGTAAATACATTACCTGGCAGAAGCACTTGACTGACATATTTTTTTTTCCCAGTTATAAGGCTAATTTGTGTCTCAACAAAATAAATACCTGCTGTGTTTTCTACCTGGCATGAAACCAAGAGCTTTCCAAACCTTGCAATTATTGCTAAAGAACATCTTAGGATGTCTCCTATTCTGTGTCTTGATAGGGATAAGGATATCTAGAAATTTCATCAGTAGTTCCATGTCAGAGCACATTACTGATCTTAACGTGAAGTGAAGTGAAGTGAATAGAATAGAACAGAATAGAATAGAATAGAATAGAATAGAATAGACCAGGTTGGAAGAGACCTTCAAGATCATCATGGGCAACCTATCATCCAACACCACCTAATCAACTAAACCATGCAACCAAGTACCCTATCAAGTCTCCTGCTGAACACCTCCAGTGATGGTGACTCCACCACCTCATCAGTGGCAGTAGTAGCAGTGCTAGTGATGTTTCTGCTGTGTTCTGTATGTAGATAGATGTGTCCATTATCTGTGAATGACTGATTTGTAAGCACTGAGAAATGCTACATATTAAAGTTGTCATTTTGAGAGAGAATACAATGTTACTGGGTAATTTATATGATTCATTGTTTTCAAATAGTATAGGAGTTATTGTGTAAAGAAGAGAAAACCAGGGTTTCTTGTGTTTCACAGATCCAGAGAATGGTTTATGTCAGAGGGCACCTGAAAGATACCTAGTTCCAACCCGCAACCATGGCCAGAGACACATTCCACTAGACCAGGTTGCTCAAGGCCTAATCCAACCTGGCCTTGAACACCTCCAGGACATCCACACACCCCCTGGGCAACCTGTTCCAGTGTCTCACTGCCCTCACTGCAAAGAATTTCTTCTAATATCTAGTCTAAATCCACCCTCCTCAGGCTTCAGTCCTTTCCCTCTTGTCCTGTTACAACAAGCCCTTGCAAAAAATCCCTTTCCAGCTTTCTTGTAGGTCCCCTTCAGGCATTGGAAGGCTTCTATAAACTTCCCCCAGCACCTTCTTTTCCCCAGGCTGAACAGCCGCCGACTCTTGCATTCTGTTCCCATAGGAGAGGTGCTCCAGCCTTCTGATAACTTTGTGGCCCCCTTCTGCACCTGCTTCAGATGTTTGATGTCCCAGTTATGCTGGGGACATCAGAACTGGATGCAAGACTCCAGGGGAGGGTCTCATAAGAGCAGAGTAGAGCGAGAGAATCACCTCTCTCACAGTTCTTTTAATATAGCCCAGCATACATTTTGCCGGGGCTGCAAGCACTCATTGCCAGCTCATTTTAAGTTTATCATCAACTGAAACCCTCAAGTCTTTCTTCTCAAGACCACTCTTGAGCCACTCCTCACCAGCCTATATTTGTGTTTGGGATTGCCCAGACCTAGGTGTAGAATCTTGCACTTGGCCTTCATGAGGCTGTCATGGATTTACCGCTCAAGCCTATCTAAGTCCCTCTGGATGGCATCCCGCCTCTACAGCATGTCAAGCAGGCCACACAGCTTGGTGTCATCTGCAAACTTGCTGAGGGTACACTCAATCTCACTCTCCATATCACTGACAATGAGGTTAAACAGCACTGGTCCCAGTACTGACCCCTGAGGGACCTTACTTGTAACTGCTTCCCTCCCTTTTGCACATTGTGCCATTAATCACAACTCTCTGCATGCAGCCAGCCAGGCAATTCTTTATCCAGCAAGTGGTCCACCCCTCAAGTTCATAACTTTCCAATTTGCTGACCAGGATGGCCTGCAGGACAGCATCAAACACTTTACAGAAGTCCATGCTCATCAGGCATTATTTGCCCTTGGTGAAGCCATGTTGGCTACCACCAATCATGTCTTCTTAATTTTCTGTATGCCTCAGCAAGGCCTTCAGGAGGATCTGCTCCATGATCTTGTCAGGCACAGAGGTGAGACTGAGTGGCCTACAATTTCCACTGTCTTTTTTTCCTCCCTTTTTGAAGAGGGTGCTTATTTTCCCCCTTTTCCAGCCAGCAGGGACTTCACCAGATTGCAAAGACTTTCTCAATACAATGGAGAGTGGTTTGGCAACTTCATCTCACTGCTCCTTCAAGCTCTGTGTGTGGATCTCATCTGGCCCCATGGACTTGTGCACCCTCAGGTACTTTAGATAGCCTTGAACCTGATCTTACTTACAGTGGGCAGACCTTCGTTTTCCCACTGTCCACCTGTGTTTTCTGGAGCTTGGGCAATACAGCTAGGGCCGTTGCTGGTGAACACTGAGGCAAAGCAGTCAGTGAGCACTTCAGCCTTCTCCATATCCATAGTGGCCAGGTCTCCATTCTGCTTTTGGAGAGGCCCCGCATCTTCCCTGGCTGCCTTTTTGTCCCTGATGTACCTGAATAAATTCTTATTCCCATTTATGTCCCTAGCCAAGTTCTTGTTTCCATTGCTTATAGATTCTCTCTGTTTGCCCAGGTAAATCCAGAAGCACCTCGTTCATCCACACCAGCCTCCTGGCATTCTTGCCCACCCTCTTCCTTCTTGGGATACACTGCTTCTGATCTTGGAGGAAATGGTCCTTCCATATTGACCAGCTTTCACGGGCCCCTCTACCCTCCAGGGCTTTATCTCATGACATTCTGCCAAGCTGATCCCTGAAGAGGATGAAGTCTGCTCTCTTCAAATTCAGAGTAGTGAGCATGCTTCACATTCTCTTTGACATCTTGAGGATCTTAAACACTGTCATTTCATAGTTGCTACAACCTTAAGTTTCACATTACTCACCAATCCCTCCTTGTTGGTGAGGACCAGATCCAGCATAGCACCTTTTCTTGTGGGCTTGTTTATCACCTGGAGGAGTGGTAAAGGTATTTAATAAATTTAAGTTTAAATTTTATTTAAGTTATTTTTAACTATTGACCATCCAGATAGACAATGATGAACTAGAAAAAGGAAAAATGATGGCTGTTAAGAATGACTTCAGGTCCCTGGGTCAACTGGTCAAGGGAGCGGGAGCACAGGAAGTGTTCCACTCCATACTCCAGTAGCACAGACCAACCCAGATAGACTAAAGAAGACCCACCAGATGAATTCTTGGCTTCCAGCCTAGTGCCACCAACAGGACCTTATTTTTTTTTTATAGTGGGTTGATTTACATGATGCTGGTGGGAGATAGAGTACACCTCTCTCAAAAAGGGGAGAAGGGTTTTATTGTGGGAGTTGGCTGGGGTCATTGACAGGCTTTAAACCAGATTGGAAGAGGAAAAGGGGGAAGTCTAGGCTCACTGGAGACAAGCCTGGAACACTTGTGGGAGAATGTGATGGCTCCACTGATAGTTCCACTGCCAACTCAGGGGAAGTAGGGGACAGTGGGCCATGAGATAAAGAAGATGAGCTAGGACTCATGGTAGTGCCCGGGAACAATCAGGCATGGAATGGACCCCCACCCTTCACAAAGGCTCCCCGACTGAAGTGTATCAATACCAATGCATGGAGCATAGGGAGCATGCAAAAAGAGATCAAAGCTACTGTCCATCAGGCCAATGGCATCCTGGCCTGTATCAGGAACAGTGTGGCCAGCAGGAGCAGGGAGGTCATTCTGCCGCTATACTCAGCACTGGTCAAGCCCCACCTTGAGTCCTGAGTCCAGTTCTGGGCCCCTCAATTTAGGAAAGATGTTGAGTTGCTGGAATGTGTCCAGAGAAGGGCAATGAGGCTGAGGAGGAGTTTGGAGCACAAACCCTATGAGGAGAGGCTGAGGGAGCTGGTGTTGCTTAGCCTGGACAAGAAGAGGCTCAGAGGAGACCCTCAGTTTAGGAAGGATGTTGACTTGCTGGAACGAGTCCAGAGAAGAGCAACAAAGTTGGTGAGGGGTTTGGAACACAAGCCCTATGAGGAAAGACTGAGGGAGCTGGGGTTGCTCAGCCTGGAGAAGAGGAGACTCAGGGGTGACCTTATCACTCTCTACAACTACCTGAAGGGAGGTTGTAGACAGGTGGATGATGGTCTCTTCTCCCAGGCACCCAGTACCAGAACAAGGGGACACAGTCTCAGGCTGTGCCAGGGGAGGTTCAGGTTGGATGTTAGGAAGAAGTTCTATACAGAAAGAGTGATTGCGCTATGGAATGGGCTGCCCAGGGAGGTGGTGGAGTCGCCGTCATTGAAGGTGTTCAGGAGGAGACTTGATGGGGTGCTTGGTGCCATGGGTTAGCTGTTTGGGTGGGTTGGATTGGCTGATGGGTTGGACACGATGATCTTGAAGGTCTCTTCCAACCTGGTTTGGTTTATGCTAATAAAGGTTTATTCTTATTGCTGTTGACAACTACCTGAAGGGAGGTTGTAGCCAAGTGGGGGTTGGTCTCTTCTCCCAGGCAACCAGCACCAGAACAAGAGGACACAATCTCAAGCTGCACCAGGGGAGGTTTAGGCTGGATGTTAGAAAGAAGTTCAGGCAGCTTTGTCGGGCAGCTTCCTCGAGACAGCACCCAGACCAGCAACTGCCGGGGACCAGCCGCTGCTCTCCTTTTCGGGCTGCGGGAATCGCCATCGCTGGCGAGTTTTGCCGCGGGGAAGGAGCAGCCGCTCTTTCACGTGGTCAGACTCGTGATCCCAGCGGCGGGAGCGGCTGAATTTAAAAGGCTCTGCTGTGGCTCGGGGGGTTCACTTCGTCGGGCAGCTCTCCCGTATTCTCTTGTACTCTCACGCGCTACCCTTTTTTTTTTTTTAAAAAAAAAAAAATTGGCAGTAGGTGCTGTGGCCAGGGACAGCCATGGTTGTAACTCGCAGCAAAATCTCCCTAAAAAAATCAGTGTCGACCCAGACCAAGGTAGAACAGAAGCACATAGCTGTCCAGGTATCTGGCTGTAGAGAATGCTGGAGCCTGACACTTGAGACGCAGGGTAGTGGGGGCAACTCTTGTATAAGGTGTGAGCAGGTTGACTATCTGCTTAATATGGTGGCCAGACTGAAGGATAAGTTTGCTAGCCTTAGAAATGTAAGGAAATGTAGGAAAGAGATGAACCAGAGGAGGAAGGAGATGGACCAAAGGAGGAAAGAGGTGAATCAGAAGAGGAAAGAGTTGAATCGGAGTAAGCAGGCTCTGCAGGCTCCCCCAGCAGAGGCTGGGTATTCAAAAAGCAGAGGGAATGGACGCAGGTTCCTCTCAAAAGACACAAAGTTAAACCTCCTTGCCTCCCCTCACCTTCCCCGCTGCTCTTAGAAAACAGATATGGAGCACTGGAAATTGAGGGTGAGGTGGTCCTGATGCCGGAGGACACACCATCTGGGGTTCTCCCTGAGGTTAAACAGCCTAAGGTTAAACAGCCTAAGGCAAAGCAGCCTAAGGTCAAACAGTCTTTTGCTGACATCAGGACCTGTTCCCTCAAAAAAAAGAGAAGGGTAATTGTTATTGGTGATTCCCTTCTGAGGGGAATGGAGGGCCCTATATGTTGACCTGACCCATCTCATAGGGAACTCTGTTGTCTGGCAGGAGCCCAAGTTAATGATGTTACCAGTAGGCTGCCTAAACTGGTGCAGCCCTCTGACTACTACCCTTTACTAGTTATGCAGTTAGGGAATGATGATGTTGCAACCAGAACTCCCAGGGCTATCAAAGATGACTTCAGGGCCCTGGGAGACCTGGTTGAGGGGTCAGGGGCACAAATAATTTTTTCATCAATACCCTTAACTGCAGAAGGGAATACAGTAAGGAACAGGTCAGCAGCTATAGTTAACAAGTGGCTTAGAGGCAGTCAAAAGAATTTTGTTTTTTTTGATATTGGGAAACTTTCTACTGCACCAGGCCAGCTGGCAACAGATAGAGTACATCTGTCCCAGAGAAGGGGAAGGATCACTGTAGATGAAAACGGACTGTCCCCCAAAGATAAAAAGATCCTGGGTAGGGAATTGGCAGGTCTCATCGATAGGGCTTTAAACTAGTTTTGAAGGGGGAAGGGGCTGAAAATAGTCCTCTCAGACAAGAGTCTGAGGGTGACAAGCTAGAGTCGGAGGTGAAACCAGCAGCCCAGCTGAAGTGCATGTACGCTAAAGCACGAAGCATGGGTAACAAACAGGAGGAGCTGGAAGCCTTGATGCAGCAGGAAAATTATGATGTAGTTGCCATCACAGAGACGTGGTGGGACGAGCCACATGACTGGAGCGCTGCAATTGACGGTTACAAGCTCTTCAGGAGAGACAGGCGAGGAAGAAGGGGTGGAGGGGTGGCCCTGTACATCAGGGAGGCACTAGATGCCATTGAGATGGAGATTAGGGACGATCGCGTTGAATGCTTGTGGATAAGAATTAGAGGGAAGACCAGCAGGGCAGACACCCTGGTTGGAGTCTGTTATAGACCACCCAACCAGGAGGAAGATGTTGACGAAGCATTCTACAGGCAGCTTAGGGCTGTCTCAAGATCTCCGGACCTTGTTCTCATGGGCGACTTCAACCTGCCTGACATCTGCTGGGAACTCAACACGGCAGAGAGGAGACAGTCTAGAAGGTTCTTAGAATGCATGGAGGACAGCATCTTATCCCAGGTGCTGCGAGAGCCTACCAGGGGTAAGGCTATGCTTGACCTCCTCTTCAGCAACAGGGAAGGACTGGTGGGCGATGTGGTGGTTGGAGGGTGTTTGGGGTCCAATGACCACGAGATAATTGAATTCTCGGTTTTTGGTCAAGCCAAGAGGGGCGGCAAGAAGACCTCCACTCTGGACTTCCGGAGGGCAGACTTCGGGTTACTCAAGGAACTAATTCAGAGGGTTCCTTGGGATAAAGCCCTTAAAAACAAAGGGGTCCAGGAGAGCTGGACCTACTTCAATGAAGAATTGTTGAAGGCTCAGGGACAGGCTGTGCCAATGTGCCGGAAGATGAGCCGCCGGGTCAGACGGCCAGCCTGGATGGTTCATGAACTTTTAATGGAACTGAGGGAAAAAAGGAGGGTGTATCACCTTTGGAAGAGAGGGGAGGCAACCCACAGAATGTTTAAGGATGTTGCTAGGTCTTGTAGGAAGAGAATTAGGGAGGCAAAAGCACACTTGGAGCTTAAACTGGCCTCTACTGTGAAGGACAACAAAAAGTCCTTCTATAAATACATTAATAGTAAGAGGAAGGGGAAGGGCAACCTTCACTCCTTGGTGGATACAGAGGGGAACATTGTAACAAAGGATGAGGAAAAGGCAGAGATACTTAACACCTTCTTTGCCTCAATTTTTGCTAGAAGGGCAGAACGTCTTCCTGACAGCTGGCCTGCAGAGCTGGCAGAAGGAGCCAGGGAGCTGCACAGTTTCCCTGTGTTCCATGAGGAGGTGGTTGGAACTCTTCTTAGCAGCTTGGATCCCCACAAGTCCATGGGACCAGATGGGATTCATCCTAGGGTGCTGAGAGAGCTGGCAGATTAGCTGGCCAAGCCACTCTCCATCATTTTCCAGCAGTCCTGGCTCACTGGTGAGGTCCCAGAGGACTGGAAGCTGGCCAACGTGGTGCCCATCCATAAGAAGGGCCGGTTGGATGAACCAGGGAATTACAGGTCTGTCAGTCTGACCTCAGTGCCAGGCAAGATCATGGAACAGGTCATCCTGAGTGCAATAACACAGCACTTACAGGGTGGCCAAGGGATCAGGCCTAGCCAGCATGGATTTAGGAAGGGCAGGTCCTGCTTGACCAACCTGATCTCCTTCTATGATCAGGTGACCCGTCTGGTGGATGTGGGGAGGCCTGTTGATGTAGTCTACCTGGAACTCAGCAAGGCCTTTGACACCGTCCCCCATAGCAAACTGCTGGCCAAGCTGTCAGCCCATGGCTTGGATGGGAGCACACTGCGTTGGGTTAGGAACTGGCTGGATGGCCGAGCCCAGAGAGTGGTGGTGAATGGTGCCACATCCAGCTGGCAGCCAGTCACTAGTGGTGTGCCCCAAGGATCAGTGCTGGGCCCCATGCTCTTTAACATCTTTATTGATGATCTGGATGAGGGCATTGAGTCCATCATCAGTAAATTTGCTGACGACACCAAGTTGGGGGCAAGAGTTGATCTGCTGGAGGGTAGAGAGGCTCTGCAGAGGGACCTCGACAGGCTGGACAGATGGGCAGAATCCAACGGCATGAGATTTAACACATCCAAGTGCCGAGTTCTGCACATCGGCCACAACAACCCCATGCAGTGCTACAGGCTGGGGTCAGAGTGGCTGGAGAGCAGCCAGGCAGAGAGGGACCTGGGGGTACTGGTTGATGGTAGGCTGAACATGAGCCTGCAGTGTGCCCAGGCAGCCAAGAAGTCCAATGGCATCCTGGCCTGCATCAAGAACAGTGTGGCCAGCAGGAACAGGGAGGTCATTGTACCCCTGTATACTGCACTGGTTAGGCCACACCTCGAGTCCTGTGTCCAGTTCTAGGCCCCTCAGTTTAGGAAGGATGTTGACTTGCTGGAACGAGTCCAGAGAAGGGCAACGAAGTTGGTGAGGGGTTTGGAACACAAGCCCTATGAGGAGAGGCTGAGGGAGCTGGGGTTGGTCAGCCTGGAGAAGAGGAGACTCAGGGGTGACCTTATCACTCTCTACAACTACCTGAAGGGAGGTTGTAGACAGGCGGATGATGGTCTCTTCTCCCAGGCAGCCAGTACCAGAACAAGAGGACACAGTCTCAGGCTGTGCCAGGGGAGGTTCAGGTTGGATGTTAGGAAGAAGTTCTATACAGAAAGAGTGATTGCACTATGGAATGGGTTTCCTGGGGAGGTGGTGGAGTCGCCGTCATTGAAGGTGTTCAGAAGGAGACTTGATGGGGCGCTTGGTGCCATGGGTTAGCTGTTTGGGTGGGTTGGATTGGTTGATGGGTTGGACACGATGATCTTGAAGGTCTCTTCCAACCTGGTTTGGTTTATTCTAATAAAGGTTTATTCTAATAAAGTTCTTCACAGAAAGAGTGATTGGCCATTGGAATGGGCTGCCCAGGGAGGTGGTGGAGTCATCATCACTGGAAGTGTTTAAGAAGAGACTGGTTGAGGCACTTGGTGCCATGGTTTAGTTGATCAGATGGTGCTGGGTGATGGGTGGGACTTGATAATCTCTGAGGTCTTTTCCAACCTGGTTAATTCTATCCTATTCTCTTCTCTTCTCTTCTCTTCTCTTCTCTTCTCTTCTCTTCTCTTCTCTTCTCTTCTCTTCTCTTCTCTTCTCTTCTCTTCTCTTCTCTTCTCTTCTCTTCTCTTCTCTTCTCTTCTCTTCTCTTCTCTTCTCTTCTCTTCTCTTCTCTTCTCTTCTCTTCTCTTCTCTTCTCTTCTCTTCTCTTCTCTTCTCTTCTCTTCTCTTCTCTTCTCTTCTCTTCTCTTCTCTTCTCTTCTCTTCTCTTCTCTTCTAAAATCATGGTATTATTGCCCTGATGGAAACATGGTGGGGTGAATCCCATAGCTGGAGTGCTGTGTTGGATCTCTATAGGCTCTTCAGAAGGGACAGGCTCAGAAGGAGAGGCAGTGGGGTGGCCCTGTGTGTTAGGGAAGGTCTTGACTCTCTTGAGCGTAACAGTGATGGTGATGATAGGGTTGAATGCTTGTGAGTAACAATTGGGACAGGCCAACTGTGGTGGTTTAGGCTGGGTGCTGGCCCGCAGGCCACTGCACAGAACACACCTGGCAGGTCCCAAGGGGTGGGCCCAACCCAGGGGGTGGTCACAGGCAGGTATTTCATTCCCATAATGCCCTGCTCCCCTATAAAATGCCCATGCGGGGTCTTCACTTCCTCTTTTGTCCCCAGCTGCAGCCTAGGTAAAATGGCATGAGCTGCCTCCCTTGGGCCTGCCCAGGCCCAAGGCTGGGTTGGAGGGGAGGAAAGAGCCCTGGGGGGGTTTGAGTGTACCCCAGGTGGGGATGGGATGTCCTTGGGCATGTTCTGGGATCTCTCTCTTTGTCACAGTGCTTGTGGTTCTCTGTAAAGCTTTCATAGTTGTTTGTTTTAAAATTGTTTTTCTATTTAAACTTTCCATCACTTTTGCAATCCCTTTGTCTGAGTCGTTTCTGCCCTGCGGTGGGGAGGGGGTTTGCCCCAACCCATTACATTTTGGCACCCAACGTGGGGCTGGCTGCTGTGCCCACTATGCAGATCGATTACAAAAGATGGAGAGTTTAAATTTAGTTCTGGGCATCGGTTTGTGTTTGCAAGTTGGGGGCTCGAGTTTTGTTGCTGGGGCGACTGTGTGAACTCTCCTGTGGACTGCAGAAGGACTCCTGGTGCGTGGCTGATAGCACTGAAGTCTCTCCTGTTGCTTGGGAACAGCGAGGGGTGGCTCTTTCTGTGACTTTCTGCCCAGGGCGGCTTAAAAAATGCTCAACTAGCCTAAGAAGGCGAGACCTGCCTTCTCCTCCTTATTCTCTGTGGAGCGACGAGCGGCAGGGAGCAGAGCGGAGGATGGGCAACGGCAAGCAGAGCGGGGTCAGCCCATGGTCGCTGCGGGGGACGGCCTACCGCGGCGAGCGGGCAAGCGACGGCTTCCGAAACCTGAGGGGGTGGAGGTGACTTGGACTCTGCATCGCGGCGACAGAGACGGCGGGAGCCGGGCCGGCTGCGTTCAAGTGGTGGCAGCAGCTGTAAATCCTTCCCTGGTGTTTCCGGACATGCTCTGAGAATGGCGCCAAGCACCTGGCTCCGCCTCTTCTCTTCTCAGCGAGTTGTGCTGCAGCCGCCCCCTCTGCCGGGGGAGGGCTGTGAATCGGATGCGGTGATGCCTTGGTACGCCAACCCCCTGGGGGGGTGATGTGCCGGCGATGTGCCTGCGATGTGCATTTGTGTACCTTCGGACCGTGGCTGGAAGCAGTCGGCTGAGGCTCCCTGGAGGGATGGAGAAAAGCGGTCGTTGCTCTGACCGGCTTGCCCCAGGGGTGGAAAAAAGCCGCTGATTAACTGTAAAAGCAAACAAAGGCTCGGCTGAGAAGTTGTGAGGTATTGCCAGGTGACCAGGATGTCCCAATGAGTCCACAAGGAATTCACACTGCAGGAGAATGACTCTGTGTCGCTGGGAGGTTCCATCATATGAGGAAGAAGAACTGGAATGATCTGATACTTGAGCCTAAATGAGAGACTCTGTGGAAGGACGCCCAGATGAAGACCTGGACTGCTGCTAGGCATGTCATCAGAAGAGTTCTAATTTGATGATATGTTCTGGGTGCAGGGATTATGGTATGGAATAAGGGGTGGCGTGTGGTGATTTAGGCTGGGTGCTGGCCCAGATACCACTGCACAGAACACACCTGGCAGGTCCCAAGGGGTGGGCCCAGCCCAGGGGGTGGTCACAGGCAGGTATTCCATTTCCCATAATACCCTGCTCCCCTATAAAATGTCCATGCGGGGTCTTCACTTCCTCTTTTGTCCCCAGCTGCAGCCTAGGTAAAATGGCATGAGCTGCCTCCCTTGGGCCTGCCCAGGCCCAAGGCTGGGTTGGGTGGGGAGGAAAGAGCCCTGGGGGGGTTTGAGTGTACCCCCAGGTGGGGATAGGATGTCCTTGGGTATGTTCTGGGATCTCTCTCTTTGTCACGGTGCTTGTGGTTCTCTGTAAAGCTTTCATAGTTGCTTGTTTTTAAATTGTTTTTCTATTTAAACTTTCCATCACTTTTGCAATCCCTTTGTCTGAGTCGTTGTTCCTGCCCATGGTGTGGAGGGGGTTTGCTCCAACCCATTACACCAACAAATCAAGTGTCATGATGGAAATCTGCTATAGACCATCCAGCCAGAATGAGGAGGTTGATGAACTGTTTTGTGTCTGGGGAAGGTCTCAGAATCACTAGCCCTTGTCCTTGTAGGGGACTTCAACTTAACAGATATGTGCTGGAAATAGAGTACAACAGACAGGAAGCAGTTCTGGAAGTTCTTGGAGTGCATGGAAGATAAATTCCTAACACAGCTGGTGAATGATCCAGTGAGAGATGGCTCACTATGACACCTGCTGCTTATAAACAGAGAAGGACTTGTAGGAGATATAAAGACTGGTGGATGTCTTGGACAAAGCCAGGGGGGCAGAAGACCAGCCTGGCTAAGTTGAGATCTTTGGGTAGAACTCAGGAAGAAAAAGAAACTCTACTGGCTATGGAAGAAGGGGCAGGAAACTCAGGAAGAGTACAAGGGCCTTGCAAGAATATGTAGGGAGCAAATTAGAAAGGCCCAAGTTTAACTAGAACTTGATCTGGCCAGTGTCATTAAAGTGCTTTTCTAAGTATGTTAACACTAAAAGAAGAGCTAGGAGAATGCCCACCCACTACTGAATGAACCCAGTGACCAAAGACAAGGAGAAGGCTGAGCTGCTGAGCAGTTACTATGCCTATTTGTCAGTGACATCAGATGCTCCATGAGGGTTCAGCCCCTGGAACTGGAAGACAGTGATGGGGAGCTGAAAGCGGCCCCCAAAATCCAGGAGGAAATGATCAATGACCTATGGTGCCACTTAGATATGCACAAGTCTGTGGGACCAGATGGGACCCACCCAAATGTACTTAAGGAGCTGGCAGATGTGCTCATCAAGCCAGTCACCATTATTTGTCAACAGTCCTGACTCACCAGGGAGGTCCCAGGTGACAGTTTTACAAGCAAGCACAAGAAAAAAATCACACTCTTGAAACCTGTATGACTAACATAAATGAGATCATTTACTTTAGCTTTAAACTGAGTATTTGCATGTATCTGTGAGGTCTGGTGTTCTGAGTTCCTGGTTGAGTTTGCTGGATGGGGAGAGAGCAGGCCATGAGAAGGAAAGGGCAGGCATGTGTTTTTTTATTTCAGTACAGCTGCTTTCTAAATTATTGGTAACAATTCCTGTGGAAAAATAAGTTGTTCTGTCATCATATATTCAAGTTTATCCACTTTCCCCACCTCTCACCTTTTTAGCATAGAAACTTTCACAAGTTTTGAGGTAATATGAGGAGATAACTTTTCTTACAGTATTCTTAATGCTTCCTGATACTGCTGGCAGGAAATGTTGCATGTGTACAAAGGGTGTAAGAATACAAACACAGTTCTCTAAACACTATCAAACTTGTGAGAACAATTGCATTTCTTAAGACTGACTGTATTGTGCATACACAATACATTCTCTCTCTGCTAAATACTTATGACATAAAAGAGAAAGAAATCATTATTTGTCAACTGAGTCTGTTTTCCTCTGTCTACAATCTCCAAAAGAGAAGTGTTACTATAGACAATTTTTCTGTGTTAGAGCAGACCTCTATCTGATGCCACTCAAAACATATTCCTGTCCACCCTTATTAGAGAAACAGCAAGTTGCTGGCCCAAAATGAAGCCTCAGGTTACAGCTTTCCAGCACAAGGGATGTCTGTAATCCTGTGGTCAGCTGTTGTTTAAGCATTGTTAAGTAGATGACGTCTAATTCTCCATCAGAACAGGGCTGCATTCTGTCTTAAGTATGGAAACAGCACTAATATATTT